>OZ010647.1:12081731-13309033 GCA_963932195.1 Empis livida
GAAAATATGGTAATATAATGAGGTTCAATACAAAACATTAGAATTTGTAGCAAAAAAATTAAAACCCTTAAAACTGAAAGCAATCCTCACATATTTGGTATCTCCGTGTAGGGAATTTAATTTCTAGCGCATTTCTGAAGACCTTTTCGACAAATATTGAAAATTGCCCGAGAAATCGTGAAAATATGGTAATATAATGAGGTTCAATACAAAACATTAGAATTTGTAGCAAAAATATGAAAACCCTTAAAACTGAAAGCAATCCTCACATATTTGGTATCTCCGTATAGGGAATTTAATTTCTAGCGCATTTCTGAAGACCTTTTCGAAAAATATTGAAAATTGCCCGCGAAATCGGGAAATTATGGTAATATAATGAGGTTCAATACAAAACATAAGAATTTGTAGCAAAAAAATGAAAACCCTTAAAACTGAAAGCAATCTTCACATATTTGCTATCTCCGTGTAGGGAATTTAATTTCTAGCGCATTTCCGAAGACCTTTCCGAAAAATATTGAAAATTGCCCCAGAAATCGGGAAAATATGGTAATATAATGAGGTTTAATACAAAACGTTAGAATTTGTAGCAAAAAAATGAAAACCCTTAAAACTGAAAGCAATCCTCACATATTTGGTATCTCCGTGTAGGGAATTTAATTTCTAGCGCATTTCCGAAGACCTTTTCGAAAAATCTTTAAAAATGCCCCAGAAATCGGGAAAATATGGTAATATAATGAGGTTCAATACAAAACGTTAGAATTTTTAACAAAAAAAATGAAAACCCTTAAAACTGAAAGCAATCTTCACATATTTGCTATCCCCGTGTAGGGAATTTAATTTCTAGCGCATTTCCGAAAACTTTTTGGAAAAATATTGAAAATTGCCCGAGAAATCGGGAAATTATGGTAATATAATGAGGTTCAATACAAAACATTAGAATTTGTAGCAAAAAAATGAAAACCCTTAAGACTGAAAGCAATCCTCACATATTTGGTATCTACGTATCGGGAATTTAATTTCTAGCGCATTTCCGAAGACCTTTTCAAAAAATATTGAAAATTGCCCGAGAAATCGTGAAAATATGGTAATATAATGAGGTTCAATACAAAACATTAGAATTTGTAGGAAAAAAATGAAAACCCTTAAAACTGAAAGCAATCCTCACATATTTGTTATCTCCGTGTAGGGAATTTAATTTCTAGGGCATTTCCGAAGACCTTTTCGAAAAATATTGAAAATTGCCCGAGAAATCGGGAAAATATGGTAATATAATGAGGTTCAATACCAAACATTAGAATTTGTAGCAAAAAAATGAAAACCCTTAAAACTGAAAGCAATCCTCACATATTTGGTATCTCCGTATAGGGAATTTAATTTCTAGCGCATTTCTGAAGACGTTTTCGAAAAATATTGAAAATTGCCCGCGAAATCGGGAAATTATGGTAATATAATGAAGTTCAATACAAAACATAAGAATTTGTAGCAAAAAAATGAAAACCCTTAAAACTGAAAGCAATCCTCACATATTTGGTATCTCAGTGTAGGGAATTTAATTTCTAGCGCATTTCCGAAGACCTTTTCGAAAAATATTGAAAATTCCCCGAGAAATCGGGAAATATTGGTAATATAATGAGGTTCAATACAAAACATTAGAATTTGTAGCAAAAAAATGAAAACCCTTAAAACTGAAAGCAATCCTCACATATTTGGTATCTCCGTGTAGGGAATTTAATTTCTAGCGCATTTCCGAAGACCTTTTCGATAAATATTGAAATTGCCCGAGAAATCGGGAAATTATGGTAATATAATGAGGTTCAATACAAAACATTAGAATTTGTAGCAAAAAAATGAAAACCCTTAAAACTGAAAGCAATCCTCACATATTTGGTATCTCCGTATAGGGAATTTAATTTCTAGCGCATTTCTGAAGACCTTTTCGAAAAATATTGAAAATTGCCCGCGAAATCGGGAAATTATGGTAATATAATGAGGTTCAATACAAAACATAAGAATTTGTAGCAAAAAAATGAAAACCCTTAAAACTGAAAGCAATCCTCACATATTTGGTATCTACGTATCGGGAATTTAATTTCTAGCGCATTTCCGAAGACCTTTTCGAAAAATATTGAAAATTGCCCGAGAAATCGGGAAAATATGGTAATATAATGAGGTTCAATACAAAACATTAGAATTTGTAGCAAAAAAATGAAACCCTTAAAACTGAAAGCAATCCTCACATATTTGGTATCTCAGTGTAGGGAATTTAATTTCTAGCGCATTTCCGAAGACCTTCTCGACAAATATTGAAAATTGCCCGAGAAATCGTGAAAATATGGTAATATAATGAGGTTCAATACAAAACATTAGAATTTGTAGCAAAAAAATGAAAACCCTTAAAACTGAAAGCAATCCTCACATATTTGGTATCTCAGTGTAGGGAATTTAATTTCTAGCGCATTTCCGAAGACCTTTTCGAAAAATATTGAAAATTGCCCGAGAAATCGGGAAATTATGGTAATATAATGAGGTTCAATACAAAACATTAGAATTTGTAGCAAAAAAATGAAAACCCTTAAAACTGAAAGCAATCCTCACATATTTGGTATCTCCGTGTAGGGAATTTAATTTCTAGCGCATTTCCGAAGACCTTTTCGATAAATATTGAAAATTGCCCGAGAAATCGGGAAATTATGGTAATATAATGAGGTTCAATACAAAACATTAGAATTTGTAGCAAAAAAAAGAAAACCCTTAAAACTGAAAGCAATCCTCACATATTTGGTATCTCCGTATAGGGAATTTAATTTCTAGCGCATTTCTGAAGACCTTTTCGAAAAATATTGAAAATTGCCCGCGAAATCGGGAAATTATGGTAATATAATGAGGTTCAATACAAAACATAAGAATTTGTAGCAAAAAAAAGAAAACCCTTAAAACTGAAAGCAATCCTCACATATTTGGTATCTACGTATCGGGAATTTAATTTCTAGCGCATTTCCGAAGACCTTTTCGAAAAATATTGAAAATTGCCCGAGAAATCGGGAAAATATGGTAATATAATGAGGTTCAATACAAAACATTAGAATTTGTAGCAAAAAAATGAAAACCCTTAAAACTGAAAGCAATCCTCACATATTTGGTATCTCAGTGTAGGGAATTTAATTTCTAGCGCATTTCCGAAGACCTTCTCGACAAATATTGAAAATTGCCCGAGAAATCGGGAAATTATTGTAATATAATGAGGTTCAATACAAAACATTAGAATTTGTAACAAAAAAATGAAAACCCTTAAAACTGAAAGCAATCACATTTGGTATCTCTACACATTTGGTATCTCCGTGTAGGGAATTTAATTTCTAGCGCATTTCCGAAGACCTTTTCGAAAAATATTGAAAATTGCCCGAGAAATCGGGAAATTATGGTAATATAATGAGGTTCAATACAAAACATTAGAATTTGTAGCAAAAAAATGAAAACCCTTAAAACTGAAAGCAATCCTCACATATTTGGTATCTCCGTGTAGGGAATTTAATATCTAGCGCATTTCCGAAGACCTTTTCGAAAAATATTGAAAATTGCCCGAGAAATCAGGAAATTATGGTAATATAATGAGGTTCAATACAAAACATTAGAATTTGTAGCAAAAAAAAGAAAACCCTTAAAACTGAAAGCAATCCTCACATATTTGGTATCTACGTATCGGGAATTTAATTTCTAGCGCATTTCCGAAGACCTTTTCGAAAAATATTGAAAATTTCCCAAGAAATCGGGAAAATATGGTAATATAATGAGGTTCAATACAAAACATTAGAATTTGTAGCAAAAATATGAAAACCCTTAAAACTGAAAGCAATCCTCACATATTTGGTATCTCCGTGTAGGGAATTTAATTTCTAGGGCATTTCCGAAGACCTTTTCGAAAAATATTGGAAATTGCCCGAGAAATCGGGAAAATATGGTAATATAATGAGGTTCAATACAAAACATTAAAATTTGTAGCAAAAATATGAAAACCCTTAAAACTGAAAGCAATCCGCACATATTTGGTATCTCCGTGTAGGGAATTTAATTTCTAGGGCATTTCCGAAGACCTTTTCGAAAAATATCGAAAATTGCCCGAGAAATCGGGAAAATATGGTAATATAATGTGGTTCAATACCAAACATTAGAATTTGTAGCAAAAAAATGAAAACCCTTAAAATTGAAAGCAATCCTCACATATTTGGTATCTACGTATCGGGAATTTAATTTCTAGCGCATTTCCGAATACCTTTTCGAAAAATATTGAAAATTGCCCGAGAAATCGGGAAAATATGGTAATATAATGAGGTTCAATACAAAACATTAGAATTTGTAGCAAAAATATGAAAACCCTTAAAACTGAAAGCAATCCTCACATATTTGGTATTTCCGTGTAGGGAATTTAATTTCTAGCGCATTTCCGAAGACCTTTTCGAAAAATATTGAAAATTGCCCGAGAAATCGGGAAAATATGGTAATATAATGAGGTTCAATACCAAACATTAGAATTTGTAGCAAAAAAATGAAAACCCTTAAAACTGAAAGCAATCCTCACATATTTGGTATCTCCGTATAGGGAATTTAATTTCTAGCGCATTTCTGAAGACCTTTTCGAAAAATATTGAAAATTGCTCGCGAAATCGGGAAATTATGGTAATATAATGAGGTTCAATACAAAACATAAGAATTTGTAGCAAAAAAATGAAAACCCTTAAGACTGAAAGCAATCCTCACATATTTGGTATCTACGTATCGGGAATTTAATTTCTAGCGCATTTCCGAAGACCTTTTCAAAAAATATTGAAAATTGCCCGAGAAATCGGGAAAATATGGTAATATAATGAGGTTCAATACAAAACATTAGAATTTGTAGCAAAAAAATGAAAACCCTTAAAACTGAAAGCAATCCTCACATATTTGTTATCTCCGTGTAGGGAATTTAATTTCTAGGGCATTTCCGAAGACCTTTTCGAAAAATATTGAAAATTGCCCGAGAAATCGGGAAATTATGGTAATATAATGAGGTGCAATACAAACCATTAGAATTTGTAGCAAAAAAATTAAAACCCTTAAAACTGAAAGCAATCCTCACATATTTGGTATCTCCGTGTAGGGAATTTAATTTCTAGCGCATTTCCGAAGACCTTTTCGAAAAATATTGAAAATTGCCCGAGAAATCGGGAAATTATGGTAATATAATGAGGTTCAATACAAAACATTAGAATTTGTAGCAAAAAAATGAAAACCCGTAACTCTGAAAGCAATCCTCACATATTTGGTATCTCCGTGTAGGGAATTTAATTTCTAGCGCATTTCCGAAGACCTTTTCGAAAAATATTGAAAATTGCCCGAGAAATCGGCAAATTATGGTAATATAATGAGGTTCACTACAAAACATTAGAATTTGTAGCAAAAAAATGAAAACCCTTAAAACTGAAAGCAATCCTCACATATTTGGTATCTACATATCGGGAATTTAATTTCTAGCGCATTTCCGAAGACCTTTTCGAAAAATATTGAAAATTGCCCGAGAAATCGGGAAAATATGGTAATATAATGAGGTTCAATACAAAACATTAGAATTTGTAGGAAAAATATGAAAACCCTTAAAACTGAAAGCAATCCTCACATATTTGGTATCTCCGTGTAGGGAATTTAATTTCTAAGGCATTTCCGAAGACCTTTTCGAAAAATATTGAAAATTGCCCGAGAAATCGGGAAAATATGGTAATATAATGAGGTTCAATACAAAACATTAGAATTTGTAGCAAAAAAATGAAAACCCTTAAAACTGAAAGCAATCCTCACATATTTGGTATCTCCGTATAGGGAATTTAATTTCTAGCGCATTTCTGAAGACCTTTTCGAAAAATATTGAAAATTGCCCGCGAAATCGGGAAATTATGGTAATATAATGAGGTTCAATACAAAACATTAGAATTTGTAGCAAAAAAATGAAAACCCTTAAAACTGAAAGCAATCCTCACATATTTGGTATCTACGTATCGGGAATTTAATTTCTAGCGCATTTCCGAAGACCTTCTCGACAAATATTGAAAATTGCCCGAGAAATCGTGAAAATATGGTAATATAATGAGGTTCAATACAAAACATTAGAATTTGTAGCAAAAAAATGAAAACCCTTAAAACTGAAAGCAATCCTCACATATATGTTATCTCCGTGTAGGGAATTTAAATTCTAGCGCATTTCCGAAGACCTTTTCGAAAAATATTGAAAATTGCCCGAGAAATCGGGAAATTATGGTAATATAATGAGGTTCAATACAAAACATTAGAATTTGTAGCAAAAAAATGAAAACCCTTAAAACTGAAAGCAATCCTCACATATTTGGTATCTCCGTGTAGGGAATTTAATTTCTAGGGCATTTCCGAAGACCTTTTCGAAAAATATTGAAAATTGCCCGAGAAATCGGGAAAATATGGTAATATAATGAGGTTCAATACAAAACATTAGAATTTGTAGCAAAAAAATGAAAACCCTTAAAACTGAAAGCAATCCTCACATATTTGGTATCTCCGTGTAGGGAATTTAATATCTAGCGCATTTCCGAAGACCTTTTCGAAAAATATTGAAAATTGCCCGAGAAATCGGGAAATTATGGTAATATAATGAGGTTCAATACAAAACATTAGAATTTGTAGCAAAAAAAAGAAAACCCTTAAAACTGAAAGCAATCCTCACATATTTGGTATCTACGTATCGGGAATTTAATTTCTAGCGCATTTCCGAAGACCTTTTCGATAAATATTGAAAATTGCCCGAGAAATCGGGAAATTATGGTAATATAATGAGGTTCAATACAAAACATTAGAATTTGTAGCAAAAAAAAGAAAACCCTTAAAACTGAAAGCAATCCTCACATATTTGGTATCTCCGTATAGGGAATTTAATTTCTAGCGCATTTCTGAAGACCTTTTCGAAAAATATTGAAAATTGCCCGCGAAATCGGGAAATTATGGTAATATAATGAGGTTCAATACAAAACATAAGAATTTGTAGCAAAAAAAAGAAAACCCTTAAAACTGAAAGCAATCCTCACATATTTGGTATCTACGTATCGGGAATTTAATTTCTAGCGCATTTCCGAAGACCTTTTCGAAAAATATTGAAAATTGCCCGAGAAATCGGGAAAATATGGTAATATAATGAGGTTCAATACAAAACATTAGAATTTGTAGCAAAAAAATGAAAACCCTTAAAACTGAAAGCAATCCTCACATATTTGGTATCTCAGTGTAGGGAATTTAATTTCTAGCGCATTTCCGAAGACCTTCTCGACAAATATTGAAAATTGCCCGAGAAATCGGGAAATTATCGTAATATAATGAGGTTCAATACAAAACATTAGAATTTGTAACAAAAAAATGAAAACCCTTAAAACTGAAAGCAATCACATTTGGTATCTCTACACATTTGGTATCTCCGTGTAGGGAATTTAATTTCTAGCGCATTTCCGAAGACCTTTTCGAAAAATATTGAAAATTGCCCGAGAAATCGGGAAATTATGGTAATATAATGAGGTTCAATACAAAACATTAGAATTTGTAGCAAAAAAATGAAAACCCTTAAAACTGAAAGCAATCCTCACATATTTGGTATCTCCGTGTAGGGAATTTAATATCTAGCGCATTTCCGAAGACCTTTTCGAAAAATATTGAAAATTGCCCGAGAAATCAGGAAATTATGGTAATATAATGAGGTTCAATACAAAACATTAGAATTTGTAGCAAAAAAAAGAAAACCCTTAAAACTGAAAGCAATCCTCACATATTTGGTATCTACGTATCGGGAATTTAATTTCTAGCGCATTTCCGAAGACCTTTTCGAAAAATATTGAAAATTTCCCAAGAAATCGGGAAAATATGGTAATATAATGAGGTTCAATACAAAACATTAGAATTTGTAGCAAAAATATGAAAACCCTTAAAACTGAAAGCAATCCTCACATATTTGGTATCTCCGTGTAGGGAATTTAATTTCTAGGGCATTTCCGAAGACCTTTTCGAAAAATATTGGAAATTGCCCGAGAAATCGGGAAAATATGGTAATATAATGAGGTTCAATACAAAACATTAAAATTTGTAGCAAAAATATGAAAACCCTTAAAACTGAAAGCAATCCGCACATATTTGGTATCTCCGTGTAGGGAATTTAATTTCTAGGGCATTTCCGAAGACCTTTTCGAAAAATATCGAAAATTGCCCGAGAAATCGGGAAAATATGGTAATATAATGTGGTTCAATACCAAACATTAGAATTTGTAGCAAAAAAATGAAAACCCTTAAAATTGAAAGCAATCCTCACATATTTGGTATCTACGTATCGGGAATTTAATTTCTAGCGCATTTCCGAATACCTTTTCGAAAAATATTGAAAATTGCCCGAGAAATCGGGAAAATATGGTAATATAATGAGGTTCAATACAAAACATTAGAATTTGTAGCAAAAATATGAAAACCCTTAAAACTGAAAGCAATCCTCACATATTTGGTATTTCCGTGTAGGGAATTTAATTTCTAGCGCATTTCCGAAGACCTTTTCGAAAAATATTGAAAATTGCCCGAGAAATCGGGAAAATATGGTAATATAATGAGGTTCAATACCAAACATTAGAATTTGTAGCAAAAAAATGAAAACCCTTAAAACTGAAAGCAATCCTCACATATTTGGTATCTCCGTATAGGGAATTTAATTTCTAGCGCATTTCTGAAGACCTTTTCGAAAAATATTGAAAATTGCTCGCGAAATCGGGAAATTATGGTAATATAATGAGGTTCAATACAAAACATAAGAATTTGTAGCAAAAAAATGAAAACCCTTAAGACTGAAAGCAATCCTCACATATTTGGTATCTACGTATCGGGAATTTAATTTCTAGCGCATTTCCGAAGACCTTTTCAAAAAATATTGAAAATTGCCCGAGAAATCGGGAAAATATGGTAATATAATGAGGTTCAATACAAAACATTAGAATTTGTAGCAAAAAAATGAAAACCCTTAAAACTGAAAGCAATCCTCACATATTTGTTATCTCCGTGTAGGGAATTTAATTTCTAGGGCATTTCCGAAGACCTTTTCGAAAAATATTGAAAATTGCCCGAGAAATCGGGAAATTATGGTAATATAATGAGGTGCAATACAAACCATTAGAATTTGTAGCAAAAAAATTAAAACCCTTAAAACTGAAAGCAATCCTCACATATTTGGTATCTCCGTGTAGGGAATTTAATTTCTAGCGCATTTCCGAAGACCTTTTCGAAAAATATTGAAAATTGCCCGAGAAATCGGGAAATTATGGTAATATAATGAGGTTCAATACAAAACATTAGAATTTGTAGCAAAAAAATGAAAACCCGTAACTCTGAAAGCAATCCTCACATATTTGGTATCTCCGTGTAGGGAATTTAATTTCTAGCGCATTTCCGAAGACCTTTTCGAAAAATATTGAAAATTGCCCGAGAAATCGGCAAATTATGGTAATATAATGAGGTTCACTACAAAACATTAGAATTTGTAGCAAAAAAATGAAAACCCTTAAAACTGAAAGCAATCCTCACATATTTGGTATCTACATATCGGGAATTTAATTTCTAGCGCATTTCCGAAGACCTTTTCGAAAAATATTGAAAATTGCCCGAGAAATCGGGAAAATATGGTAATATAATGAGGTTCAATACAAAACATTAGAATTTGTAGGAAAAATATGAAAACCCTTAAAACTGAAAGCAATCCTCACATATTTGGTATCTCCGTGTAGGGAATTTAATTTCTAAGGCATTTCCGAAGACCTTTTCGAAAAATATTGAAAATTGCCCGAGAAATCGGGAAAATATGGTAATATAATGAGGTTCAATACAAAACATTAGAATTTGTAGCAAAAAAATGAAAACCCTTAAAACTGAAAGCAATCCTCACATATTTGGTATCTCCGTATAGGGAATTTAATTTCTAGCGCATTTCTGAAGACCTTTTCGAAAAATATTGAAAATTGCCCGCGAAATCGGGAAATTATGGTAATATAATGAGGTTCAATACAAAACATTAGAATTTGTAGCAAAAAAATGAAAACCCTTAAAACTGAAAGCAATCCTCACATATTTGGTATCTACGTATCGGGAATTTAATTTCTAGCGCATTTCCGAAGACCTTCTCGACAAATATTGAAAATTGCCCGAGAAATCGTGAAAATATGGTAATATAATGAGGTTCAATACAAAACATTAGAATTTGTAGCAAAAAAATGAAAACCCTTAAAACTGAAAGCAATCCTCACATATATGTTATCTCCGTGTAGGGAATTTAAATTCTAGCGCATTTCCGAAGACCTTTTCGAAAAATATTGAAAATTGCCCGAGAAATCGGGAAATTATGGTAATATAATGAGGTTCAATACAAAACATTAGAATTTGTAGCAAAAAAATGAAAACCCTTAAAACTGAAAGCAATCCTCACATATTTGGTATCTCCGTGTAGGGAATTTAATTTCTAGGGCATTTCCGAAGACCTTTTCGAAAAATATTGAAAATTGCCCGAGAAATCGGGAAAATATGGTAATATAATGAGGTTCAATACAAAACATTAGAATTTGTAGCAAAAAAATGAAAACCCTTAAAACTGAAAGCAATCCTCACATATTTGGTATCTCCGTGTAGGGAATTTAATATCTAGCGCATTTCCGAAGACCTTTTCGAAAAATATTGAAAATTGCCCGAGAAATCGGGAAATTATGGTAATATAATGAGGTTCAATACAAAACATTAGAATTTGTAGCAAAAAAAAGAAAACCCTTAAAACTGAAAGCAATCCTCACATATTTGGTATCTACGTATCGGGAATTTAATTTCTAGCGCATTTCCGAAGACCTTTTCGAAAAATATTGAAAATTTCCCAAGAAATCGGGAAAATATGGTAATATAATGAGGTTCAATACAAAACATTAGAATTTGTAGCAAAAATATGAAAACCCTTAAAACTGAAAGCAATCCTCACATATTTGGTATCTCCGTGTAGGGAATTTAATTTCTAGGGCATTTCCGAAGACCTTTTCGAAAAATATTGGAAATTGCCCGAGAAATCGGGAAAATATGGTAATATAATGAGGTTCAATACAAAACATTTGAATTTGTAGCAAAAATATGAAAACCCTTAAAACTGAAAGCAATCCGCACATATTTGGTATCTCCGTGTAGGGAATTTAATTTCTAGGGCATTTCCGAAGACCTTTTCGAAAAATATCGAAAATTGCCCGAGAAATCGGGAAAATATGGTAATATAATGTGGTTCAATACCAAACATTAGAATTTGTAGCAAATAAATGAAAACCCTTTAAATTGAAAGCAATCCTCACATATTTGGTATCTACGTATTGGGAATTTAATTTCTAGCGCATTTCCGAATACCTTTTCGAAAAATATTGAAAATTGCCCGAGAAATCGGGAAAATATGGTAATATAATGATGTTCAATACAAAACATTAGAATTTGTAGCAAAAATATGAAAACCCTTAAAACTGAAAGCAATCCTCACATATTTGGTATCTCCGTGTAGGGAATTTAATTTCTAGCGCATTTCCGAAGACCTTTTCGAAAAATATTGAAAATTGCCCGAGAAATCGGGAAAATATGGTAATATAATGATGTTCAATACAAAACATTAGAATTTGTAGCAAAAATATGAAAACCCTTAAAACTGAAAGCAATCCTCACATATTTGGTATCTCCGTGTAGGGAATTTAATTTCTAGCGCATTTCCGAAGACCTTTTCGAAAAATATTGAAAATTGCCCGAGAAATCGGGAAAATATGGTAATATAATGAGGTTCAATACCAAACATTAGAATTTGTAGCAAAAAAATGAAAACCCTTAAAACTGAAAGCAATCCTCAAATATTTGGTATCTCCGTATAGGGAATTTAATTTCTAGCGCATTTCTGAAGACCTTTTCGAAAAATATTGAAAATTGCCCGCGAAATCGGGAAATTATGGTAATATAATGAGGTTCAATACAAAACATTAGAATTTGTAGCAAAAAAATGAAAACCCTTAAAACTGAAAGCAATCCTCACATATTTGGTATCTACGTATCGGGAATTTAATTTCTAGCGCATTTCCGAAGACCTTCTCGACAAATATTGAAAATTGCCCGAGAAATCGTGAAAATATGGTAATATAATGAGGTTCAATACAAAACATTAGAATTTGTAGCAAAAAAATGAAAACCCTTAAAACTGAAAGCAATCCTCACATATATGTTATCTCCGTGTAGGGAATTTAAATTCTAGCGCATTTCCGAAGACCTTTTCGAAAAATATTGAAAATTGCCCGAGAAATCGGGAAATTATGGTAATATAATGAGGTTCAATACAAAACATTAGAATTTGTAGCAAAAAAATGAAAACCCTTAAAACTGAAAGCAATCCTCACATATTTGTTATCTCCGTGTAGGGAATTTAATTTCTAGGGCATTTCCGAAGACCTTTTCGAAAAATATTGAAAATTGCCCGAGAAATCGGGAAAATATGGTAATATAATGAGGTTCAATACAAAACATTAGAATTTGTAGCAAAAAAATGAAAACCCTTAAAACTGAAAGCAATCCTCACATATTTGGTATCTCCGTGTAGGGAATTTAATATCTAGCGCATTTCCGAAGACCTTTTCGAAAAATATTGAAAATTGCCCGAGAAATCGGGAAATTATGGTAATATAATGAGGTTCAATACAAAACATTAGAATTTGTAGCAAAAAAAAGAAAACCCTTAAAACTGAAAGCAATCCTCACATATTTGGTATCTACGTATCGGGAATTTAATTTCTAGCGCATTTCCGAAGACCTTTTCGAAAAATATTGAAAATTTCCCAAGAAATCGGGAAAATATGGTAATATAATGAGGTTCAATACAAAACATTAGAATTTGTAGCAAAAATATGAAAACCCTTAAAACTGAAAGCAATCCTCACATATTTGGTATCTCCGTGTAGGGAATTTAATTTCTAGGTCATTTCCGAAGACCTTTTCGAAAAATATTGGAAATTGCCCGAGAAATCGGGAAAATATGGTAATATAATGAGGTTCAATACAAAACATTAGAATTTGTAGCAAAAATATGAAAACCCTTAAAACTGAAAGCAATCCGCACATATTTGGTATCTCCGTGTAGGGAATTTAATTTCTAGGGCATTTCCGAAGACCTTTTCGAAAAATATCGAAAATTGCCCGAGAAATCGGGAAAAGATGGTAATATAATGTGGTTCAATACCAAACATTAGAATTTGTAGCAAAAAAATGAAAACCCTTAAAATTGAAAGCAATCCTCACATATTTGGTATCTACGTATCGGGAATTTAATTTCTAGTGCATTTCCGAATACCTTTTCGAAAAATATTGAAAATTGCCCGAGAAATCGGGAAAATATGGTAATATAATGATGTTCAATACAAAACATTAGAATTTGTAGCAAAAAAATTAAAACCCTTAAAACTGAAAGCAATCCTCACATATTTGGTATCTCCGTGTAGGGAATTTAATTTCTAGCGCATTTCCGAAGACCTTTTCGAAAAATATTGAAAATTGCCCGAGAAATCGGGAAATTATGGTAATATAATGAGGTTCAATACAAAACATTAGAATTTGTAGCAAAAAAATGAAAACCCTTAAAACTGAAAGCAATCCTCACATATTTGGTATCTCCGTGTAGGGAATTTAATTTCTAGCGCATTTCTGAAGACCTTTTCGAAAAATATTGAAAATTGCCCGAGAAATCGGGAAATTATGGTAATATAATGAGGTTGAATACAAAACATTAGAATTTGTAGCAAAAAAATGAAAACCCTTAAAACTGAAAGCAATCCTCACATATTTGGTATCTACATATCGGGAATTTAATTTCTAGCACATTTCCGAAGACCTTTTCGAAAAATATTGAAAATTGCCCGAGAAATCGGGAAAATATGGTAATATAATGAGGTTCAATACAAAACATTAGAATTTGTAGGAAAAATATGAAAACCCTTAAAACTGAAAGCAATCCTCACATATTTGGTATCTCCGTGTAGGGAATTTAATTTCTAAGGCATTTCCGAAGACCTTTTCGAAAAATATTGAAAATTGCCCGAGAAATCGGGAAAATATGGTAATATAATGAGGTTCAATACAAAACATTAGAATTTGTAGCAAAAAAATGAAAACCCTTAAAACTGAAAGCAATCCTCACATATTTGGTATCTCCGTATAGGGAATTTAATTTCTAGCGCATTTCTGAAGACCTTTTCGAAAAATATTGAAAATTTCCCAAGAAATCGGGAAAATATGGTAATATAATGAGGTTCAATACAAAACATTAGAATTTGTAGCAAAAATATGAAAACCCTTAAAACTGAAAGCAATCCTCACATATTTGGTATCTCCGTGTAGGGAATTTAATTTCTAGGGCATTTCCGAAGACCTTTTCGAAAAATATTGGAAATTGCCCGAGAAATCGGGAAAATATGGTAATATAATGAGGTTCAATACAAAACATTAGAATTTGTAGCAAAAATATGAAAACCCTTAAAACTGAAAGCAATCCGCACATATTTGGTATCTCCGTGTAGGGAATTTAATTTCTAGGGCATTTCCGAAGACCTTTTCGAAAAATATCGAAAATTGCCCGAGAAATCGGGAAAATATGGTAATATAATGTGGTTCAATACCAAACATTAGAATTTGTAGCAAAAAAATGAAAACCCTTAAAATTGAAAGCAATCCTCACATATTTGGTATCTACGTATCGGGAATTTAATTTCTAGCGCATTTCCGAATACCTTTTCGAAAAATATTGAAAATTGCCCGAGAAATCGGGAAAATATGGTAATATAATGATGTTCAATACAAAACATTAGAATTTGTAGCAAAAATATGAAAACCCTTAAAACTGAAAGCAATCCTCACATATTTGGTATCTCCGTGTAGGGAATTTAATTTCTAGCGCATTTCCGAAGACCTTTTCGAAAAATATTGAAAATTGCCCGAGAAATCGGGAAAATATGGTAATATAATGAGGTTCAATACCAAACATTAGAATTTGTAGCAAAAAAATGAAAACCCTTAAAACTGAAAGCAATCCTCACATATTTGGTATCTCCGTATAGGGAATTTAATTTCTAGCGCATTTCTGAAGACCTTTTCGAAAAATATTGAAAATTGCTCGCGAAATCGGGAAATTATGGTAATATAATGAGGTTCAATACAAAACATAAGAATTTGTAGCAAAATAATGCAAACCCTTAAGACTGAAAGCAATCCTCACATATTTGGTATCTACGTATCGGGAATTTAATTTCTAGCGCATTTCCGAAGACCTTTTCAAAAAATATTGAAAATTGCCCGAGAAATCGGGAAAATATGGTAATATAATGAGGTTCAATACAAAACATTAGAATTTGTAGCAAAAAAATGAAAACCCTTAAAACTGAAAGCAATCCTCACATATTTGGTATCTCAGTGTAGGGAATTTAATTTCTAGCGCATTTCCGAAGACCTTCTCGACAAATACTGAAAATTGCCCGAGAAATCGTGAAAATATGGTAATATAATGAGGTTCAATACAAAACATTAGAATTTGTAGGAAAAAAATGAAAACCCTTAAAACTGAAAGCAATCCTCACATATTTGTTATCTCCGTGTAGGGAATTTAATTTCTAGGGCATTTCCGAAGACCTTTTCGAAAAATATTGAAAATTGCCCGAGAAATCGGGAAATTATGGTAATATAATGAGGTGCAATACAAAACATTAGAATTTGTAGCAAAAAAATTAAAACCCTTAAAACTGAAAGCAATCCTCACATATTTGGTATCTCCGTGTAGGGAATTTAATTTCTAGCGCATTTCCGAAGACCTTTTCGAAAAATATTGAAAATTGCCCGAGAAATCGGGAAATTATGGTAATATAATGAGGTTCAATACAAAACATTAGAATTTGTAGCAAAAAAATGAAAACCCGTAACTCTGAAAGCAATCCTCACATATTTGGTATCTCCGTGTAGGGAATTTAATTTCTAACGCATTTCCGAAGACCTTTTCGAAAAATAATGAAAATTGCCCGAGAAATCGGCAAATTATGGTAATATAATGAGGTTCACTACAAAACATTAGAATTTGTAGCAAAAAAATGAAAACCCTTAAAACTGAAAGCAATCCTCACATATTTGGTATCTACATATCGGGAATTTAATTTCTAGCACATTTCCAAAGACCTTTTCGAAAAATATTGAAAATTGCCCGAGAAATCGGGAAAATATGGTAATATAATGAGGTTCAATACAAAACATTAGAATTTGTAGGAAAAATATGAAAACCCTTAAAACTGAAAGCAATCCTCACATATTTGGTATCTCCGTGTAGGGAATTTAATTTCTAAGGCATTTCCGAAGACCTTTTCGAAAAATATTGAAAATTGCCCGAGAAATCGGGAAAATATGGTAATATAATGAGGTTCAATACAAAACATTAGAATTTGTAGCAAAAAAATGAAAACCCTTAAAACTGAAAGCAATCCTCACATATTTGGTATCTCCGTATAGGGAATTTAATTTCTAGCTCATTTCTGAAGACCTTTTCGAAAAATATTGAAAATTGCCCGCGAAATCGGGAAATTATGGTAATATAATGAGGTTCAATACAAAACATTAGAATTTGTAGCAAAAAAATGAAAACCCTTAAAACTGAAAGCAATCCTCACATATTTGGTATCTACGTATCGGGAATTTAATTTCTAGCGCATTTCCGAAGACCTTCTCGACAAATATTGAAAATTGCCCGAGAAATCGTGAAAATATGGTAATATAATGAGGTTCAATACAAAACATTAGAATTTGTAGCAAAAAAATGAAAACCCTTAAAACTGAAAGCAATCCTCACATATATGTTATCTCCGTGTAGGGAATTTAATTTCTAGCGCATTTCCGAAGACCTTTTCGAAAAATATTGAAAATTGCCCGAGAAATCGGGAAAATATGGTAATATAATGAGGTTCAATACAAAACATTAGAATTTGTAGCAAAAAAATGAAAACCCTTAAAACTGAAAGCAATCCTCACATATTTGGTATCTACGTATCGGGAATTTAATTTCTAGCGCATTTCCGAAGACCTTCTCGACAAATATTGAAAATTGCCCGAGAAATCGGGAAAATATGGTAATATAATGAGGTTCAATACAAAACATTAGAATTTGTAGGAAAAATATGAAAACCCTTAAAACTGAAAGCAATCCTCACATATTTGGTATCTCCGTGTAGGGAATTTAATTTCTAAGGCATTTCCGAAGACCTTTTCGAAAAATATTGAAAATTGCCCGAGAAATCGGGAAAATATGGTAATATAATGAGGTTCAATACAAAACATTAGAATTTGTAGCAAAAAAATGAAAACCCTTAAAACTGAAAGCAATCCTCACATATTTGGTATCTACGTATCGGGAATTTAATTTCTAGCGCATTTCCGAAGACCTTTTCGAAAAATATTGAAAATTGCCCGAGAAATCGGGAAATTATGGTAATATAATGAGGTTCAATACAAAACATTAGAATTTGTAGCAAAAAAATGAAAACCCTTAAAACTGAAAGCAATCCTCACATATTTGTTATCTCCGTGTAGGGAATTTAATTTCTAGGGCATTTCCGAAGACCTTTTCGAAAAATATTGAAAATTGCCCGAGAAATCGGGAAATTATGGTAATATAATGAGGTGCAATACAAAACATTAGAATTTGTAGCAAAAAAATGAAAACCCTTAAAACTGAAAGCAATCCTCACATATTTGGTATCTCAGTGTAGGGAATTTAATTTCTAGCGCATTTCCGAAGACCTTTTCGAAAAATATTGAAAATTGCCCGAGAAATCGGGAAATTATGGTAATATAATGAGGTTCAATACAAAACATTAGAATTTGTAGCAAAAAAATGAAAACCCTTAACTCTGAAAGCAATCCTCACATATTTGGTATCTCCGTGTAGGGAATTTAATTTCTAGCGCATTTCCGAAGACCTTTTCGAAAAATATTGAAAATTGCCCGAGAAATCGGCAAATTATGGTAATATAATGAGGTTCACTACAAAACATTAGAATTTGTAGCAAAAAAATGAAAACCCTTAAAACTGAAAGCAATCCTCACATATTTGGTATCTACGTATCGGGAATTTAATTTCTAGCGCATTTCCGAAGACCTTTTCGAAAAATATTGAAAATTGCCCGAGAAATCGGGAAAATATGGTAATATAATGAGGTTCAATACAAAACATTAGAATTTGTAGCAAAAATATGAAAACCCTTAAAACTGAAAGCAATCCTCACATATTTGGTATCTCCGTGTAGGGATTTTAATTTCTAGCGCATTTCCGAAGACCTTTTCGAAAAATATTGAAAATTGCCCGAGAAATCGGGAAAATATGGTAATATAATGAGGTTCAATACAAAACATTAGAATTTGTAGCAAAAAAATGAAAACCCTTAAAACTGAAAGCAATCCTAACATATTTGGTATCTCCGTATAGGGAATTTAATTTCTAGCGCATTTCTGAAGACCTTTTCGAAAAATATTGAAAATTGCCCGCGAAATCGGGAAATTATGGTAATATAATGAGGTTCAATACAAAACATTAGAATTTGTAGCAAAAAAATGAAAACCCTTAAAACTGAAAGCAATCCTCACATATTTGGTATCTACGTATCGGGAATTTAATTTCTAGCGCATTTCCGAAGACCTTCTCGACAAATATTGAAAATTGCCCGAGAAATCGTGAAAATATGGTAATATAATGAGGTTCAATACAAAACATTAGAATTTGTAGCAAAAAAATGAAAACCCTTAAAACTGAAAGCAATCCTCACATATTTGGTATCTCAGTGTAGGGAATTTAATTTCTAGCGCATTTCCGAAGACCTTTTCGAAAAATATTGAAAATTGCCCGAGAAATCGGGAAATTATGGTAATATAATGAGGTTCAATACAAAACATTAGAATTTGTAGCAAAAAAATGAAAACCCTTAACTCTGAAAGCAATCCTCACATATTTGGTATCTCCGTGTAGGGAATTTAATTTCTAGCGCATTTCCGAAGACCTTTTCGAAAAATATTGAAAATTGCCCGAGAAATCGGCAAATTATGGTAATATAATGAGGTTCACTACAAAACATTAGAATTTGTAGCAAAAAAATGAAAACCCTTAAAACTGAAAGCAATCCTCACATATTTGGTATCTACGTATCGGGAATTTAATTTCTAGCGCATTTCCGAAGACCTTTTCGAAAAATATTGAAAATTGCCCGAGAAATCGGGAAAATATGGTAATATAATGAGGTTCAATACAAAACATTAGAATTTGTAGCAAAAATATGAAAACCCTTAAAACTGAAAGCAATCCTCACATATTTGGTATCTCCGTGTAGGGAATTTAATTTCTAGCGCATTTCCGAAGACCTTTTCGAAAAATATTGAAAATTGCCCGAGAAATCGGGAAAATATGGTAATATAATGAGGTTCAATACAAAACATTAGAATTTGTAGCAAAAAAATGAAAACCCTTAAAACTGAAAGCAATCCTAACATATTTGGTATCTCCGTATAGGGAATTTAATTTCTAGCGCATTTCTGAAGACCTTTTCGAAAAATATTGAAAATTGCCCGCGAAATCGGGAAATTATGGTAATATAATGAGGTTCAATACAAAACATTAGAATTTGTAGCAAAAAAATGAAAACCCTTAAAACTGAAAGCAATCCTCACATATTTGGTATCTACGTATCGGGAATTTAATTTCTAGCGCATTTCCGAAGACCTTCTCGACAAATATTGAAAATTGCCCGAGAAATCGTGAAAATATGGTAATATAATGAGGTTCAATACAAAACATTAGAATTTGTAGCAAAAAAATGAAAACCCTTAAAACTGAAAGCAATCCTCACATATATGTTATCTCCGTGTAGGGAATTTAATTTCTAGCGCATTTCCGAAGACCTTTTCGAAAAATATTGAAAATTGCCCGAGAAATCGGGAAATTATGGTAATATAATGAGGTTCAATACAAAACATTAGAATTTGTAGCAAAAAAATGAAAACCCTTTAAACTGAAAGCAATCATCACTTATTTGGTATCTCCGTCTTTTTTTTTTTTTATTTTTTTCCCCTTTTACCCCTCTTGGGAGCATAGGGCTTCCACTTGGTATCAAGCCTTGTTTCAGTTTCTTGACTCAATTTATGTTCCAGCTAAGCAGGTAATTGGTCTACTGTAGCAGGTCCTAGGATGATGGGGCTGCCATCTATCGTTGCCTAGAAACAACGTCCGCCAAATTCTCCTGTGGTGTGGTGTGGTGGTGAGGAACTTTGCTAGTTTTTAGTTCCTGCTTTTTCCAAGAGGTGGCACTTCCTGGGTTCCACTTTTTGATGTTTAGAAGAACCCAGGGGGCTCCCATGAAGGTTTTTCTCGGCGAAGGTTGGTTGCCTGTAATTAATAAATCGAATAGTATTTGAAAAGACCTTGATGAAAATTTTCGTCCTTCAACTGGATTCGAACCACGAACGCTCTGGTTGGTAGATGAGCACTCTAACCACTACACCATGCCACCCCTTCTCCGTCTAGGGAATTTAATTTCTAGCGCATTTCTGAAGACCTTTTCGAAAAATATTGAAAATTGCCCGCGAAATCGGGAAATTATGGTAATATAATGAGGCTATACAAAACATTATAATTTGTAGCCGCAATTATGGCCGCAATTGTCATTGTGTACTGTTTAGAGAACAGAGGTATGTTGATTGACAGAATAGACCTTACGATGATAGTTATATAAAGAACAACTTAGCATAAAGAACGAATTCCATGCAAACTAACTGTCCCATTTCCCACTTTTTATTACAAATTGTCAATTAGTAATTGACAATTGATGGATTGTCAAAATTGAACATTGTCGATTGTCGAAATGGTTCATTGTCGAAATGGAACAATGAGGACAACCATTAGGAATGATATTGTTCGAATATAATCTATAGAAATTATCCTCCTTGCACTTCCTGCTCTCACATACATATATTGGTCTGCAAGCAACACAGCTAATATAATCTAACAATTCATTGACGTATTATTGAAACTATTCGATTATTCATAAATATATTAATTAAATTCTATTTAATATATTAATTAAATAGAAAAATTTAATTAATATTATTTTATAAATTTCGTAAAATAAAATATTACAATATTAATAATAATAATAAATTACAATTATTAAGTAAATAATTATTTCATAATTTCAAATAAATAATTCTTTGATTTCATTTTTTTTCCCTTCAAATAAAAGATTTAATTTTAATGAACGATAAATGAGCTTAAATTACGCTTCTTCAATATTTATTAAAAAAAATATATATATTACTCTACTTATAGAAAATATTCAGGTTAAATTTCCTAGGCTGTTGCTTAATATTCAGAGCAAACAATAATAGACATAAAGTAATGGGTATTATTTTTAAATTATTACCATGAAAATATTATTTAACCTTTTTTTTATTAAATTTCTATTCAATCATCACAATTCTTCAATAATCTTTAAATAACCAAATTAGAATTGCTTTAAAAGATTACTCTAAATAAATCTTTGTATATACAATTTTGTCTGGACAGTGAACCATAGTAGTAGATACAATTCTATATATTTAAATAATAATTTTTTCAATAATGATTTTTAATCGGATTTTAATAAATAATTTTTGAGAAATTTCTTTGGTTTGGTTTGGAATTAAAAAATTTTTTAGGTGTGAAATTAAATACGAAATAGATGAAATTTAAAGGGTTTGGTTACAACATATTTTCTTGATTACTAAATAAATCAAAGTACAAAAAGGTATTAAAAAAAAAATCAAATTAAAATTGAAAGAATAATTAATTAAAATTTATAACTTTTAGATCAGTTTTCAATAATTTAAAAAATATTAATATAACCAAAGAAATTTTGTGTTAATTTGGTTAAGAAATTCTCAGTACACGATATAAAAAATTTTTGAATAAACAATTAATTACTTTGAACTCTTTAATTATAGCTAATTGGTCTATTAACTGCTTAAATCATTTATTAAGTCCATAAAATTATTATGGCAATAAACTTGTTATAAATTAAATAATTTGAATTTCTTGACTATAAATTTGAATATTGTGTCAATATTTTGTTATCACGCAATGTTTACACTGTTTATATTCTCACGGCAAAATAATTAATATATAAATTTATGATACAGAATAATAAAATTTGTGTTTTATATGAAGTTTAAAGACTTATCGCTAAATAATTGGTCTAACAATTTTTAGTCGGAACTAAACTACTTTTATAAAAAATAAATTTATAAAAGTAGTTGAAATCAAAATTAACGATGAGAACATTTCATATTTGACACTATATAGTGAGAATTTGCCTGTCATGCAGTCAATAATTTCCACTTTAAAATATTCAATAGTTAAGTTAAAGTAGCTGGAGTAATTATGTGGAAATTTGCCAAAAGAAGGTTTATTCATTTTTTGTCATTTGGAGATAACATCTTATTTCGATTGCAAAACATTTAATCTTCAAATTTACCAATACCTGACTTGTTAAATTGGTAAAGTCTAAAACCGTAGTGATACCGTGTTTTCGCAAATTATTGATGATGAAACTTTTCGATTTATTATGACAAGTTAAGACCAAAGTTTTTTTAATTTCCTCTGCTGAAAATTTGTAATTATGTAGATATTGTATTTTGCTATACTTCCACATTAATATACGTGTGCCTATAATTCATTTTAAAGATATTTACTATATTATACGAATAATCTTAAGAACTACTATTCCAATCGCAACACAATCATTAGTGAAAATTTCAATTTGCTTAACAATTAATAATTCAACTTTCACTTGCTTGTGTGTGTGTTTTTTTTTTAAGTCACAAAATGTTAAACTTTCGTTTTTTTTCTTAATAGTTAATTATTGACTTGTAAATATCAATCGAAACATAAATTCCTTCCAGACAAATAATAATCAACTAAAGATTTTCTTTCAAAAAATTATAAATTGTATATTTCCAAGTTAAGATTTATAAAATTATTTAATCATATTAATTTTCTAAACATATTTAATCTTTTCTTTAAATTTTATATTATTAATGTTTAGCTATATTTTTACTTTAAAACATGTTCCACCTTCAATGACCATTTACAACATAAACAAATAGAAAAAAAAAATATGTTTTCAAATAATTTAAATTTTAAAAACTTGAAAAATCTGAAATCAGAATTTTCTTCAATAAAAAAAAACACAAAATTATTAATAATGTTATACATTTCAGTCCAAGTCAGTTCAATCTGCAAAACAAATAAATGGCATTGTGATATATCATTGAAAAAATTATTGTGCAAGTAAAACTATAATATGTGTAGCTATTTGAGTTAGAAAAGTAATGCGTTAGTTAAAAGCAATTTAAACATTCAATACTTTTGAAAAATTAATTCGTATTTCAAAATTTCAATTACAAATTACTTGGACTGAAACTTCTGTAAAACATTAGGACATAATTCAGAAAAGTAATTAATTCTTTAACTGTGTACAGATTCTCTAGCGATTAAGAATGAGGATTGGGAGTATCTTATACGGGCTGTTAACTAGTTTTCTCAATTGAGAGTAACTTAGATTAGACTCTTAACTAGTTTTCTCAAATGAGAGTCAACACTAGATTAGTGGTTTTTTTTTATTTGACAAATTAAATTTTCTGGCAAATTGTCAAAAAATTATGAATTAATTAAGATAATTAACACTAAAAAAAACGTAGTTTAAAAATTAATTTAAATTTAAATTTTTCAAATTATTTACATTACGAATTTAGAATTTGAACAATAATTGTTCAACACACTGACTGTCCCAATCACAGTACTTTCAATTAATTCATTAAAGTAGAAAGTAATTCAAAATGTAATAATTGAATTATTGAAATGTCAGTAAAATAATGCAGTAGTTTTCTTAGTTATAATTTAATTAGTTAATGAACTATTATCAGTACTTATAATGTAATTTTGTACTACAAATGTAATTCATTTAGAATTTAGTTAAAGTACTTCAATTTCAATTATCTGATGCAAAACTAATTGTATTATTTAACAACTCTGCTCACTATAAATTATTTTTGGAATATAACTATACTTACAGCTTTTTTTAAATGTCATATCCAAAGATGTACACAAATTGTTGATGATTTAAAGAGATAATTCATCATTGTCAATATATATATATTTTTTTTTTTTGCAGAAAAAGTCAGAGAAAAACCAATGCAAAAATTTATTTTAGTATTATTATTAAATGACAAATGACAAGCAACTTTTGTAAGATCCTAAACTATGCAGAAAAGAAGATCATCAATAATACGTAAGTATAATAATAATACTTAATAATATAATAGATAGGCTACTGATACATGTTCATCAGTATTGATGACAGCTTCTAAAAAAAAAACATAAAAAACGATTTGTTATTTTAAAAAAGTAACAAGAAGAAAGTAAACACGAAAGAAGTAATTTAGAAAAATTACCAAAACATTTACTTAAAAAACGAAAGATATAACAGACAAATTTTAAGCAACAAAGTTGTAATTTGTTTAATTAGATGATAATATATAATATATCCGAGATATTATTGATTAGTGTCACGTGCGAATTTTTAAAATTTTGTTATTATAATTTTTCAAGAAACAAAGTTGCAATTTGTCAATGAAATGAAAATGGTTACCCTCAGATGTTTATTGTTGTACCATTATTGATTTGAATCACGTGCTAAGTAATAAATTAAATTGTAGCCTGAGTATTCAAAGTACATATGAAATAGGCGGTATAATGTGAAACTTTGTAATGAATTATTTTCGATTTTGTTCTAAATTTGTAATTTCAAATATTATGACAGTTTTTAGCAAATATTCATTAAAATCAGCCGGCAGACACCTTTACGAAATGTATATTTCTCGTTTTAATTGAGTCAAGCTATTGAATTCATTAGTTTAGTAAAGTTTTAACTATCTTCGATGAGGGAAAAATACGGAATACATCTTGGTTGTCGTTACAATCCATACTAGGTCTTCTAGTGTGAGAATGCTACAACTTAGTGTGATCCAGTTACAAATACTTGGGTAATACAATTCTTGAATATCTATCGGCACTATCTGAGATGGGGTATCAAACTTTTCATGGAATAAAGCGGAATTTTTAGCGATTGAAATCAATGGCTTTTGTTTCTTTGAAAATTTGGTGTAGTGTATAAAAGGATCACCATGTATGGAGATATGTGGTATTATGGCGGTCATCCCTTTTAAACATAACCTAACCTAAATCGGACCTTATGGTCTAAGTGCGAGGAATTACCTTCCATTCCCTCCTTCTCAAACCAACCAACCAACCAAATGCACATTTCCAACTCTAATACAGCATTTTCTACTCGAATTGTCCACTCTAATCCCAATTTGGGAAATTTTTTCAATTGCGGAAAGATACTACTCGGCAAATTACCAATCTCTTGTTATATCAGTTCATTGAACCTCTACCACTTCTCTTCACCTAACTCAGAAAAGCTCTAAAAATTTACATTAATTAACAAAGTATTTAAATATTTTGTTGCAGCATAAAATTTAATGTTTTGTTTATATGTACTATTATAGCACTAAATAAATACAAAAATCTTATAAATAATTCCTTACTCGATTGCTTATGTATAGTCACCGTTTGTGGTAATGATTTTTCCTTAAATTCTTTTAAATTCAATTTTACTTTTATGATTTCAAATAAATTTCAATAATAAAATTTACCAGAAATATAATTCCAGTTACCATATTTTACAAGTAGAACATTGGCAAAAAAAAAAAAGTAAATATTTTTAAAGGTGTTATGCGTACGTGATCATTAGCGATAACGATCACTAGTTATTGTGCGAAATAATATCTACTTGTCGGCTAAAAATAAAGAATTTGTTTTTAGTTTTTTCTTTTAGTTGGTTAACATTAAAACATCAGGAAAAGCTCTTTAGCTACGAAGAAAATGGATTTGTTTTTTTGTTCTTTTCATTAATTGATTTTTTTATGTAAAAAAAAAGAGGAAAAATAAATTTTTCTCATGGTTTGAACTTTTAAAAGTGAATATTAAAATGGTAATATTAAATAATTAATTCGTAGATGAGTGCGCTATGAATTTTTAGAAACTATACTTTGTGAAAATTAGAAGGAAATATATAGACTTCCAATTGCAAACGCACGTTACGTTATCCATTGCAAGTGATTTCGAGTAAACAGGCTTCATTTTTTCTATTGATAGAAAATGTTCAAAATTTTCGTCTTTGTATTTCGAAAATTATTAGTTTAAATGAATATTTTTCTCAGGATGTTGAAGGGATTCAATAGCTCCTATTTTGCATTACTATCTTTTTTTTCTGAAAATTGATAAAATAAGGATGTATAATTTCATCATAAATAAAGCAAATTATGGAAAAATTTGATGGGCAAAATTTATAATCAAATCAGTGATCAAAATTTGATCTCCTTCTTGATCCTTAATTTGATTGGTCCTTAAAATGTAATTTAATCCAGAAAATGTTTATCTTTCACATTAGTAAGCCATGATTTTCAATTCCACTAATTTCGTGAATGAGTGAAACAAGATATCACTGATGTAATGAAGATACAATCAATGCTGAGCGAAATCCTTGACTATCAGCCATTGCATATGTGTGACGGAAACGTTTCTTATGAGAACCTGGCGCAGCTTATATATGGCCACTCGAATTGGTCAGTGGTTAAACGTTCGTACCGCTCGAAACACATACGAACGATGTGCATGGAGTTTGGTTATGTTACATTATTTAGTATACCAGAGGGGCTTTTTCCTATGCCTTGTGTTAGGTGCTGGGTTCGATTTCCATGGTCTTAGGTTACTCACTTTTAAATACTAGTAATGAACAGTGCAGTTAATTCTGAACTTGAACATCGGGCTTCCCCAGTACTAAGGAAAAAAATTAGTAAACTGTGGAAAAGCTTATTGGTTGAGGCAATTTCCTAACAACAAATTTCTCACGTTTTTTACATTATAAAGAAATTTATGGTTGGGAATTCATATAAAATTAGTAGGTCCGCATTGCAATAGCATGTTCTTAGAATGTGGGCCATCCTTAGAATGTGGGCCAATGCTTGTTTTATGCTATTGCGCCAATTCTAAATGTAATATTTAGTTTTTATATTTTTATGTAATGTCTATCACATGTGGTATGATATTATATCAGCTGCGGTGAACATTTTTCCTCCAAGGCAGCCAACAATTTAAACTATGTTCACTTTTATGACATTGACACTTTTCAAAATATTGTTCAATTATATTTTATTAAAAGTTATAAATATTTCAGAGAGTATGTCAATAGGAAAAAAATTTGTTAAACCATAGTAGTTCGGATGCGATTAAATTTATTCTTAAGAATATTATCTTCTTAGACATCAAAAAACCTCTAAACTTATTATTAACACGTAATTTTAATTTATATATTTTTTATATCATATGAAAAAGAAGACCAAATTAATGTCCACATACTTGATTCTATCAGCCGGTTCTCTTAACCTTATAATAGTCTTGTAGTTTTGACTGTATTTTTTTCCCACAGAAAAGAAAATTCCATTTTATACACAATAATTGTATATTTTTCTAGCGTTTTATGTATGCTGTTAAATAAATTTGTCTAAATAATCATGTTCTTTGTAGCAATGCTTTCTCCAAAAAAAAAAAAAGAAACTATATATGAAATGTACACACAATACTGTATGGCGATTTGTAAATTTTTATTTGAACTTTATCAGATATATGACCAGGATTTTCATTTATTCGGGCATAAATTTCAAAAAAATGAAATAATTCGTATAGCTTAATATTAGCTGAGTTATTTGATGCATACCCCCTAAATACATCCACTTAAATGCAGGTTTATTGTTGTGGTCGGTATAAGAAAAACAAAAAAATTTTCATTATTACCATTTCTACAAGAAAATTACCCACAAATTTTTGCATAATGTACAAAAGGAATGTGTCAATAATGCGCGGTTCATATTTATGTTTAATAATAGAGGTGTGCATAACTTTTATGGAAAAAAATGTATATTTTTGTTTCGTACTTTTTGGTTTAGCCAATCTACTCAAAAAAAATTTTTTTACCATAAAAATGTTGGTACAAAAAAAGGAGAAGAAAATAAATTTTTAAAGGAAGTTAAAATATGACAGCTTATTTTTTTTTTTTTTTTGGTTTTGTTTGATATTAAATTAGCCTGTTTTAAGTTTATTAGCTGAAACAAATTGCTATTTTATTATACATAATTAATAATATTGGGTGTTATGAGAAATATATTATTGTGAAAATTGGAAATTTTTTTTATATAAATACTTAAATTATTCAAGGTTCACGTTAAACGAATTAATTAAAGCAAAAATAATCGCAGCTTGTTAAATTGCTAAATGAGACAAAAGATAATAGATTCTGTACTCAGAAAAACTAAGTTTTAGAGATGGCTCAGACTATGGTTGTACGAATTAGAGTCAAAAATTGTCGCAAATATATTTTTAAAGTGTGGAAGCTCATGTTGCTACAAACTAATTAGTTTTGCTGTAAATTAATAGAAATTAAGATTATCCATTGACATTAAAGAGGTTTTTTTTTAAATTTATTTAAATCCTCATTTTATTTTTTATTTACCTGAACGCAGTAAAAGTAATTTTTGCTTACTACAATTTAATTTTTACTATTTTTACTACAAAAGTTTTAGTAATTACGACAAAAGTAATTTAAAGTTCTCTTTAAAATAGCACTTTTAATAATTTACGTTGCTTGCAAATCCAGTTTAGTTATAGACTGCTAATAAATCTCGTATATTGCAAATGTCAATTTTGGGAAATTTCTTATTAGTTGAGTTTCACACTAAATGTTTGACAAGTGAAATCTGTTAAAGGAACTAAACATGTGAATATACTTCACTTGGATTAGGGAAATACTGAAAAAGAACATCCTTCAGAAGAAAATTCTATCAAAACTCAATTAATCATGGCTAGGGAAAAGTGCATCTCAAATTCAAATCAAGTTCAAGCTTTTGCAAAAAATTTAAATTTGATTAGCAAAAAGTTGAATTTAAAGTCATTTTATATATGAATCTGCTGGAAAATTAATTTTTCAACAACTTTTATAAAACTCCTTCCTGTCAGGAAATTAAATTTGAATTAAAATCTTATAGAACTTAACTGCTTACCTTTAACTTTAGTTTTAGAAAAATAATTTGAATTTAAATCTAATTTTCTGTATAAAAAAAAAATTAAAATTTTAAGTATAATTTTGAAAATCATATACAGTTTAACCATAACAAAATATTATTACAATCATGTCTGGCCTTCTTGGCATTACATTAAAAAAATATCTTTATTAAAAAAAATATATATATCTAGAAAGAATTAATACATGAATTATAATAAATATTTAGATTAATCTATAAAAATTCACATTCTGTTCTATATTTTCGTGCAAAAAATTCAGTCACGACAAGGTGGAACAGTATAATTTTTTATTTACCATTTTAAGCATTAAAAGCTACTCGTTTTTATTTTGGTTTTCGTGCATCAAAACTAAGGCAATATTTTTTTGGCTCAATATCAGGTTCCCAAAAAAAAAGCTTCTGGATACTTAATAAAAAAAAAAATGGAAAAAATTTTATTAAGTGTGACAAAATTATGTTAAAAAATAATTTCTGAAAAAGAATTTCAAACTTGCTGGTAATAACCTCAAAATGAAAGGTCATGGGAGCAACAGAAGAAAAAAAACAACATATTTTCAGGAAAAAAATATAATTTTGTACAATTTCGATTTTCAAAATGAGGTTATGTGATGAAAATTCACAAAAAAAAAAGTAAACTAGAAGAATTTTATAATATGAAAAGATTCACTTCAGTATTTTTTTTTTTTTGAAGATTTAAATCTATGATTTTTTTGTGGGTGAATTAAAGTATCAAGTTTATAGTGTGAACAAAAAATAAGGAATTTCTTTAAATATTTGAGGACAAAAAAAAATAGTGAAAATTCTATATACTTAAACAAAACATTAATTTGTGAAATCTCATTATTAACTGATTTAATGCTTTTGATAAAAACCGACATAAAACAAGTGTTCCTTCGCGATTTTAGATTTTCACTTTAAATTTTCCAACAATAAAAAATATTTTAGATTAAAAATCATTGATAAATTTTTTTCAATTTTCCACAATGTGGGTGAAAAATAACTTAATCGGTATTTTTTGTCGGACTATTTATTTCTTTTTCAGCATATAATGCTTTTTACGATATTACTTCTTATTTCTATCCTAAAAAAAATGTAGATTTTATATGAACAATTTAATAAACTTCATCATGAGCTGTATTTTACTTTAACTAACATTATGAGGTCTATAAAAATTATATTTATTTAAGAGTGAACTGCGCATAATAATATTCAAGAAGAAAAATATTTTCCTGATAGCCTTAATTGTTTCATATATACTTCTATTTGCTTTGATGGTAACTTACTGATTAAAATTAGGAAAAACTATAAAAAATTTAATTTCGTATTATAAAAATCGATACTTAAAAATTCGACACGATTAGTGTGTGTGCGCGCACATATATATTTATATAAATTTTAATGTTAATCGTTGCGAAAGGAGTTGTTTTTTTGTATTCAATTTTTTAAGTGTCAAGATTATTTTTTTTACAAAATAATTTAATTCTTACACATCGTTTCACTGGTATTTTCGGAGTTAATATGGTAGAATAATTACTTTACAGTGTACAGAAAATTGATTCACTAATTCATATGCTACATTTTCACTGAATGCTCTTTTGAGTCTATAAAAATTTTAAAGTATCCCGCAGCGTAACTTTATAGAAGAAATTTTCATAAAACTTTTCTAATTTTGTTATATGAATTACTGGTAAATATTTATTATTAAATTTTTCAATGAACTAAAGGGCAGAAAGTGATTTAATTTAAGGAATAAAATATTAAAATTAAAATCAAAATAGTATATTAGGAAAACGATGTTCACAAAATTAGTTTTATTTTTTAGTAGTTACATATTACAAAGTGGAGCGAATGACATTTAGAAGCGCACTGAAAGTCTTTAAAGACCTGTTAAATTATTTTTAATATATTATTCCAAGACACGTAAACTCCTCCTGGGCATGAACTGAGATAAATTACACTATAACCGGTCACTACTCCTTCATAGGATTGGACTTATTACGGACATTCATATTTTTTCGTATTGGCTGATGTAGGATCAGCCAATACGAAAAAATGACAGATATAGATTATACCAGTTCGGTTCCGGTACAAAAAAGCCATTGGAATTTTTGGCTAAATCGCTCAACGAAATGCTAAATTTCTTTGCTTGCGTAAATCTTGACTGTAGATTTGTATGATTGCCTGTTTATTTGTTTTCGGTGATGGAGACACCAGAGGTTAATCCACTGTGTAGTTTTATCAGCATGTGGAAGAAGTCGAAGGAAACATTTTTAATCGGAAGAGGTTTATTATCTTCAGGTTCAATTTTTCCTTGTGCTTATTTTCGCTGAGCCAGAGAAACCATCAGTTTCTTGCTCGACTCTCTATTTACATATTACGAAGCAGCAGCGGGTTTTGTGTCAGGTACTGATTAGATACTCAATTACTACAGCAACAATGTTAAAATTTCTCGCGGTGTTCAGGGTACATAGTTACCAACTCCAACATATTCTTTTTTATTATATTAAAAAAAAAAAAATTAATTCAGTTTTGCTCACAATAGTTTTCCTTTTACTTGAAAGATTTCAGGAAACTGTCAACTGTGTTAGTACATAAATTAAAAATATGCTCAATGATTCGGTCATATTCATAGAACAGGATTTTCAGTAAACAGTATAAAAGATAATTATAATAAAATTTAGTAGACAAGATATTTAAATTTATAATAAAATTATTTAATTAACCAACTTTGTATAAACGGTTCATTGAAAATAATTATCTTAGAATTGATTAATAAATCTATCACCTCTTAAGATTTTATGATATTAGATTACTTCTATCTGTATCTACTAAAATATTATTATACATATCACCCAGCTATAAAATTCAATGTAATATTGTAAATAAATTCAAACTTTTAATTAATTAGAAAAGTTGTTTTAAATTAAAAGTTGTTTATTTATTAAATTGTTTTAATATCTTCAAACTAAATCTGATAAAGTTTTTGTCATCTAATAATAATAATAATCAATTAAATTTATAAGGTGTTAAAAATTAATATTTAATGAATTATTTATTTTTATAACTACTTAATTTTTTCTAATTAAATAATTACTTTATATTTTTAAAAAAATATATAATCAATCGTTTAACAGCAGTTCTACTAAAAAATAGTTAATTTCAGACCAAAAATTACTTTGGCTTTTCTATAGAAAAATCTTATTATAACCAGAATGGAAGATTTTTCATAAAAATTTAATATTCAAAAGCTTAAAAATCGAATAGTAAAATATTACTAAAATTTATTTTTTTTTGTCTCGTGACCTTGTTTATTAGCTTTTATATATCTATGTAGTAATAAAACATAAACCGCACCTGAAACGAATTAATGAATACGACATAAATCTTTATTTTTTTTTAGAATTAATTCAATTTACTTTAAGAAAAAACATTAAAAAATTGAAGAAGATTGCACAACTTGCTCGTTTCTCTATCTTTGCAATTTTTTTTTTATTCTGTAATTAAATAGTTTTGTGCTTAGTGTTTGGTATATTATGCTTAAATGTTTAGACAACATAGAAATGTGTAAATTGAATATTTAATTAAATATTTATTTAGAAAAATTACTTTTAGTTTGCTGCTAATAAAAATTAATATAAAAAATTTTTTGATATTTAAAATTAATTATATTGAAAAAAGAAATTAAATCAAATAATTTGTTAAGAAATTAAATGGTAATTAATATAAATTGCTAATTACAATTCTAATCATGATTTTTTTTTTTTTCATAATTGCTAAATATATATGCTTTGGTAAGAAGATAGAAATGAAGATTTATGTGATTCAATTTATATGAGATAAAATAAAAAAATGAAGCAAAGTGATTTTCTGTAAACAAGAAAAATAGCTCAGCATGTGCGGGGTAAACTGTAATATATAATCTTCTGGTTCAATAAGAAAAGAAAAAACATAACAATTTTTAGAGAAAATCGATTCTAATCGATAAACGATGAAAACCATAATAAAGAAAAATATTAAAATCTGCCGAAAGATAAAAATGTTTTAAATATTCAAATATTTAAAAGACATTTAAATGAATATCAATTTTAAGACATTATCTTTGATAAAAAATCATAACTTATTTACCATTTTGACTTAATTTAATGTCAATTACAATTATTTACTGAACATAATAGGTTAAATCTTAATGTGCAGCAAAAAAAAAAATCTATTCAATTTTACAAAAAGGATTTATACCTAATTTGTTACAGATAACATTTTTTCTAAGATAATAAGAAAAATTTTTAATAATTTTTTTTTGAATATTAATGCTAATTTGTTACTCCATCTGCTAGACTGTTTTGTGAATTTGTAATTTCGTAAAAATTACAATTAGATTTTTTAAAAAATTACAATTCGGTTTATACAATTAGATTATTCACTACTTATAATTCTGAAAATAGTCTATCTGTTAATACATCAATATCAAAATTCTCATGTACGAATTATGTTGCAGAAACATAAAAAATTATTTTACCACATTTTATTAAAATTTGACCTCCAATATTGGCAAAAAATGCTTTGATTGGTCTCAGTTAGTTGTGTACTTTATGAAACTATTGGTCGAAAAAACTAAAATACACTGAAATATGTTTAACATTTTGAATTTCCTTAAAATTTGTATTGAAAATTAACTGTGATAAACTCAATTACTACGACAAATATCTGCGAAAGGTTATATGAAAACAGGGTACGATATAATCTTATTCTGAACACCTCTGTCATTTACTAGTTAAATATATTTTTTATTGGTACCACGGACGTTCTCTACTCTCTAGTTTTCATTCAGTAAAATTTCTAATCTTTATTTATCACTTAATTTACGATTCGCTATTTCCCACAGTGTTTCTTTCTATTTGTATAGAATTAAAATTATTTTTAGGTTACATATTTATGCTTGGCGAAATAAGAGTTTCATTTCATGGTTTATTCTTTTCCCAAAAAAATATATGACAAAAAATTGTTTAAATAAATCGAGAAGTAATCGATTAAACTTCAAAAACTGGCGTGTAAAATTGTTCTGTACTTCATTTCGCTATAGCGGCGCAAGTAGATTTATGGTTTGTTAAACTTAACGAAGTTCCAAATCTTGTGTTACATATGTTACCGTGTTAATGAGAGGATTAATGACGAGAAAGGTCGTAGTTGTTGTTATTTCTAGACTAATATTATTCACAAAAATTGTAATAACTCTAATTTTTCGGATGAACTCGATTCATTTTACTATTCCAAAACAAATTGCTTCCATACCATACGAGAGGAATTATTTTGGTACGTCCAAAAATACTTTATATACCAGTACATGTCTAATGATTTTTTTTTCGTGTACTACAGAAAATCAATGTAGTTAATTTTTCTACATCTTCGGTATTTCTAATTTTTTATAATTAAATTATTCGCTTCTTGTCAGTAGTATCTTTGTGTGACTGATACTCATCCCACGATAACAACAACTGTAAAATTTTAAACTCCCGGCCAACGGCCACTGTTTTCTTCTTCTATTTTTTTTTTCGTGTAGATTATTAAATCGTGACTATATTTTTTTTGCGCACCATTTAGAACTAATTTATATTCATATATACATACTATCATTTTTTTTATTTCTTCAATTTTGTAAATATTATTAAATTTAATTTATTACTAATATCGAAGGCATATTACATAAACTTTTATTTTCTTTAAAATAAAGTTTTGCAGATAATAACCGTAAATCACATTAATGATAATCGTGTCTGTTAAATTCTCTAATATAGATAAAAAATAATAATAATAATAGTATGTATATATAGCTTCTTAAATTTACTAAAAAAAAAATTGAATTTTAATGAAAATTCAGATTATTTGCAAGAATATGAAATCAGGTGGTTCTTTTGGCGGCGTACACATACAAAAAATAAAACGCTTCGATTTCTTAAGTTGGTGATAAAAATGAAAAGATAAATCGTGAGAATAAGACCAAATCATTGCTTTATTAATGCAGACTTTAAATATAATTATTTTATTTTTTATTAAATTAACCAGTAGTAAAAATTTGAAAAAACTGAAATTATCAGCTCGTGCAACATTTAAAATTGATCATATTTATTTTTTGAAGTAGAAAATTTACTATGGAGAAATTAGGCACGGGTTGGCCTGATATGCTTGTATTACAAAAGCATACGTACAATTCTTTACAGACTTACTAAACTGTATTTAGACTTTGAAATAAGGTTGAATTAATAAGGCTTATCCCAATTTTGAAGACGAATATCAGTTTGAAAGCAAAATTAAGAAACAATAAATTTGGGACGTCTATGCTGCACTCCTGGATTAGGTAGATAAATAAATTTGGGACCATTAGCTATTTGTAAATACAACCCATTAAATTCCAATACCAAATACTAGATTTTCTGAGTTATACATGATTTTTTTTATTTGGGCTTATGTCACAGATTCCATATTCAGATTACATATTCAAAAATATATAAACATATTCAGGCGTTTGCTGATTTGTGTTCTGAAACATTTTGCAGATATATTACTCACCTTTATAAATTTATCATAAAAATACATATGTAATTTTAATATTACATTTAATATCATGTTTTATTGATTTATAAATATACTATTTGGATTTATAATTAATTCCTTCTTTTTCAAAATTATCTCATTTAAATCCTTGATTTTTGAATTGAATTCCTGCAAGATAATATAACTAAAATACTACAAAACAAACCTTTTAAAACGCATTAATCTCATTGTGCTGCCCAAAAATAGAAATAAGATGTAAAAAAAAGAGTAATACAGAATCAATGATGACAGAATTGTTGAATTGTATTTTATAAATAATTGTTTATGTTGATATGACCCGCAAAAGTAAATCGATTGCATAATTTTCAATAATAAAATATTATAAAGTAATTTTTTTGGAAAATTGAATTTGTAAGAAATATGTAATTTAGTAAATAAATTTATGAGCGCAAATCTTTGATCAAGAAAAGAAAAAATAATAAAAACCATTATCCATATTTGGTTCATTTGATATGGCATCCGAATTGTTTAATAATAAAGATTATTGTTTATTTTTTTTCGAATTTTGGTCCAAAAAGATTCATAATATTAAGTATTTATTTTAAATTTTTATTTAAGATAAAATTGAATTTTTAATATAAGTAATTTTCAAGGAGGTCTCTTAGATCACTAGTTTTTTGTTTCTTCCATAATTGATAAATTTAAAGAAAATTATCGATGTTGTGTTTTGTAATTAATTAATTGTTGGCTATAGTAGCTATAGTTGGATATAGCAGAGAGTAGACAAATTGCATAAGAGATGAATTAGAAAACAAGTTTTTTGATTCATGTCACTAACAATTCCCTGCCAGAAATATTTGATGCCGGTTTGCTTTTTAGATCCTTTAAAAATATCTGCCAATAATAACCCAATAAACTGATATGCCAATATTGAATGTTGATGTTTGATCAAACAAATTCTGAACATGATAGAGTTTCAAGAGTGATGGATACTCTTGGAACTGTATCAATGTTTTTTAACCATATATGTAATTATGAAAGTTTTCCCCTAACTGTAACCATAGATTTTGGCTATGGGGATAGATAGAAAATTTAGGAAATGAAAGGAGTTCAATAAAAGGAAGATGGTTAATTGGAAACTCGTTTACATTTATACTATAATTTGATCGGAACACATCAGGACATAGTTGGTTCCATAATTTTGTAATTCTAGCAATAAACGAGTTTCTAAGCTTTGTAAGCAGTCTGGAATGGTCCACGTGTAAAGGTTATACACTTAATCTGCCAGCAGATACTTGTAAAACAGACTAAGATCTCTTACATTACGGCGGTGACTTATATTTGTGATATTGGTATCATTTATAATTTTGATTACCACTCTTGGAACTCTATCAAAATATTGAAGTTTTATTCAATGATATGGTTATTCAAAGACAGCTAGCTATTTATTACCATACCTAGGATGTTAATTATTTTGGAGTTTTCGATATTTCCATAAAGGTAATTTAATATGGCAATAATGTGTCAATGTTAAGACTATGCTCCTCTATAGTACAATTCATAACATTAATTCAAGTAAGCTGATTCATTTTCGACTTTCAATTTATACATTTTTATGATTAATATTTTAAAATATATTTTCTAATCAATAAGCTCATTATTAATCATACTTAATTCTGCTTCTATACTCAAGGCTTTTTTACATCTAGAATAATAAATATTTTATAAATTTTATAAATTACCATTTGTCATATATATAATTTTCTTTATTATATTTCATCAAAAACTGATTTATATGTCAATCAAATTTTTCAAATTTATGTTGACAATAATCTATTTCCTAATAAGAGTATTTAATTCTCTTATAAATATTATTATTAAAGGTAGACAAACTTAATCTTGAAAAAATTCCAAATAAAACAAAATTCCATTAGAAAAAAACAAAAATATATTAATTATTCTATTTAATTTTTTTTTCATATCTTAACATAAAAAATTCACACTTTCACAAACAAGTACAAAAAAAAAAATTAGAAAATTTCTGCAAATAATTTTATGCTACAAAAAAAAAAATTAATTATTTAAATAATATTTATTTATATAAAACAAAAAATAATTTATGAACTAAAATATAAAAATATAAATCAACAATAATATTTCTATTTACATATAAATAAATTAGCATAAAAAAAAATTATCATAAATAAATTAAAAATTATACAAAAATTAGAAATTTAAAAATTAAATATAAAATTTAATTTTTTTGGAAAAATTTTATTTTACAATTTTGTTTGTACAAAATATTTGTGGCACCAAATCAGTCACACGCTATACAAAAAATAAAATTATCCTAATTAAAACTGGCTACTTCAAAAATAAATATCCCGAAAACGAGGCAAGATATACTGGCATTTTGATTTATTATATTTTTAATATTGTCACTGCCCAAAACATTTAATTATGGTCACAAATGTCATTGGTATATGGTAATATGTATAACATTAATTGTGATTCTATCGCACCACTAATACAAGACTGTCCCATCTCCAAAAAAAACTTAAAATTTTTGTTATTTAGATAGAATTAATAAACTTGGAATTCCCTAAATTTTACTCAGGGCAGAGCTATCAACACTAGCCAAGATATAGAGATTTCAATATTCAATGCTAGCCAAGAAATTTAGGTTCCAATACGTAATGTTTTTGGGTATAAATTTAACCACTAATAGTATATAGCGATAAGAAGCTACTCATCCTATTGATTGGAACCAAATATTTGAAAATTCTAATTTATGTGGCAAGTTTTAAAAATATTACTACATTTTACTATTAGATAGCTGGGTATACCAGCGTAATTTCAAAAAACCATAGTTCTGTACAAAAATAGTAACACGTTCCTCCAGAATTTGTCCTTTTCTGTTTCGCATTCATAAACTAACCCAAATTTCAAGTCGATTTTTTCAAAACTATTTACTTTACAATATGACACTCCTTTATTTAGGTATGGTATATAAACCGCGAAGCTTATTATTAAACATCTATCAAATCTGATACCATTTTCTGTATACTGACCTTTTGTCTGGACCTTTTTCCTGGACCGTGACAACATTAATATTGACAATACTTGTTCTTTTTTTAATTAAAAATTTTTAGCACCAAATAATTATTATTTTTTTTTTTAAAATGGCACAAATTATAAAATTGACTTTATTGGTTCTTTTACAAAATAAATTTATACTAATAAATAACTATCCTGACATTGGTTGAGATCGAACCAAAGTGAGATCTAATGGTGCTGGTTTTGTTGTTGTTGCTGTTGATGTTGTCAATTCTAATTTAATTGTAACTGATGGTGATGTTGTACGGCATCTTTTTTGTGGTATTGATTTAATTGATAAATCAATTGGTTCATCTTGTATATCAATAATTGTATTATTTCTATTTATAATTGGTAATAATGATGGTATTTGCATATGTTGAAATGCTGTTACAAATGGATTTCGATGTTGTTGTTGGTGGTGTTGTTGTTGTTGTTGGTGGTGTTGGTGTAAATGATGACCATTAAATGGAAATAATTTTAATGGTTCTGATGAACTACGATTTAAATCCTGTATACTTTCTGTACAATCATTTTTTTTCCAAAATTTTTCATCTTCAGGATCAGCTGATGATGCACCTGAATCACTTGGTGAACTACAATCACCATTATGATTATTATTATTATTATTATTACTACTATGTTCTGATGATTTTGACTCGGTACATTGATTAGTTGACTTATTTTTATTATTATTATTATTATTATTGTTAATTAATTGTTGTACTGGCAAAAATGGATTTACTAATACTGCTGATGAGTTTTGTAAATTTGCAGTCTTTATTGAAGGATTTGTTTTATCTTGATATGTTTGTTTAGCTTGTAATTGATGATGTGTAAAATTAAATTGTTGTTCAAATGATGTATTTATTGGTGATGAATTACTAATAGGTGATTGATTTTGTTGATGATGATTTGAATGATTTTGTTGATGTGATTGTTGTTCTTGTAATAAACAATGAATTTTAAACCAATTTGATCTACGACCATATCGTGAACCACTTTTTGACATACCAACTAATAAACATTTACGCAGTCGACATGCTTTACATGCTGTACGATTTTTTTTATTTATAACACAATCACCATTATTTTTACAACCAGATATTGCTGATATATTATTATATGTCCGACCAAAGAATGACTGTAAAGAGAAATATATATATTTTATTTAAAATTAGCATTGTAAACCAACACACAGTAAAAGTTTATTAAAAGTGCATTACAATTGTTGTAATATCCTTTTAAATTATTAGTTAATTGTTATTTATGTGACATTTTAAAATAAAATTTTATAGAAATTTTTATTTCGGTAATTGATTTGTCAGACAATTCGTTATTTGCCAATAGGAATTGAACCAAAAAAAAAAAATTTTTTTTGAACTATACAAAAATTTTTTGCAAACATTTATTTAACAGAATGAATACATAAATTCTATTTGGTTCTCACGCATTCAACTGTGATTGTTTAAACATTAATATTTTATGTAATTTTTTAGAAAATACCTAGAGGCTTTTATGATTTATGTTAAAGCTTGTCAGTTTAAAAAATAAAAATAAAAAAACTAAAGATTGTCAGACTTATTTTTTAATAAAGTTTTCTTCAAAATAATATGTCTGTCATTTTTGTTGTCCGACTCCTTTGTATTAACAGAATCATCTAAAGATTGAGTATTTTAAAAAAATATAATTGTAGGCGAAATTATTTAAAAATCTACTTGTTTAAAATCATGAAAATATAGTAATTTTATGATCTATATCTTTAAAAATTTATGCTAAATTTAATTTTTATGCTAAAATTTTGACTCTATAAAGTTGATCCATAATTTTTATTGCTTGTATAAAATTAATGAATTATATTTTTGTTAGATTTGTGCAGAATCACTCTAAGTCAGTGTAGTTATACAAAAATCAGCTTAACAATCACATTAATTCTGAACCAAAAAAAAAAAGAAACCAAATTGTTTATCTTCATTTACTTTTGACCATTTCTTGTTCTTCTTCTTCAAAAAGATATGAAAAGATGATTTTCTTAAATAGAAATTAATGTTTTTGTAGGTGGTGAAATGGTCAAAAAGCATTATTTAGATCAAATACTTTTTTTAGATACAAAAAAAATGATTGTTCAAAAAAACATTTTTTTTTTTGTGTGGGATTATATATGGGAATCATAAAATAATAATAATTATTATTATTTTCTTGTTGATGAGCATATAAACTGTTATGGATTATTAAAGTTTATGTCGATTTAATAATCTTTTTAGCTATTATCTAGATTTTTTGATTGTTTTGTTTGTTGGGGTCTGCCAAAGGCAATGACTATTTCAAATTTATTTAATATGGTACATTTAATTTCTAGTTTTTTTTTTTTTTTTTGGTAGATAGATAATTTAGCATAATCATGTTTTAAGGCAAGTTGAAGTTGAGCTAATTTATGTGGGAAAAAATTAGTTACACCGTGTTGAAAATGTAAATGAGTGGTTATAAATTAGAATCAGATCACAAAAAAATTATTATTAGAAAGTTCATTAAAAATTTATGATAAATTATCTTTTTTAATTATTTAATTAATCTTTTAAAGTATATATTAATTGGAAATTTCTCTTTTTATTAGATTATTAATTGGAGTCTTAATTTTGCCAGTTTTTATTTTATTATGTAAGTGTAAAAATGGATAAAATACAATTTGTTGAAAAGGAGTAATTGTTTTTAGAAGAATATGTAGTTGAATTAAAATTATTGACGTTGAAAACTATTGCAACCATAGGTTTTAGGTTTAATTAATTATCTAGACTGAAGAACTAGTAATGAAACCAATTTCCACCACAAATAATTTTCTAATATTATTTTTCTAAAAGTTTAACTATTAGTCCTATTAAAATTGATGATTTTCCAGTTGAAATCGAATATTTTCGTATTTGAAATTAAATATTTTAAAATTTTAAAAATTATTTTAAAAATTAACACCAATTTTAATTTAAAAAAAATTTGAAAAAATAAATTTAAAATTTAACGACAATTTTAATACGGTAAATTTGTCATCTACAAAAAAAAAATCCCTTAAGCCACGCCCACTTTGTATTATTCTAACAAACATTAATTCATTGAACTCAGTAGTTTTGGGAATGTAGAGCAATTAAGACGTGTAATAAATTTGTGTGAAAATTTAATTAGTTAATTTAAATTTAATTATGTGTTGATTAAAAATATGTGAATTTAATTAGTGAAAAGATCTGAATTTTTAGAATTTCCATTAATTATTTAACGAATTTCAATAAATTAATGGGTAAGTTCGAATATTATTTCAATTTAAAATTACATTTTAATTTTTTTTTTTGTATACTGATAAGTTCTTTCTTTAAATTGCTAATAATAAGCTAAGTTCTGTATTTAAATTACTAATATATTTATATTTTTATGCAAAAATGTTTACTCTACAAAGTGTATTCATAATTTTTATTCATTGTACAAAATTCGGGTAAAATTAATGAATTATATTTTTGTAATTCAGAATCCCTCAAAAGACTAAATTTGAATTGAAATATTATAAATTTTCATATTTATTGAATTTATTTCTTACCTTACAACCTTCACAAGTAAATGCTCCAAAATGAAAACCGGCTGCAGGCTCACCACAAACTTTACATAATTGATTCATCTGGAAAAAAATATTATAAGTTCTTAGTTTGAAATTTATTGTACAATCAAATTACTACAAAATCAAAAATATAATATGATTTAAACGGACAGATAATTTGTATGTCAAAAACTAAACAGATAAATAATTTATATCTAAGGCCTAACTGAATATAGTTCAATAAAGTACGTGTCTTTTTCAGTCCGTAACTAATAATTTTTGTATAATAACAGTCCAGCACCTACAATGTTTTTTTTCACTTTTTATATGAAATTTTATTTAAGGTGAACTTTGAAAATGTAATTTCAAAGTTAAATTATAGAAAATTGTAACAATTCAAAATTTAAAATTACTTTTAATGATTCAAAATCTAATTATAAAAAATAAAAATATTTGATTCAAGGTGGAATTTTAATGAGACATGTAGAAAATTTAATGCACGTTTTAAACAAATTTTTAAAAGTAATTAACTATATGATTGATTTGTTAACATTTTCAATTTCATAGTTTAATTTTTTCTAATAACATAATTATGGGGCTGCAGTTGAATGTCAGAGCCCTAAACAATTTTTCAATTGGATTAACACATCAGTGCTGTATAATATAATTTCACATACAATGAAGTGTACAGTTTGTGCACTTACATGTGTGTAAAATTATTCTCCAGTTGTAGACTTAAAATTTGGACCACTAAGTTTTGGATTATTACGGATATCCTGCAGTACTTTTCGTTCGTCTCTAATAGTTAATTGTCTTGGACGACCAGATTTCTGATTGTCCAATAGTAATTTTGCTTCAATGTCAATTTCCTAATATATTTTAATTATTGTCAATTTCCTAATATATTTTAATTATTTGTGTGTAGTTGTACAATAACTTTTTTTTGTCAATTGCACGAATAATTCTTTATTAGCATAGGAACCCATTTTTGGTTTTTTGTATTTATTGGAAAGTATTTGGCTATATATTTTGTCTAATTGCCCCAGTTTTTTTTTATCTTTATGTGGTATTTTTTCATATTTCCATAAAAATATTACAAGCGCCAATACTTTTTCGCTCACTGTATGTACAGATTTTTTAATTCAAAATTTTTTTTGTAGATAAATCGCTTGTCTACAAAACTTATTACTTATGCATACATAACTTAATTCGAGATAAAGAATATAAATTATCTTTAAATTACTCTGCTTTTAATACTTGTAATAATATACAAATAGTATTTGATTAAATAATTCCAACAATCCTGGATAATTATTAAATAATCTTTTACATCTCGAGATTCACTTTTAAATTATTAATGCAATCACAAAGCAAATTCAACATTTCTTTCGGTTTCACTGATCTCGATTCATTTTTCTCAAAATAATTTCAAGGCAATATTTTTTTCTAACTTGAAATAGAATTCAAACTCCTAGTTTTTACTTTAATAAATTTTTGTGTTAATTTTGTGTTAAAACGTGTTAAATTTAAAAAATGTTGCTCTAAAATAGAAATAGATTGTAAGTGGACAATTTTAATGTCTGCTAATAGTTTTGCATAACATTAATTATGATTTTATTTGCATAAATACAGATTTAATAAATGTAAATTGTCAGATTAAATATAATCCTTTTTTATGATTAAATTTGCTAAAAAAAAATCCTTTTTTATATTTAAATTATTTGTAAATTACAAAAACAAGACCATAAAAAACTAAATTTAATGCTTTCACTTTTTAAGTGAGGATTAAATTTAAAATTTATTACACAATTTAAATTCAATTAAAAAACATATTAATTAAATTTCATTAACCTAGTCGTAAATTTTTTGATTAATTATAAATTAGATTTCTAAAAGTTAGTTTCCAAACAAATTGAATCAAAATATAATAATTATTGTTAAATTATATAGTTTTTAGTATGCTGATCTATATTTTTTAATCTCTAATATTAATTTATTATGCTTTCTAAAATTATAACAACAAAATTTAAAAATATGTAGATGAACTCATTTCCAAAATATGATTTAACAATTTTCATAAATTTATTTAATGAACAGATTTTCATAAATTTATTTAATCTGAAAAAAAAAGATGATTCAATAATTTTTTTTTTGTGCTCTGATTCAAAATTTAAATATATTATGAGAGTTTTAAGGTGTACAAATATAAAAATGCTTGTAGTTAATTTTATGGACGTAAATCTTTATATTAAGCTATATATTTAATCTGACATTAATTTTAATAGGTTAAGCTAAAATTATTAATGAAAACAAGATATTGTTAAAGCTACTAAAATCAAAAAAAAAAAATACGGAAAACTTGAAATGTATTTGTTATTTAAACCAATTTTAAGCTTAAAATTTATGATTCTATTAATTTAAATCAAAAAAGACAAAATTAGGAAACGGTGCGTCATTTGTCAAAAATATTGATTTAAATACTATTCTTAATTGTTAAGCCGGTGATTGTGCTCACGGGTGTAAAATTTATTAAAATATTTGTTCACTGCTATCAATTGATGAATTATCAATGTAAATTTGATGAAACCGACTTTCAAAAAATGTCGAATGTAATTCAAATCTGCTGTAAAAGGGGTCAACCATATGAAGATCAAGCTTGCAAGTGCAAGCTTAATCTTCCCCGGGCATTCAGAGGTTATATACTTGAAGAGGAATTAGTCGATTCTATCATTTGTATAGTCGATGGATAAATAACTTACTTTTATTTTTAACTGAAACTGCCTAAGATTATGCAAAAAGAGGTGCCACAAACATATAAATAAATAAATATATAACAAGGCAAATTAATTTTATGTTTAATATTATTTGTAGCCACATATTGAGAAAAGTTTCCCATAACTGTGAACAGACAATTATTTGGCTTTGGGAGGTATTGGAAATTTATTTTTTTGCCAATGAGCCCACTAAGCCGGGTTTTCACAAAAAAGTTCTTAAGCCTCTGAATTAAAAACAATTATAAAAAAGCCATCTTTAATTATGTTGGATACATGCATAATATTTTATGGTACTCCAAACAAACTCTAGATATTTTCTCGGTCTCTGAACAAGCCCCAGTTAGTACACTAGTTTATATTGATGATATTTTAAACTTTCACTTGAAAATTGTAATAATAATTAGTTTATCAAATTTAATTATGAATATTAATGTAATAGTTCCAACAATTTTTTTTTTTTCTGTAAATTCCAAGCACACCCTGAACCACATAAGTTTAATATTTATATACATATATATTAAAATATATAAAATTAAAATGTATAATTTAATGTATAAAAATATTAGTTAAAGTAATTTTATACAAAATCATTAAAATAAAAATATAAAAATAAATTAAAGCTTTTAGATTTGCGAAATAAAAAAAAATATCATATTGCATCCCGCATCGAAATTAAAGATTCAGTTCAAGTATATAATCTTAATTTTGAATCATATTGTGTAGAACAGATTATTATATTTTAACTAAAATATATTTTAAATATAATTACAAAAATATTTTAATGTTCTCAGTACATTCTTTAGATTTAAAATATATTTCCTCTATTTCCGTCCACATTATATTGAATATATTTTATTATATTTTATTTAAATTAATTTTATACATATAGTGATTCATAAATTAAAATAATAATTATATATCTTATTGATTTTATTGGATAAATAATTTTTTGGATGTTGTAATATTTTGTTATTTTCGAGATTAAAATTTAAATGATTTTCTTTAAATAAAACTAGTTATTAACCATGAAAACTATTAAAAATAATAATAATCCTAAATGTAATTATGATATTTTAAAACAAAATATGATTAAATTAAAATTAGCAATTTATTCATTTTATATCATTGAAAACCTTTGAATATCTCTAAACATTACAAATTTATGAAATAATTTGGAGAATAAAAATTAAAATTTTATGAGTAGTTATATAGTTTGATTCAATATCTGTAACTACAAAAGAATACTACATAATTACTTTGTCTGTACTAAGACTACATCTGTAATGAGAGGTTACTAGGCAAAATTAGCTTTTTTATTTAAAGATATATATCTCATTTGCAGGCAAAAGTTTTTCTTATTGGTTCACTTAAATCTTAATAAATATTTCAACATTCTTCATTTAAGTAATGAGATGTGTTCTAAGTTAGGCCTGCTATTATTATTAATATAAAATTTTAACTTTAATATAATAGAGGTCATACGAAACACTGTAGCAGCTAAATTGAAGCACAAGGCCATAGTGTAGAATTATCTGTAACTGAAGTTTGTTAACAATTTTTATTGGAATTGGGACCTACTAATACGGAATCCGAACCATCAGTTTCTTTGTAGTAAAGAAACTTTTAATTCCAACGATAATGGCTTTTATTACTGAGTCATTGTTGTTAGACAAAAGCCTCAAACTTTAACATTTTTCCCAATCTTCCAATTACATTTTGGTAAAATTTTATTACTGCTACTTATTTTTTAAAAACCTTAATAAACTTTGACCAGATTGGATCGTATGGACTAGAATCGAAACCAGTGGACCCTACTGCAATAGTACCACTCGGCCACCGTCAAAATAATCGGTCTAACATTACACTCAATAGTAATTTTTCTAAATTCTTTCAAGTATCAGAAAAATATATAAGTAATCTTGCCACAAAAAAGATTTTTTTTACTAATTTTTATACCACGCCTCAAATCTAATCTATATCAGTATTACTCGACTACGCAGCATTACAATTTTCTAAATCCATATTCGACCATCAACCAATAGAAATTGTTTAGATTTCTTTTATACTATATATAATATTGCAATTGCTTTTATTTATCAAAATAACAAATTGTATATTTTTTTTTTTAATTACATCACGTTTAAAATATCACGGCGGGGAGATATAAATAAGTGAAAAGTTTTTGAGTGCAAAGAGTATATATTTTTATTTGCTTGTATTTTTTTTTTATATAAATATGTAGTTTTTTATAGAAATTATTTATTTTACTCTGCACTATTTAGCCTACTAATACATTTATATCAAGATAATTATCGCATGCTATATATTCATATCATGCTGGTATTATTATAAAGACAAAATTGCAAAAAAAAAAAAGGGGGGTTTTGTGTAGAGTCTTCTCCATATTGTTGTTGTTGTTTTAACAGTGGGTGGTGATATTTTGATTACAATATTTTAAATATAATTATTAGCCTATTAAAAAAAAAAACTTTTTTTATATCATTTATATTTATTTATATTTTTTTAAATTAAATGTCAGCGACATAATTTTGTTTATTTAGTGTTTTGATTGTAAAAAGATATATAAATGAATTTTATTACATGTGCCCAAAAAAAAAATTAAATTTATAAAAATTAAATTTAGAAATAGTTTTTTAATAGTTTTATAATAGTTTTATTTTTATATATATATATTTATTTCATAAGATTACCACCTAATGTGAACTTTACTTGGAAAATTTGCAACTATTTCAAAATAACAAAAATTAATAATAAAAAATTGATAATATTTATACGAGTTACAAAATTATGTTTAAAATGGAAATTTATGGTATTAGAAGATGCTATAAATTCAAATATCTGACGGGTATTAAATGTTAATATTTTTAATTTAACTTTGGTTCAGTTTAATTTTTGTTATATTATACAATTGTGTGCAAGGGTCAGTAACCTTCACTAATAACTTTCGAATACTGTAACTTAAAACAATATTGTTCGTAACTGAATCCACCAAATTTTAAAACTAACAATTTGGTATAAGTAAATTATAAGAATTTTACAAGTAACAATCGGTTCATTACTGATTACTTGGTTACTAACAAGACAATCATAATGAATAGATTCTTAATTTATACTCCCTTGTGTTGGAACTTTTCGGGATTGAGTTTCTGTTATAAATCTTTTGGTAATATTTTTTTTGCAGGTTTACTTAGTAGAGAGATGCACCTTGTTTAGAAAGTTAATTCCTTACCTACACGATTTGGAAATTCATATTCCCTTAAGAATTATAAGCTCGACGCTTCTTTGCGAAGGGTTTTGAATTACCAACTGATTTGAAATATCAAATATTAGATACTTCAAATGAGCTGTTAATACAAAATCCGCTCCGCAGCAACGAACCATCTATTTATTAAGCGAATATTTTCTGTATCATAATGTAAACCTTATGGGGAAATAAAAAATATTACAAATATGAATGATCATTTCTGAGACGAAGCTTATTTGCTTTGTCTAAAGCTACTAGGCAGGAATTATCTTTAGAAATTTGTCTAAAGCTACTAGGCAGGAATTATCTTTAGAAATTTGTCTAAAGCTACTAGGCAGGAATTATCTTCTAATATGGCTTAGAATAGCCCGCAAAACTATATATACTTTCACTTCATCGAATCAACCAATTACAGTTTAAACTACGATCAGTATTCTGTACATTATTGCTAGCTTAAAAAGGGTAAAAAAATTCCATTACTTACAATCAAGATTTGCTCATCAATAATTTCGCAATATCAGATATTATTATCTAAAAAAAAAGATTGTTTATGTTTTCATAAATTGCAATTATGCTTCCAAAATTCATATAACACGTTCCTAAAATATTTAATCGCGATTTTATGATTTTTCTATCGAAATAGTTTAACACTCAATACAATAAACTATGTTTTATATATATTTTTTTTAGCTAATCGTTTTTCTTCTGTAATCTTTTTAGTTAGTCATAAATTTTTCATCAATTTAATTTTTTTTTGTTGAGAAAATTGAAGATTATAAAAGAGCTTATTACTGATTTTGTTTTTTTGTGTGTGCAAAATTTTTACTTTAGTGATTATTTTACGATTTCCTTAATTGACAAGCATGTTAAAATAATTTCAAAATATATATATAATTTTTAAACTGGGTGTGGAAAAAAAAAACAGAGTCGTAATATTTTCTATTGAATTTTAGGGTTAATTTGCATATAAATCTTATAGATTAACTTTGTTTAACAGTTTTTTAGTTTTAATTTTAGAGAATAGTACAATAATTTTCAGTTTTTAACATAAAATTAAGTAAAATATATATAAAAAATATATCAACATAATTACAGATTATATTACTTATAAAATAAAATTTTATGAATTTCTAGAAATTTATGTTTTTTTCGCGAAAATAAAATCACAGTTTCATGTCTGGATTTGGTTTGGTTTGGTTTTTTTTTTCGAAATATTCTTTTACTATTAATAAGATTATGTGTTATACAATGTTGCAGATCTAATATAAATTTTATATTCATGTTTATTATGCAAAAAAACAACATTACCTCTGTTTATAGTTTGTTAAACAAGTGTCATAAAGAAAATTATTATCACGATAAATGTATATACAATATTTTTTTTTTGTGTTGTAGTTGTTCACTGTATAAATATTTTATAGCCTATTTTACATAAATAGAATGTTATAAAAGTTTTTAATAAAAAAGAAACTTTAATTACAATAATAATAAAAAAAAATTCCTTATAAAACATAAAACAATTAGCGACAAAGAGAAACAATTTTAAATTGAATTTAATAATGAAATTAAAATCATTTCGGTGGAACATCACTTAAAAAGAATTTGATTATTACAAATTGAACAAGAAGTTGTTAATAATTTAGTGCTTTATCACTTAGCTTTAATTAGTCAGCTACTTATATGCAAAATTCAATTTTAGATAATATAAACTATTTTTAGGTTAAATTTAACGTTTTTCAAATTAATTAGCGACCAAATTTAATTATGGATATACGTACCGTAAGCGAAATATTTTTATCATATCAAATTTGACTTTTAGAGATTTTGCACAGAAAACTGTTAATTGGAACCATAAATTAACTGTTTATCCTTATGTCCGTCTTCTTGTAGACATATGCAGAACATCAAAACATATTTTTTAATAATATGCACGTTATTACTAATAATTTTTTAATTATTACTTATAATTTTTAATTTTCTGTACAAAATCAAGTACTGATTACGTATTTTTTTAAAAATATTTCTTTTCTAAAGCAGAAAACACTGTAACTATAAACGAATATATTTTCGTAACCACCGCTCCGAGATTTTTGAATTCTAATAAATATTTGACTTAACCAAATTATAAAAACTCAGAGAACTCAATCATGAGATTACAATTTCTATAACAGAACGGTATGCAGTTTTCTGACATTTATAAGCTAAAGACCTTAGGAGTAGCGTACTAAGCCGCGGTGCAGTAGTTATTGGGGTTTGCTTCCAGTCCGAGACATCGATATCTTGGTTTTTTTAAATGAGTACCAGTTACAAAATTGCAGTAAAATGTTATTTTAAGATTAGGAAATATTGCTAGCATCATCTGCTAACAACAATGACTCACGAACCAGAGTTGCAATTCTTCACTATAAGGAAAGTTATTGTTCGAAATCGATATAAATAATTTGTAGCTCAAAATTGCAATAAAAACTGTTTAGAAGTACAGATAATAGGACGTCAATTGAATGTAACTCTGCACTTGAAGACATATGCTCCGCAGTGTAGTGAACACGGAAAAAAATATCATATAATTTGTAAATTCGTCATCTCAACATTTAAATTTTAAGCAATATTCATTAAAAACCCGAATCTGAATATAAAATAATTTTTCCTAGGAAATTCAATAAATTTAATAATCATTTATTATTCTTAAATCCCAAAAATAAATAATAAATAAACAATCTTTTAACTCAATTTGAAAAAAAAATTACAATCATGTTTATTATTTTTATTTGTGCATTTTATTCTATTGTAATCAAGAAATCTAACTATAAATTTATTAGGTACTCAAAACAAGGTTAAAAAACATTATTCCCTTCCACAAAAGTCAATTGCCCTTGACAGTATATACAATGTTGTCTATTTACTGTTCTGTATATATTTATTTTTTTCTTTTTTTACTGCTGCTTCTGCTGCTGCTGCTGTTGCTGCTCCTCTCTATTTGTAACAGAAAATTAAATATAACAAAAGAACCAGTTATTCTTCTCAACTAATAAATAATGAATTTTAAGGACTCTATATAGACCTCGACACAACAGCAGTATTATTATAAATTGTGTATACCTAACATGATTTGGATGAAATGACATTTAAATTAATGATCTCAACACGTCACTTTTAATATGATATTTTATTATACAACGAAATATTTTGTTGTAATTTTTATTGACTTGAATAATTTCCTCACCTCTACTCTACTTTATATATTGGCCTCCGGTTCGGATAATATTTATTTCTCATAAGGATTATTTAAAAAAAAAACATATATTGGTATATAGGGTAATTTTTTTTTTTTTGTTCATTGTTTTGTCTGTAAAATCTTGCACTATTATTATGACCCTGTTTTGATTCGACAATTTAATTTTTGTATATTTTTCATGTTTTTTTTTTTGTGTGTGTGGCTGATCAGATGACAAAAATATTTAAAATGTAATTTATTTTATTTAATGGGGTCCCTATTTGTTAAATGAAATTAGAGTAAATTAAAATATTGGTCAGTAAATTTGTATTTGGGTCAGAAAAATTTGATCAATTGAATATTTAGGTCAATTGAATATTTAGATAATCTTGAATTAAGGAAATTCAGGGAAGTGAAATTGAATTACGTGGTAATCGTTTATGGAAACAACGTGAGGGATTATAAATTTATGAAAAATATTATCATATACAAATTTCCGTTGTGTTACTGATTAGCAAATCTATACGTATTTCTATAAAATACTAAACACTGAAAGCGCCTTGTCCAATTTTCCTTCTATATTTGTCTTTTTCATTTTCCTTCTATATTTGTCTCTTTCTAAATTGTCAAAAAAAAATTATAAATGACAGTTGAAATTTGCAATTTGATTAATTCTAAATTATTTCAAAATAGATGTACTGTAATCTATTTATAGGAAGTAGTAAAAAAAGGACATTTGGGGCAGTAGTAAAAACGGACTAGACATTTTTTTGTCACAAATCGTTGTAAATCTTTTTTTTGCAAACTAAATAGTGAACCAGCAGTCTTTTTTTATTGGAATCTAAAATCTTTTATAAAGACAAAATTGCTAAAGAAACATTTTAAGTACTAAATTTTGTATATAAACCCTTTTTCTTAAGATGATTCTTAAATTTTTATTAACAAATCCCTTATTTTTTCCATGGACAATTCAAATTTTTTAAGTGCAAATAAATTTTGTTCTTTATTTTATTTATTTTATTGGTTTTTATGATCTCCATAGTAGCATTTTGTATCTAATTGTTTAAAAACATTTTGTTTAAAATGTGGAAACATTTTGTATAAATTGTAGATTTAATTGAATAGGGATTACAGCGAGTTACAAATAATTTGAATTTTAAGGACTCTACAGATTCTATTCAGCTTAGTTTTGAGAAGAAAAATGCCAACTGAAATACAGGTGATATTTTAGTTATTCCAAAAATTCGAAAATTTCTCAGTTTTCTGGAAAATCTATCAGTAAATTTTTTTTTATAATCTGCTTAAATTTATTCTCAAGCTTTGCTTATAATATCCTTATAAATTTAACAGATTTTTAATTATATTTTAATTTTTCTTTACAGAAATTGATATTTCTTCGAAATTTGTAAAATGTCGCTGCGAAGATATTTGATAAAGCACGTAAATTTTTAAGGTATATTAAAAACATAACTACTTAATTCATTAAATTGAATATTTATTAATAATTTTAATTTCATTTCAGGTTAGTTAAATTGAATTTTTAACTGATTTTTTTAAAAATATAAACGTAAGTCATATTTTTTTTCAATTATTATTTAAAGTTGCAGTCCTCGTAAATAAAAAATATTTAATTGAAAAATATTCTAATTCGTACAGCAAAAAAAAAAAACAAATCATTTAATTTAATTATATTGTCTTAAAATAAAATCAATTTCATAAATTTTCTACTAAAATAAGAATACCTGCTGATCAATCAGTGTGAATATTGACTGTGTAATAATAATGCGGTTTGATTTATCTTCCACCCATGCAATAAAAATGCAGATACAAAAATAAAGTGTGAACTGCGTGTGTCCCTTTTTTTCCCATAATATATACTATAAATATTGGCCTGATTTCTTTTTTTTGTTGTTCAACAGCATGTATTATATACATAAATATATGTAATTGCAACAAGCTGTGAAATCGATTACAAGAAAAATATATTATTTTTCACACTGAAAAATTTAAATATATATTTGCAAGAAATTTGATGGTTTTGACTTAAAATTATTGCATATTGAAAATTGATTTCAAAGTATATTTCGTAATTGAAAAATTTCTGCATGAAGATTTATTCTTCATTTTAAATTTTTTATTTTTTTTTGAAACCTTGATTAACCAAACTTAACTTGAACTAGATTAATGAATATCGTTATTATTATATTTTGAATTATCTAAATTATAACTTAAATCAATTCCACATAAATTAATATATATAAAAATCAATTCTAAAGGTGAGAAACTAACTACAAATTTACCTTCACTTTTCCAAAAAAATAAAATAAAATAAAAGATACAAATTCTTAAAATGTTTCAAGAAATAAAACATAAAATTGATATAATCAGTATGTTTTGGTTCAAAACCTATCTAGCCAAATTTGGTATCAATTGCGTGTGAAGATTATAACAAGAAAAATTTATGACCACATTTCATGTTTAGATCTAATATAGTATCTATAAGATAGTTTTTTTTTTTTCTCTTCCATTTAACTTTTAACTGTGAAAAACTATAAATACTTGATACAGATTTTGTAATATTGGTATATATTTATATATGCTTCTTTAATTTTTTTTTAACCGAACCGCAAATCAATTTATCTGAGTTTACAGTGCAATTTTTTTTTTTTAAGTTTTTCTGTAAAAACATTTTAAGATACTTTTACTAGTTTGTTTTTTTTATGTAAAAAAAAAACAAAAACAAAATCATAAATAAGATCTTTTTCGAGATCAACAAACTGTGCACTTTTAACCCTCAAAATAATGATTTACAAAATGTTCAAATAAATTGATAGATTAATGGGTATACACATAAGTTTTGAATCAGATTTAATGGAAATAAAAAAAAAAAATTAGAAAATATAATTTTTGAATTGGTAATAATTTTATGATCAAATTAAATTAATTTATCATATAAATATATGTTTTTTTTTCTCTTGAAGTATGTTTAAAGGTATTTTATTGATATAAACGTATGAAATTTAATTTAATAAAATCAGGGTTAAAAGTGGAAATGAAAAGATATATCGGGGAACTAAAAAAATCCGTTTTGGATCAGTAAGAAATTTAGCTGTAAAGCTCCTTAGAATAAGCACACACGTAGCCTTATTTTATTCTTTATTTAGAATGGGCTACAGTAGACTGCAGGGCTATAAGGAATTACTAAATAATAGAAAACTTCCTTATGGAGCACTGCAAGCTTAATAACAATACAGACAATTCAGGATAAAAATTTAAATGATTTCTGTAACGATATAAAATATTTTTCGAGTCATGGATGGCAAATATTAGATAGGAAGAACAGGGATTTGATCAGATCGCATCAGGTTGTTGCGAACTCTGTAACCCAGGCAGGAAGAACAGTGGATTAGGTTTGGAGCAGAACAGTTGAGTAGAAATTATGGAAAATGGAGAGGTCAGTTGAGAAGAAATTATGGAGCATGGAAAGACGTCGCCCAGAACTGCGGTCGTTGGAAAAGTATTGTTGACGACTCCTTTTGTCCTCGAAGCCATGCGGATAAAAGTCAGTGAGCTTGTTGAGTGACTTTTTATTTGAAGTGATAATAAGTAAGAATAAAAAATCAGCCTATAGTTTTCTCATTATTTTAAAAAAATCTAAGATTGCTAATTATTTCGGATCAAATTTATTGATTAAAATTTTGGAAAACAATCAAATTGTTTTCTGAAATTTTAATCAAAAGGTACGGATCTTAAGGTTTCCCCAATTAAAATGTAAATTTTTCAAAAATCATTAACTTTAAAAAAAAATTTTGTAATAATAATCTATTTTACATATTATTGAACAGAAATAGGTTAATTATACCAAAAACTAAATTTTTCTTCTTCTGTTGATTAAGCTAATTTCCAGGCTATTATAAATATTTTAAGTGTGAAGAATTTTGGTTTTAATTGAATTTTCTATTTTTTTTCTCCTATAGAGCTAGTGCTTGGCTCACTAGCTCATCATCATTATCATTGTAATGAAAATCGATTTTTTCTTTGTTTTCTTTTTAAAAATTATTTAAATAAAATCAAATAAAATGAATATAAATTTTTGTGTTATTAAAAGCACTAAAAAAAAAAACCATAATAAATTTTTCGGATCAGAAAAATTATATTTTGTGAACCATGTAAAAGAACCAGTTTGGTTTTTTTATAAAATTGAAATATACTAAAAAAAAATCTTTAAATTGATTAGTTAAAAAATATTAAAAAAAAATCGATTGAATTGAAAAGAATAAATTAATAAAGAAAAATTTCTTTTAGTTGGGTAAAATTATTCGACATTTTATTACTGCATTTTTTCCACTAAAAAGTAGCTAAAATGTATAACAACGCTGCTGAAGATAATATTAAAAGAATTTCTGAATATGGTTATACGCACCATAAATCGTTATGACGACTAATCTGCATTTAATTTAATGTCATTTAAGTTTCGACAAAATTGTATTATGAACATTTTTTGATATTTTCAAGAAGCTTATAAAGTCTTAAGGGCTGGGTGATAGTTTTTTTTATTCTTGGTTTTCGGAAAAATTGTTATTAGATAAGGACTGAAGGGAAAACTGATTCAATTTAGGAAAGAATATTATTATTTTAGGAATATAAAAAGTTTAGATTTGATAAAATTAGATTAGCTGATTTGAACCATTCTGCTTTATTGCAGAATGAATGACATTTTCTGATAAGGCAACAAGTCCACCGGTATTTTTAAGTTTTGTTGAATTTGGTTTAGCTTTTCATCAGAATTTATTTTGAGCTTTTCAGTTGCTCCAAACTTAGGAAGATATTGCGTTATTAGATAGTGTGTTATTCTGTGAATAACTTGAGAAATAAATATAACAACCTTATGTTTTGTTGCTAAAATTATAACTCATTTTATTTTCAAAATTTCTGTTCTTATATACCATAATTTTATCCTTAAACTAATACATTATAAACAAATTCTTATAATAATTAAATATACATTAGAAAATATTAAATCCTTAAATTACAAATTTTAACCGTAATAAAATAATAAAATAGAAAATATGAAATGTTGTTGGCCTGAAAACTGTTTCAATCTGAGACAAGTATGTTGGTCCAAATTAACAAATTTTGCTTAATATTTTATCCCTTATATTATGTCAACCCTACTAAACAATTTAGTCAACTTCTAATTTTCATAATAATTTGTATAAAATATCTATTTCCATTCAAAGACTTTTTTTTTTTGGTTCATCATAAATATCATTTTTTTTTCTGATTAAATTATATTCAACAAGAAAAAAATTTTCAGGAAAAGAATATAAATTTGTTATTTTACATAATCTTTCAACAAAAAAAAAAACAATTTTTAAAATCCGAAAGCTCCAAAATAGACTAGTTTAAATTTATGGATATATATTATCTTTAAAAATACGAATAATTTTTAGGCTGAAAAATATTTGAAAAATAAAAAAATTACGTTTTTAAAATCAATAATAAAAATAATAATTTTCGAAAGTAGGTTAACAACCGAATTTTTGTTGTTATCTTTTCATTTTGTTTTGTACTTTGCCGAAAATTTATTTGTCAAACCACCAAGTTTAGTTTTTTTTTAAATTTTAATCACCTGTGGTTTAAAGCGGCACAAATTTTTTTTTGAATTTCTTGTTAATAAATCTATAAAACTACAAAAAAAAAAACATATTATTTATGAACCACAAAAAATTTTTTTTAATATTTGAAAATCTTTTATAACATCTTTATTTTATAATTTATTGATCCAAATTAGCATTAAATATGATTTTGGCTTAAATATTTTATTCCAAAAAACACAACACCCTCACGGAATTGGTAAATAAGTGTAAGGTTAATAAATAAAATGAAAATATATTTTTTTATAGTATTTTTTTTTTATTATTGTGATACAATTTGTTTTTCTCGTATTTTAATGTGATTCGACTGCGAAATTATGATTCAAATTTTTATTGAAGAATTTTATAATTGCAAAAATAATAAAAATGACCGGTTTTTTAAAAAAAAAATTAACCACATTTAAATGATAAATAGGTTAGATTAGTTTTCGGTACATAAATAGTTGACTAATGGAAACTTGTTAAAAAATTATTTGGCAATTTAAATCGAATTTAGTGAGACGAAATAGTTTTTAGAATTTATAGTATATATTAATTTAGAATAGCTAATTTGAAATATATTTCCTTATTGCAGACTGCATGATATTTCTTTAACCCATTTGTATTAGAAGGAAATTTTCCTGGACATTATCATCGGTACATATATAAATATTTCTGGTACATATGTATATACAGGGGTTGTCTGGTTCTGAGTTACAAATATTTTAATATTCGATTCATTTCGTGTCAAATTCGTAGCGGTAGTGGGTTTACTTTTAATAGTTTGAAAAGTTTCCTAATTTTTCCATTCAAGCTTTAAACAATTGTATTGCACTTTACCTGATAGAGCGCTTTCAAAAATACTGCTTAAGGTGGAAAATCTGGTACTTGGCGTGTATATGAAATGTAAAATAATGCAATTTTAGGGAAAAAAAAGGCTAATGAATTGCCTATCAAACGAATCTACCTTGTTCTAATTGAAAATATGGCCTTTTCAAAATTTGTAATGATTTCTTGTAATGACGTAAAAGGTTTAATTATTTCTTCATATTTTGCCTCATATATTCTATTATTATATATGTTCTATTTTAGTCCGATTTTATTACCAGCTTTTAAGTTAATCTGAACTTATGATGATATTGCGTTATTAGAAATACTGTAACCAGTATAAACTTAAAAAACTGAGAAAATTCTTGGAATATCCAAAACAAACATAATCCATTTATTGTGTCATTTCGAAGACAAATCTTTTAAAAAAACAAGGACTCAAACAAAAAAAAACTATTAATTTCAGATTACAGAATAAATTTTCAATTTTATCCTTCATTCTTTTTTATTATTGTTATTGTCTGTTTCTTTTAGTCTGGACCGCTCGTGTCATGTCATCTGGTTGCAAAATCTTCAACCAAAGAGTAGTCAATTGTCAATTTCAAGTTATTTTTTTTTTACAAATATGGTTGTAGACAATTCTGTTTTGTTTTTTTAATTTACGAAAAAAACAAACAAATATATAACATGAAAAAGGATAAAAATGGATATTTGTATTACCATTTACCATAATAGGTCTTCTAGGGGTCAGATTATATATCTTATGCAATAAATTACTGAATTAATTTATATTTCAATCTGGATTTATTGAGAAATTGTTGAGAATATAAAATTAAAGCAACAGCAAAAAAAAACAGAACTTGGATAATCGTCTTTTGGATTTGAAAAATAAAATTAATTTTTTTTTTAAATATTTGATATAAATTGTTCTTGAAAGTAGTTTAGAGAAGATTGTGAAAATTTTTTTGTTTTATGGTTCATATATAATAGTAAGAAATTACCATAAAATTGGATTCCTTTTCTGGATTATATATACTTGAAAGTTAAAATTTCTTTGCTTTCAAGTCAGTTTTAAAAATTTATTTTTCAAAATCATAAACAGATTTGAAAATGATTTTGAAATCTTGAATTAAAATTATTTTCAACTAAACTAAACTAAAAAATATTTCAATAACTTTTGAAAATTTCTTTTAAGTATACGTCTGTGTTACAATTAGAAACCGTGAAATCACTGCACCCGTAAAATTATTGTATTGTAAAAAACTCAAAGTTTCTGTCTATTAGAATTTGTTTCAGATATTCTTCAACTTTGTGACGAGTAATATTTAATTCTATATTTATTCTTTTCGAAAAACTAAGATTTGATAAGTTTACTTGGAAATACTAACTGCCGTAGGAATAGTATACAAAAGTGCTACTCTTGACTAACAAAGGGGATGATTTGTGAATTAGTACAAACAAAAAAAATTAAGGATCTAGTGAACTTGAGTGGAGCATAAGTGTTAGGATTTCTATAATCTGTAGAAAAATTAATTTTAAATTTAATTTTGATAAAACTTTATGACGTTTCCTTGTTAATTATTATATTATTTGTCTTTTTTATTTTTTTCTGTCAAATCTTTTGACAGAACAACTAAAAAAAATTGGTTGCAATTTTGGCAATTTAACTTCTATTTTTTCAGTTAATCTATTAGTAAAAAAAAAACGAAATTTTTAAAACTAAACGAAGAATTTTGCAATTCTGTAAGGATTTCTAGGTGCTTTTGCCTGAAGTGAAAAATAGAATATTTTGTCTTTACCTAAAGCTCGATTTGTCATAAAAATCATATGTCCTATTACTATGACTTTAAGTTTTCTAAGATTTTTAAAAACAATAAAACATAGTAAGATGAAATGAGCCTGTCCGTAAGATGACATGAGCTTGTCCGATATATTCCATATAGTTAATTGGCGTGAGGATTGCTTGACATAGTAAATTGACATTAAAATGCCTTAAAATCATATTTATAGAATATGATTAATTTAAATACATTTTATTTACTAATTTATTAAGATGAAATCCTGTGGAATTTTGCCAAAAACACCACATCTACATAATTACAAATTTTGTGAGATACTTAACTATTGAGATAAGAATAATTTTTTTTTTAATTTCTTGGTAGTTTTTGATTTGTAGTTGATTGGTAAACCAAAATTTGGGGGGCCAGAGCCACTTGTCATGTTTTGGCAACACTAATCACCACAAAAATAAAAATATAATTTTTTAGTTTACCAATTTTTCTCTAGTTTCTACCAAATAAAAAATTTATTTTGTGATAGTAAATTCGTAGATTAAATGTTAAGCAATCGAAATCAGAACTTATCTTAAAATCTAAAAAAAAAATGTAGATATCGTGTTTTGGCAAATTTCCACCAAAGATATAGTCCATTAATTTACTGAATAACTAAATAATTAAAATTATTTTTCAACTTACCCTAAAATTTAATTTGCAATACTATTTTTTTTTAAACACTTCAATTAAATTCCAACAATCAAAATTTTAATTATTTCACTTTAATTAAAATATTTATTTTCCATTCGAAAATCTTATAAATTTTTTTTTTTAAAGAATTTTTTTTCCTTTAAAATTTACATAAATAATTAAAAAAAAAAATTTTTTTTTTAATAAATCATTGCACACTTGACTAATTAGAAGCATTCAAACAAATATAAAAGATATATGTATCTAAAATAGACCATAAAAAAAAAATCAACTTTTTCAAATAAAATATAAATATTTTTATTATAGTCACAAGTCACAAACACTTTATAAAAGTTTATGCTTTTTTTTTCATAATCAATTTTAAAAATACAATTTTTTCTAACATATTTTTTTTTTTTTACAAAATTTGTTTAATTAAAAAGATTTCAAACTCATTTTTTATTTTTATTTTTTTACTTGGATGCACCAAACCAAATCACCGAAGTATTTTAATTGGATTTAAGTAAATATTATATTGCAAAAAATTACACATTGAATCATTTTACAATCATTTTTACAATCAATTTTTTTTTTTGTATTAGAAAAACTTTTAAGATTTTTTTACTTTATGTTGTAGTCGTTGTGTTGTTATATCTTTAAGTAGCTTTAGTGACTATTTATGTTAACCTTCACTTGTCATTTATTAAGTATTTTTTTTTTTTCAATTATTATCCGTAAAATATAATTATATAAATAAATAAATCGTTTTTTTTTTTTGCAAACTGATGCAATGACAAATATTATAAATTAATTTTTGTAAAAAAAAAAATATTTAAATAACAACAAATATAATAAAAAAAAAAACACTAATAAATTAAAAAATTATACTAAAATAAATAAATTAACTAAAATAAAGTATTAAAAAAATAAAATTACAAGTTTTCGTGAAGATGATTATTTATTTTATATATTTTATAAAATATTTTTATAATTATAATAATAAATATTTAATTTTTTAATAAATTCTGCATAAATAATCATTTGCAATCAATCTCACGTTCTTTCATTAATTGTTTTATGTAATTTTTTTTTTGAAAATTATTATGAAAATAAGAAAATTGAATTTTTTAACATAATTATTTTTATGATTAATTTATTTATTAAAAAAATGTAAGTAATTGAACTTATTTTCTAATGTAATTCGAAAAAATTTTTCATCTACAATATTTATTGTTTAGTAGAAAAGTATGCAATCAAAAATTTTTATAAATTATTCTAATTTTACTGACAACATTTAATTCACTTTGAATAACCTAGTTCAATTATTCTACCGAATTTTACTTAAAAAATTACGTACTTGAAATACTTTACACAATTTCATAACAAAATTTGCAAGTTTTTTTTAAAACTTTTTTTTTTGTTAAAGTAAGCTAAATAACTTCTAGTCTCATGTTTACAATAAAAAATTATTATTTTAATTTTTTTTGAGAAATATTGATTCATCTGCATTGAACCGGTTCATAAATTCTAATGAATTTTAATGAAATCAAATAAAAAATTTTACCACCTCCTTTTTATTAATTGATATTTTATTTTATTTATGTAAATCACTTGTTTTTAGTTGTCGTCAGAAATATTAAAAAAAACCAAACCACATTAACCCGAAATTAGTATTTTCCATAAATGATTCATAAAATTTACCGACGAAGAATTATAAAAAAATAAAATCTTCATACCCTAATTTTATTTACGTTTTCTGCACTATTGATACTGTTTTTTTTAAAATACGTTTCTCTTGCTTTTTTTATATATAATATTATTCAATGTATACGATGTTTTACAGAGAAGAGTCAATTCACGACTGAAGAATCTGCTTTTGATGATCGGGTAACGTTGGTAACAAATATACATAAAAAAAATATATAAACAAGACAAATATATAGAAAAAACAAACTGTTGTTATTGTATGCAAACAAAATATCCTATGACTTTTTTTTCTGGTATTATGATGATCACCGTGATACGATGATCACCATCAATAATAATAATAAAAAACAAATATAGTTTTTATTCCAAATAATAAAAAAAATATAAAAATATCGCGACTGAAAAATACCATCGCAACAATGTAAATAAATTTCGCGCCCGAAAAAAAAATATTTTACACATAAAAAGTAGATATTGAAAATATTTTTATGTGAAGCACTCTCTCGGTGTTGTATAGGGGTAGGCCAGGTATAAAGTCAAAAGTTGTTGTTTTGAATCATAATCATACACAGTTTTATTATTTTACTTTTGAATTTGTTTTTTTTTTTTTTTGATTTTGCGTTTTTTTAACTTTAGAATCATACGGCTTGTATATCGCGGCTTAAGTGAATTTGTACGCGATTTTTTGAGCATCTCATATTTTTTTGGTGAGATGACGATGGAAGCTATTTTTTATGTTTGTGTGTAGAAAAAATTGTTAAATTCTTTCTGTGAACTAATATTTTTTTTGTAGTTTTTCTGTGTTGAGGTTGTGACATTTCGTGTGTGCATTTTTTTTTTTAGATTTGGTATTTAACTGTACTAGTAGTAAGATTATCGTGACGATATTTTTGTTGTTGTTGTTGTGTATATACCGGCATTTTTATATTTTTCTTTTTTGAGATTATGGTTGATCTTCATCGAAATTGTAATTGAGTTCACACTATCATTTATGTTGTTCGGACGGAAAAAAAAATTTAGAGTGAAAAATAATAATTTTATTTTGGAATTTGGAAGTTTTTTTTTTCTTGGGGATAACCTGGAAATTTTTGATAAATTTTTCATATTTGGAGAGTTTATTTATTTATAATGATTCACTAATTATTATTTATAAAAATTATTTAATGTTCAATTTATAGATGTTAATTAATTTATTTTAATTTAAAACTTTAATATTGGAGAAAATTTTTTTACAGAGAATTATTTTGTGAATACTTTAGCTGATAAACAAAATATTCTTTAAAATTTACATGAAATCACCAAATTAATATATGGTTATAGCCTATTTAAATCTATAATTCCCCTAATTAGCCTAAACCCTAAATCATATTTTATATTTAAGAAAAGAAATTATTAGAATCCTTCTGCATTAACAAATGAAACTGATACAAAAACGTACGCTTAAAAAACTCAATTAACATTACATATATTAATTTCAGTGAATTAACTTTTTTTTTCCTTAACTTACTTTTGATTTTTACTTTATTTCTTAAATTTTTAACCAATTTTAGTAATTTAAAAATTTTTGACGTATCATTACAGATATAAACTGTTTAAAATATGTATAGCAAAAACGTCTTCACAATTTACCAAAAAAAAAAAACCACTTCATAGAAAATCAAAAATGTTAAGACACGAACCTGATTTTGTCTAATATACTACAAAATTGTTATTTATATAAGAACATGAATCTAATTATGTATTTTTTTTACTGATTTAGATATGACAATTTAATAAATTAATATTTTTAAAAAAATAGAAATTTCCAAACTTTTTCCTCTTCCCAATTATATTTAATTATGGTAATTAAAAACATTTTTTTTTTTTTTTGAAGAACCAAAAATTTCTTTTCTTTCGTTAAACTTTTCAACAATACAAATTGTGTTACCAAGTGTAATTATATTATTATCTAGTTTATTTTCTTTTTAAAGGAAACTATTTACACAGAATTATTATAATTGGACTTTAAGCTATTTTTAAATTCTTTTTTTGAAATTTGATCCGAAAATTAGGTTCAAATGCACGCAACAGTTTTTAACTAACAAAAACTTATAGTCAGTATTTTTGTAATATATCTATTAATTTTATTTTAAAATATGTCATTTTATATTTAAAATGAAGCCATTTAAAAAAAAAATATATTTCTTTTAAATTAAATAATTTTCTTTAATATTTATTAACTGCCCAATAAATACTGAAATAAATTTTAAGACTTTCTTCAAAAAATTTTGCCAAAAAATGTCCATATTAATCATATTATTTATTTGTAAAACAATAAATAATATTCTTAAATTCTTAAAAATATATATGATCGGATTTATTACTATATATGTTTAAAAATATAAAATTTAACTTTAGCGACCCCATTACGTCCCACATTTTAACATATTGCCCCTAACATACGGAAAAATAAAAAAAAAAACAACGAAACAGTCTTCATAATATCCTCTTATATTCCTTATAATTGATTACCGAAAATTTCAAAAAAGAATTTACTGAATTTCCTCAAAAAAAAAAAAAAGTAATATTTTCATTTATATTTTATATATATATTTTTTTTTTTCGCCTCCTACTTGGACTGTAATTCGCATAACATCAAGTAATTTGCTCGCCTTCAAAAAAAAATATTTTGTGCACCTCCTTTTCATTACACTCTGACGACCAATACTATTAAAAAAAATCGTTTTTTCAATTTTGAAAATTAATTACTACTTGTTTTGGTGGTATGTCCTAAAACGGTTGGTAAAAATTAATTTTTATAAAAAATTCAAATTATGAAAAATATTTATAATTGTAATTTATATTTACTTGTATATACACAGAAGAAATTTAACTCTTAACGCCTTAAAACCTTTAAGGGCTCTTTAAAAACAACATTAAAACTTTAAATTGGAAAATAATATTGTGAAATCTTACAGTTTAAAAACCAAAAAAGTGAAACTGAAATTCCAATTAACAAATTATAAAATTAATTGAGAATCACACATTTCAATTTATTTCTAATGAATCTTTTTCAGGTGAAAATCAGTAAGAATGAAATCGGTTCAATTTATTTTTATTGTACACATTCAAATATTCTTTTATGAAATTTCTGTGATTCAACGATATTCTAATGCATTTACTTAAATTTAACTGATTTTATGTTTTGCTGGCTTGTGAAACTGCAAGAATACTAATTTGCGTAATTAAAATTGTTTGAAATAATTAATAGTTTGACTTAATGGTAACTAATTTTCACATTGCATATCTGCATAAACGTATCTCCCTAATGTTAATTTATTGAATAGTTCTTCAAGCAATTACATTACAACAGACAATTTCAAAAAACAATTACATTACAATGACTTCCAAATTTACGCAAACAGAAATGTAAATGTTCAAGAAGCTCTAACGTTCAGATTTAAAACAAACAAAAAAAAACATGAAATTTCCATTTGTCTTTGGTTCTGGTTCAACTTTTATGCGGGCTAATCAAATCCAAGTACTTTTATTATGCTACCACTATACACCAATATTATTGACCATCATAAAAGTGTAAATTTAAACTAAGCTATCTTGTTATATGGCATTTAACTACTTCTTTCTATTAGCTTATTTACATATTGATCTGATTCACCTTAAATGTTTTATTCATTTGTCTTTTATTTAGACTGCAATTAAATAGAAAATTTGTAAATTTTTTTTTATTTAGCGTTATCTGAAGAAATAGAAGCTATTAAAGTGTATGTTTTATGTAATGTAATTAGACAAGTGATGCGATTAATTTGCTTCTACATTTTTATAGTGAAATTAATAGTTTTGGTTTTATAGTGAAATTAATAGAAATAGTTTATTTTTAATTACTCCTTAAACCAAGGCGAATTTTTCTCAGCACAAGAGAAAATTACATGGGTTATGGAAATAATAAAACCAATACAAATTTCGCGTGATTTTGCACCGAATTAATTAAATTTTTGTAACCTACTAAATTTAATTTAATTTTTTGTTCTAATTATGAATTATTTTTGGACATTCCAAAAATAATTTAAAATTTGACAAAAATTATACTTATTTATGGCCTGCTAACCATCCACCAGTTTCGTATATTTTGACATTAAAATTTGTATCCAACAACAAGTAGCTACCAATCGTACCTGATGTTTTAACATATCATGTAGTGCTAAAATTTTCCACTGGTACAGTTGGACGCTATTTCATATTCGCACACTAGTGAAGTTGGTTCATATTTATATAATCAGAGAAATTTTTTATTAACTACTTTTTTAGTGTAGTCAGTGTCAATTTGGTATTTAATATTTTCCATGCGAATAACTTTCCTCCTTATCAATTTGCTCTCCCTTTCTTTCTTTCGTTGGCGCTACAGCTAGTGAAGAGCTTTGGCCTCCCTTAAAAGGTCTTATAACATTCTATTGCAATTTGAACCTACTAATTTTATTTGGATTCCGAACCATACCTTTCTTTATAGTGAAGAAATTTTAATTCCAACAAACTAATGGCTTATTAGTGAGACATTTGTTGTTAGTAACTGGTCGCGACCGCTAGTGTTTTTCCAGTCTTAAATTACATTTTATTGTACTTATTTAAAACTGAGTAAACTTAGACCAACATTGATGTCTCGGGCGGAAGTTGAACCCAGTACCTTATGAACAAATAACCAATATTAGCTGCAAAATAATCGCTTCGCTGCGCCTGCTTAAAAACGCCTTTATTCCTTTAATACAATTTTAATAAATCATAATTTAAAAAAAAAAAACATTTTTTTTTAATAAATTTTATTTCGAAATTTATTTGAAAAACGAAAACTTTCTCCTTCGGAAAAATTATCTACAATTAAATAAATTTTATATTTAATTAATTTTTCAATTTTCCAAAGTAAAAAATTATAAATTGTTTAAATTGAAATTTTATTTATTATAATATTTATTATTATTACTTTTAATTTTATTACTCCAGTTAAAAAATATTTATTTTAATATTTACCTTATTGACTTGAAGAATTGAAAAAAAAAAAAGTTTTTTTCAAAAAATCAAATTTTCGTAAATCATATTTTTTTTCAATAAAAAATTCACAAAAAAAAAACGAAAAATTATGCCCTTAAGTAATTTAAAATACCAAAAAGGCTGATGAAATATTAATAATTTATTTTATAGATTGTTATTGTCGATCCGATGTACAAATAAATTTAAACTTACACTTTTTTTTTTTTTGTGAAACTTTTATAAATATTCACAATTTTAGTACAATAAAAAACAAAAAAAAAAAAATGATTGAAAATTTCAAATTTTTTTGTAGCTCTTAAAGAGAACGAACTTAGGCCCATTTAACTGAAGAACTTAGGACCATTTAACTGAAGATATTTTTAATAGATATTTTCATTACATAAAAAATATAATATAGTTTTTTTTTCATGCTGAATTGAATAGTTGACTAACTATACTAGAAAAAAGCTATAAATAATAATTTGTATTGTTAACGTTCATAAAATTTCATTATTTTTGAGCATTTGAACAAAACATAAAAGGCGAACATATGTTTTATATTTTTATGTTCACTGTTTCATATATTTTTATGTTTTGTACTGCTTGACTATTTCATATTTTTGTTATGTTGTAATCTAGCAGGAAAATATAATTTTTCATTATTATATATTTTTTTTTGTGAATTGATATTATTTTCAATATTTTTTGTCTACCGTATTATTTGAGGGGATGTTACCACTATTATTCGGTATTAAAAGTCGTTTTGTACCAAGGATAAAATATTGTTTTTAATCAAATTTACCTGGGAAGGTTTTTTTTTTTTGTATTACTAATAAATTATCGATTAAAAATTCAAATAATATTTTTGTTATCGCCTTCTTTAAGTAATGTTAATAATTTTGTATATAGAATTACTTTAAGGATATTCAGTGCGGTTAATCATTTATCATGATTTTAAATAATATAAAATTTTGGATATAACGTTGGCAATAGTAGTTAGGAAATTTTTAAAGCTTTATACCGGGTTTAAAAATTCACAGAAAAGTTCATAAGCCTTTGACTGGGTTTGAACCCGGGACCTACCGATTGGAAGGCAGGTGCACCACTTAGCTGTGTTTAATGTCCTCCATTCTAAATTTTTTACTGCACTTCCAATAAACGCTTACATTTTGCTTTAACTTACCAACAAGATAATCACAATGAAACTTGGACTTTTAAATAATTTTAAATTTTATCTACTGAAATTAATTTGTGATCTATTAGTAAATTTAAAGATTTAACTGTTTAGCAATAATAATCAGAACTTATCTCAAAATGTCAAAATATATTTTGGCAAATTTCCAAAGAATTATTAATTTTAAAGTTGGCAAAGCTTTTGACAACAATTAATTGATATTTATTTCAAAATTACTGAAACTAATTTCCAAAAAAATAACAATTATAAACGAACAACTTTAATGACAACAGATTTTCCAATTAAAACTCCTGTCACTAAATAAAAATAAAATTCACCATTATATAAATATTTGCATATTTTTATAATTTACAAAAAAATATTAAAATTAAATTCATTTCTAGAGAACTGATTTCAAAATTTAAATTTTATGAACAAGGACTTTTAATATACTTTTTTTTAAAAAACATTTTTTCAATTAATCAAAAAATTGTATAACATCACGAAACCCTGCAGCTGTTTACAAAAAAAAAAGTGTATAGTTTTAAAATACATGATTTTGTATCTTATGAACTTTTTTTTTGTAAAAAAAACACACAAATCTAAAATGAAAAATTATTTTATTTACACTGTTTTTAAAAATTCTATGAACACAAAATAAAAACGGCCAATTCTATCAGAAACAAGGACCAGAAAAAAAACATATCCCTATTTTCTGATTAATAATTTTTTTTTTTTGTGTACACTGTATACAAATACCCTTCAGGTTAAGTTAAATATTTTTATAAACTCTCTTAAATAACAAAAACATATCCAAATAAAAAAAAAAAAATTGATTAACTTTAAAATTATTAGTAACAGATAAACCATTCAGGTCATTTTTGCACTTTGATGTATTATTGCTTCTGTTATTATAATGGTTAAGGCCTGCAGCATTAATTTTTTTCTTTCTGATGCATAATAAATTCAAATGTTAGAGATGAATTTTTAGCATTTTATATAAATACTCATAAATATTTTGAAAATTGAAGAAAAATCACCTATAAAAAAAAAAGTGTGAAATGTAATTTTTGTATTAAAATAATAATGATCCTTTTTTTTTTGTTGGTGTTGTGTTGTATTTACCCTCATGGTAAATTAAATTTTATGTTTCTTTGCGGTAGGTAAATAAATATTTTTGCAAAAACATATTTGCTTGTTTATATAGAATTACTATTTGAATTGAACAATAGGTAATTTTCAAATTCGATTACAATTTGATGTAAAAAAAATTGTTGAAAAAGGAAAATTATATTCTTTTTTTTGTTGTTGAAAATTTTGCAAGAAGTCATAAATCTTTAATTGAATTGAATTGATATTTTGAAGTGTTACAAATTTTATAAAACGTATAGATTTAAATTTAATTATTTTGAGGTATGATGAGGCACTATTAATTTTATAATGACAATTGGTTGACATTATAGAAAATATATTATAGTTTTAAGCAGAATTTAATTTAGTTAATCATGGGTATAAAACAGCGTTTCGTAACCTATCGGTAATGATACAAATATTGGGTGGCGTTAAGTTTTTAAGGGGTCGTAATCCGTTGAAAAAATTTAAAGCATTTTCGAAATTGACTTTAACATAGATTTCATCAGTAATATTTAATTCAAGTTCAAAATTTCCTTTGGTCAAGTTTTTCATTTTTGTAATTTTTCATTTATGCAGGAAGCGTCCATTCCTTAAATGCACCTAATCCATTTTCCGTAAAAAATTAGACAGTGTAATTTATCTAAAAATTAGATGGTGAAAATTAGATTTGTAAAATTTAGCTGGAAACGCGATTTTTAAGAAAATGGTTTGAAAAGTATGTCTTAATTTTTATGAGGTACAAATCTTTGTTAAATATGTCTTTGTTTTCACGCCTACAATAAGGTTCTGAAAGACTGGTATGCAGTACATATATTGTAAATAGTATTTGAAGTTGGAATATGACTTATTTTGGCCTGTGGTTCATCTGGTTAATTTCAATTTGTGGTTCATTTCGAATTACCAATAATTCGGTAATTTCGACTTCTTACAGGCAAAAAGATTATTTTGAAAACGGATGTGGAGAAACTATACTTAAATTTTATCGTGTTCTATTTAGGTCTTTGAGGTTCTCACTGGGAAGATTTTAGCTTGTTCCCCATAGGCTCTGCTTATTATCAACAGTATTTCTTATTTCTGTATTTGCAAAGCAAATACAGAAATATGCCAATTATTTGTACAGATCATTTATTTATTCTGCTCTAATTGACAATTTTTTGTACACTATTTCACAATCAGATGTCACGTCAATCGAATTGTAGAACATATGCTCTATTAATTTATATTTTGTATTACATAACCTTTTCAAGTTCGCATAAATAACAATAACTTTGCCTTGCTGGAACCTGAGACAATTTCCAAAAAAAAATAAAAATACATATTAATAATAATGAATAAACAATCATTTATCATCTCTTGTTACGTGAAGAGGTACTTAAATATTTTTTTTGTTTACTCTATTCATTTATTGGTATATACAGTTAATAGTCTGTAAAAAGAGAGGTCTTTGAAATGATTAGATAAATCTAGGGTATCGCCCTAAATTTCAAAAAATAACTCGATAACAACAACTAACAAAAAAGGTTACCCTTAGCTAATTCAATAAAATCTCCTTAGTTTAGGACACAAAAAGGATTTTTGTTGTAAGTGTGAATAATGGTATAAAAATAATGTTTGTTGGTCAACAACCTTTTGTTCTTTTATGTTTTGAATAATTTATTACAAGGATATACATTTTTTTTTTTTTTTAAATATATTTTCGTTAAATTGGATATAGATCCTTTTTTAGCAGAAAAAAAAAATGTAGGACCGGTGATAAAAACGTTAACAAATCGTTCATATAGATCACAATCTGAAATTTATATTTTGGGTATGCTTCTTTTTTTTTGGATGGAAAAAAAATTTGTGTATTTTTAACAAGGATATAACCAGAAATTTCAATTAAATTAAATTTTAGGAATATAATCAATTCATTTTGGATTATTTCAATATACAATCTTTTAGGATCAGACATAAATTGGTCAATGTTAATCACTTTTCAACGGACAGACCAAAAAATTATAAATTTAATAATTTTTTTTTTTACAAATTTGGAAAATCAGGCTAAACCAAGGATAATTTGTAAATCCTTGTCGATTGATGTTAAATAAAATATTGTATTTTCAAGGATGTTAACTTAAAATTTGTTATTAAAACCTTGTCAGTGGATTATATACAAAATTATGATATTCAACTTCAAAACATGTCAAATTCAATTTTTTGTATATGAATTTTTTTTAAGTAGCATAAATATTAAAATTTCACCTATCAAAAAAAAATATACTTTTACATAAATAATAGTACTTAATTAATAATTTCTCAAGTATTTAATATTGAGCCAATAAATTTTGACTGTGTCTTAAGTTATATTTTGATTATCAATTTTAAATTTTAAACTTTTTCCACTAAATCACTCCTTTTTTTTTTGTGCTTTTTTTGACAAGTTAATAATTTTTTTAAATATAAAGTTGTCAGAAAAATAATATCCATAAAAATTACTGATATCATATTATTACCACCACCACCACCATCACAAAAAAAAAAATTAAATTAAATTAATATAATGTCCCACCGAGATGAGGCATCACAAATCAAAATATATAAAAATTATCTGTTATTCGGTCATTTTATGCTACATCTTCAATGTAGAATTTTTTTGTTGTTAAAAATCACTGTTCTAGTTTTTTAAAAAGTAAATAATTTTACCATAAAGAAAAAAAACCGAAATTTTTTTTTACCACCAAATATTTCATGTCTACAACAGAATTCCACTAAATTTATGATGTTGTTAATTTCGCGTGCCAAAAAATAAAAAAAACTTATTTTCATTTTTGCATAATAAAAATCTCACAAAGTTTTTTTTTTATTATCTTAAAGAATTACGATTCCCTGATGTTTTAATATCTTTTCATATATCAAATAATAAAAAAAAAAAAATTGTTGGTTTATAAATTTTGGAACTTAAAAATTTCAGATATTTATGTTGACTGTAAAGCATAAAAAAACTATGCTGGATTTTTAAAGTTTCGTTTTTTTTTTTTTTTTATTAAAATAAATTATAATTTTTTTTTTTATATTTTTTTAAAAAAATATAAAATAAATTATTGTATGTGTGAATATTATATCCTTGTTGATTTCATAAATTTTTGTTAGCTGTGAAAATATGCTGTTTTTATGAGCAATTAAAAACGATATGCTCATAAAATAATTGAATATTTTTTTTAAAAAAAATTATATATTTTATTGTGGTTTGATTAAATTGTTAATCATATTAATATTATGTTATTATTTTTTAATTATGGTAATCAATTTAGTAATTTTGGGTTATTAAAAAATTGAGATAATTTAACATATTAACATATTAAATTGAAATATTTTAATGCAATTGTGTGAACGATTTAGCAATATAATTGAAATGATTTTCACCAAATTTAGAATAAAAAGATAGCAACAAAATTATTGCTTCGCATTAATCTTTACTATCGTTTTTCCTTTTACTAAAACTTTTTATGTGTTAATAATGTTTATCGAATAATCGACATATATTTTCCACTTATATTCAACGATTTAGTTTGTTCCTCCGTTACAGGGTCTCGGTTCAGGAAGCATTTAGATTAAGGATAAATTTTCTTCGTTCAGTTTGTAAAAGAAACTGTAAGGGTGGGGGTTATATTTTGCATACCCACAGAGATGCAGCGTGTTAAATAAAGGTAGTGTCTTTGAACCTCAACCACTCATTAAATCAGAACTCCTAAAATAGTTAAGCAAGACGAACCAAGGTATGCTCATTTGATAAGTAATTTGATTAGCTTCTTTTCCAGTATTACGTTTATTGGCAGCCGGAATTATACTTTACAGTTGCTTGTACTTAAAGTATACAAAAAGAGCTTAAATACATTTCTAAAAATCGTACGCTCGGTTATCTCACCTACAAATTCGCAATACAAAGCTACACCGTTTTCTTGTGCAAGAAAAAGCGAGCGTTGTGACTTAGACTCACGTAACTTAGACTTAGGAAACGTAACTTAGACTACGAAACTTGGGAAGGTTTCTATTGATTTATATCTGACTAAACAGAATGATTATGTTAATTTCTACTTGGAGTACTAAAATAGAACTTTTGTGAGAAAATTATTTATTTATCGAACCGAAAGATAGATTTTGTTAAAGACAGTTGGATTCGGCTACAAATTTTTGGCTTGACGATCCAGGATGCAAACTAAAACTAATTTAATTTCAAGTTTAAAATTATATTTCAAAATCACTGCCAAATTTGCTTTATTTATTACTTAATACTATTTTTAATAAATGATCTATTTCTATGTTAAACTGACCTCATATAACAAATTTTTAAATTAAATCTTACGGATCTTATAATAATCTGGTTTTTTTTTTACTAGTTTGTCATTTCAATTTTTCATTATTTAATCTTTTGCCAAAAAAAAAAAACATTCTCACCAAAAAATTCAAGTTCTTTAAACAATTTTACGTAATTTTTATATTTTTTTTTTTTTTTGGCTACATAATCTGAAAGCATGACAAATCCTAATGTAAATGATTAATTAGATATTATTCACTCTCTTTATTAAATTATAATTCTTTTTGGGCAAATAAATGTCTTCTCGAACTTCTTCTCATCTTTAGTATATAATAAAAATAATAATAAATTCACATAATAATCTTCTGAACTTAATGTCTTAATGATAAATGACATTAAATGAAATTGATCTACAACCAAAAATTAAAAAAAATGAACAAGACTTATAAAAACAAGATCACCACTTCAACAAAATGTCAATGATGAATTTAAAAACTAGTGAAAAAAGGGTGAGATCCAGTTTCATTTAATATTTTTGCTTTTGTTGGTAGAGGAAAAGTAGCACTTAAACGCGTGATCCTTTTTTAAATATTGTCGTTTATATTTTTTTGGTTGTATGAGACGTAAATTGAATGCTCAAACACGTACCAAAGAAATTTGTTAAAATTTTTAAATATATTTATGAGTAATTTCAAAATTCTCTTCTTATTTAGTCGAAGAAAACGTTTTGTTGACCTTAACAGTGTTAAAATTCTTTTAATTTTTTTGATGGGTCAAAAATATATTTTTAAGAACTAAAAAATTTTCAAATATTATTTCTTATTTACCATAACAACATTTTCACCATAAGCGATTAAATAATTATATGAAAATTCAATTGAAATTTTATGATTTTTCTGTAAAATTCTAGCAGTAAAAAAAAAAAAAGTTTCTTTATTAAATAATTGACATAAAGAATTCGCTATAAATAACAGTGGTTTTTTACTTTATTTATTACTCATATCCTTGAAAATTGATTAGGAATTTCATAATTTTATTGAGCTATAATTAATATTAACTTTTTTTATACTATTATCTGCTCTGATTGTTAGAATACAAATATTTTGTAGATCAAATACAAAATTAATTGAAAATGACAAGATAATTGTGTATATTGCAGTTCAATTGTAATATGTATTTGTTTATCTATATAGTGATTCATAATAATTGATTCAATTACAAAAAAAAAAAGATTAAAATTTTTTTCTGGAAAATATTACATACTTCATAAAGAAAATTGTATCGTAAAAATAATTTAAATTCCAAGAGAAAAAAAATGATCGCATTCTGATTTTGTAGACAAAAATCAGGTCGGAATAATGTTTAGAAAATGTGTGATATAGCATAAAATTGTAAGAAATTTTTTTTTCAATGAAAGTTTTTTCTGCATACTCTGCAAATTACAGTACTTTAGAAGAAAATTTGTTGATTCATTTTTTAAAATTACAAGTTTCTGTTGATTGTTTGTAATAACATAGTCTTATTCCATAAACAAGAGTCAACATTTAGTCTTGAAAAACTCGTAACTCTGGCAAAAAGGAATAAAGTAACCTTAATGTAGGTGGATACCAGGTCATATATTAGTTGACAGAAGCAGATCGTCTTGTAAAAAATTGTTCTACAATGAAATTTATTGAACCAAAACCATTCTGAGGTAAAGCTAAAGGTCATTTAAAACTTATACTCCAAAGATGAACAGAACAAGAATCTACTGGACTACGCCTCCACGACACAAATTAAGGTTTATCTAGCCACAAAACATAAACAAATAAACGTCAACAAAAAAGATACCTGAACCTTATTAGAGACCACAGTATTTTTACCACCTCAAGTTGCGCTTGGCTGAAGACGATAAAGGTCTCTTTGTTAACTTGGCAAAGAAACAACGGAACATCTATTAAGCTATTGTGAAGCAGCTGCACGAAGAAGACAAAATATCTAGGAAACTGAACTCTCACTTTCGAAAAACTGGCCAACTCGGCTCTCGAAAACATTCTACAGATCTTTTAAAGAAATATTATGATCGTCTAAATAAATTTTATTCATATTTTCATAATTTTTATGGAAATACTTTGTAAAAAATCCGTGGTTCAGTTGCGGCAAAAATGTACTTTAAAACTCATTTATTTTCTTGTTGATGTAAGTCCGAATTTTCTCCTATTACGGAATGATCCTGAAAAATAAAGACTTTGAATTATTACTGATTTACAAAACAAAAATATAATATTTTATAGCTTAATATCAGAGAAAAAAACCGGATCCAATTACAAATCCGTATAAGGAAGATGAGTGCTCTTAATAAATCAACCAAAAAGATATATATTTTTTTTTTGGTAGACAGAAAATTATATATTTAAGAAAATAATGCTAAAAAGAAACTTTGTTGTACAATTTTATTTAGAGTATCTTTTTTGTGTTAAATCCAATGTTTATGCAATTTTCAAAAAAAAAAAAACTACTCCGAACTTGACTTGATATTTTTATGCTTCTTCAAAAAAAAAAAATATGTTAAAATTTCGCTTTATTAATTTAAATGGGAAAATTAATGGCACGTAATTTATTTCCATTTTCGGTCATTTTTTTTTTCTTTTTGTTTTTAAAACATTAAAAAACTTAATGACCATGTTTTAAAATAATTTTTTTTTTTTTTGATTAAACATAACAATTGGTTAAGATTGATTTTTGATTGTGCTAAATTTGTTTTACCAAAAAAACACAAATCGTTTTCAGATAAAAACGAAAATTTGTTATTGAAGTGCGAAAAGATACAAAAAATGCCTTAAGGTATAAAATACCACCAAAAAAAAAATTGTAATTATATTATTTAAATAAATGTTGTAATATACTTGAATTATGAATTTTAATTATAAATTTTATTATGGGTAATCAAAATGCTAATGAAAACATGTAGGAAATTTTTTAAAGATGATCTTGAAAAATTTAAATTAAATATTTATGTGTCAAGGAGGTCCTATTTTAAAATAGATTAATATCCTCGAAATAATTTTGAAGATGATTTTATAAAAAAAATAGGGTGGAATATCAAATTTTCACTTGGTATCCTTGTAGATTCAAATTTATAATCTCTAGTGCTGAATTTTTTTATAGGTTTGGTAAAATATCGTACCTTGAACATACCTTTGTAAAGATTTACAAATCTATCGGTTTTTCTAGCAAAAAAATTAAATTCTTGTTCAATTATCATTCAATCTTTTCAAGAAAATTTCCGAGAAAGTCCCTGTCCTTTTGACCTATAATTATTAAATACTTTTAATGGCTCCATTTACCCTTTCTAGTTTTTATTTAATCTAATCTAAAATTATTCATAATTTTATCTTTTTCTATTACAGATACGGCAACTCGAGTATTCCAAAAATATTGGCAAAAAATTTACCAACAAATTGGTAAGTGAATTAGTTTTTTTTTCTCTTAATTACTTTTACTTGCTTAAATCTTATATTTAAAAAAAATTTCTTTCCTTTTTTTAAAGAAAACTTTGGAACAATCTGTTCTAAATTTTTTTAAAAGTTTCCTATTGATAAGAATTGGGCTAAAAGTTATATGATTAATTTTTCAATTGTTCTTCACACAGTTCGAGGCCACGCTTGCAGTTTACATTTTTTTTTCCAGGACATTAGCCTACAATTCCGTAAATGAAATTTTTGAACGGACTCCTTTCCATATTATTTATTACTCAGTAAATTCTGAGGATAGACAATGCTTTTAAATCCAACTTACACATTATTAAGGGTATGACCTACGGTTAAAATCTTATACAGGGTAAGAGCTGAAGAATCTAGTTAAGTTATAGTTGAAGAATCTAGTTCATAAATGGACAGTTGATTTAATATCTTAATAATAAATTTTAAATAATTTTCTAAAATATCATAATTCTCAATTAAATCGTTTTTATGGTTCATATTAATTGAGTTATTATCCAACTTTTACAAAATAAAAGTTTCTCATACAAATTGATTTTCTTATTTTATGGTGTGAAAATGCAAAACAAAAAATAATATTAATTTCAAAGTAAAAAAAAAACAAAATAATTCCTTAATTGATGATCCTTCTTATTTTCTAATATGGAAAAATAATGCTTAACATTTTTCTATATCATTAAAATTTATGTTACAAAATTCCACGACGATTAAAAAAGGAAAATACCTTTTATTAACAATTTTATGTCATTAATCATTTCTGTTTTATTCATGACTGCTATGTTAAATTTCTGGTTCACTTGTAGAAGTATAAGCGAATCAGAAATTTTTAAATTTCTGTTTCATTTATAAGCTTTTCTGGTTCGGGTTTAAAAAGAGCTATTAATGTTCAGTTAATAACATTACAGTGAGTATGAGTGTTGGTTAATTATCACTTTTATTATCCTTTCGATTGAATTTTCAACTGAATCTCTGCGGGTCCCTTGGTGAAATTATAATTAATTTAACTAAACTAATTTTAACTTTACGCAAAATTTTAAGATGTTGTTATTAAACGTAAAATTTTAAGTCATTTTCATTATTACTTTTACGAAATACTGAAAATTCAAATAGTATCAACATTAATTTTCCTAGTAAAAAATTGAATGTAATTTTTTACAGTGTTGAAACAAAATAAGATTTTCTTCCCAAAAAAAAATAGTTAGTTAAAAATGAACGTGTTAACCATATTCAGTTAAATGATTTATTATTTTTACACTCTATTTTCAGAATTGATCCAGATCGATCAAATGACATTTTTATCTTATCTTAATGGCCAATAGTACCATAATTGAAATAAATTTTTTTCACTGTAGAATATAGACACTAATTTTAATTCAATTGATAGCTAAAAAAAAAAATCTAAAATTGGTTATAAAATTCAAACACAGAAATGGTTATTTGTTAATTGACCAACAAGTTTTTGTAAAAACCAAAAAAAAAAAACAACGATTTGCCGCTTACAATTAAGGTGATATTAAGACGCGATATTAATGAACTTAAAAAGGGAAGTTTTATTTGTATTTCAAATTTTTTTTCCACCTCCGATTTCAGATAAAAATTTCTAGAGTTATTTTTAAAGATACAAAAAAAAAAAAATACATTTTTGTTGTCAAGATTTAACAATTTATCTGTTAATGCACTTATGGCAAGTTATTGATAGCATATAGTTTTTTTTCTATTTCGATAAACAAGATGGAATGAAAACGCCATCTGGTTATCTAAATATAGGTGTTGGTTCTCTATTAAAATGGATATTAAAGAATTAAATCCATTTTTAACATTGTGATCTGAATATTTAATCATATATTATTAAGTGTATTACCAATTTTGGTAAATGGTATTTACAAATTAGGTAATTAAGATTTTTCTAGCAAATATAGTCTTACATTTTATGTTGGCTTTTTTTTGCATTTTGTGAAACTATAGGAGACAAATATTTTTTGGTGGTGAAATATACTTCTTAATCATTTAACGATAAAGTTAAATTTTGAACAAAAAAAATAGTATATTTGTGTTATAACTAGTTTTAAACATTCAAAATGGTTCACAGTTCACCATAAATTTCAGCTAAGATCCTTTGGTAATGTTTACTAGCAAATTGTGCAATACAAACTTCGGCAAACTGAAAAATGCCGAACCGATAATGACACAAATAAAACAAAGAAAGTCAAGCTGGATCGGTCATCAGAAAGAATGCCAATAGCAAAAGGAGCATCTCGCTAGAGTTGTATCGACAAGTATTAAGAAGTGGCGGTCGACGATTGCACAATACTCCAAAAACTAGAAGTAACCTTACATAGGAAGGCTCAACAACAACAGTACCAAACAGAATAAAATTGAGGTGCCAAGTGGAAGCCCTATTTTCCACTTGGCATCTCCATTTTAATGGAGAAAGAAATTACCTTAGAGATAAAAATATTCGGCTCTCTAGAAGTAAACTGAAACGGTGGAGGCCATCAAAATATTTTCATAGTAAATAGTAAAGGATATTTAGTATTATCCTTTCAACAGTAAAGAGACAAGGCATTTATTATAAGTCGATCCTTGAAAATGCGTATTTTTTTTAAATTTTAAAGTTTAACTTTCTAACCAATTTTAGTTCAGCACATTCGTCGACTAGTTTTTAGCTAATTGATAAAACAAGCTAATTAAAAACTTAATAAAGCATAGGCTGGGTAGAGATTGGGATTTCTCGAGATTTTTTATTTTTCGAGACATTGAAATTTTTTTTCTTGTTTGATAGAATAGAGGATTGTCACATTACGGTGTGTCATTCGTTTGTCGTTGTGAATCTTTAAATTATCTTTATCTGAGATTGTTCGTAAGATTTATGTATACCATTTAAATTCCATAGTATATTGGGCGTCACAGTGCCCGTAAGCATCAAGAGTTTACCAAATGTGTTTAATTTAATTTTGTACCAGTTTGGTACACCTGCAACATTTTAATATTTTCAATATATCTACCTTTAATTTATGACAGTATGTCCAATATTTAACTTGGTAGTCGTGTCACCTAAAAACTTCCTCCTCCAAAAATCTTTAATTAACATTTTATAATTACTATTTACAATATTTATTTATTTTTTCGGCAATATAATTTATATTTTTAATATAATATTTATGAAAATATTTCATTTCGTTTGACAATTTTCCGAAATTTTAATCATTAAAATCGATTTTTCCCATCAGGTTAAATTTTATTTTTCATTTCTTTTAAAATGACATAACAAAATAAATAATTTTATATTCATTTTCAATTTTAACATTACACTAAAATGGTAATAAATATTTGTTTACTGTAAGTTTACTGAAATTAAAGAAAATATCATTTAACCAATACAAAAAAAAATCAATAAATTATGTTCAAAAAAAATAATTGAGTACCAAAATAAAAGTAAAATTGAAACATTACCATAAAAAAAAAAACAGTCTTATTTTGAAATCAAAAACTATTAAAAATATTTTCACTTTATTTCCTTCAAAAATAAAAAAAAACATTAAATACAATTTTTCAATTTAAAAATTGATGATTTTGTTTAAAAAAAAAAATATACCTTGTGACATGAATATAAATATTTATTGACAAGCAATTATCCAAAATTTAAGATATGTTTATTACAAATTTTTACCACAACAAAAATGATAATTGCCTTTACCCAAACAGATCATTCACAGTAAAAGGATATTTCGCACGTGCTTCTGTACAAAAAATTATTTTGTGGTTTCTATATAAAAAATGGTTGAAGATGCCATTTTCAATTACATTTTTAAATTAATTTAGTTTTTATTTTGGATATCACTAACATGGAAATATAATTAAATTGAAATTAAAGAAAAACTTGTTTCAATCAAAAAAATGTTTTTAACTAAAATATTTACTATTTTTTAATCCATAAAATAGAAACAGGTATTCCAATTGAACTGATCCCAAAAAAAAAATATATGAAAAAATGCATCATAAAAAAAAATGGTTTTGTGATCAAAATTTAAGGCTTTTCGGTTTTTTTTACTTAAGGGCATAAAGTCTTTTTGATTTTTTTTTAAAGTTGACCTAATTTTCACCCCAAAAAAAAAAAACAATAACAACAAAAACACATATTTACAAACAAACCACCAAAAAAAAAAAAAAAACGTGCAATTTTTTTTTGGCAACAAAAAAAAATAATTTAAAAAGGGAAACTTGATAAGCAATTTTGAAGATGATTTCTTTTTAATTTAAAGCCCTCGTGCATCTCTAAAATATAATAATAAAAAAAAGTAAAATGGTGAAATAAATATTGGTTTGGGTAGAAAATTATATGATCAATAAAATTCATAAATCAGTCAAAAACCATTTAAAAGAAACATAAAATTTTTTTGTGTATATAAACATTTAATATAAAATTATAGTTATTACAGGCTTGTTTTTTTTTTATGGTTCAGGATGATTATTTGGCATTTTAAATATTTTATGTGTAAGCATGTGCGAGTTTACAAAACTAAAATTATTTAACAGGAAAACATGTGTAAATTTTAACACTATTTTTATAGGTGCTTCAGTGTGGTATTTTTTAATGAATTTGGGAAAAAAAGTACATAAAATTATTAAAGTTTAAAATAATGGATTTAGTCTAAATTTTAGATTGTCTGGATTTAATTTAAATTCTAGATTGTTGGACATAAAGAATAGAGAAGTAAAGTTCCACTTACGTCAATGTAAACTGATAAAAAAAGTAATACGATTAGAGACAATTTGCGAAGAACTAAATTGACTTGAACTATGAAATATTGAATTGTTATCAAATATTTTTTAATCTTTTATAACTTTAACTTTGGTCAAAATTATCTCCAAAACACTTTGTCCATTAACAGAATTCACTAACTTGTAATCAGAAAAAAGTACATATATTTTACCATAGAGTGGTGCACATAATTCTCATGAATAGTTAATAACATATTAAAGAAAAGCTTTATTTAAAAAAAGACATCCTGGAAAAACAAGATATCCTAGAAAAAAATATAATAAGTTTGGTTGACAAAAGAAGACATTTTGGTTTACCCACAAAGATTGCATCTATAAAGATTGCATTGTAAATTAAAAGTGTACAAATTAATATTAATGAAGAAGTTTATTCGAATACTTTCGTCATTTGTAAGCACGTAATGAATTCCTTGTTTTGTCATGTCCCTTTTACAATTTGATAAATCAAAAACTAAACATTCAAAACCATTAACTGACTGCAGTGCATCGACCTATATTCACTGCTACCAAAACTCAACTATAATGGTCAGTAGATCAATGCGATCAAAAGTAAATTTGTGGAAGTTAGCTAAAGGATGATAAGAAGAGCCAAATTTTCAGATCAAATTTATGAAAAACTATGATAATAAAATTATGGCAATTTATTAATTTTATTGGGGGATTCAGTTGTCATATTTTAGAAAATAATTGAAATAATTCGACATCAATAATTTATGGTTTCGACATCAATAATTTACCAGAACACAATATTACGAATTAATTCGTTAATTTTGTAGCAAACATGAACAATCGGCCAGAGCAGATACTCTATCTAATTTCGTCTAGCCTTGAAGAGTTTCTATACATTACCTAATATCTTATAATTCATTTTACAGTAATTACATTTATAAAAAATAATATTAATTATGAAACTTATTCGGTTACTTTCTTCATTTATCTTCAAATCATGAATTCCTTTTTTGAAAAACACTCATCTCCTTTTAAAATTCGACAAACCAAAACCAAAAAAAGGCAATTCCAAAACTCCACAAAAGGTGCAATCTAATAAAATTTAATATTTGAACAATTTTAATCATTAAATTTAACAATTAGAAATTTTTAAACACAATCTTTTACCATATTTTCCAAATTAAATAATAATAAAATTAAAAAAAAAAACATCACTTTCCTTATAACAATCTCTTTAAATTTTTGTTTAATCAATTAACTCGTTGTTGCTGGTTGTTACCACTCTGCGCTAAATTTTTTTTACTGAAACACCTAAAAATAATGGACTCCAAAAACTAAAAACCTAATCGCGATTCATAATTTATTTTTTTTTTAAATCATGAGAAAATTTTTAATGATCTCGTAAAAAAAAAATATTTTGATCTGATTTTCCTACGCTTTTTATATATTCAATTTTTTTTTTTTTTATGATATCTTACCACTAACTATCTCTAGATTACTATTAACTCAGCAATTTAACTGATATACAATAATATTTTATTAAATAAAATAATAATAAAAAAAAACTGTGAAAAAAAAATATTTTAAAAAAAATATTTTTCCCATATAAATTAGCCTAACAACTACGCGATCTAAACATGATCATGTCAAAAAAAAAAAAAAAATAATTCAAACTTACAAGTCATCGCCTTTTTCAGATATCTAAGTAGTTTATTTAATCGACACACTCTACAAGTTCATATTTATATTTTATGTGCCCATCATCTATAATAATAATAATAATGATAATAATTTTTGAATCCCACACTTTTTCTAATATTTTCCTATATATATAAATATAATTTTGCAGTGAATATGATCCAAATAGTCTGGTCATTACACCTCCTCCTACAAGATACACAAAAAAATATTAACAACAATATTTTATTGGTATAGTAGTTTTAATAGCCGAGAAGTATATGATCTAAATATGGAAATACTGTAAAATAAGACATGAAAATATAGTATTTTTAAAAAAAAAAATTAAATAGTTAAGCAGTTTTGAAGCAATGAGGTTGTAAAAAAAAATAAATAATTGTAACGATTTTTAAAAACTCTGCACTTTTAAAATACAGGGTTCAGAAAACTTTGAATACGATAATCAAAGATATTGTCACAAATTAAAAAGATCTTGTCGTGAATAAAACTATAATATTTGATAACTTTAAAATCTGCCCTCCGTAGCTATTTCGGGGTTATGGGAAATATTATGATTATGACATATGGACAACAATAACTTAGCTCGATATAAAACTAGCTTATCAAATTTAAGGATAATGGCGCACCTATGGGAGTACATACTACCAAATATTTTAGTTAATCAATAGAACTAACTGGTACAGTGAATTCCATTCGGGTAACACAAAATCGGTTATATAAATATAGAATTTAGAGGCTTCTTGGTGAGCCTTTATGGAAAATGAACGTCGACATAGAGAATTTCAGTGATTAATAGGATGTTTATAATCGTTTTCCTTGAGAAAAACTTGTTTTTTTTTGCCAAAGCGCTCGAGTCCACTATGAAGGATCCATCTATATCTCTGTTGTCGTGTAGCATTTCCCTTTTAAACCTAATCTAACATAAGCCAACTGAACTCCAGGGAAAAATTTAAGACAGTTATTAAGAGTAAGTCTTTTGCAATAAAATAATCAAATAGTAAATTGATGGAATGTGAAAATTATTAGAATCCGTTGTTGAATTTCTATGGAAGGGATTCAGTTAAAAAGGGATTTGACTGAAAAGAAGGACAAATATTTCTCAATCATTATGGCTGTTTACATTATCAAAAACAGGTGTTTAATAAATATGTTTGTATACCGAGGTCAGTAATTTTAATTACTTTTAATCTTCTAAATAAAAAATATGTATATATTAGTAATAAAATATGACATGCCCGCCCATCATTGAATTCTCACGCTTTCTTGTTATGAGGATGCTGATTTTTTTTTTTATTAAATTTTTATTACTTAAAAACAAAAACAGCTAATATACAATCTGTCAAATATGGTAATAGCTTGCAAAAAACGCTCTAGGGTATTGGTTTATTCCTGGTTTAAAAGTTTTTATGTGTAGTAAAATGGAAAATGAGTCCAAAAAAAAAATAATAATCAATAATAAATAAATTTGTAGCTTTTTTGGTTTTTTTTTTGCTATGCTTCCACTTTGATTAGTTTTGAAAGATGTAAAACAAAATATATTGAAATTAATGATTGATTTTTTTTTGTTTGTGTCTAGCTAAAAAAGTGAGCGTTTTGTAATTTCAGTTTGTTTTTATAAAATAATATTAATGTAAGGCTATTTTTGGGGGGAAAACTAGATCGATTAATGGTTATATTTTTTTTGTTTTTCTACAAATATTTGATGAACCTATATGCTCTTTTTTTATGTATAAAATTAATGATTTTTTTCTCATATATGCTTTAGCATAATTTACAAAAAAAAAAACAAGTTTCAATCAAATATGTTTTTTTAGATATCATCTATCAATAAAATAGAAGAGTTGATTTTATGTTTGGTTTTTTTTTTTTGTTTTAACAAATTTATTTGTATTTAAATTAGGAAATTTTTTTAATATTGTGGTCTATAGTGAAGCATAGATTGGGGGTATATATGGTTAAATTACAAAAAAAAAAAAAAAAAAAAATTCTTTGATTGATGTTTGAGTAATATTTCCTTTTGACTGTTTAAGGTATGCGGGTTTTGCGTATTTAATTATATTAAAATATTAGAAAACAAAATAAAAATTAGATTTAATTTTAGCGAAACAGGTATATAATTTAATATACAAGGTGTTGTTGAAATGTAAGTGATAGGGAAATTATTGTTAAGTTTATATAAGAATTACAGTGATAATTCTGGATATACTTATGGTACTCGGTAAATTTAATTTCGACTTTTCATGCATAATGGGTTATAATTTTAAGAAATTATTATTTAAAATATTAGAAAGTTGATTCATCTGCAGTTTTGTGAATATGCAGAAAAACATTTTGCATAATGTCATCAATATATCAAAAGCAGAGGTTATTTTGAATTTTGTTTTGGATCAGTTTAATAAATAGTGATTCATAATTATTCTACAGTTTGTTTTATATGTAATGTTCTATAGCATTGTTGCAAATTATACATCATAACAACAGAGTCGGATATTTTTTAAAATAGACAATTCTTCTTGTTAGATTATCATCTATCAATAAAAGTTATTATTACTCAATTTTAGAATCAATATATAAATTTTAAACACGGTTTCGCTACATATTGTTCTGGGTTGAGTTTTTGTTAGTTAAATTTCTTGGAAATCCAATTTTTCCCAAGTGTAAATCGAATTTTTCCCAAGTGAGCGAGAAGATTCCCGTCAAGCCTCATTCCCGAGAATTTGTGAGAAATTTTGGGAACTTTTTTTCCTGGCAGCTTGACTCCTCGAGACTGTTTTCCCTTTTTCCAGTTCTTTCTATTTTTCTGTAACTCATTTCTTACGCTTCTTACACTTTTGCTGTGTTGTTCCAACATTTCCGACTCCTGTGGATTTCATTCAAGTGCCATACGAGTTATGTCTTTTGGACGTCTTCATCTTCTTCTCTTTATTTGATCTAATTTTGTGTTGCTGGATTCAAATAGTTATCCGACTGTGCAAACAAATTATGATTTATTGCCTACATATATCATAAAAATATGTTGAATTCACAAATTATTATCTTACACATAAATTAATTTTGTAACTAATTAAAAATGTTTTTACTTTTTACAATTGTAAAATATAAAATTAAAATAAAACTACTCATCTTGAAGATAATGAAGATGATCATAATAACCTAAAAAAAATTAATCTTATATACCTCATTTATTTTCAAAGAAAACTTTCTGTCTCCCAAAAAAAAAAAATTATTTTCTTTTTGAGAAAAATATATTTTCCTTTCAAAAAATTTTTCAAAAAGTTAAAAAAATGACAAGTAAAATAGGAAACACAATAATAAAAAGAATAAAACAGAGGCGCCGACTTTACTATCTGGCATTAATATTACAATCCATATTTTCATGATCCGTCCAACAGAATTTTTTTTTTTTTTTTTTTGTGGAATCTACATTGATATATGGTGTTACACTGTGCTACAAAATAAAATATTTTTCTACTACAAAATTGTAAAAATTCAAATATTATAAATGCACAAAATGGCCTTCAATAGTTTTATAACTCTTTTTTGGAAAGTTGACTGAATACTGAATTATATTCTTTATTTATGCTTCTTTTTTTTTTGCCAATTTTAATATTATTTTTTTTTTTTAAATACGTATGTTTTTTTTCAGTTTACTATAGAAATATAATGTTACTGAATTCAGGGAGGTTCGATCAAAAAAAATGTTACATCAATAAAATACAATTTGAATAAGAAGAAGATATTGTCTATTTTAAATACCCATCTTCATAATAAAATTTATTATTTTTCTATTTGGATTTAGAGTTTATGTAGTTTTGGGCAAAAAAAAAAAGATAGCACAGTAAAATTGTTTAAATACTTTGTATATTTTTGAATTTATGGTGGGAAAAATTGTTCCATTAATACACAGAGCACAGAGTAGAAAATTGGAAAGGATCTTTGAAAATTATTACTAAATAACAAAAAAAAAATAATAATTTTGTCGATTATTGCCATAAAAATGGTTATTTTTTTTATAATATGACACAGTTTAAGATTTATGGTTATTGAGAATTGGTTTTTTTTAAAATTAACTGAAATTATTTATTTATTTTTTGGTAAAGTCAATATTTTTTTTTTTTTGTGTATTTGTAAAGATATTTTGAAAATTAAACTTCAATTTATAATAGTCAATTGGACATAATTTATGCATGAAATTATGTCATTTTGAATGGTTAATACAGACTAGTTAAGATTGAATTAACATTAGAACTGAAATAATTTCGCAAATATCTTTAAGAATCAGATTGTCTCAAAAAATAGATCAGTTCGTCCAAAAATAGACTAGTAAGCCCAAACAATTTTAAAATGATATTAAGCCAATCAATTAATTAACATTGTAAAATGAAAACAGGGAAAAATTTATGCAAATTAATTATATTTTGCCTCTGAAGAGTCGGAAACATTAAATTTAAAAAAAGAACCTGCATTCAGATCAAGTCAACTAAGTAATTATCAGTAGACAAGAGACGACCTCTATCAGTAAAAGGTCTTTATTAACGATTCAAAATGTCTTTGCAGACGATTTTATTGACTTGATTCTACATAAAATTCAAATTTCTGCTCCTTTTATTTTTTCTATTATTAGAAAGTCTTTTAATTACTATCGAGACTTAAATTTAGGTCAAAATAAAAATAACTATATTATACAGATTAATTTAACTTTAGTATTGAATCAACTAAATTAATTTCGCAAATTGATTTAAGAATCGTACTGGCCAAGAAAACACTTTGTGCACAGCAATTATTTCAAATTGGAAATTGCAAACAAGGATAAATTGATGGACATTATATACACTAAAATCAACAAGAACCGGCGGTCAGATCACGTCAGTGAAATAATCAACTCTTATTTCAAAAATAAATAAATTATAAAGATCAGATAGTCTGTTTGCGATGAAAAATTAAGTATCACGTCTCCAACTGTCAATTATTAAACAACACCATATTTTAGAGTTTAAAATTGTATTTTTTAATTTGGTGATCCGTCCAACATAAACACCTGTTAAGATATCTTTCTGATTTAATTAGGTCAACATTTTTGGTACTAAATAAACTAATAAAAAAAATTTAAAAATACATATGTATAAATTAAAAAATAAAATTCCTAGACCCTAAAATATGGTTGACGATAGTAGAGTGTAGAGAGTAAAATAAAATTACTACAAAAAATTTACGTTTCCAATATGAAAAGTTTTCTAATTCTTATTTTTTATTCCTTCCAATTTTTAGAAAGTCCTTTAACTTAGCCTCAGAATTACAATTATGTCAAAATAAAATGAACAAACCTCATATCAGTTTTTTTTTTTTTGAACAAAAACCTTCTTTAAAGTTCAATTATCCAAAATCTTTAAATAAATGATTAAGCTACTACCAAAAAAAATAATAATTTATTATATCGACACCTTTCAAAATATTATCATTTATAATATCATCACCATTATTTCTATTATTATTATGATTTTATTTATTAAGTTAAAATGTACAAAAAAAAAAAGAGTTTCTAAAGCCACGAAAAATTATAATCGAATTTAATGTAAAACGCCGCAAACTATATTTTCGAAAAAAATACTATATATATAATATCTAAATTGTTTGACACGATTTGGTCTCATTCCCACGATTATATCTAGTTTTAATCAAATTATTGTACATAAAAATAAAAAAAAAATAAAAGATTCTCGTGGAAATACAGTTTATCCAAGACCACAGCAAAAATAGGGAATAATATAATATAAATAGAAAACTATTTTAAGAGATCATCTGCTTTTTACCTGACTTCTAAATAATACTATAATAATAATAATAATATCTCTCAATAAAGTAGCTAAAAAAAATAAATGAAGAAGATCTCTAAACTATGGTGAAATATAATACGGAATATAAAAATTATTATTTTATTTAACTTTGTGCAAGGCGACTTTAATCTATTTACAATTTATACAATTTACAATCATCATCAGTAACACTTTTAAAGAGTTATTTTGTTCTTTGAACTTGAAAATATTTCAATTTCATTTGTGGAATTATTTAGGGGGTTTGAGACGATAAGATATTCATTTTTTTTTTGCAAATCATATTTAAAGGAATTTTTTTTAAAAAAAAGCACAGGTTTATAATGATACTTTTAAAAAATGGTCCTTGAAAAGCTATAAAACTAATGGATACGTACATTTTATAAAATTTTAAGGAAAATACCTTTACAGTCTTCGCAATAATTTCGCAGGCCAGTTGCTACAACCTTTTCACTTGTTTAACGATGTCTCCGGACGTCATCACTGTGAAACCTTGTGTGTTGTGATTGTTTCGGAAAAGCGGTTGATTATTTAGAGGAAGTAAAAATCGTAACAAAAAGTCCTATTATTTTTTATATGGCCCCATTATTTATTGTAAATTTGATCAAATTTATCTTTCAGATATAATTTTATGAGATTTATATAAAATCATTTAAAATCGTAAATATTTTTCTTTGTAAATTTCAATATATTTCAACCTGCTGCTGCTTATAGTGCACTAAATTTGGTTATATTCTTTTGGAGTGTCTCGTAACGTTCTATTGCAATCAATTTCAACCTATACTAATTTTAAATGGGTTCCGAGCAATACATTTTTTTGCAACAAGCTCATGACTTTATTAAAGAAACATTTTTGGTTATAATATGGCCTCGACGTCTGTAGTTTTTCCAATTTTAAATTATATTTTACTGGTAGTCACTTAAAACCGTGTATACTTAGATGAACATCGATTCATCGGGAGACAGCCGACCACAGTATCTAACGCATTACAGCTTAGTATTCTATCATTAAGTCCCCGCCATGCTTTGTGAGAAGATTCAAAGAATCGAGAATATGATTTATCGAAAAAAAACTAGAAGTAATTTTGGACCAAAATAATAGACCACGATTTTAAAATTGAAAGACTAGAAATATGAATGAGAGAACTACTCCTTTCAGAGTTTTAAATGAGGAGTATTAAATATTAAATACTTTCTGTGCATAAATCAGACACCAAACAGACCACAAATTCCATCGGAAAATCTAATACATATTATGGTATTAATCATTGAATAATATAAAGGACCAAACTGCACCAACAGTTAAAAACTGTATAGATTGCTAAACGATCTTTTATTTTCACTTTTCTTTTTGTATTGGTTATTAAATCAACCAATCAATTTTTTATTTTTTGTGGTAACATAAATTCATCACCTGAACTAAAATACACGTAAAAAAAACTGTATCAAAAAAAGGTTTAAAATATTTTTCCCATAACCGAGATTTTTAAATATAATTTTATTTCAAATTTATAAAATTTTTTTTTTTGTTTTGGTTCATAAATATAATTTACAATAAAACTTTATGATAAAATAATAATTTTGAAACCTCAAACAACGATACCAACAAAACAAAAAAAAAGAAACCTGTCGTGATCTATGAATTTTCAACACTTTATTTATATTTTCGTCAATTTTCCTCAGGGCATACATTTTTTTTTGTTCCCTATACATATTACCTACCATTTATTAAGGAATTTTTGATTATAAAACACGAAAATAACCTTGCATACTTTGTGGTAAATTATATTTGCAACTGATGATTGAGAAAAAAAAAAATATTTTTAATTTAAATTAGGAGGAAATTAGAAAAATCATCACAAAAAAAAATATGTTGATATATCTTTCGACCAAAACAATATATTTTGACTATTAACAGAAAATAATAAATAAAAAAAATATTAAATTATAACAAAATTAGTGTTTCAAAATTGATTACACTTTGAACTAATATTTTATTAGTGGTTTGTTGGCTAAAGTGACTTGTATAAATTCTAGTCCCTGATCTGAATCGTGTTTTTTTTTTAAAATAAAGCATGAAGATATAAAAATATCTGTAGAAGTTAAAATTTTTATGAAAAAAAAAATTTATATTATTATTTTTAGCACGATTTTTCATTTGAAATGATAAATTATTTGTATATTTTGTACAGCAACATTATATAAATTAGACCTTATTTTGGGACTGTTGTTAATTATTATGACTAAACCAAATCAAATAATTATGATTAGTCTAGTAACACTTTCTTAACAGCATGACATGTTTAAATCTAAAAATTATTATTTTATTAGTAATATATTATTGGGTCTCTTATGGGGCACCTTTGGGTCGCTTGCGGGCCTGAATGTTAATGAATGTGGCCGAATAAAAAATATATACCCTACAAACTTTATGAATTGCAAATAAAAATATCATGTTATTAATTTATAAGCTAATGTTATGACTAGGAGGAAGAAATTTATAAGCGATACATTTTTGAAGTTAATACCTCTTTCAGAATAAGAATCATGGGTATGATCAAGACCTATATCACGGCTGGAATCAGGATAGAATTGAGGTTACATTACTATTTTTGAATATTCTTTTAAATTCTCAGTATATGCTCTTCTTTGAGATTCTCATAGTTTGTACTTAAAGAAAATTTTGGTTAAAGAACATATAGTTGAGCGAGGCCTGCTCAGGTCCAGGACCAGGTCACCAGACCTGGGACGAATGTCACAGTGACAACCGGGGTCACCAGACCTGGGATGAATGTCAGAGTGACAATACCAGCCCCGGTTATGACCAGGGCCGGTATTAGTAACAATGTTAAATATCTCACATTACTATTTTTGAATATTCTTTTAAATTCTCAGTATAGGCTCTTCTTTGAGATTCTCATAGTTTGTACTTAAAGAAAATTTTGGTTAAAGAACATATAGTTGAGCGAGGCCTGCTCAGGTCCAGGACAAGGTCACCAGACCTGGGACGAATGCCAGAGTGACAACCGGGGCGTAACTAGTTATGACCAGGGCCGGTATTAGTAACAATGTTAAATATCTCACATTACTATTTTTGAATATTCTTTACTATTTTTGAATATTCTTTAAAGAATATTCAAAAATAGTAATGTGAGATATTTAACATTGTTACTAATACCGGCCCTGGTCATAACTAGTTACGCCCCGGTTGTCACTCTGGCATTCGTCCCAGGTCTGGTGACCTTGTCCTGGACCTGAGCAGGCCTCGCTCAACTATATGTTCTTTAACCAAAATTTTCTTTAAGTACAAACTATGAGATTCTCAGTACAGGCTCTTCTTTGAGATTCTCATAGTTTGTACTTAAAGAAATGTTAAATATCTCACATTACTATTTTTGAATATTCTTTAAAATTCTCAGTATAGGCTCTTCTTTGAGATTCTCATAGTTTGTACTTAAAGAAAATTTTGGTTAAAAAACATATAGTTGAGCGAGGCCTGCTCATGTCCAAGACCAGGTCACCAGATCTGGGACCAATGTCAGAGTGACAACCCGGGCGTAACTGGTTATGACCAGGGCCGGTATCTCACATTACTATTTTTGAATATTCTTTTAAATTCTCAGTATAGGCTCTTCTTTGAGATTCTCATAGTTTGTACTTAAAGAAAATTTTGGTTAAAGAACATATAGTTGAGCGAGGCCTGCTCAGGACCAGGTCACCAGACCTGGGACGAATGTCAGAGTGACAACCCGGGCGTAACTGGTTATGACCAGGGCCGGTATCTCACATTACTATTTTTGAATATTCTTTTAAATTCTCAGTATAGGCTCTTCTTTGAGATTCTCATAGTTTGTACTTAAAGAAAATTTTGGTTAAAAAACATATAGTTGAGCGAGGCCTGCTCATGTCCAAGACCAGGTCACCAGATCTGGGACCAATGTCAGAGTGACAACCCGGGCGTAACTGGTTATGACCAGGGCCGGTATCTCACATTACTATTTTTGAATATTCTTTTAAATTCTCAGTAAAGGCTCTTCTTTGAGATTCTCATAGTTTGTACTTAAAGAAAATTTTGGTTAAAGAACATATAGTTGAGCGAGGCCTGCTCAGGTCCAGGACCAGGTCACCAGACCTGGGACGAATGTCACAGTGACAACCGGGGTCACAAGACCTGGGACGAATGTCAGAATATAGACTCTTCTTTGAGATTCTCATCTCAAAGAAGAGCCTATGAATGTCAGAGTATAGGCTCTTCTTTGAGATTCTCATAGTTTGTACTTAAAGAAAATTTTGGTTAAAGAACATATAGTTGAGCGAGGCCTGCTCAGGTCCAGGACAAGGTCACCAGACCTGGGACGAATGCCAGAGTGACAACCGGGGCGTAACTGGTTATGACCAGGGCCGGTATTAGTAACAATGTTAAATATCTCACATTACTATTTTTGAATATTCTTTAAAATTCTCAGTATAGGCTCTTCTTTGGGATTCTCATAGTTTGTACTTAAACAATGTTAAATATCTCACATTAATATTTTTGAATATTCTTTTAAATTCTCAGTATAGGCTCTTCTTTGAGATTCTCATAGTTTGTACTTAAAGAAAATTTTGGTTAAAGAACATATAGTTGAGCGAGGCCTGCTCAGGTCCAGGACCAGGTCAGCAGACCTGGGACGAATGTCACAGTGACAACCGGGGTCACAAGACCTGGGACGAATGTCAGAATGACAATACCGGCCCTGGTTATGACCAGGGCCGGTATTGTCATTATTATGTGAGATATTTTTAAATATCTCACATAGTAATGTGAGATATTTAACAATGTTAAATATATCACATTACTATTTTTGAATATTCTTTTAAATTCTCAGTATAGGCTCTTCTTTGAGATTCTCATAGTTTGTACTTAAAGAAAATTTTGGTTAAAGAACATATAGTTGAGCGAGGCCTGCTCATGTCCAAGACCAGGTTACCAGACCTGGGACCAATGTCAGAGTGACAACCGTGTCGTGACTGGTTATGACCAGGGCCGGTATTAGTAACAATGTTAAATATCTCACATTAATATTTTTGAATATTCTTTTAAATTCTCAGTATAGGCTCTTCTTTGAGATTCTCATAGTTTGTACTTAAAGAAAATTTTGGTTAAAGAACATATCTCACTAAATTTTTTTTTGTCTCTTATGTAGCTTAAATATGGTACGCTAGGTTTTTGTGGTCCATCAGCTATCTTTAGTGTTAATATATTTGAAATTCGGCCCAAAACATCTCATCTTCAGCAAAAGCCAAAAGGTTGATCACCCCGTCTGTTGCACTATAGTAAATTTTCTGACTGGCGACATTTTACAATATTTACGAATATCAATTAAGAAACAAACTTTTTTTTTTTGTACAATTAAATAAATTACTTAACTAAAAAAAATTCTTGTAAAAATTGAATATTTATTACATATCATGATTATAATTTGCTAGTTTTTTTTGTTATCATTAATTTAATTAGATACAAATATCTATTAGATGAAATCTATATCCATTTAGCACAAAGGCAAAAAAAAAGATTCGAATTGTAATAACTAGAAAATTACTATATAAACATATAAAATAATTTAATAAAACGATTTTTCTTGGGTGCCATTAAATATTCAATTCACACATTCTTCGTCTACATGCCGAGACATATAAAAAAAAAATTATGAATTTAAAAAAACATTATTGTATATATTTGTTTGTAATTTTATGAAGAATATTGTTAATATTATATGTTAGCGCCAAGATCAAAATGATTATCCTAATTAGATTAGTGGCAAAAATCTATTTAGCAAATTAATTTATTTTTTTTTTTAAGTAAAAAGTAATTTTTTTATAAAAACTATATTTTTTAGACGTTTTAGTCAATTAAGTCAAGATTGGTGAATGATCAGTCAGTACAGAATTCAACCGTCTTGGAAAATAATAATATTCTCCAAAATGGTTGAAATTGTGTTCGAGAACAATTCCGTATTATTGCTCACTCGTATTGAAGAACAATCATCTACTTATTGGTCCTTAATTTACGAGTTTCATTCTTTAAATTTTAACTTAGTTCTAACGTTCTAAATACTGCTTTATTTCTACTTTGGTATAAAGAAAATTGAAACACGAACTTTTCTAAACAAAATATTTTCATCTCCAAATATTTTCATCAAAACATTGACTATTCAGTTTAGAACAAAAAATCACAAAGTTTTTAATTGTTTACCTACTCACAATTCATCCACAATACGACAGACAAACTGACAATGTGACAATTTTAGCAAATTTTTCCGATAATTCGTTATCTTTATAATCTGTAAAGTTGTTAAACTTTTTATTATTCTATAAACGTACTTTAGTAACAAAATGCAATTAAAAAGGATCATAGTTGAATGAAAAAAAAAATATTTAACATTATTTTAGATTAATTGTGGTACGAAGTGCGACTAGAAATAATAATGATTCTTTATTTATTTCTCTGTTTTTTTTTTAATTCTATTAATTTAATTTTTTTTTCTATGCCATAAGTAAAGTCAATTAATCGAATTACTAGAATTTCACTTAAGTATAATTAATGATTATAGTCTTGAGTCTAATTGTCGACAATTATGAATTAAATAAAAACATTGAAATTAGTTCAAATTAAATATGATTTATCTAGATTTAATTACTAATTAGTGTGTGTTGATTAAATCTAAAATAAGTAATTTATTAATAAAATTACGGTAAAGAAAGTTTATATTCGAACAACGAAGATCAAGTTAACCAAAAAAAATATTACTTTTTATCCATTTAACTTAATTTTATATTAAACACAGATTGACTAGAATTTCAAAATATGTTCATTTTTTATTCTCTCTACAGTCTACACTGATAAAAAAAAAACTTCTACCCACAACGTATTTTCAACAAAAGTGTTGAACTTCTTTTGGAGGAAAAGTAGTAATTAGTTAAGGAAAATATGCTGATTGTAAAAGAATTTCTTTGGCTGGAAATGACTTTCACAAATGAAACCTTTAACCATAATTTTATTATTGAAACTTTACAGCTAATATTATTATTTATACTTACGTTTAAAGCCGAGTTCTAATCTCATAGTTGCTGTACATGTCTATTATTTGTTAATTTACCTTAAACAAATATTCTTTTGCCATAAAAGTAATTTTAGTTTACTGCAACCTAATTTATTATTACTTCCTGCCCGAATTGTGAAAATAAATTAGGTTGTGTCATTTCCTGCCTGAAGTGTCAAAATATAGTCAGTTGATATTCTAAAATTTTAATTCAAAATTATTTAAAAAATTCTTCTGTCATGTAATTTTGATTGAAATGTGATTTTTTAAATTAATTTTCATAAACTGTCATTGACAGGACGGAGAGTAACTAAGAGAGAACTACTAGTTTTGAATCGACACTTTGATTATTGAATTTGAAAAATTATTTAGAATGCTTCCAAATTTTTATCAGTGTACAAGTTTAATTTTAAAGAATTTTTTTTCAAAATCTCTAAAATCTTCTTTATACAAGCGCAACATGTTTTTTTATTTATTTAAATATGTTGTGAAAATAATGTTTTTTTTTTTTGATAGACCACTACAACTTTTATAAATATTTAATAAGACTAATAAACCATTTCGTATACTATAAATAAAACCTCCCCATTTAACTTTTCAAGAAAATCTATTTAAGTAGATTAATTGAAATTCATTTTTATTGTGATTTCAAATTGTTTTGTGTATTTTCAAAGTAGAAAAAAAAAAACTAACAAGAATTTTTATGGTAACAATTTAAACCATAAATTTTCTTTTACAACACGAAGTTTCTATTTTATAATATCACCATAATAATCAAAATAATATTAATACAGTTCAGGTGGTGTTTGTATATTTTTTTAAGATTTAAAACTTTGTAAATTTTGAATTTTTTTTTGTTTGTTTTATAAATATAAGTATTTGTGAAAAACCAAATTGAATAGATAGTGTCAACAGATACGGACCTATATTTGATTCAATTTAATATGACATTGATTTGAACTTAAAATATGTTGATTGATCGGTGAGAAATTAATTGACTTTAAATATTTTGCAGATTTAAAAATGTTTTTCAAGTTAAAATACTTTAAAATATAAATTAAATTTTAAACAATGTCAAATGGAAAATAAATAATTATTTTTCGTTTGTCATTAATTCGGCTCTAATTAGATTCAAATTACATTTAATAAAAATAGGTTCAAATCTTATTAATTCGGTGGAAATTTTCTAAAACCTGATAGCTAATTTTGCAAGGATATTGATGACCTATTTAGCAGTTCGCTTATAAAATCAACTATAATTGTATGCCAATTTTTTGGTAAGAAAACCATAAGCCTTACTTCAACAATTAGACTTAAGATGGTTGTCTAGACTGACATTATACTTTCTTAATTGACATCAAACTACGTTGTTTTAAATCAACATTAATTTCTGTTATAGAGCCATAAACTATGGTTTCAACAATAATTTAATATTTTATTAAAATTCTAATCCAAACACCAATAAATTAAAATGTTGCTAATGAAAATTTATTAAAGTTTTACATCTCATATGAAATTTTCAAAATAATTAAAATTTCTACAAAATCGATAACAAGCTAAAAAATATTGACTAAAATGTTATAATAAAAATATTATAAATCTTCTTTCTATAATTACATAGCAAAATTTAAAATTTTATTGATATTAAGTGGTTTATGATTCTTTAACATTAATTGAACATACCGTACCATACAATCATAAAATATTAACAAAATGTAATTTTTACTTATTTTGTAAAATATATAATTAAAAATTTTTTTTTAATTCATTTAACACACAAAGTATATGAAAATTAATTACAAAGTAATTAGCTATAAAGTTAACTAAAATTAATTGAATTTTTTTTAAATGTTTTTTTATTTAGCATTCAGTCATAATTTAAAAAAAAAAATAGCTATAAAATACCAAAAAAAAAATTAAATATAAATCCTGTCTCTCAGTTGTAGCAAACAACTGAATTATTTTGCAATAAATAAATATAAAACTTTATGTAGTTTTGGATTATATTTTAACAGCATTTTTGTTGAATTGTGACATTTTGAATGATAAATTATCCTATTCATCTATCAACAATTTGCATATCTTTACAAAAAATGACATTAAAAAACAAAAAAACTTCCAATAAGATGTTCAATTTTCTTTTATTTTTACACACAATCAATTTTCCGACATATCATTTTCATGTCACTATCAGAAATTGATTATTAGTAATTTTGAAAATATTTAATGTTTTTTATTTTTTTTTAATACCGAAATAGAATTGTTTCTCCAGACGTCGCCAGTGTTTATTGTGGCACACCTGGAATTCACATTTCTTAACATAACAAAAAAAAAACTTAAGCATCAGAAAATTGTCTTAATTGTAATATGTCCATCATTTAACAAATTTTTCAAATTTTTTAAACTTGTTAAAAATTTACCAAATTAAAAAATCCATAAAATTATTCATTTCCTCAAGAGCTTTACAAACTTGGTTACATCTACAAATAAAAGTAAAATTATAACAAATAATTTTATGGTTTATGGTTGTTAAATCTCTTAGGTATTGAGAACAATGAAGTCACACTTCCTTAAATAAAAAGGAAAATTGCAATTTGTAGTCAAATTGTTTAGGGAGTAATATTCAATAAAACCCAAAGGTAAAAGAATATTGATTCGTGTTAATTAAAATTGTAAAATATTTGTTGTTAGTTGTAATCAATTTGTAATTTCATGCTATAAAGTTTTGGTATTGTGATAGTTTCACCAAATTGGAAGAATTTTAATGGAAAATAGCGAAAATAAATTTGGTAAATGGTTTGGAAAGTTATTAAAATAATGGTAAATGGTTTAGAAAACGAAAGAGTCTGTTGAAGTAAAAGAGTTTCCTTGAATGTAAGTATCGGTGATCAGTATGCTAAAGTCATGAAATTACTTTAGCTCGATGGGCTTCAATGAACCTGTTGATAGATTTGAATGATTCACTTATTGCAACCACAAGTTGGAGCAGTATATATATTATTTCCATTATCTCTCTTAGGAGCATAGGTCTTCTATTTGACATATCCATCTTACTCCTTTTGCTGGTGCTGTTTCTGCGCCTTCCATTTCTTGAAATATTGTGGGCCCTAATTGTTAGAGTATTGTAGGTCTCCATACGTCGACCACTACATCTCGATCCGTTATTAATATAATAGGCTAGTAAACTTTTTTTGCAAACCCGATCTTAAGGATATATCTTTGCTTGCACTCACCTTGTAGAATTTCATTAACTCTTTAAAACACCACAATTTTTATAGACTCTGTAAAGTACAATTCGGCTTCTCTTAATTATGAAATTGACTTAAACTTGATTATTAAATACCATCAACTTTATTAACACTATTTACTTTTTATCTTTTCCCCAATTAAGATTCCATCTTTCTTAAAAAAATACACAAAAAAAAAATCAATCTTGTTTAACTTTAGATTAAATGTCAATTTAATTAAGCTCATAACATAAATTTTCATTCATAACATAATTTCATAGATACAATTCTATATTCTAGTTTATTTTTATCTTAACTTAAGTTTTATGTCATTATAATAGCCTCAATCTACTAATTTTTTCCTAGTTGTTTTGCTTTTTTTTTTCAATACCAATTTCCAATTAATTATTATTAGCTATTACCAATTACTTAACAATAATGTTTTAATTCACTCCAAAAAAAAAAAAAAACCGATTTAGTATCTCTGTATATAAAACAGAGAAAAACCAGCAAGACAAAAACTCAAGTTTCAAATATATAAAAAATATTTTACATAAAACATAATCAAAGAAAACATGGCATAATTGAACGCATAACAAAAGGTGATTAAATGAAAAATAGCTTCAATTTGATTTTGTCGTCTCTTTAAAGATTCAGAAGTAATAATAAGAAAAAATATATATATAGTTCTGTCTGTTAAATCTAAAGTGAACCAGTTAAAAAGACGCGAAGCTATTTCACAAGTTTAATGTCACAAAATGTCGATTTAGAAGCATACAAATAAAAAGTTTTATGTCTCTTTGGCGGCAGAAATTACAAGAAATGCTTTATTTTTTATATATTTTTTGTTGTGTATTCAGACTTTCTGTATAGCTTTGTTGGCACAATCATCAGAAACAATTTATATGGTGTACTTTAAATCTTTTGTCAATTTTCAAAATGTAACAAATAATCCCAATGGATTTAGTACGTGGATGATATGATGATCTGTAAATTAATTTTTTTTTTTTTTTTGTTAAGGATTTTGAGAATTGAGTTCGGAGGTTGATCAACATTTTGGCCCTTTTATAATAATTATAAGAAAAATGTAATTTAAGAAAACTGGAAAAATGCTAACGAACGAGGCCATTTGATAACAACAAATGCCTTACTAATTAGGCCATTTGCTTGTTGCAATTAAAGTTTTCTCACAATAAAAATCGGAAAATTGTCGTTATTTAACACTATAAAGAAGCTTTTGGTTCGGAATCCATATTAAATTAGTAGTGGGACAAGAAAGCCTTAGTGGGACAAGGCAATCGAAGAAGTAGTCCTCTTAATTAGATTATTAGATAAAGGTAGTCAGCGCACTTCAGATTTTCAATCAAATCTATAGTGCTTTTAACTGGTATCCTTGGGTTCAAAGAAGATATGAAGGAATCTTCGTAATCCGAGTTGAACTCTAGACTTTCATATACACATAAAATGTGCCGGATCGATTCCATATTCTCACTGCATATTCTGCAGCTGGCATTGACCGAACTATCCATGATGAGCCTTAATTATTGCATCTAATTGTCTAATCTCTGAAAAATATAAATATAAATATTTATATTTTTCAGGGAACACTGAAAGTTATTTTGTGGTTAAACGAAGAAATTACGAAACTAGGAGCTCGAAGAGATAAATTGCAACAAATTAAAACAGGCTTTCGATTGGTAAGTTACTATTACTTTTACTAACTTAAAATTTTTTGTTATTGTCTTCCGGTAAGTTTTTTTTTGAATCGCTAATGCGCTAATATTTTTCTAGAAAATTTATTGAGATTTTTATTTCGGTACGCGAAATTTTATTTGTTTTCAAATCCTGTCACTCTAATAGAATGCTTCTAGTGTCGGATTATTTTTTTAACAAATATAGTTTCTTTGTTGTATTTTATAAAAATCACTCAAAATTCATTTGATTTAATTATTGTTAGCAAATTGCTATGAAATTATTGTTTTTATCGATTAACGTTGTTGTGATTATATATATTTGGTATATAAAATATTAGATTAACTGTTAATCCTAACAACAATTCCCAGCAGTATTATTGCAATAAAAATCGTAAAATTGTCTTTATTTAACAAGATTTTAGTTTAGAAAACATTGAAAACAAAATTATAAAAATTATCAACATGATATTTTTCACTGTAAAATTAATTGACAACTGAAATTTGTTAAATTAAAGTCACGTACATTATTAATGATTACTGATTTTGGATTCAATATTTTCTTATGATTTTATTGTAAGAGATTTTGTGGCTCCTCGAAGGATAAATTCAACTTGATAGTCGAATCAGTTTTGTAAACGAATTTACAAATTCATTTTTTTTTAATTCTTAATTATAAAAGTTCAAATATTTAAACATTTATGACCATGTCAAGTGGAGATTGTGAAAATATTAACATTGTGTTACTTATGAGTCACTTGGATTTCACAAAATTAATCAAAAAAAAAAATTATATTTCATGATATTTTTCTAATTACCTTTAATTATCTGACAGCCACTTTGTAACTTGACTAAATCACGACTTTAATTAAATATTAATTTTTTATAAAAATTATTTCTTCTTATATTTTTTAATTTTATTTGATTTGTTGATGGACAGTCTTAACGCATTTAATTGATGAACTTTAAATATTACTCAAAGTATATATATAAAATTTTCAATTAGCTAATTTTTTATTAGCCTTGCAGAGAAAAAAAATAAATAAATTATAATATAAAATTATGTTGTCAGTTAAAATGTCTTCAAATCATCAATCAAAATTAATTATTACTTTAGATAAATTAAACTTTGACAAATTACAAATTATATCTAATGGTTACAATGCAATTTGAAATAAACTGGAAAAATTCTAATTTTTCTTTAGTAAACCTGTGTGTCCGTAAAATTTGATCCTGGTTTCAAGAAATTATTTCCGGTATTTTATAATTTTATCTCATCAATTTATGCTTTTATTTTTTTTTCATATCAAAATCAGTCAAAGATTGAATTTACTGAATAAATATTTTTTTTTTTTTTGGTATACAAACCTTACAATCAGAAAATCAATGAAATTCATTGATTTATTCTACTGAATCTTCTTTCAATTTCTGTTCTTGATGTACGTTTTTTGAACTAATAAATATTTTTGTTTTTTTGTGGTTCGGAAAAAAGTCAGCAGCAAATCAACACAGTAGAAATTTTTACCTTGGTCCACCGCCACGGTAATATTTTATTCATTTTACTACAAAAAAAAATTTTTAAAAAATCTTTTTAGGCACTTGTGCATAAATTGGTCTTAATATCCGCCAGGCATTATTTACCTTTTTCTTGAAATTTTTTTTTTAACCACCATATTTGGTCTTTTTTGCATTTAAAATCAATTTTGAAAATGAATTGATTTGGATAAATTTTTTAAAAAAAAGTCCATACTATAAAAATTGACTATTGAAATGTCTTTCAAATTCGAAACAATTTGTCATTGTCGTTATTTGAGTTTTTATTATTTTCTGTTTTTGTGTTAATACTTTTAAGGGGTAAGTCAGTTTAATGGATTACAGGTATAAATATTAAAGTATTACAATATTTCAGCATTTAAATCATGAAAATTTTCAACTGATATTCCTCTTTCAACACAATTTTCTCATATCTCATACACATATTTCTTAAAAGTTTGATACAATTCCAAAAAATAAACATTTATTTTTAAAAAAAAGTTATTGATTTTGAAATCATTAATATATTTGCATAATTTACAAAATCTCTTGTTACAATTTTCTGGAATTGTAAATGAAATTATAAAATATTCATGAATCTTCAGTTCATAAAAAAAAATAAAATGCACTTGACCTCACGACAAAAATTTGAAGTGGGAGCGCACAACCATATATGAATAATATTTTCCAGAGTTTATTAAAATACTGATTTGGAAAAAAAAATATTAATAATTTTTGGCGAATTACTAAAACTGCCATTTCATTTTGATTTAACAGTTTAATTTTCGTCTGCATTTACATCCTCTAATTTGATAGCAAACTCATTTGTTACATATTTGGCCTAATTTTGTAGCAAACTCATTTGTTACAGATTAAAATGCTAGGAGTTTTCTCTTAGATTTATCAAAAACGCTGGATTTATGATTCAAAATAAAAGTGAGATTCAATTAGAAATAGTATTCTAAACAACATTCGAATGTAAATTCAGTTTTATCTGATTTATGTTAATCAAAACTTACCGAAAATCAGCTGTGATTTGTCAATTTATGTTTATTTTGATAATTATTTTGTAAATCATTTATTAATTAATTTTAAATAGTTACTTATTTTTATTGTATCACATTTTTGAGGATGACTACAACCCGCACGGTTTCTAAATTTGTGAGATCCAACCTGAATTATTCAAAAATATTGTTTTGTTACATCACAACTAATAATTTCTTTAATATTCCGACTCATACATTCATTTAATTAATGATATGTTTTTCACAAAAAAAAAACCAACATTCGAAATATGAGAAATTTCTAAAATCAGGTAGGAGAGTTACATCTTATCTAATATATATTTTTAATTCTTATAATTACAAAATGAAATCGTTATTAAATTGAATTTTGTGTAATTCCCAATCTCATATTAACATTAATATCTAAAATTTCAAAAAATCATCACCATTTAATTGTCAGTTCATTATTTATTTTACGAGTATTTCTAATTGAATCAAAATTCAACCAAAAAGCTTCTCTAATTGAACCTATTATCGTTTTAAGAAGCTTCAATATTGTTGCTTGATATAACAAGTTTAAATATCTATTTGCTTCCCACTAAATTAAAATTTAACAAAATATTTATAATATGGCATTTAAAATAAGATCATACAGATCAGTCCTACAAATCACTAAAGTTTTGTAAAATTAAGAACGTGATCAAATAAATAAAATTTTTAAAATCAAAGTAAAACTGATTTTCTCGGTGAAGTCTTCAAAGAAAGAAAATACAGCGAAAATTTTTTGATCATCTTAATTGTAATGTGTAGAGAAAATGATTTAAATTTTATTATGATACGCTTGGCTTTATAAATATTTTTATGAAGATTCACCGAAAATTTTAAATGCCGTCATATATAAGTCTTTTGGAAGCTTCCAGGGCCGATAAGTTTTTACAAAAAAATTAAATAATATTTTTTGTTAAAGAAAATTCATATATGATTTAAGTATTTATTGCATGGTTATCATAAAAGTATTAAAAAATTTGTTAATAATCAGATACTAATACTCGTTTTAAGGTGGTCAAATAAATTTCCTACAAGAAAATATTATATTTTTTTTTTTTAGCTTTCATTTTAATTAATTCGTTTCGACTAACGTGAACTACAGCATAATATGAAATACAAAATAATCTCTTGTTGATGAAATTTAATGCGCACGTAATGATCGAATTTTCATAAACCGATTAAAATTATAATTACTTAATAATTTAAATTCATTTTAATATAAATTTTTTTTTAGATTAATAATTTGGCCTAATTTTTTATATTAAAAATTAGCTTATATTTTGAGTTCAATTTACTATGTCTTCTTTATTCGAAATAAAAGCAATTTTTTATATAAAATTTTCGATATTCGAAGCTTCACCAATATAAAATTATTAGCGAAGTGGAATTTTCTTTGCAAAAATCTAGAAATAAAAAAATTGTTTGGCCTACCTCAATATTACTCCTTTTCGTCGTTTGCGTTACGGCTCTTGCAGTGCTGGGACCTTCTTTGAAGGGTCTCATAATAACATTATAGTGCAATTTGGACTTAATAAATTTATTTGGATACCGTACCACATATTTTTTATAGGGAAAATTGAAACAAGTTAATTACTTTATTAGTGAGACATTTGTTAAGAAATGGCATTGAAATTAGCATTAGTGTAGTAATGGAAACATTAGTAACCTACTACTAAGCTACTACCGGTTTCAAAATTATTAAATATTTTCTATAGATGTTATTTATTGAATGTGTATGGGCTTGGAACTAAAATGTAAATACGGTGATTGAGTCATTATACTCTTGACCAGCTTACAGTATATATTATAATTGCTTGTGACGGTAGCGTGAGAGTAGTTTAATAGTAAAATGAATTACAGTCCAGTCTTTGTAGCGAAGATCAATTATTAAACTTTAATCAAGAGCTTTGCTTCATGGAATTGTCTTGTATAATAAAAAGGGATTACTACTTACAAACCTGCGATTTTTAATTATAATTCTGATTTATATTATCACTTTAAATTTTGAATGTTGAATATCGAAAATTGGCTTCTTATTATAAAATTATCGATAATAATCATTGGACAAAATGTTCAATTTTTAATACTAATTTATTTACAGATTTAATTGAGTTATTGATCAATTTTGCAACAAATATAAAAGAAAATTATTGTAATTAACTTTTAGCTTTTTTGAATCTTCATAAATTTTAGGATTTGTTAAAAAAAAACTTCAAGTCTACTTAAGTATATTTTTCAGTAAATTTATTACTACTTAAAAGAAAAATTATTTTCATATATTAAAGTGTCTTCAAATTTAGTTTGTAGACATAATACTTTATTGGCAACATTTACATTTTGGTATTGGTAGTTTTTTTTTTCAGTTCCAGTGCATACTCGGTTTGTACCACATTTTCAATAAATTCCCAAAACACAAAAATTATTATGACTTTGAAATATGTTTTAATGTTTACTTTCTGTCAGGATGAATACTAAATTGAAGCATCGATAAAATACCATTTTTGGTTGACTATTAAAATTATTTATATCTTTTAACAAAACATAAATTTTCAACGAAAATTAATTTTCAATTGAAAATAATAATAAATTATTTATGCTTTTTATACACAAAACACAAAGAAAATCATCATTTAAAATATATAATTTTTATTCACCAAAATTGAAAATTTCCTAATATTTAACATTTAATAGCCTTTAATATTTTGCCAACAAGGATCCTATAATAAAAGTGAGGCATAAAAATAAAATAAGAAGCAGTCATTCGTAATTATAATCAATAATTTATCACCGATAAAAAAAGAAACGTTTAATGTGTGAATTAATATTGAAAAGAATAATAAATAAAGAGAATCATCAAATTGAAGTTGTATCAGTTTCTACCCCTCTAATCATTTCGATATTATGGTTTTCATAAAAAAATGATTTAAACTGCAATACTAAAATATGTTTTAGACTGCAAACAGTTAAAGGGGTCTCAGTTAACGTTCAAAATTTTGTGAACATATGTTGTCATGATTTAAATCCTTTTTGTTTATGGAGAAGAATTGTGCTAAATAATAAAAAGCTATGAATTTGAATGCACAGCATGAGAACTAAAATAAATCTTGTTTTTCTTAACGATTTTAATCAACTGTCGTATACAAAATGTTTACAGAAATTGTGGTTCAATTATTTTGATTAATTTTCCCCAAAAACGGATACAAAAATTCTCATCAAATATACTTTAATTTTATTATTTAACTTTTGATGCCAGAAATTAATGCCATAAAACTGTTTGGAATTAAAATTGGGTGCAACCATATCTCTTACTTATGCAATAAAAGAAAATATTTCAAAAATTCCTGTACCAAAAAAAAATATTCCAAAATATTTTAAAATTGTCTTCATTTGTGAAATTTCACCAAGATAAGTTTAGTGTTGAAGCAAAATGAAATTATTTGGGGCATTTTAATTAATTCATTTAAAACTGACTGAATTATAATATTAAGCAATCAGTGACTTATTCTGTGATTGGCCGGCAAATGAAAAATAATTCACATACAGTGACTTATTTCTGTGATTGGCCGGCAAATGAAAAATAATTCACATACAGATGGTTCTAATGAAAAATACCTAAAATTTATAACTAACTACCTGGACTGGTTTTATCAAATTAATTGTATTTGTAGTGTAACATCCCTTGACTTATTTTCAAAAAATTGAATAGACTGTAAACAAAAGATTATAATTCCAACAAATATTAGCCTGACATTTATTTAGTATAAAAAGAGCATTATTACTATTTTAAAATGTAATGTTTTACGGGATTAAAAAAATTTGAAATTTGTACGTCTTTACGAAATTCGGTTAAGTGTGTATAATAAAATGAATAATGAGTTTTTGGCCAGCATAATTTTTGTAATGTTTCCTTCAATAATTTACAATTCCTTTAAAATAATTTTCTTAAATTTGGTTTATTTTATAAAAAAAAACATTTTAAACTGAATATACTACATGTTTTAGTTCAATTATTTACTTAGATATTTTGAAAATTAAATTTTACATTTTAATTTAGGACGAATATCATGTCGGCACCTACTACATTTAATTTAATTTTTTGACATACCAAATATAATTTTAAATTTTCTTTCAATCTCAGTATTTAGGTTCAAATGATACGAAAAATACGGTACGAGTAATCGATTCACTGCCGGTGCGAAAAAATACCTGGGTTAAAATTATTCCAAAGCACTCCACTTTTCATAAAGTTTGTCATTTTAACAAAAAAAAAAATTAAAATTTAATTAAGGATATTCGAATGTTGTTGTAGTACTTTGCATCCTTAAATATTCTGAATCAAAATTTTAAGTGCTCTTTATTATATGAGTCATGCAGTTATATTCTTATACTTGGTCACATGAACAATGGAATTATATGGAAAACTTGCTGGATGGTTGGGTTGGTCATGGGTATTAATCAGTAGGTTGCTGACCATTGTACATTATAGTCGTGTTTGTTCACACCGTACAACTAAGGCGTATTGGACTTCCTAACAAAGTATTGGACTTCCTAAGGTAAAAATTCTACTAATCCAACAGAATTAAGTTTTTTATATATTTTAATGTCCTCTATTCATTTTTGTGCTTCATTAAGGTAATGTGCTCCTTGTGTATATGAGTAAAGTTACAATATTGTATAAAAATTATAAATTTATATCTCGTTAGTAAACAATTTGCTATTACAATATTAATTAAATATTCAAATTAATATTAATTAATTTTATTTAATTTTAAGCAATTTAAATCTTGAAATTTACAGCAAATAGCCTATAAACATATGACAATTTTAAAATTAAATTATAATTATTTTCTCTTCTAGTATATATAGTAATTTATTTCTGTAATTACTGATCTAGAAAAATATTTCTTTTTACATTAAAAATCTTATTTATTTTACAATTAAAGTTCGATAAAAATCTTTACCTTTAAAATAACATAAATAGTAATTATAATGAAATAAATTTAACCAAAATATCCATTAAAAAATATTAAAAGTAATTTGTAATTTAATATTAAATAAAAAATAATTATGTACACAATTTTTCTATCTGAACACCTCTTAAACACTATTATTATTAAATATATATATATATTTATATATAGAAAAATCATAATTTTCTTTATACAAAGTTTAGATATATGTGAAAACATATATAACTCTATAATAATCATACTGATAAAAACAACAAAATTGTATCCCATTCCCATGGGAACTTAATGAAGCATAAAATATATACTTTAATCAGAGTAGTAAATTGGAATTTTTTCCTTATAACATTTTATTATCTTATCTATCGATGCAATTTGCAATATAATTCAATAAACAAACACAACTTAAATTACTCTATTAAGAGGTGGATAAATATTCTTAAAATGAATTAAAATCTAAACCACAACAACATAATACATATATTTTTTTTTTCTGCTTCATTCCATTTTCATGATTTTCATAAATACTAATATTAATTCGTATAAAAAGATTGCATGAGAAATAAAGTGTAACATGTTTTACAAGCATATATTAACCATTTGCATAAAAATTAATGCTATATTATAAAAAATAATGTCTATATATATATATTTGCTAGAAAGTGTAACTGAAAATCAAAAGAGGTGTTTCAATTTATCTAAATTATGTTGATCGTTGTTTTTTATAAGATTTCAAAAAAAAAATTGTTATTATAGGATAAAGTAGCAAACAAGTGAAAATTTATATTAGTGTGAAATTGATGATATTAATTAATTATAAATTTAGTGAAAAAAAAACGAGGTGTTTTTAAATTTTAATACTTTCTTAATATGAGAATTACAGTTTATTGATTATTTTAGTCAAGAAACAGAATCGTAGCAACATCGTTGACTTTATTTTGGTAGCATTGTAGAAAATATGATTAAGTTTAGCCCCGGACATGGACAAACAAAAGTATCTAAGCACAAACAATTATTTTTTAATGAGATCTTCTCTCTAGAAACCGAGATCTTTTTTCTAGCAACTGAAATATTTTCATATATACACTGTAACTTATAGACTGCAAATTGAAGTACATATTTTAATTTAAATAAAAACATATTTAATGCTCAATTTTGATTATACTTTATTAATATTTGAAAAAAAATTAAAAGTGGAAAATTTAAAATTTCATATATAAAATGTTTTATGTAAAAATATTCCGGTGATAAAATTTATTGCGGACGAACTGTTGTCCTGTCAGTGTGATTTACACTAATATCAACTGTTCTCATATTTGGTGTCAGGAAAGACGATAATCGATCAGAACCACTACGTGGTAAACGGTCAAATGGATAACCCATTGCACGTTTGTCGGGATATTTGCGATCTCTAATACCACAATACACGGATGCATCACTACAATTTCCAACCAAATCTTGATCAATCTAAAAAAATTAAAATAATAATATTTTTTTTTTGTAAATTCATTTATTTCTATTTACCCTGTCATCATCGTAATTAGAGACCATTACAAATAATTCACAACGTAATCCACCTGGAAGTCCTTTTGGTACAAGCATATGATCTGGCCAACCGCATCCACAGAAATTAAATTCTGATTCTTCTGGAGTACCAGCAGTTGGTCGACTTCCCCTTAAAGTACTGAATGTTCTTTCGATTGGAATTGTTACACTAGATTGGTCTGAACGTCGGCGAACTGTATTTTGGCCAGGTCGAACTTAAGAAAAAAATATTACTGTTAATTAATACTTATCAAAAAAAAAAATCATATAATACGTGAAACAACAAATTTATCCAGTTCAATCATCATTAAACGTTGATCACGGAATAACATTTCCTGACCACGTTCATCTCTTTTTGGTCCTAGGAAAATACGAACTGTTCCAAAACGTTGTGCACTACCAGAATTATTAATGTTCAATACATAAGTGAATGGAGCGTGTTGTAAATGGGTGAATCGAGCAAATACATTACCACGTGGTACAAAATCCATACCACGTGACAAATCAAGATCAGTTTGTTGCCAAAATGTTTGGAAAGTATTTGGTGTAGCACCTTCACTCTGAACTTGCACAGCTGCAACTGTTATACCTTGATATTGTAATTCATTTAATGTATATGGATTTAGGCTTTCTTTATGAACTTGGAAAATATTATCGACATATGCATGCCAACGATAAAACACTGGATCTCGCATTGCAGTTTCGGATGTTCCAACCACACCAAACGATTCCAAATGTCGATGATCTGGATCATGAGCATATGAAAGAAATACATGACCCATATTATGAAGATCTCCGTATAATTGTCGATTTGGAGATAAAATTGAAGATTCCATCATATTTCCTAATGTGTCAATACCAGTTACAGCATCCAATGGAATTCTTTTACCTGCGGTATCAACGGCAAAACCTTGATGAATTGCTTCAAAAAATCTATCACGCCATCTTTCTAAATCAGCAATATCTACTTTAATTTGATCTGATTCACGATTTAAATCTTGCAAGGATGTATTAGCAACTCTTGGTGGCCATGCACGGCTTGCAACTAATGAATCCATTTTTGGGAAATAACCTTCTGCAATTGGTTCCCGAAAATTATTAAGACGTTTAACTCTAGCCATATTATTACTAAACCGTTCCATATTATAACGTGCCATCATTTGCTCATGCATGTAATAAAATAATTCTCCACGACGATCTTTATTAACAATTGACCTATCATTAGATTCAAATGGATAAATTAAATGCCAATGCCAATGATGAAGATTAACGCCCATATCTTCACGAAAATACCATAATCTATGTTCTTCTTCAAGATCTGATGCAGTGTAATCTCTCGGTATAATAATTGGCATCCGGGAACCAGTTGGAACAATTGCAGCTTCTTCACGTACACGATTTAAAACAGTTGAATCAATATACCTATCAGGAAATGCTTCTACCAATGTTGGTAAGCTCAAATCTTTTGTATCAGGCCGATGAAGTATTGCGACTGAAAGAGCATAATGAAACAACACAGGATTTAAACGATCACGTGCATACACTGCAACACTTTGTAGGTCGTCAATTGATCGTACACCTATTCAAAATAAATTATTAATTAAAAATTCCAATTTTTCTTATCTGTACCTTTAAAAATATCAATCAAATGACCAGCAATTTTACGATGCTTTGGTATAAATAACGAAAATTGATCATGTCTTCCCAATTGCATTGGTACTCTCATGTCGGGTATTGAAATATTCCTAACTGGAATACGTAATTCAGCTTCTAGACTAAATCGACTCTGTAGCTCTGCACCAATGGGACGATAACGATCAGCCAAAAATTTATCTGGTACCTCAAAAATAGCTTTATTGTTTCCTTTTTGAACGAAAACTGGTTCTTGAGGACGTTCGAATAAAAGTAGAAGATTTTTTTTATCGGCAGCCATTTTCGGAATATTGTCGAATACTTAGTATATTTTTTTTGCTATTTAGTTGTTAATTAATCTGTTTGTTGAAGTCAACTAATGTTTGCATATAAATTTACTTCAATATTTATAGTATCATTTAGTTGCTTCAGTTTTTTTGCAATGGATATTACAAATTGCATTTTCGGAAATAAATAAAACCGCAATTAAAAATTTCTCAAGAAATATAACCGCAGACAAACAAAAATTTGCCAAAAATTATTCTTATCGCAATCTAAAACCTTGAAAATTATTTAAAGAGCTTGGAGATATTTCAAGAAATCTAAATGTGGTCAGTTTATTTTAGTTCTTATGCATTTTTTGATAAGAACAATTTGAGCAAGAAATGACGAAAGATATGAAATATAAAAATTAATAAATGCACAACCTTTTCTTTTTGGAAGTATGGCGTTGGGAATTAGAAAGGGGAGTATGCTGGTATTAAATAAGTTTATTTCGTTAAGAAAACGGTTCCTAGGAGAGGAGATTTTCTTTCCCCATTGAGAATACAAAATTGACTTCAAATGTTATATATAATCATTTATTGAAACTGATTTATTTTGTATATTTTGTCTGATTAATATATTTATTTTTGAACATGGCAGCAAGTAATTCTATTGAATACCGATAACGATTAAAAATATCTTCTAACATTTTCTCTAATAGAACCATTAAAACGACCCAAGCATGGCATTTTATCAAAACTAATTAATATTTCATTCTGAAAATTGATTTCAAATATTGTACCGCTTACTAGAATTTTTCGAGAACGTGTCAATATTAATTAAATTAATTTTACGACAAATTTATTTTTGTTACAAGATTAGATTTCTTTTTGAAATTTTATCATCCAAATTAATTTAAACGACACTATTCATTTATAAATTCAATATAATCTGCAACATCACGCTAATTTTTCTATTTCTTAGATTTCAACTTAACTTCAAATAAATTTCGTAAATCTAAGACGTAATTACAGAAAGTTTTAATTGATTATTCTTAACAATTTTCCAATATTATTTCCAATATACCACATTTTTCTTCATTCAAAATGATCACACAAAAAAAAAATATATAATTTTATATAATCTTAAAAGCATCTTTTTAGTAAAAACAATCTTCAATTTAACGTTTCAAAAAACAACAAAAATTTAATATTTATGATTAACAAAAATTCTATCCAAATAAAATTAATAAATTGTTACCAGTTTTTTTGCTAATGGATTCAAATAAAACTTTTAACAAAAACAAAACTTATAATTTCACAGAATTAAATTATTATCTAATAAATTATATATGGTGAAAAAAAAATTATTATTATTGAAATCATAATAACATAGTACTACGATAAAAAAAGGCGTAAAGATAGTTGCAAATTGTATTTCGATATCAGGTGTAAAGATATAGTTGCAAATTGTATTTCGATATCACTAAAATTTATTAGCTAAAAATTGCAATTATTTTCTTTATAAATATGTTATTTCTGGTTTTTAATGTACAATAATTCTCATAAATATTATTAGTATAACAAATCAGAATTTTATGATCTTTGTATCTAGAATGTTTTGTTTTTGAGAGTTGCAATCGTGTAAAAAAAAAATTTTTACAAAGTTGTACACAATTAAGGAAATATTTATTTACGAACAATTTTGATGGAGGACATATTAAATTTATTGGAAAAAAATGTTTCCAATTTAAAATTAACTATTTTATTGTGATTTTACCTTAGGCAGAAAATACTGAGAAATATTGTCGGATCACATCTGCTCATTGTAAAAAAAAAATTAACAATATAGTGGAGTTAATATATTTGTGAATAATGTTCAACACTTAATCACAACATAAATATGTTTAACTAGACCTTCCTTAAATAATTATTGGACGGTAGATTGAGTTAAAATCTATATCAGTGTGTTCAGTTCATTTTTCGTTAAAAATTCAAATATGTTTTCTTGAAAAACTAATCGTTTTTCTTTAGAAATTTTTACCAAAACGCCCGCTGGAAAATATTTCAATATTTCTTATGAAAATTATGAAAGTATAAAAAAAACTTGTAATCTAAAACTTTTACTGAATCATAAATAATTTTTTTTATTGATTTATTTAAATAGAATTTTGAAGTGTAACATGATAAATTTTTCTATTTTTATGTTTTATGTAAAGTAAGGTGGAATTTTAAAACTTTTAAATCATTTTGGTTTTTGTGGAATGCGTATTTCAGTTGCTAAAATTGTTTCCGGAAAATATTATCGAATAATGTTTAAATTCGATAGAGCAATACGGAATTTATTAATGGGAAATATAAATAATTTATTTTCAATATTAACAGAATATCAATATGCACAAAAATTTTAATTTATTTTGTGAAGTAGCTTGTAAGGTTAAATGTGTAACTTGTTACAGAAAAACTAAACAAATCTTTTAAATGTAAATTTATTTTATTAAATAAAAGTATAATTTTTATATTAAAAACATTCTTCTTTCGGTTAGTCATTTTTCATTTTCAACATTTTTTGAAAATACTTTTTCTTGAAGTTCTCTTGGTTTGGATTCAGCTCAGGTATGAATCTGTAGCTTTCTATCTTGAGGAATTTTTAATATTTTTTTTTTTTAGATATTTTTCAATCTATTGATACTTGATTTCAAATATTGATTTCAAATATTGATACTGAAATCTCCCTAGCGACTTAGGGAGATTTCAGTTTTTAGAGTCAGAATAAATGTACCTACCAACTCCGACTCCATGTTTAAATATTACAAAAATAAAAAATTAGGGGTAGTCCATTGCCGCAGTAAATACAATAGAACAAAACAACTTACACAACACTTAATATGTCACCATAAAATGCGTTAGTCGCAGTCCGAATTGAAGTTGTAGTCGGCCTAATAAAAAGATGAGGCATCAGAGTTGGGATCGAATACCGAATCCGTAGCCCTAGATCCTAGATGATATACATTGTTTTTCTGTTTGGCGCTACAGCTCGTGGAGCCTGGGGCTCCTTTAACGGTTCTGATAAGATTATATTGCAATTTGGATCTACTAATTTTGCATGCATTAGTGAGACATTTGTTTATAGAAAATGGCCTCGACCGCTAGCATTTTTTCTCAGTCTTAAATGATATTTTATTAAAATTTTATTACTGATACTCATTTAAAGCTAAGTAAACTTAGATCAACATTGATGTCTCAGACGGAAGTTGAACACAGTACCTGCTGCACTACACCTTAGTACACTACACTATGTCCAAAAAATGACTTTGTGTGTTTTGTGCGTACAAAATAGTTTTTATGGATATTATTTTCTTTTCCTTTACATTGAATTATATGAAAAATTTCCTAATTTAATCTAGGAAAAATCGTTGCAAAAGTTTTAGCGGTAACTCAAAAATTAGTATAATTTTGCCCCTTTTTTTACATAATCTTGTGAATAATTGTAGTGAATCCAACTTAGTTCACCATTGCATTGATTATCCATCTTAGATCTCCTTGACGGCATGCTTCCATATCAGCGGCATTAAATTTATGGCAATATTACTGAATGTTCTGTAAGTACAAAATATTAATTTTGCGTTTAAATTAAATGTATTTAAATAATTATTTTTATAAAATTATTTTTAAAAATCTTCTGTCATAAATTTTAATAATTTCATATTTTTCATAAATTACATAAAAAAAATCCAGAATCCAATTAAAAATTTTAATGTTTTTTTATTTTCGTCCTACATAACAATCCAAAAAAATATTTATAATTAATTATCGAATTATTTGATTATGTTTTTTATAATTTTGTTGTTAATTTGTCATCAATGCAGTGTGAAATACAATTATTTACCATATTAGCTTACAAAAAAAAATAAACATAATCTTATATATAACTTATTCAAACCGGTAGGAGCATAATTTTAGCCTCCAAAAAAATATTAAATAATAAATTGACTATTAAATTGCTAAGGATTTAAAGAGAAATATTCGTTTATATAACATTTCGACAAATTAATGTCTGTTTCACTTCATAACCAAAAAATAATATAATTTTTCTTTTAAATATTTTGTTGTTTTAAGGATGATTAAAATTATCTGTGGGTTGAAGCTAAGAAAAAAAAACAACAAATGTTTGGCCAAAATTAAATGCCCCCGGAAATGTTAAACAAAAAATTAATTTAAAAAATTTAAGTAATTAATTTTGTTATCTTTTTTTGAGGAAAAATGGTTTTTATTATTTAAATGTGGGTAGAAAGTTTATCGTAAAAAAAGAAGACATATTTTAAAAAAAAGTTTTCCATTACTGATTAATTTTCACAAAAAATATAAGTAATTTTTATTAAAAAATTTATAAAATTTTTTTTTTTGGGGTAATTTTTACTCATTAATTAAAAGATGAATTTTCATTTTAGTAACATTTAAACTGACACTCCTGAGATTTATTGTTGTTTAAAAATTTTCTGATGTTTGAAAATTTTCTTATTCTGACTCGCCTTTAGAAATTATGTACATATGACCTGAACCACAATAATTGATTTAAATTGTTGAAAAAATTATATATCTTTAAAAAAAAAATGTTTTACTGCCTTTTAATATCAGATTATTAATTCAATAAAAAAAAGCAATTGATTTTACTACCTTGATTCTGGATACAAAAATCAATTTTTTAAACAAATATCTTGTGTAATTATATATTCAATCAAAGAAACTAAAAATTTGATCTTCATTTTGGTTTTTTTTTTTTGCCCTTCCAGGTAGCAGCAAACAAAAATATGAAATTATTTAAATTGTTTAAACTGGGTGCCACCATCAGATCGAAATTTCATAATTTTAATAGTTTCTAGCATAAGCTATAATCAAAAAAAAAAATATATATTTAAGAAAACATGTTTTTAGGGCGTTCACAAGATGAAATTTCCAAAAAAACGTTTTATTATGCTTTATTGTGTAATGAAATTATTTTAAATATTTTTCAACTGGGCCCGCATTTTTTTTTTTTCATCAGTGAAATTTTTGTAAAATATTTTTGTACATATCTTTTTGGTTGTTTAAGTTGGTTGTTGATATTTTGATTGATAAATAATGAAGTATGAAATATTTATTTAAATTATATGTTTTTCAGTTAAAAAGCTCATTTTCTTGTCTAATTTAAATAAGATGAATGAGAATGAAATTAATAATTTTTCTGTGTTTGTCTAATTTGAGTCTAAAATTTAAAGTAAAATGATTTAAATATTTCAGAAATTTTTTTTAAATAATTAATATTGATTCTGTTTTAAATTTAATAGAAGTTACTGCTTTAAATAAATTTATTACTGGACTTACCCGACAATTATTGTATTAGTTGGGGAAATTTCGTTTATAAATTGGAATAATATGATTAAAATACAATTTTTGCTGAGATTGTTTTGTTATTATTGGAAAATATTCAGTTTATTCGCGAATATACAGTGAAATAATTTCTAAAAATAGGCCAATTCTAATAAACGAAAATTAAGTGAGAGGGTTTGCACATCAAATTCAACCTTTTGCAATTCAAATTCACACTTTTCCAAATCAAATTAAACCTTTTGCAAATCAAATTCACCATTTTGCAAATCAAATGAAATCTTCAACCAATAGTAATGTTTTGAAAAATTTATTGAAAAGCTCCCCAAGTAATTTTTTTTTATTAATAAGATATTTGTTGTTCATAGTTGGTCTCAATATTTCACAGTATTAAAAACAGTACTGTGCTTAATCCAACTGTGCTCTAACATAACACCACTACTACATAACCTTTACAATCACTTATAGCTAATAAGAATTCCACAAATTTAAAAAAAAAAACTTAATCCTTAAATAGTACTGTTCTTTACAGTAAAACTCAAAGTCCTCTTTTTACACTAAAGTTACAAATTATAATTAAATTTAAATAAAAAAATTACAACAAAGGAGATGGTGAAAATCGATTTCACAGCTTGCTCTTAAAACTTGGACAATTTCTCTTTATTAATTTTCATTTAAAAAATAAAATAAAATATTGTTTATGCTTAAAAAGAGATCATCATGAAGATAACATTATTTATAAGCACATGTAATATTTGAAAATTATATTCAGGGTACTATAAATTTATGTTAAGTGATCGTTTTTTGCACACCAAAAAAAAATAACAAAAACTTGTGTAGTTATTTGCACAAATTATGCTGCCTTGCAAGAAATCACTTTGTTTTTTTTTTTTTTGTTCATTTTTGTGTTAATATTTTCAACGGGTGGGATTTGTAATCAACCCGCATTATAACTTTTTGTCAGCGGGTGGTTTTAAGAAAAAAAAAAAATGAAAATATATAGTCTATAATTTTGACCTAAGAATTATATTTGTTGGCATATGAATTAAATAGTAAATTATTTTAAAATAAATAAATTGAATATTTTATTATTGGTGTGAAAAGATTTTATGATTACAAAATAGTTAAACTGGATTTAAAGAAGCATATATTTTTTAAGTTAAATGATTTCGCTAACAAATAATATACCTACTTCATTAGATTCAGGAAAACTTGATACTGACATAAAATTTAATTATTTGAATCCGGTTATCGAAACACTACTCCGGACAAATATTTACCAATTGATTCTGTATTTAGAAGAAATTCTGTCGAAATTTTATTTGTCGCCAAAATTTCAAATGGTTCGTCTTGACTATTAAAGAAACAATCTATTTTAATTGTGAAGAAAATTAAATATGGCAATTTAACCACAAGTGAAAATTTCTTAACAACTTTTTAATATACAAAGATTTATTTAATACCCGAAATATGATATCAAAATATTACCAAACAGAAGTTTAAATTCCATATTTCAATTTAATAATAAAAATTCCTTTTGATTCGTTTCTCTTATTTAAATGTTGTGGAAAGGGCCGATCATCATCATCACTATTTTCTTTTTTTTAGTTATTATAGCTATTTTATTATGATAGTATCGTGAGGTCAAGAGCATTTTAAACAAGTTTTATGAATAATTTCTGAATTAACTTACAAGATATTACAATTGTAACAAAAGCGATGTAAATTATGCAAATTTATTAATGATATCAAAATAAATTTCTTTACAATATCAATTTTTACAGTTGCTACAAGAAACTGTTTTTAGAGGATGTTCCAAGGTGTTTATCACCAGAAATTTAAATTAGAATTTTACTGATTATGAAATTACTTGAAAACTTCTTCACTAAATTAGAACATCCTATAAGAAAATTGTGATTTTTTGATCGATGTTTGGTTGGGTGCTTTGAAGTAATTCGTAGGAAAACCCTGAAACGAGGCTAGTTGTATAACTCCTATCGCCGACCGAAAAATGTTTGCTTTACACCACATCGATCCATCACACCTTCTTAATGAATTATAGCAATTTTAGCGATCTAAATATGTCAGCTTCGATCAAATTATTAAGAAAATAGTTCTCCTTTCCTGCTCGGTAATAATAGAGGAGGGAAATTGAGATTACTTAATACAGAAGACTGTAATTAAATATTTTTATAGATGTAGTCATTGAAACTGTAAATGATAATCCCCTTAACTGCACATTAAAAACAACAACCAACAAAAAAAAGAGAAGATTAATCGCGATGACAAATTGTTTCGAATTTAAAGACAATTCAATGGTCTATTGAAAGATATTCTTGTTGTATTATCAAATTTAACCAAATGAATTCATTTTGGTTTTTTTAAATTCTGTAAATTGATTTTAAAATTTAACAACAAAAACAACCAAATACCAAATATGGGAAATTTTTTTTGAAAAAATACAAAAACAAAAAAATTAATATCCTCAGGATAAAAAAAAAAAAAAATCATACAAACGCCGCCGCGACGATGTAAGAGAAAACCTCTACTGACCTGGTGCCTTGTTTTGAGAAGCTGGTGTTGTTATTGTATTGTTTTTTGCTTCTTCTTATTTTTCTTCGTCTCCTTTTAACCACTTTAATGTTATTACAAATTCTACCGAAATTATAAATCAAAACAAAAGACTATAACATAAAAAAAAAACGAAAATTTAAAGAAGAAGATAGCAGAATATCTTCTGAATGTTAGTTATTACACTTTTACTAAATAGAATATCCATTCAGTTGCTTGCTTCCCACATTTTTCCGTTAGACAGGTAACAAAAAGAACCAAAAAAAAAAGTGGAATTTAATTTTTAAGGTTCCATTCATTCACATAAAAATGGAATTGTATATTTTTTGATTATTGGTGAAATTTTAATGAAACCCTGACCGTTATTGATTTTAGTAATAAATTTTGTGTTTATTTCTTGATTTCCTTTAAGTTAATATTGTGTTTTTAGTAGCTTTAATAGTTCCTTTATTTTTTGCCGAGAATATCTTTCGTTATTTTTACCAGCATTTTGTTGGTGAGGAAGTTTTTGAAATAATTGACATTCAAACTTTGACGTAATAAAAATTTATTATTCAGATTACTATATGTCATATGATATATATTGTTTTAAACTAGATTAGATACTAGATAGCTAGAGAAATATATATCAGGACCTGCCATACAAAATCAGTGCGACTAAAATTCTACGGACTTATTATATTTTCCTTGTTAATAACGTCTCAAAGATACTGTAATACTGTTCATAATGTTTTCATTTAAATTTTTTCCGCGAATTTTAAGAATTTTTGAATATTTACTAAATATTCTCAACAGTATTTACAATGACATTCTGAGAACTTCGTTCCTTAAATATGAAAAAAGTTAGCAAATTATTGCCAACCATTACTGTAATCGAAATAACTATTTAGTAGTGAAATGAAATTTTTCTATTTTTAACTTATTTATTTATGACTCGAACGAACTGAAAAAACGACACATAAAGACATTTTTTTAATTTCCGGAGCTTTCTTCTCGATACGTAATTGAATATTTTTAACAATTATAAACAGATCATTAATATTATGCTTTTACTATAATTCGTTATATCATCATCACCTTGAGTTAATAAATTTTTTTGAATATGAAATTCAATTTATGCTGAAAATAGTTATAAACATATATATATGTATATATTTTTAACACGATTTGAACTCATTCTCAGTCCTATTTCTAAAATAACATAAATTTATTTCAATAATAATTTTCCATGCAATTACACTATTTGAAATTATTGCTTTGCTTTGCTTGGCTTTTGTAAAATAATATCAATATCACTTAATAAAGTAGCTAAGAAAAAAATATTAAATTATTATGAAAATTCCATTAGTGATTCTCTATTATTATGTTTTATTCAAACCAACCTTTACATAGAGTAAAGGGTAAATACACGATTATAATCATTACCATTTATCCATTATCTGGCTAAGATATTCGGTGTTTTTTGATCCAGCAAAATTCTTCATTATGAAAATTTAAAGCAATCTAAATAATAGAGAGTGTAAGGAAGGCAGATGAAATTAGTTAAAAAAAAATAATTTAACGAATTTTAAAATATCACGATTTTAACGCAGTATACAGCTTCTGTTAATAAGTATTAGAGAAAGTAGAAATTATGTGTTTTTTTTTTTTTTGCAATATAATACAAGTTTTATACCTTCGATAGACGAGGCTCTTTAATTATGATTAATATTTTGCATGACATATGACTTATGATGCTTGTATTTGACAATTGTTTATTTATTTGACATTTGAAACTTGGACTGATTTCTATTTTTTCTTTGTGCTGTTTGCAAAAATAGTCAGTAATTTTTTCCACAAAGTTTCAAATCGGCAGTATTAATTATTTTAACTACGTTAAAGTTATGATCAGCAAGGAGATAATATAAAGTATAATTAAACAAGGCAGGTGAGATACATAATTATACTTAACATTAATGATCACTAAATATAACCTCGTCTATGAAAGGTATTGATAGAGATCGTTACCCTTCAACGCAATTTCCATATTAAAAGGGCATAATTTGCATATTAAAGGGTCATAAGAAAAACCATATCGAAGTTATTTAAATTAAATTATCTTTTATGTTGCCTATATTACAATTACTTAAGTCGTATCATATGCCCTAGGCTATATTTTGAAGTAAAATTCAACAATTGAAAGAACCTAATTAATAAAAATGATTCCTTAACATTAAACTAAGACAAACTGGTCCAATTAATCACAACTGAAAATTCCGAAAATTCTAGTATGGATCCTCATGATCAGTTTTTTTCGAATGCTCTTTTATTTGTAACAAACTTTTGGCGACAATTGAAAACTTAACCTGTTCAAATTTCAGAGCTAATTCATTTCCTTATTTTGTCCAAAACTATTCGTCAATTTAACGATTCAAAAAAAAAAAATTGATATTTGTTATATAAAGACCTGTCGTCGTGATCTATGAATTTCAGCAAAAAAAAAAATATATTTCTGCAGGCAAAAATTGTAAATAGCTTTTTGTTTAGTGAACACGAAACTAACCTTGTATTCGTTAATTTTTTTTTTTTTTGATAAATATTTAGTGCTTTTAAAACACTGATATTGTTAATAATTATATGGCATTACAGCAAAACAAAAAAAAAACTGATTTCAATTTAATAAAAAGTGATCTTATATCATCACTTTTGAAAATTACTTTATAAAATTTTTGTTATTATTGTAATTTTGTAAGTGATTTGAGAATATTTAAGGAATTTTTTTTTTTGTTATTTTGGTTAATATAGAGTCAGGTTGGGACAAAAAAAGATTGAATAGTCATAACCCTGATTTAAATCGTGACAATAAAATTGTTATCGAAACCAACCAAAAAATAAAAATTATTTTAACTAAACATTTATGTTTCAAGAAAAATTATATTATTTAAATCTTTTGCACGACTTTTTTTTTTTAGTGAAACATAAAAGTTTATTGAATTTTAAGCATTTTTGTTTTTTTATTTTTGGAGTAAATTTTAAGGAAATCAGATTCTCTGAACCTTGTTAATTTTTTTGTTTTATAAATTTTGTTATAATTCCAAATACAAAATTAGGGTTTCTTACTACAAAATTTCGATTTTATTGACTGAATTAAAAAAATTTATTTTGTTCCAGGCAATTTTTTTTATTGAACATTGACATAAGATTTATTATTTCAGTTGAATCAACTTTGGTACAAAATTAATGCATCAAAATTTAATAAGTAAGACACTTGTTTTTTTTTTTTTTTGGGATAATTTTATTAAAACGCGTGCAAAATTCACAAAAAAAAAATAATAATATTTAAAATACCATCACGCAATGTAATTTTTGGTTACCGAATTTTGTAGTTTTTGATTGATTTATGAAATTTTATTGATACGATAATTTCCTCACCACCATAAATATAACAAGTGAAATTGGACATTGTGAATTTAAATGAAATCATCTTCAGAAAAACTATAAAAAAAAAAAAAAATACAAATTAAAATTTCCCTTTTTATAATTTCATTATTACCTTGCTTGATTGTATAATTTTTTGTTTGGTCAAAATTAGGTCAGTTTTAATTTATGCTGGTTAAATATTAAAAAAAAAAAAATGCCCAGAAGCATAAATCAGGAAAATATAAAGAAATTTATTATTATTTTTTTTTTTTTTGCGTTTGGAATTTTCATAAATTTTTAATTCAAGTTTTTATAATCTAAATAAAAATGTTATAAATTTAATTTCATATCTTCATCATCACAATAAATTATTGTAAGATGGCCTACTGTAGTGATAATTAAGCTAAATTTATTGTAAAATTATTTTGGTGTTTATAAGTTGATTTTAATTCCTTTTTGTTAATTAACTAATTAGATTACTAATTTTTGAATAGAATTTATGAACAGTTCTGAGATACAAAATCCTTGCTGTTGTTTTAGGGTGGGTTAATGTGAATATCAAAAATAAAAATTCACTTAGAAATTTAAGACTGTGTGAGGTCCTTTCGTAATAATATAAAACTATTAAATCTTTGGAATTATATGTTTCATCACTAAAAAGAAATTTATGAATTGTGGAATCCGTATAAAAACCAGTAGGTCGAAATTATTATTATTATTCGACCTTGTTTATAATATTTAGTATCATTGAATATATAATTCATCTTAGTTGTTACTTTATTTAAATTCATTTTTGAAGTATTATTTTATTTCAATTTTGGTTAGTATCTCAAGTTTAACACGTGCAAAATTTTCTTTATATTCGTAAAACATAAGCCGCCACCAATGATCTGCAGAGTTCTCTATCTTTTACTTCCAGTTGACACTAAAATTTATTAGGTCATCTTTCCATCTCTTTAACCGTCTTCGATCTTTTCTAGTGACATTTCTTGGAATCCAGTTTGTTTTTGTTTCAGTCAACTTTTCATCATCCATCGTCGTAATATGAGCAGCCCGTATCATCATTTCAGCGCTCATGCTTTTTCTACTACAGACTAAATACTTGAAATTCGAGGTGTTGATCTTTTTTTGTTGCTCCGCCAAGCTGACTCTATATTAACAAATAATGATTTGTGAAAATTAATTTTCTGCCTAAAAATATTTTTAAAAAAAATCCTTGATAAGGTCATTATTTTGTAACAAAGTTAAATTTACTCTATACGCTTGTAATGAAATTATTAATTCTAGCCAGAAGTGAACTGGAAAAATAACTTAATCTGTAATTAATTATTTTGAACTATTTTATAATCATATTTTTTCCTTGAAATTCATTTCTCAATCAAATTCAAAAAATTTTGTTCTAATTAAATGAGAAATCTACTAATTCATTTTTGAAATTTTCCTATCATTTCAGTGATTTTAATTGTGTTCTATTCACAACTGAGATAACATAAAAAAAACTTTCCTATATAAAACACAATTAAAATGTCATTTTCAATTAAATTGAACTAGAAAACTCTCTGCCACAGATCAAAGAAATATATTCAGAGCATTCACAATACTTTTGATTCAGTCCCAATAATAAAATAATTATAGATCATTGAAAACTGGTAGAAAATACTTTTTTTTTTAGTAATTATTACCAAGAAATGAAAGAAATAATCAATAAAAAATTTAATTTCAATTTTTATTAAACATGACATTGACTACAATGTAAAGATTTTCAAAAATTTCAACATTAATTTTTTTTAAACACCTCTTTAACTTGTTTCGAAAAAAAAAGATACAATTTAACTTAAATTTTATGTATTTAACAATAACATTTCTGATCACTTTAACTACAATTTATACATTCAAAAAAATAAATTTTCATAAAATTTTCAATTCAAATTCAAGTATGTTGATTGAAATTGAATTGATTGTTTATTTTCAAAAAAAAAAACATATCACTAAAAAATGAAAAAAAAAATTGCGTGATAAAATGTGTTAAATTAAATCGACAATTGTATTTTAAAAAAAGGTGAACAAAATAAAATAAGTGTAGAAGATTATTCCCCAAGGGACTCTATTCAATCTGGTATACTACATATAAAAAAAATTTTGTTTAATGATTTTACAAAAATTGTTAGAATTTAATAATTTTGTTTTTTATGTAATTTACGAACTTTTCAAAAATTATACTATTGTGCAGATAAAATTGAAAATAATCATTTGCAGATTTTTTGTATTATTGTTTATTTAAGCTTAGTATAATACCGCTGTGAAATGAAATTTTCCATGCTCGTGAAAACTATCGTAAAAAAATTGTGAAAATGTTGTGATAAAGTATTATGGAGAAGAAAACATGAAGTAGTATTGAAAAAGTATACAAAATCAAATTCACGAACCGAACATCCAAACCAACCAAAAAAAATAGGCAAATGTCAAAATTCTGCCGTGAAATAATATTTTGAACATTATTTCAGTAGCGAAAAAATTTTATACTGAAAAATTTTCTTAATTTTTATTTTTGCAAAGTAAATTATTTTACGACGGAACAGCGTACCACAAAATGAAATCGTTAGCGTAATTTTCACGAAATGTAAAATTTGTATGAAAATTTCATTTCACGACGGATAGCATACTGAGCTTTATGCTATAATTTTGACATTTATTTTATAATTTTTATTATTGCGAACAGAAGATGTTAGAGTTAGATAATTTGTGTCACTCGACTAATAGCTATTAAATAATAAAAAAAATTCTTATCACTGTCCGCTAATCAAAATTTAATCTTTGTTCTGTAACAAATTTGTTTCTATTAGATCCTTCTGTTAAACAATTTTTGTATTTTTGATCATAATTCAGTATAATCGGCTTTGTAAAAGCGGAAAATTTAAAAAAGAGTACACCTAAGGGAATTATAATATCTAGACTGCTGTTTTCTTCTAAACTTTTTATTAATTTCTTTTGATGTTCTTTTTGTGTACGTGTTGAACTTATATTGTTTTGACAAGATACAAAAAAGACAATGTTTTGTTGTTTTAAATTACCGACATAGACAAAATGAACATTATTCGATCAATTCTGTCATTCTTAGTATCAATTTTTATCAGCAACTTGTTAATTTTTTTATTTGTTCAAATTATGGCATTTTAGAGATAAAAATGAAATTCTTACTTAAACTGAGTTTATTAATGTTCATCAAAAAATTGAATTACTTTCTTAAAAAATGTTTTTCAATGCCTGGTCCTTAAATTTTTATGATCCCCAAAACAATAATTTTTTTTTATGAAACTCAAATCTGTCTGTCCGTACGTGTATAATTTTAAAATTATGATTTAGCCCAGTAAATGTACACTTAAAATGTGGCCTGATTGCAAAATTTGCAGAATGTGCTATCAGATGAAGGTAAAAATTACTTTAAAAGCATCCATTAAGCGGCGTAATTTGAGTTTTGCAAAAACCAGTTTTTTTTACTGAAAAATTAGTAAATATTCTTCAAAATTGATATTGACGCCACGGTGGAAATATATTACAGAGTGGAATGAAATAGAAGCAGAACTAGAAATTTCTGCCAATTGACACGATATTGTTCAGAAAGTATTTATAGAAATCTTTAAAATGTTATTTAAGATGGTATCTGGGATTCGTGACTTAGGTTAGCGTTAGAGTCTTCGTTAGAAAAATAACAGAGATGTAAGTAAATGCTCCAAAATCAAGATTATGCGACTAGAAAACACAAACTGACTTATGCTTGAAAATTTAATTTGTTACAGTAAACTTTAACCAAAAACGACATCAAACGACACGTTTGAAAGGTAATGACGAGTAGAATAAAATAAAAGGTTTTGAAATTGTATTAACCTAAAAACAGCCGCACAGTAGTTCTTTTTTGCGGCATTTTTTGTAGTTTGAATTTTTTACCTGTTTTACAGTCAGGTTTTTTAGATTTAATGGATTGTTTAGATTTAATGAACTCATTCAAGCTAAAGAGCAGGTCAAAAATGATTTTTGAGTTGCCCTCTATCTTGTATTCCGAAAAATTATATGCTATTATTCCGAAAAATTATATGCTATAGCAATATATAATCGGAGGCAGGCAGCCAAAGAAGTTACATAAAGCTGATTAAAAAATTATTATTTCTTGTAACTCATAATCCGATACTTTCTTTTCCCACTCAATTATTTGACATTGGTCTACAAAACTACAAGCTCCATACAAACTTTTCTGTAATCTGAACTTCTATTCAATTGCTAAATAAATTTATAAATATTTAAATTTAAAAAAAAAAATCGATAAACATTATTTAGACACATTGTTGACAAACATTTTCCATTTATTGTCAATATTATCTCTTATGCAAATAATTCTTTGCGGTTTTACATAAATGCTACTTTATTTAAACATACTTCGACATTAATTAGTCTTGAAAGGTAAAAAAAAAAATTGTAAAATCGTGACTTGTTTTGATTAATTTGTTCTTTCCTCTCTTATTTTAATGCTTTTTACATATTTATATACATACGTATATATTTTAAATATTGCATGTCCTGAACATTAAATTATTGGTTTGACAATTTAATGTTTGTTAATCGCCTTTTGATTATCATTATAATTATCTTGTTATTTTAGTTTTTTTTTTTTTTCGGAGTATTAGTGTAGCTAAAGAATATCATGTGAATAAATGTCATAAAAAATTAATTACTTATGTGCTTGGCTGGAAATGCAAAATGAAAAAAGATTGAAATTGAAAGTTTATCTGTCATATGTTTAATGTTAAATAAATGTTAAGTAATATTTACAAATCAAATTAATAAATTTTTACAATAATTTTTTTTTTAGTAGTTAATTTGTAATCGAACTCTGATCTGAAATTAAATTATTTTTTAAACCACGCCTGGAAATCTTAATGTTTTTTTTTTGTGTCTAATATCAATTTTACAGCCAATAGCAGCGAGTAGCGTTTTGTTGAATTATATTTTTTTTCTTCTATGCTTTTAATTACACAGTTTTCGCTTAGTTTAACAAGAGAAAAAAAAAATATAAAATGGTTCGAGTTTTTATAGAGCTAAAAAAGTATATCTGAAAAATACAATTTTTGTTTTGTATCTAATAGCTTTGCTGCCATGTCATAAATGTTTGTTTAATTTCTTTCATTGCGTGTACCGTGATATGAAAATTGTAAAAAAAAATGAAAATATGGATAGATCTCATATTTGGTACTATAAGTTTTAGCGGTGGGTGGTATTTTTCTTTTTTTGATTACTAGATATTAGATAGTTTAAATGAAAAATGTTAATTATTAGGCTATTAAATATTTTTTTTTGTAACTTTCTTGACTTTCTATATGAGATTTACAAATAAATTTCATTTTTAATTTCGGATATTTTAAAATTTAATTTATTTTATAATTTGTTTAAAAAAATTTCTATTTTAATGTAAGTTTGATAATAAGTTTAGTTTTATTAAAACTGGATAATTTAATAATTTTTGTAGATCTGGACAAACTTGAACCTTCCAAATGTCTGTTGCACAAGAAAATATTTTTTTAAGTTAAATTGTTGTTAATTTATGTATTTTTTAAGTATACTAGTATTGTACAAAGATCGTTTATTCTAGTAATTTATGATTTTTCGACTATTGAGGATATAATTAGGTAGAAAAAAATGGATGCATATTTGTCGCAAGGCGGTATTTATCTGTAAAATGTAAATTAGCATCAAAAATCGATATTTAAAAATCAGTAAACAGCAACCGACAATCTTCCGCTAAAAAAATAGAAAATAAAAAGGACTACTGAAGCAATTGTTTTTTTACAATCATATTTTTATTAAACTAATAGATACATTTATAAACACATAACGAACAAATTTTTGCCTTAAAAATATTGAACTTTTTCGGGTTTGATTTCCATCACTAAAAGCGTTAACTTGGTCTTTGCGAAAGTAAATTATTGTGGGAAGAAGTGTTATTAATAATAATATTTTATTCAGTTCTTTGATAATATTTATTTTTTATTACAATTGCCGAAATAAATAATTAGCCTGAGGTCATTTTATTTCAACACTTCTATTCAATGAATTAATAATATTTTGAATCATAATCACAACTTCAATTATTATTATTTTAACAATATTTTATTTATTTTTTAAAATATTTATAATGAGAATTTATTTATAGAAACTTTACAAAGTAAACAACTTTATTCAAAATATATCTTAAATTAGCTACATCTACGAAGTTATGAAATAACAAAAATTCAAATTCCCTTTCTAATAAAAGTCAATTATTTGCCCTTGACAATGACAGTATGTTCGTTTTTAGCTTCTATTTAATTTTGTAATTTTAAATTGAAGATTTGACTAAAATATTCTTGATCTTCACTAATATGCTAGTAAAACAAAAACTCGTTATTCTGCTTAATGTAAACTAATAAATAATAATTTTAAGGACTCTTTTTTTTATGGGCAAATAAGCAACAAACTTGAATTAAATCATGTTAAAATTATATTTAGATTAATGATCTCAACGATATTTTAACTAAAAATAAAGTTTTTTATGTTAATATTTTAATGAATACATTTTTGATTTTTTTTATCTAATATCATATAAAAATTTGGGGGTTATTTTATTCCTATTATGTTTGGTAGAATATTTGACAATTATTTCACCCTAAAATTGAAACGAAGACATTATAAATATATATTTTCTGGTTCTTGCTACACTAAATAATTTCTAGTTGAGCTAACTGGTGCAGATCTTTGTATAACAGAAATTATTTTTACAGAATTTGTCATTCACATACCAGCTGATCTCAAAAAAAATAAAACGCTGATCCAGTGAAAAATATCGATAATATCGTTCTAATTTGTGAATTTTGATCTCCTAATTTTAATAAGGTTTTTGCAATTAATCACTAGGAATCGGCTCGTGTGAAGCCAAATTTCCCATACAAAATTCTGCCGTGAAAAATAGATATGAAACGTTTCACTGATATTTCACTGGAGTATTACACAGCACATCGTGAATAAATCTGTGAGTTATTTGTTTGTTAGATTGTAATAATCTGCACCTATAGTTCCATTTAATGGAAACTTACCTAGTTAGGTCCAGTGAATTCCCAGCTGACATACTTCTAGGTAAAATTTAAAAAAATGTACCGTTTACTAGCTATCATATTTCCATAAGCGCAATTTCTGAATTTTAGAGTGTTAGCTGATATTTAAAATTAATTTAAGTAGCAGCAGGTCTAGTAATAGTCAGAAAATATCTTGGGGTTATTATTTATTTCGGGAATAACAGCGAGAGACATTATCATTATCATGAAATAGTTCATGTTGACTCTTTTAAGATATCTTGAATACATGTTGATGAAATATATTTAAAAATACAACTTCTTTTTATTTTGACGCTTAGAAATAAGTCAGGTCGATTTTCACCGGACCTTCCTAGGTATAATTACAAAAATTTTGAAATTTCTCATTTGTGAAAGGATTAATTAATGAAAGAACTGATCCAGATTAATGAAAAATAATTAATTGTTTTGCTCGTTCTAACAAAAACACAAATCCTAATAGAAGTATATAAAAGCAATCCGTCTGACCTCGAAATCCACATTTACTTTGAAGGACTATAGTATTCTGCATGCTATGTTTATTTTCAAATGTTTAATAATCAACTTTATGTGGTTAAAGGGAAGTTTTCAATATTAATATTTATATATCTCATTTTGTCATTTCTAATTTGTGTTTACTTCACCGGAGACTCCGTATTGCATACTAGGCTTATTGTATCTCTTATTGAAGATATTTTCATTCGATCAAAAAAGAAATTTAATTTTTTTTCTAAATTATGTAATTATTTATTCTAATTATTATTTTTGGACCAACAATGATTAGCATAAAAATCTTATTTTTATATTTAGATTTGAATTTATTATGTAATTATTATGCAATTTGGTTCTATAACTAAAACTTTAAGTAAACGACCAGAAAATTGCTTTAAAATTCATACAACATTTATTTTTTTAATTGAAATGAATCATATTGGTTCATATCAAATATATCGTAATAGCGAGTATATAATTAAATTACAATAAATTCTGAAAGAAAATTAAATTTAAATTCTATAATTAATTTATATTTTCCACGGAAAATTTGTTAAATTAAATTATTCTTGATAATTTAATAAACTATGTAAATTTGTTATTAATTTAATAATAATTTTCACAATTTTATTATCAACATAATTATTATTTTATTATAACTTCTTACATTCTATAATCTAAATTTGAAAGTATATATAATTAAAAATGTAATTACTAAGTTATCTTTTTTTTTCGCTTATGGTTCACTGTATACATATATTATACATCTGAGGTGACAAATATTTTACAAGATTCCCTTCACTTTTCATTATAAATGAACTGGAATAAATTCAACTAGTTTTATAACTATTTATCACTTCATTTACCGATTTTGGTATCAATTATTATTAAGTGTAAAATACTCTAGAAAACGATATTGATATTGATAAAAAAAAAATAACGAAACATAAATTCAATAATATATGATCACATTTCATATTATGTTATGATATAGTTTTTAAAAAATTGTATCAGATCTTGAAATTTTTCTATAATAAAAAACAAAAAACGTGAATTATTAATACTTCTTCGGAGCACCATTGAAGCACCATTTACCTTGTCTACTTTAAAAATAAAAAAGCAATCGATTTTTTTTTTTTTTTTAATATAATATTATGGCATATTTTATGTTATACCATAATGAGGTCTTGTAAATGATTGAGATTTTAAATTACTGAGTGTTAATAGTAACTAATTTATACAATTTATGATTTCAGATTTTTCAAATTATATTTAGTATTGATACTAAAATAGAATTGTACAATGATTTTATGGATAAATTATTTAAATAATTTTATGTTAAAGGCTATATAGTCATAAGTGAATAAATTTTTTGATTGATATATCGGTTTAAATGTGAAATTCGGTTGAATCTCGAAAATGATTTTCGGATAGAATTAAAAAAAATTGAAATCAGACAACTGAAAATAATTGGATTTGTGAACAAATCAAGTTTCTAATGATCTTTCAAATTATTAATAATTGTTGAATTAAGCATATATTTGTATACTTTTGACTTTTGGCCATAGGATCTTGGCTTTTAAATTTCTTAAAACTATATTTATTTAAAATTACAGTCTGTTTGTTTAACTTAGTCCACAGCATTTTTAATCCCTTTATAAATTTATGTAAATTTTTATTTTATTAACCCATGTGATTCAATTATTGTCTACTTAAAACTAAATTACGAAAAAAAATCTGTTGATCCTATAATCTATTACAGTTCAATTTAAAAAAATTTAAAAAAAAATTAATTTCGGTTCAATATTAATGAAACTAAAAAATGGTGTAAATATTTATGTAGAATCCATTAGATCATTGAATCCATTTCATTGTACATATTTTTGGCAAAATATATTATAGCTCCTTGAATTGATATTGCAATATGAGAGATAAGAGTAAAATCCTGATGTCTAATTTTTTAAATGAAAAATTTAAAAAGTTTACAACTGAAAAATTTTTGTAATTATAATTGTTGCCCTCATGTCATTAAAATAGAAAATTATTTTCTTGCAAATTAATCCTTTTGAAAAAGTAATTTTTAAAACACACTTGTGGACTAAAAACTCAGTTTTGAACTCAGTTTTGACAGGTCTAATAAGAATTTTAATTATGAGAATATAATTCTGCTAAAAACTTTCATAGTGACATTTCTAATTCAAACAAAATTTAATTTCAACTTATTGTCTTTATTATTTTACATAATTTTCACCTTTTTTTTAGTTTTACATAAATTATTGAATTTATCTAAGTTACATTATTATTATTCATATATTTGTTTAATAATATAAGACATTTTTTAAAATTAATTTAGTTTTAAAAATTATTTTAATTATAAAAAAAATTTATAAAAACTGCTATAATCTAAAAATGTTCTTTCATGAATTCCAATAAAAATACTTTCAAATTTTTAAAAATTAGTAAAATCGCCTTTTAAAACAGCTCTGCTCATAAATTAAATTCTTAATTTAGGAGATGAAATTACTAACAAGGCATTTATATTTATAAAACTCCTTTGATTAGATGAGCCAACAGCCATCTGTCTCTTAGATTTGAAATTAATATTTTATGAAATACCTAAAAAGTTTAGTGGATGAAGGTGTTAAGTCAAATTTATATAAAATTAAATAATATTAAGATTTTAAATGCATATTAAAATTGTTATAATTTTAGTTACGATGTTTTCTGCATTAGAAAAGAGATTTTTAATTATCGGTATTAAAACTATCCGTAAAACTTTAAACGTAATTTTCTCAAAGAAAAAAAATTGTCATTTAACACCTACATACACTAACCTCTTCAAATATTATTTAAATAAACATTTTCTACTTTCAAATTTTAAAAGTTTCTTTAATAATTAAATTAGTATAAGTTTATTTGTAATTACAAACACAAGTTTACTGACTAACATTTTCTTTAATTGCAATTGATCCGCGATCTTTTATAGAGTATAGTCATTAAAAGACTAATGATACTGATTTAATAATCTCTGAAGGTGAATTGAAAAGAACTGAAAAGAACTTACAGAAAAAACTAATATACAAATACAAAAACACTAATTTCAAAACATACCTATACATATTTAATTTTAGAGTGGTAGGTCAGTTTAGTTTAAACACAGAATATAGTTAAAAATCACAATCAAACAGCTTACATATGAGTCGACTGAAATGCTTGCGGCTAGCAAACAATTTTTTTTATTAACATTTCTTCAAACTGAATTGGTTTGAGAGAAAATGTTGTATTTTGATTTAAAGCATGATTAAATATAAAATGTTGGATCAAACAAGATGTATAAGAATTTGAGTATTGCTGATCACTGATCAGCAATTTATATTTCAAACATGATCAATACGAAATAACACTCAATAATTTTCTGAAATTTTTTTTACTATAGTTTTTTTAAAGAAATTTTGTGGAAAAATTCTCAGTCTCTGATTTATCTACTAAACTAATTTTATTTTTTTTTTTTTTTTATATCTTGTCAACAACAATTTCAATTTATCTTCTCAGTCTCACCAATTTTAAATATCATTTAAATAATAAAATAAATTTTAAATTGCCCTGATTTATTATTTTATCGTTTACTTTATTTTAAGTTAAGGCCATAAAAAACACAGTTTCTACAAAAGCTATAAATAAAATGACAATAAAATTTAATTGAAGTGATTTGGAATTCACCACAATAAAAGCCTTTAAATGAAAAGTGTATTTTATTAACGATAATATTTAATCCATAAATAGACAATTTTCATGATAGAAAATTATCATTTAAATAAGAGTAATACAGTTCAATAGAATTAAGTTCATTATCAAGAAGAAAATTATATTGAAAGTTCATTAGGTAAAATTATTTTTATATTTGTTACAATTGCAATCAGTTTTGAGATTGATAATGAACTTGATTTCATGCTAAATTTAGATTGATTACATTGCAATTTTATTGATAAATTATTGATGAAAAATAAGAAAAGTAACATCAATGATTTGCCAAGTTTTCAATTTATTTAATTCGTTTAAATTTAGTTTTTTATTATCCGAATAATGTACGTACAGCTGTTGGACTTATTGCAGCTATTGGTAATGGAAGATTAAAAGGAACTGCTGGTACAATATAATAGTATCCATCCTGAAAATCATTTTCTACAGATGGTAAATTAGCTTCTATATTTGATTGATACGGATTATCATTTGATTGTGAATTTCTAGAATTCGATTTATATTCATCGTAATATCTTGAATCTTCATTTTGTGTAGACACGATTTCGTAATTCCAAATAGTCATAAAACACTGAAATATAGATTATATGTATTTAGTATTTTTTCCAGAAATTATATTAAATATGTACTAACCAAAGTAATCCAAAAGATATTCTTCATAATATTGAGAAGCGAATCGAAAACCTATAAATGTTTAAAAATAGTGACTGAGATCGAAATTTCAACTGAAAATATTTCAGGAAGAAGTTACTTTTATAACATTTCTATCAAGGTCTGATAAATTTTACTCAGAGATACTGAAGTGGTCATTTATAATTAGAACACAGTGCCGTATTTAATAATATAGTACAAAAACCATATGGATATTATATTACTATACTATTTAAGAATTAGAAGCTATTAAACCTAAAAATGACAAATCCACGCCTGTTAGTTTTCAGTTTGTTTGAATTTAAATATTTAAAAATTGAAGTAGTCTTTAAATAATTTCTGACATAAAAATTCGTGATTTATAATTAGTAAATTATTTTAAAAACAAAAATTTGCTAATAATGATTCACTGTTTAATTCTTAGCGCTTTAACTTTAAGATAAATGAATATTAAATAAATGTAAATACTAAATAATATGGAGAAGATAATTTGCGTAAATTATTCGTGATTTTTGCACAATACAACATAACTCTGAATAGTAATTTTAAAATTTTCGAATTAAAAATATAAAATTGGTAAAATAAGAGAATTTGCAAATATTTACACAATTACATTTGTAAATATTTAGTGTTTAGCAAAATTAATAGAAAACCTATAAATTTATGCGGGCAAATTTATTTTTAGACTTCATTTAATCAAAATTTGTATTTAAACTTAAAAAAGGTGTTGCAGGTGAAATTTAAATTTTATTATTTTATCGATTAACTTTAGAACTATAAAAAGTTTGATTTAAATTTGACAGAACCCAAGTTGCAAACAGCCCAGAAAAATGATTTTATCTAATCTACAACATTGAACTTGTGTTGACGTTCAAAGTTTGAAGTTAATCTAAAATGTTAATGCAATATGTTTTAGTTTGATATTTTCCACTTGCCAGATTTAAGATCTTCGGTCAACCGTGTTTGACGTTATTCTGATACAAAATATTGGAGGCAACATTATAAAAATTCTTATAATTGTTAGAAAATAATTTCACTGATCGACGATTTAAAGCAAATTTTGTTAATATGTAAGACAGTAATAGTCTCAAGACTAAAGACTGAACTTTAAATTAAAATTAATTTAATATATTTTCTCCTGTTAAAAATTTATTTACTTGTAATAAAAAGAAGGCCATATTCTAGTTTTCGGCTGAACAGAAAATATACGGAAATTTTTCCAGGCGGATATTTTTGGTAATTGCATGTTGTAGGGGGATAGAAATATTTTTCGAAAATAGAAAATTATCCGAGTCGGAATTAATTCGATTCGAGGGCAAACTAGAATACCAAATAAATTTAAGAGTGAATAAAAAGTTCCATTCGAACAAACTTCTATTCAAAAACTATTGTAGACAAAAATGGAATTTAAAGAGATTGTAGAAAACTTTTTCTCATTGTAACGCCTAGTTTAAAATGAATTATAACTTAAAAATTCTAGATCTAGATTTTATAAAAATTTCAAAATTCATTATCACTCAAGTCGTGAAGAAATTCGTGCAAAAATTTCAAGTGAAAACATTTTTAATTATTACAATATTGCAGAGTACAGTAATGCTCATATCATCTGACTTATGTATTCGACAAGAAATTGATATTAGAAATAAATTATTTAAAAACGTATGTAAAGCAACATTGATCAAAAATATCTTGTGGATTTAAATAGGACAAAAAGATTTTCCAGCATCTTCAATTAGTGCAGACTATTTTTTTTTTTAGTAACGAAATCTTAAAGCTTTTCCCTTAAGCGGGCAAATTTATGTAGTCATAAATTTCCTGTCAAATTTTAATTGCTTTTTATACATAACCCATATAACCAAAAACATCAACATTACAAAAACAAAAATATATAATAAAATTTAATCTTAAAAAAATTATATCGAAATCAAGTCAATTTTATTATATTACAACTATCAAAATTCCCCAAAAAAAAAATACATCTTATAATTTATGGTTCATTCATAATTCATTTTTAATTAAATAATTACCACCTTTAAAACAATCACCACATAATTATTTCTTATAGTTTTAAAAGCTTTTAAATTTTTCTTAAATATGGTTACATTATATTAAAAAATGAATTTCTTTTTCATAAATTATGTTTTTTTATATAGATTTTTTTTACATAAATTTCTTTAACAAAAACCAAAAAAATTATATAAAGCTGGAAAAAATAGTATGTAGATCAACACAAGTCTTTTTCGCCAAAAAAAAAAAAAACATTTTATTTAAACTTAAAATTTATGATGTTTTTGCTTTAGGTCTGAAATTAAATAAAGACAACAATTTAATTATAAAGCCCATGGATATTCGATTAAATTCATTTAAAATCATATATTCTTAGGTGTGCATAACATAAATTCATAAATAAATTATATTTTTGGTAAATTATATTTTTTAATATAAAATTGTATAAAATTCAATGTCATAACTTTGTCCTTTTAGCCCCAGAAGCATTTTCTGAAATATATTATAATTTGAAGTAAATAAAAGTTCATTAAAATACCATTTTTAAATTTGATAATAAGATGAGCGGTGGCTTAGTGGTAGTGTATTTAGCTGGTAGTTTAACTTCCTGTCCTAGGTATCAATGTTGATCGATTTCCCTTTGGGGCAACAATGCTATTCTAAGTTTATTCAGCTTTAAGTGACAACCAATAATAAACTTACATAAAATGTCATTTCAGACTGGAAAAATGGCAACGGTCGATGCTAGTTGCTAAAACCAAATGTCCTACTAATAAAGCCATTATCTTGTTGTAATTAATATTTCTTAACTATAAAGAAATTGATGGTTCGGTTTCGGTTTCATTTAAAATTAGTAGGTCCATATTTTAATAGAACTTTTAGGAGATCCTTTAATGGAAACCCAAGGTTTTCTCAAAATATAGCGGAGAATTAAATTTTAGTTATGACATATTAATGTTTTTCAAATAACTTCCATTATAAATGATTTTTAACCAGTTGACTGTCGAATATGGGCACGGTTTTAAACTGCAAGTCTGTCAAAAATTCAGACTAGCTCCCAAAGTAACGCAGTCTGACGGATTAAAATTCAGAAAATAAATGTAGCTATTGCAGTTATCGTAGTCAAATCGGCTTTAAAAGTAATTAATAATTTTTACTTTTCTGAACTCATCCAAAATGGTTGCTTCCGCTTATGGCGGATGTCTGCGGTGATTTTCGTAAATAATTTTGCAAAATTTTTAGTTATTTATTTATTTTTTTAACTTTTAACTAATTTTTTTAATCGGTAGTCTATTTATTGATCAGACATTCGCCACATACAGGCTGCTTTTTAAAATTTTAGTCTGCTTGGATCAACTTAAGCGACTGATTTTTGCACCGTACCATATAATTAGCCTAAATATTAAAAACGAGTTGTAATTAAATGAATACCAAAATTGTAAATAATTCTGCGTTAACGAAATTAATTATTGTAAAAAAAATAGTAACTTGATGACTTTTTATTTGGTTGAAATAATACAAAATCATTTAATTAATGACGAATGCTATTGGAAAGTAATTAAATATTAACAGGTTCAACTTTCAAAATTAACTAACTGCACTTGAAATAAATCAATTACAAAAATGTAACTAAAAAGATTTGCTTTTAATTTATTACAAGAATAAATTTACATTTTTTAATTTCACTTTTTTAATTTTTTTAATTATATAAAAAAAAACGTACAACAAATCTACCAACATTAACCAATTGTATAATCATCTGTATAAAATAACCATAAAGCTGGTGGTATTCCTGTAAATTTCGTTCCCAGAATTAGTCCATTATGTGTTAAATTAGTATTTAAATTTAAATGACCCGAAACTGTACCCTAAACAAGTAAAAATGATTATTGTTAAATTTTAAAATTATTTAAAATTTAAAATTTTGCTTATACATTTTTATAATCTTTTCGCCAAACATAACTTCCTGCATGATTATTATAATATTTTTTATATTTTCGTTGAATATCATAAATTGTATCTTCTTCACAAACTTTCATTAATGTCGTTTTTCCTAATCAAAAATGTAAATATAGACATTTTTAAATTTCACCAATCATATAATTTTTTTTGAATGTTACCTGTTAGAGTATTAATAATTCTTAATGGTCTTTCTTGAATTGTTATTTTACCAATATGATAAAATGGATCTAAACTCCAATATTTAGCTCCTGGTGTTTTACACATTAAACTTTCAGCTTGTTCAATAATTGGTCCAAATAATACTCTTTTTTTACCCGTTGTTGGTGAAATTTCAGTTTTTGGTTTACCATTTTTAAAAAAATATGAACTTAAATCTTTACCACCAAATGCTAATAAATATTCAAGATTCTATTTGTGAACCATTAATTTGAATAATAGAAAATTTAATAAGATTATTTATTTATTATTAAGATTTCGAATTAAGTACTTACTGCTGTCCAACTGTCACTTCGATCATTAATCAATGATGTTAAATTTAAAACATTATTATGTATAACAACCCAAAAATCATCTGGTGTATTATGGATTACAACTTCATCATATATATAATAATGATTTTTTGGACCATGTTCATTCATTTTCTTAAATTTAACAAATATCGCTTGGTTATAATATAAAAAAAAATAACCTGTAAAATATAAATTACGAAAAATTTCAATTATATTAGATTAATTGAGCTAAGGTTACTCAATTAATTTTTTTTTTGTAATTTTAAAAGTGTTATTGGCCTAAGAAGTATAGTTATTTATTATCTTGTTATTGGTACCTACTTCAATACAAAGTTAAATTGGTTTAACATCAAAATTATATTCACGGTGTGTTTCTGAACTAAATTTATTCATACACTGCCTTTTACTATGTGTATTTTCTAATATGAATTGATCAAGTTCCAATTGGAATTCAGCATTTCTTTGAACCACTTCTTTATTTGAAATTCTTGTTCGGGTGGTGAATTTAATTTAGTGTAGTTTCATTCAAATTAGAATTGTTTGAGTCTACAGAAAAATGATATGAGGAGAGGAAATTTTATTTTATTACAGAACTGAACCACTGGTTCTATTTCACATTCGTCGGCTTCATTCTACCAATCTAACAGTTTTTTTCATCTTTAATGTTTTATTTGATTCTACCATTTTCGATTATGGTGAATTCGAATATTCTATTCAAATCTTTTATAGATTTCAAAATACCTCACATCCAATATTGTCTGTACTTTTCCTGGATGAAAGTTATGCGTATTTGGCTAATCATGTTTTTTCGTACTGGGTAATCATAATTTGTATTGATATTTGAAGTTAATAAAGTTCCTAACAAAGTGTTTCATCTCCATTTTATATTGGAGTTTAGATATAACACTGTGAAGAACATTTTGTATGGTTGCTTGGTTCCTAAATACCCAACAGCCCCAGAATTATTCCTAATTGATCAATGTCTTATGAGACTCAACACTGGTGTAAAAATTTATGCATTTTGATGTTTCAATAACGCGATTTCGGCATGGCAAAATTCCTGAAAAAGAACATGGTGGTTTTTTATAAAAGTAATTAGTATTATTAGTAACATTTAAAAAGTATTACAAGTATTTTAAAAGAAAAAAACTTTATATTGCATCAATGCTGAAATATTTTTCAGAAGATGGTATTGATTTTTACAAATGTTAGGTCTAAAATGTTAAGTTTTCTTCATATCCGATCAAAAATTGCCGAAGTTTCTTTGAAAACTTGTAATTTGTGACTTTTGGAATCTTTATTTAATTCTTTAACTAATTTAATATCTAATGAAAAAATTTATCTTTAATGAGTAATATCTTCCTTTTTCACTCTAAAATATCGTTAGATTGATAAAAATTATTATAATAAAGAAAATGAGAGTTTAATTTCACTTTCAGAAATAATTTATTCCATTTTTTTTTATTTAAAAATTAATTCTCATAAATAAAAATAAAGACAAATTCATCTTTTAAAATTGCTGGTGTCATTAATGCGTCTTTCAACCAAGCATCTTTATCGGCCAAATATGGCAACAAACCTTTTTTTTTTTGTAATATTTTTAAAATTACATTTTTATTTTATTGGTGTGATTTTGAAAAAAAAAAAAAAATCAGAAAATTTTAAATTTCTTTTTAATTTGCGATATAAAAATAATATTTACTTTAGCTTGCGGCATTCAGTTTTTGGGCTATAAATATTGCCGATGTCAAATATACCATTTTTGATTATGGATAACCGGAAAAAAATATATAAAAAACGATTGACAGAATAACAAAACTTTTTCACCTAACAAAATCAGTTCGAAATTTTCAAATTTTGAAATTAATGTTAATACGAAATTGTCGTGTTCCATAATATTACAAATAACTGGAAAGAAAATTTATTCATCCTTACCAATATTAAATAAAATTAATTTGCTCTCATTGACAGGTGAAAATTGGTGAAAATTGTCATATTTTAAATTGTCTTTCGTGATATCGTAATGAATTTATTTTTAATTTAAGAATTTATAAAAGCTTCATTTTATGTTTGAATATTTTTATTCTAAGTTTTTACTTTGGTACTATGCTCATCAAGAAGGAGTTTAAAATATATAAATTCGTTTTCAGTAAAATTTTGTAAACTCGTTTTAAATTGCTAAAAGGAGTTGTTAAACTAAAAGCAGATTTTTCTAGTTTTCAAAATTTAAAAGGATTTTTATTGGAATTTCAGAAACAGAAAGATAGAAAATACTTTTGAAAACTAAATTACATTAAAATAATTTTTATTAAAATATTTATTATTAAATTGTTGCATGAATAATAAAAAATGTAACTTATATAAAATTAATAATTAAGGTAAAAATGAAATTTAGAAAACAAATTAGTTTAGGTATAAATAATATAGACTCTAAAATTATGTAGAATAACAGGTAAAATGATAGAATTAGGAAACCCCCTATATTTTTTTACATATAAATTCGATAAAGAAAGTGTCCAACCAAAACTAGTAGTTCTCATTCTATTACACCCCAATATGTCAATACCAGTTTATTAATTTCAAAAATTAAAATTATATAACAGCAATAATTATAATTTTAGAATTTTAACTGTCATTTCTGTATATATATTTTGACAATTCGGGGAGTAAATATATTTGACAGTAAATGTATTTGACAATTTTGACAATTCAGAGCTGAACAATTTTATTAAAAATTGATTCTTGTTTGTAAAATTTGATCCTTATATTATTTTTTTTACAAAAATTAACATAATTTATATAAAATAATTTAATGATATATTTTTCATACCGCTCTTTTTTTTCTCTAATTTGACATTTAAGGTGAATTAGGTGCCTTGCATATTTTATAGAGATATGACTATACGCCATTTAATTACTAAGTACCTACTTAAGATGATACTGAAATTTAATTCAAAAATATGTCATGGGCAAAGAAGAAAGAATCACAGCAGTTTTTTCGACATATTTAAATAATCGAAGATTTTTTATTGTTTATGTATTCAATCAATTTTCTTTTACAAATTTAAAATAAAATATTGAAGATACATTATTTAAATTTGTTAAATTTTAACCAAAAAAAAAAATATAAAATTCATTTCAAAGAAATTTAAAGATTAAAAGAATGTTTAATTTACAATTTTTTTTAATAAATAAGGTTGGACCAAAAAATTAGTTACGGATTGAAAATATTTGATCCTTAATACAATTTAAAATATTAACAATTGCAAAAAAGGCCGTTTTCTTTATACGCTGCCCAAATTGGTTACGCATATCAAATTTAAACATTTTCCTTTTTTTTTTTAAATCCATAATATATTGTACATTCATGATCATCTGTTAGTTCCTTTATTTTTTACAAAAATATTAGACGAAAAGGATATTAACTGAAAAGGACTAGAAAAAATAAAATAGATCTTTAGTAAAAAAATTTTTGGTATGGTTGATCCTTGTGAAATTAATTCGTTCCAAATCGTTGAAATTGAATTCAATATTAGTTTTCCAGGTGTTAAGCCAAGAAATTTTAATTTTAATGCTAAATTTTTTATGCTCCTATATAAAAGTAAAGAACAACTTTTGTAATAAAAATACTGATTTGAACGGTATTTAAGGTATAATAAGCGATTAAATAAATATTTAGAAAATTAAATTGTTGATGGTTTAATATTTTTATATTAAACTTAAGTAGAAAATTTTATAATTACAATTTACAAAACTTTGTAATGTCACAAAATATACGCTTTAATTTACATAATATTATTAATTGTTTATTTGCTCAATTATACATCGTAAACTTTAAAATTTTCTAAAGATTCAAATAAATACAAATTTCATGGGACTTAAATTGCTCTTAAACTGTGAGTACAATTTTTACGACATAAATACAGCTAAACCAAATGCAAATCTAAAGCTTTTTATAATACATCTGAAGCTTTTTAGAGATAAAGATCTTATTGAAAATATTATATTAGAACTAATAATAATTTTAATATAAATGTAAAAATATATGCAAAATGAGAGAGAACCTTGAATAAGAAGTATTGACTTTAGTAAACATGTTTTATTATTCATATTCAAATTTATATAAATTATAAATAAAGATAAATGACATTCTCTGTTTATGATTAAATGTTTATAAAGTGAATCGAAAATGCTCTGAAATTGTTTAAGTTTCAAATAAGATTAAAGCTTCGAACTTGAGCATTAAATTTCACAATAATATTAGGAGCCAAATAAAAATTTTTTTGACAGAAATTTTTCAAATGCTACAGTATAACTCATTTTATGTACTTGGCGTGAATTGCATAAAATAAGTAATTAGCATAATAAGGGATTATAAGAAAAAATTTTTTCGAATGTTAATCGCTAAGTTTCTGTCGGCGCAGGAATATAAACCTAGTCCAACACAGTACAAATTAATAAATTCGCTCAAGTAGTTAATCTCCTAAAGAATAATTGTGTAAATATCTCTTAAATATAAAATAAGGAACATTTTTCCATATGAAGAAGAGGACCAAGCCAATCATAATTATTAATCTCTAAAGTTTATCTTTTTCTTTAGAGATTCTCGATATCCGTAAACCTATAGGAATTACTTTTTTTTGTAATTGTGATAGAACCATGAACACGAGACCTAAACATAGCATTTCATCCGAAATATTAGTTTAATAATATAGAAAGTGGTTTTTGAAATTTTTGTGGCTTAAGATATTTTTTCGGGAAAATGTCGATAAATATGTATTGCATAGATTACAATATTTATTTTTATTCATCATTCACAAATACCATAATATTTTAATTGAAAAATTTAACGACATAAATTCACTTTTAATTTGCAATAAAAACAGAAAATAATCAATTATAAGGTCCTAGTAAAAGTTTGAAACTTTCTCTGGTCTCAGAACCTGTTCGCCGCTTGTATTAAGAAATTGTTAATGTTTTCCCAAAACTAACAATTAACAACTCATTAAAGTTAATTAAAAATAGATATACTAATTACGACTATCCATAATTATAAATTTACGGTCAATTGCAAAATTAAACAAAAACATGTTTAATTGATAATAAAAATTTTAAACATTTCAATTTATTTATTTTAATTTTTAAAGTAATGACTAGACATAATTTTTAGTTATATGCAACTAAAAATTATATCTGGTCATTATTTTAAAAATTTAAATAAATAAATTGATAATAAAATTATTAATTTCAAGTGGGAGCTAGAAAATTATCAGCTCTGAACTTCTACAATTTATAAAAAAATCAATAGCAAATTATTTTTCATATCACAGTTGATTATAGAATTTCTATACGATAGCTTCATTCGAACGGTGTGGTTTTTTATTTGTGACCAAAGTGAAGTAGTAATTTTTTTTTTTTCTTTCAAATCAGTAAAAAAAATGTGGGCAACACTTATTATTATTATTCTTGTTGCAATATATATTTATCTTGGACATATTTATAGTCATTGGCCACGAAATGGTTTTGATCATATTAAACCAAAAATACCATTTGGTAATTTAGATTCAGTTCGTCATAATAAAAAATCATTTGGTATGGCTATATATGATTTATATTTAGCTACAAAACAACCAATTATTGGTATATATTTATTTTTTCGTCCGGCATTATTAGTACGTGATCCTGAATTAATTAAAACAATTTTAACAAAAAATTTTAATAATTTTCATGATCGTGGTATTTATGTTGATGATAATGATGAATCATCACAAACATTATTTGCATTAGAAGGACAAAAATGGAAATCATTAAGATCAAAATTAACACCATTATTTACTTCCGGTAAATTAAAAAGTATGTTTGAAACAATAACAATTACTGGTAAATCAATGCAAGAATATTTAGAATTAATGTTAGGTGATAATGATTATAAAATTATTGAAATGAAAGACGTTGTAACAAGGTACGTACACAAATTATAAATCTTTTAAGAATTTTTAGTAATTGTTTATGAAAAATTAATATTGAAATTTAAAAAAAAAATGTGATTCATATTTTTAGGTATGCTGTTGATATAATTGGTTCAACAATATTTGGTATACATGTAAATAGTTTCAAAGAAAAAAATAATGATTTCTTTCTAATACGTGAAAAATTAAATAAACCTGGATTAATATCAGCAATTGGAAATGCTGCAACATTTTTATGCCCACGGTTTGTTATTAATTATTGCATTAAAATAATTTGATAAATATTAAACTTAATTATTTTAATTTCTTTCCTCCATGAAGATTAATAAAATTTTTAAAATTTCTACGAATTTCTGATCGTTTGGAAGACGAAGTGAATAATTTTATGATTAATATTGTTAAACAAACAATTGAATATCGTGAAAAAAATAATATTATACGTAAAGATTTAATGCAATCATTAATTCAATTAAGAAATACTGGTAAAATAAGTACAAATGATGAAATTTGGGATGTTGAAACTGCAGCAGGTGATAATTTTATATATAATTAAAATACCGAATTTAATAATAAAAAAAAAAAATATTATAATTTTTTAGATAATTTAAAATCTATGTCAATTGAACAATGTGCTGCACAAGCATTTTTATTTTATATAGCTGGTTTAGAAACATCATCATCAACTACAGCATTTTGTTTACATGAATTAACACAAAATAAAGATATTTTAGATAAACTTGAAGAAGATATTAAATTGTCATTAGATCGACATAATGGTGAAATAACTTACGATTCAATTCAAGATATGAAATATTTAGATTTATGTATTAAAGGTAATAAATTTCTGATTATTAATTTTAGAATCATTTTAAACATAAATTTAAATTTAAAAAAAATTTATAGAAACAGTTCGTAAATATCCTGCTTTACCACTATTAAATCGAGAATGTACTGAAGATTTTCATGTATCAAATATTGGTAATGTTATTAAAAAGGGTACTGCAATTATAATATCAACAATGGGTTTACATAGAGATCCAAATTATTTTCCAGAACCATTAAAATTTGATCCAGAAAGATTTCGTGATAATCAAAATAATTTCAATGAATCAGCTTATATACCATTTGGTGAAGGACCTAGAAATTGTATTGGTAATATTTTTATTTCTTATTTATTTTTTATAATATTCAAGTTAAAAACATTTATATATAATTTTGAAGGTATACGATTGGGTAAAATGAATGTCAAAATGGGAATTGTAATGATATTAACAAAATTTAATATTGAAGCTGTTGAGAAAAAAGAAATTGAATTTGATACTTTTTCGGTTGGTTTAGTGGCTAAAGATGGAATTAATATTAAATTATCAAAGAAAATATTATAGATCATTATATACAAAATAGTTATTATTAACATATTTATTTGGTATAGCAAAATTACTCTTTTTGTTTAATATACTTAAAAAAATATCTGTTATGAAAGATAAATTCATTAAAATTTAGTTTCAAAAATTAATAATTTTTTTTTATTTTAATTTTTTATTAAAGTAAATTTACTTTGGACTGAGAGTCATCATAATTTTGAAAAAAATTAGGAATTTGGTGTTTCAACTGATCATGTCTTAAAAACATTTAAGGCATGATTTTTTCGAAACATTTCTTTCGGGGCACATTTTTCCATAAATTCCAGTACAGAATTTTGCATATATTTATGTGCTGTAGTATATAAGAAGATTAAATATATTAAAATTTCGCTTGCATATTTTCAGGCGTATGTATCAAAAATATTATATTGTTTGGTATATTTTATGGTATAAATTTTATATTAATGAAGTATTAAAGGATTATTGTTAATTGAACGTTCAAGAATAAGAGAAACAACTTATTCCACTTTTTTAAACTTTTTAATTCACTTCTAAACTGTTTGTAAATTAAATATTTATATTATTACTATTCTTTTAAATGAGGAAATGGTCTGAATGGATTTTTAATTTTAGATGAATCATTTTTTAAAAAATAAGTACAATTTTTTTTAAATGCATACATTTAGTATCCATATGGATATGGATTATATAGATTACTAATATAGTTATTTATTTCTGTCATATTTTAGCAACAATTATCGTTTTATCAAATATTGTCGATACAGTAATCTGAATAAGAAATATTAAAAATGAATTAATTAAGGCGTTTCATATCAAAACACGTCTTATCCACGTTTTAAGTCATATTATATTAAGTATATTTTTGTTTGTCAGAAACAAAAATATCTGCCAAACAAAAATTATTTTTTCGCCTAAAAATATGTATTGGAAAAATAAAGTTTTCACAAAATTTGCATTAAATCAGTTATATTTAAAAAAAAAACATAATTAAAACCTGCTATTGTAACAATTTTTATATTTTCCTAATTAATACAAATTACAACAAAAATTTGAATAGAAATGTATATTCGCATCATATTTACAACCGTTTCACTTTTAACCACATTCCTTCAACTGGACTTGTAATAAAACGGTTTTTATTCAGTTTTACTGGGAATTCCATTTTCGACGATAGTGAATATGTAAATTTACGCAAAGTAGCAATTAGTCCGAGCCTTGCTTGCATCATACCAAATCTAGCACCGATACAATTTCTTGGACCTTCTCCAAATGGTAAAAAACTCGTTGTTGGACGACTCTGAATATTGGCTTCAGTGAAATTATCTGGATTAAATTCTTCTGGATTTTTATAGAATTCGGTATCTCTATGAATGGCATATACTGGTATTGCTACAAGAGTTCCTTTCTTTATAACATACATTGAATTCGGAATTTTGTAATCATTTTCCGCAGTACGGAACAACGTTGTAACTGGTGAATAAAGACGGAGAGTCTCTAAAACAAATTGAAGAAGAAATGTGAAATAAATATTATTTTAAAATAAATTTTTACCTACCGTTTAATATTTGATCTAAATATTTCATATCCATCATAGCTTCATATGTTAATTGTCCATCATGTTTTTTAAGTACTTCGTCAATATGATTTCGTGCATTCTGTTGAATGTTTTGATGTACAGCTAACTCATATAAACAGAATGTTAACAGCGTTGATGATGTTTCAAATCCAGCAGCGAAAAATACAAATGCTTGTGCTAATATTTCATTTAAAGTTAATGGATTCTCCGAATTTTCAGTATTTTTCTTTATATCAATTAATAAATCTAAGAAATCATTTCGACGAACTTTATTCGTTTTCCGATACTTCATCGTCTCGACAACAACATTAGTAAAGAATTTTGTCATATCTTTGTGTAAAGGTACAATTCCTATTTTTGTAGCGAAATCACGAAAAGTCATTAAAATCAGCATTTGAACAAAATTATATTTTGGATTTTCAAATATTTTCATTCCCATATTACGAAATTCAGCATTTTGATTATTTAATGTATGGCATTCAATACCGAATGCGCACGATCCTATCACATCAGTTGTATAACGAGCTAGAATATCCTTAATTTCTATATCTGTGTTAAATTCTGTTTCCATTTCAATTTTTAATTCTAAACGTTGTAGTACTTCAACAATTGTTGGAAACATAAATTTCATTTTTCCACTTGTAAAAGTTGGAGTTAATTTACTACGTAAAGCTCTCCATTTTGGACCATGAATGGTAAACAAATGAGCTGAAAGTGGATCATCTTTTTCATTATAGTAAATACCGCGATCATTAAAATTGTGTGCATCTTTAATAAAAATATGTTTTAATAGGTCTTGATCCATGGCCAAAGCAATAGGTTTTAAAAAGAAGTAAATACCAACAATTGGTGTTTTATTTTTATACTTATTGTAAAATGTATGTAATCGATTCATAATATGTTCTTCGGAACCGACACCTTTTAAATTTCCAAATGGAAATTGTGGGTTTACGTAAACAATTTTGCATTTCTTCCAGAAACTATATTGATGATGAGTTAGCCATATTAATATTAAGATAATAATAGTAACTATTAAAGATATTGTTAATAGAATCATTTTACTATTTTCGACCGTCTGCTAAAATTAAATTATGTATAACCGACCACTTTGAAAGTAAAATATATACTAACTTATAAAATGATTAAGCTAAAATATATTTATTATTTTTTATATAAAGCAAATAAATAATAACAAGAATAATAATTATGCTATTTAAATTTGTGTTATCAAGAAAGTGTAAACACACTGCCAAAAAAAATAAATATAAAAATAGCTTTTTCTTTATACACAGTAAATCATCAAGCTAGTAACATCGAAATATATGCCTAGTTAAAGATAATAATTTCACTATAAAGATAATATCAGCTCTATTTATTTTATTTGCAAAATATTATTTTTTCAGTAAACGATATATTAAGAGACTCATCATTAATTAAGTTCAAAAACATGAAATGAGGTTAAATAGAGTTAAAAAGTTTCTGTACTCTTTTGAAACGTATATTTTAATTATTTTTGCACTATGTGTAGGGATTGGACTTAGGGTTCAAAAAATAACTAAATTTTAGTGAACACTATATATATTTAGTATCTAAATAAAACATTTAAATAGATTTTAAAAGTTTAGATTCTCATGGTTTACCGAAAAACACGGTACGTTAGTTTAACTTTAGCATAGTAAAGGCATGATTCAATAAACTTCTTCAAAAATAAACTACATAATTTTCAGTTGTGTCTTAGTCATCCTCGAGGATGTTTTGTGTAATAATAAATTCTTAACATTTAGTTCAGATTTATGACACATGCTAGACACAGTTAATATTTTAAAGGTATTTTATGTTCTGGATACATTTTCGCAACATGAATTTAGTGATGTGATCAACTCGAAATAAACATAGTTATGTTGGGTTCTACTAAACATAGCTATTTTGAAAATAACCTCCAACAGTTTAAAAATAAAAATAGTCTATGATGGGAAAAAACGCAAAATATGGGTTCATATAGCTACTTATTTCTATCTCGTAATTAATTTTCCTATGTGTTGCTCATTATCAACTTTTTTACTATATATGTGTGCTTATCTTATTATAATGCACCTCGTAATTATGTGGTGCTCCTTATCAATATTTACTACATATGTGCTTATCTTATTATAATGCACTTAAATTATTTTATTAAAATAAAATAATTTAAGTGCATTATATTAACCTAAAGCTAGACATTATTTAATTGTTGTTACATAGTTAATTCTTATGACTACAGTGTACGAAAAATAATATTAGATATTGTATACTTTTTTTAAAAATTTATTTGTAGTTGTATTTTATTTTTTCACACAAATTATTCACAAAAACACATATTATTCACTTTTAGAATACTTTTTATTTAAATTACGTTTATCTTTTATTAATTCATTCATTATATTGAATTGGTGTTTAAATGCCTAATCTGATTATATTTTCAAGTGGATGGGATGAAGCTAAAGTTTCTTATTTTTCGAAGTACACATTTTATTTCTTGAGTATTGCAAAATATTTTTCGAAATTCACAAGTTACTCAGTCCCACACTTCCAGCTATGTAAAATAAATTAAATAGAAGAGAGTTTGTTTGCTTGTTTTATTTTTTAATTAAATTTTTAAAATGATATTTAAAAAAATATAAAATATTCGCTGATTTAACTGATAAATCATGTTCTAATTTGAGTGATATTTTTGCAAAATATAATGTTATTGTTAGCCTGATTGTTCGCAGCACATTTAACAATTGTAGATTTTGAATAATATTTCCAATACACTAATAATTTAAATTAGTACAGAACAACTTTACCTTTCCAACTTATTTTTACTTGTTTGCCAGTTGCAGAAAGACAAATGACCAAATAAAAAGGTAAATTGACAAATAATTAATTATGAATATTAAATACATTAGTTTCTGATTACCGTGAATACCAAACCATATGTTTCTTAGCATACTATAATTGTAAAAGCCAATTAAATTTGATTAGAGTTTTGTTAGTTTTAAAATAAAGCAATCTTGATTTTCCCGAATAAAACTTTCTCGAGAAATGAGAATATTAAAATTTCATTATTTCTCGAGAAGAAGATTTAGGATGAAACCATATAAGATTAACTTACATGTTTCTACATCATGTTTAAATATATTTTAAGTCGTGTCGCCGCTATATTCATGGATTTTGATTTATAATACATATTGTAGCAATAAAACTTTCAAGCAATATATAATATGTGGTAAAATACATATCATGGCTAAATAGGGTGTTTGTCGCAGTTTCAACCAGATTCTTAATTTTCTAAACTGCTAGTTTCACGACCACTATCAACATTTCTATTTATAATTGAATTTTTTGTAAAAATAAACATTAAATAAACAATTATCAAATTGGATAACGAATAATTATAAAAGTAGCCTTTACAAACTGTAATTTGTGTTAAAGTTAACATTAATATATAAATAATGTCATAATAATGAGCGCTAAAAATTTAGCGTTAAAATTAAAATTTCTTGGCTTAACACCTGGAAACATATAAATTCTGAAGAATATTTTATCAACGAGACGGAACAAATTAATTTTTTACAGTCGGTTTTTATATTTTTCTCAATAGTTAAAAGGACATTGTATAGAATTTTGGTCCTTTTAGTAAATCTGAAAAATACGAAAAGCGTAACAAATTTTTTATAAAAACTCTGAGTTTAAAATTGTTTCCTTTTTTTCTGTATTTGAAAAGACATAAATGTCTAAAAATGGATACAAATATCCAGTTTATATAGACAGGACGAATATAAATTTGTAAAGATAAAAAAAGGATCAGAATAATATGGGATAATGAATTGAATAAAAAGTACATTTTTGCCTTTTTTTAAAAATGTAATGGTCAAAAATAGTAAATATTATTTTTTTAATAAACTCACTCTTGCGTAGCAGATTTTAGGTTTTTTTGTTGAAAAATGAGTTGACAGAATTTTATAAGTTCACGTTTTTCTTTTTGGTATGTTTTTTGTGTTAGATATTTACAAGATTGGAGGATATACATATAATTAATAAACTATACTCAACTGAAAGAATATGGAATATAGTAATGATTTACTCATATAGTGGCTTCCATTTAACTCGCAAATAGCGGACTATAACCAAGAAGTCTTTTGAAAATTTATACAATTTTGCATAGATGAAGAATTCTAATTTTGATTTTTGCCAAAATATTGAACTGTATATTACTTCACTTGTACCAATAACCACAGACCGGCTTTGGCTTAGTGGTATGGCGCGGTAAGTAGTGGTATGGTTCGGTAAGTACTGGTATAGTACGGTAAGTACTGGGTTCGACTCACGTCCGAGGCACTGATGTTAGTTTCAGTTTAATCAGCTTTAAATTAGTATCAGTAATAAAATTACCATAAAATGTAATTTAAGACTGGGACAAATGCTAACAGTGTAACAATAAATTTGCTAACAATAAATGTCATTTAGCTTGTTGGTTGCAAGACTCTTCACTATAAAGAAATTTATGGTTCTGAATCCATATAAAATTAGTAGAATTAGCAGGTCAAAATTGCAATAGCATGTTACGAGACCCTTTAAGAAAGACACCAACGTTAGCGCCAATGAAAAGAAGAAGTACCAATTAACCAAAAGGATTTATTTTCATCTACTATATTAATTATGCATCTGAGCTTAATATCCAGCAAATTTTCTAATCAAACAATTTTTTATTTTTATATAATCGATGATACGTGGTCCCATTAGCGCCAATGTAACTTTTTTATATAATGTATTGAAATTTACATTACAATAATTATCCTTATCGACGGAACTTAGAAATTATAAATTAGAAAGTTAATATACATATACGCAAACAGGGCGCTATACACGAAAGTGCCGACAACACATTAACTGGTAAAATAATTTCCAGCTAATCATACCACCTAGCTCAAGCAGAACCTAAAACCAAAAACAAAAAAATGTTATCCTTCAAAAAGAAAATAAAACCAAAACATAAAAGAAAATATACCGCAAAGAAATATTATATCAAAGGATATTCGCTGACGGCGATATTAACACTAATTTATAAGTGGCACGGCGGCCTTTTAATATTATCAGAAGAAATCACACGTGCTAATCAGAAACTTTCTTCAATTTTAACACACACACACACAAAAAAATCCATTAATTTAAAGACGGAAGGATCTAAAGGTCGATTTTTTTTTCTATGTTATTAAACAATAAACATCTAACTATTAAAAGGACAAATAAGGGATGAACTAGAAAGGACCTCCACAAAAATCATAGGCAATTTTTTTTTCTGCTTTGATGATGCCGTGACAAACTATTCTTTTGTTTATTGAAGAATTTGTACGTTTTGCCAATTTTTTTTTATTCAATTTTTAAATACAAGATAAAAATTTATGTTCATATTTACTGTTAACAATAAATTTATGTTAAAGTTATTCAATTTAGTGTCACAATTGCTGAAAAATTGTTCTCTGCATGTTATTTTTCATTGTCAAAACCTTGTAAGTTACAAGATATTGGACCACCAATAATGTATACTTTCATCTTAGATTCTACAAAAATATTGAATTGCCATAAAATTCTACAAAATTCGTATTGTAATCATAATTATTATTAATATTTCTACATAAAGAATTAACTAAGTAACTTGATAATAAAATAAGGAATATTCACAAGTTCTGGTTTTTCGAAAGAATCTTTATTTTTTAGACATTAAGTTAATAACATACATTTTGGAACGTCTTTAAAATCTAATTTCAAATTTAATACAATATTAAAACGTAAGAATTTTGATCAAATTTGCTGAACAGCATTGATGTAATTTAATGCCATACTGCATACCAATATCCAAATGACGAATTGTGTCTCACTTCAATGTACTAAATTATCAATTGATCTTAAATTTAACATGATTGGCCTTAAGTTACAAACTTCTTACAAAAATTAAAATTATTGTGTTATGTTAACATTTTTTAAACAATTTTAAAATAAATCTGACATTAACAAAATTAATTTTTTTTAAAAAAAAGTAATTATATTATTTATTTTTGAGTCCTTTCAATGAAATTGAATGAAAATTTCTGCTTTACCATCATGAAATTTCAATTTCAAGGATAATTCAAAAGATTAACAAAATTTATATTTTTAAATTTAAAATAATAATTTATTTTTTTCAAATTTTATTATTGAATTACCATTTAATTTTAAATTCGTCCTGCATTCTATTCAATTTCTTTTTTTATTATTAGTTTATTTTTTTAAATAGTATTGTCCTTTTTTTTTTGAAATATTATGTTGCCATTTAACAGTAATTCAATTCTAAAAGTGTAGATAAAAACCATAATAATGTCAATTATATTTTTTTCCTTAAAAAAAAAAGGACTCATCAGTGACTTTCAATCTATAAGCATTTTGCACTCTATTATTATTAAGGATATACAATTTTATTGTCACAAAGGAAATTTAGTATAGTTAATAGTCGAATAATAGAAGTCTATTGATTTTGAAATTGATTTTTGATTATTTTTTTTCTTTTGATAATAGATTTTTAAAGGACCTTAAAAATATCAATAATAAAATGAACAAACACCTTCAATTGGTAGTTATTTAAGTCCTTAAATATACTTGGAAAAATAAATTTGTAAATTATAATGAAACTCAATCAAAATGGAAAAATATATTTGAAAATTTTTTTATTGTTAACAAAAAAAGAACACTATAATTTTTCTATTCTTATAAAAAATTTACTATTGAAATTTAGTATTTTTTTACTTAGATTTACTTTAAAAGGATATAAATACTTAAAATTAATAGGAAATTTCGAAAGAATACAATTTTTACTGTGCCTATTCTACTGCAGTATAATAAATTATATATAAAATAAAATTGGATATATTTTTCAATTAAGGCTAATTTTTTATTTTAAATAAAATCCATACAAATGCCCAGTTTTACAGTGGGATTTTAAACTGTTGAGTTTAAACTTCAGTTTAAATTATTACTCTTACTATTAGGTTTATGCAGTACAGTTTAATTTAAACAGCAGATGACTAGAGTTTAAACAAATTCTACTCATTATGTTAACTTTATGTAGCCAATTTGAAAATTACGAAGCAAATTATTCACAAAATATTATTACATGGTGGTTTATGCAAATGCGAATTTCGTACGTTTTTGCTGCCTTTTTCCGCAGTGAATTATTTAAATAGTGTGGACATATTTTTGTCGTGCGAATTAATAGCGAATCTGTACTTTTGGGATAATTATAGCAATTTTTTTATTTGGCTGGTAATTATTTTGTTAATTATTGGTTAATTTCTTAAGGACACAAATAAGTAGATACTAGATCTAGTCAATAAAAATCAATCAGATCCTGAACCTACATTAAGTCGATATATTAAATTATAATGCGGCATAAAAGATCATATTATGAAATTCTGCACTTACCTTCTATTATTTTATTATGTTCTTTTATCGCAGTTATTTAGAAAAATATCCACAATTATCCTTTTTAAAAAAAAATGAATATTTTTTTACACTATTTCATTCAGTATTTTAGATTTGCAGTTGCATTCTTGATTTTTAAGTTCTTGAAACTAGACTGTACAAATAGTATTACTATTCAATAATTTAAAAAGAAATTATATATAAAAACTCAGTGATGCACATCTCCTTCAATTGTTTATTAAAGGACATTGCTATATTTAAAGTACTTCAAAATCTTATTCAATAAATATTTTTTAGTACTTTATAAAAAGGACATGTATCTGTACAGGAAATGGCATGAATGGAAAAGAATGAGAAGATTTTTACAATTGTTTTTGGACAAGCCACGCTGTTCTTTTCATTTTTTTTTTTTTTGTAGAAATTTTTAGCTTGAAATCGAATTGGCACATTGCAGCAATCAATTGAATTTTGTATAGTTTAACGGACAAAAAAATATCCTTAAGGAAGAATAATTATAACAATTGAATAAATTTTGAAATCTTTGTATATTTCTTTCTTGAATTTATGATGGTTAATTTTATTCCAAAAAATAGAAAGGAAATGTTTAGTACGTAGAGTAGTTTTTAAATAATAAAAAAAATGTTTACAGAACTAAAAGTTATTTTGAAGAAAAATAGCAAAACAATTTAAAAGAAATAAAGGATAATGTAATATTTTTTATTATATTTTTGAAATTGTAAAAAGCCGGATGTGACTTATTGTCGAGTTACAATATGTCATTGAAAATTGTTTGAGCAAGAGCCTTAACTGTGGTTGAGTACGCCACACGTAACATATGTAATATTACAATCTTGATGTTTTTCACTTAAAAAGTGATAAAGTTAGTAACTGTCCTTCTTCAAATATCCTGCACTTTTAATATCCTTTTAAGATCGGTTTGAAAATTCGAAAGTTTATATTTTGTTTGGAAAAAAAATATATAAATTACCAAAAAATATAGAGTACTTTATAACCCATAACCGTAGATGTAAAAATATTATATCTATGGTTTTATTCAATTTGAAAAGGATTTAGGTAATTTAATTTATAAATAATCATTTCCATTTGAAACAAGATTATTTTTGAAAAACGACTAATTTAATGTGAAAATGGTATATTTTAGGTTTAACAATTCGAAAATTTCACACAAAAATGTTTTGCACAATTAGACACGATAGAAAATTAAATTCAGTAAATTTAATTTTAGGCAGATTTAAAAGATTTTTAAAATTTTTAATAATTTAAATATATTTTTTTTTAAACAATATCATGGTGCAGTTGCATTTTGTATTACAATAAAGCCAATCGGTCTAAAATAATTTGTAAAGAATATATTTTAAATTTAGTGCAAAATAGTGAACTTTCAATATAAATAATTTATTTTTTGGATAGACTTTATTTATATTTCAACATAAATTAAGAATTTAAAATTATTAATTGTGATATTGTTAGTAAACTAATTAAGACAAATCAGCATTTTCATTTTAAACAAATATTGATTTAAAAAAGAAAAATATATTGAACATAACAACAAATATTTTTAAACAAATATTGAAAATAGTTTTTCAAATACAAAATTTATTTAACATACTTTAAAAACATTTGTTGTTATGTTAATTAGAATTTAATAACAAGAAAAGATATAAAAATTATTTAAATTACATTCAAAACTATTATTAAATTTAACTTTAACCACAATAATAAATTGTATTAATTTAAATTATATCAATTCCATTACTGCGATTTTTTATATCCCCTAATTCTAATTTTAATTAAATCACCTTCTAATTTTTGGTAAGCAACGATACACCACTAAATAAATATTTGAAATCGTTGAACTTTCTAAAGTATTTTACATTAAATTATTGAAATTTTTTCGAAAATATTACTTTAAATCTTGAAAAATGAAAAGTTTACATTATGTCCATCTTGACTTTGTTAAAAGTACTCAATTTGAAAACATATAATGACAATAATAGAAACATTTTATTCTAATAATCTGGTACATCAAAATTTTATCTAAACTAAATATTTAATAGTTATGTTATAAAAAAATTCAATTTTATATTACAACTTCAGATACATATATGTTAAATCAATCGTGAAATAAAGATTTTTGTATACCTAGATCCTTATTTAAACAATATAATAATTGTTATAAAAATATGAAATAAAACTCTTTTTAAGAATAAATACTCAATAATAACGAATCAATTCAACAATTTTATTAGGAACAATATTTCCAAACAAAGATCCTTTCTAAAAAAAAAACCAAAAATTAAAAAAAATTAGTTAAACCGAAAATTCAGTCAACCGAACTGAGGTTGACCGAATCTGAAAATATAACAAAACATAATATATAATATGAACTGTTGCACTCATCCTTTGAAATATATGTTACAACAAGTAAGTACCTTACTTTAATCCTTGAACAATTTTCAAATAAAATATATTCTATTTATATTTGAACAAAATAACAAACAATTTCTAAATTATCGTCCTTGAGGGCATAATAGTTCCTATAAAAAAAGGATATATTTTAAGGATCACATTAAAAAAAAAACTAGTAGAACTAAAATAGATCTTATCTCAAAAAATCTATAGTTTGTTTCCTTAAGTTTCAACACAAAAAGAAAAACAAGACTAAATTCAGCAAAGATTTACATTGTCCTTAATAAATAAATAGGTTTTTTAGTGTGTCCTTTTTCGTCAAGATCGTTATCAATTAAAATAACAAACTATTTTTCTAGAAATATTAAGAATTTTACTTTGTTTGAAGAACAACAAATGATAAAATATAAAATCCTTCAACTATCCTTGCTTTAGGCACTGCTTACTACCTTAGATTAGGCCTTTTTTGAATCTTATCTCCGAAATATTCAGATTTGATCAATTTTTATTTTTTTTTTGATAACTTGAACAAGAAATAAAAAATTTTGTATGAAAATGTTTTTTTGTGGATTAGAAAAAATAATATTTTAACAGAGATTTTAGGAAAATATATTTTAACTGCTTAAACTGTCCTTAGTGTCAAATTTCAAAATATAATTTTAAAGGATTTCTTCAAAACATAAAACAATTTTTATACCTGCGCTAGATTAATGATAATAATATAAAAGTTATCAAAATATCACGAGACCAATAATAAAATAAAAGTGTTTTTGTTTTATCTGATTTTAAAGTTTTCCTGAATTTTTACATGACACTTTTAAGTGATATAATTTCTTATCACAAATATCACAGAAACATAAAATTCAATCCCTTTTTAAAAAAAATATACCTATTTTAGTTCAATTTGATTTAATTTTGATGATAAAAATGATCAATTTTTGGCTAAATTATGTTTTGAATAAATTACGAATTTTGCGAATCGTAAAGATTTATGATAAGATTTATTATTTGTGAGCTCAAATTTCATTAAAGATTATATAGTGGCCAATTGGAATTACTATTGTTAAATTTCCAGATAATCTAGAATTGAAGTTAATACAGAAAAAATGGATTTATTAACATTATGACCAGAATGTATCAATACTTATATTACAGAAATCAAACTAACCAATTATAGTAATTATTATCAAACTAATATAATAGCTAATAAATTATTTTCCACCCTTAGGAAATGCATAACCTTAGGTTAACAAAATAGATCTTTAACAATTTAAGTTGTATATTCAATCCCTAATAAATATTTGTTTTCCCAATGGATACGCTATAAAAATCATAAAAAAAACGAATTAGTTACTTACAACATAATAAAATCTGTAAAATAACAATAGGGAATATTTATCTATAAAATTGTCCTGCTGTTTTCTTGTAACCTAAAGGTATTTTTAACTAACCTAGTGCGGTGCTAGATAATATCCCTAGAGATAAATTTACGCCAAAACAAGTGTTATATATTTCACTTTATCATTTTTTTCAGAGAAATTTTTATCCGCCCCACATAATTTATTATAAGAATTCTTATTCCCTAGGTCCTAGGAGATGTCCTAGTGAGAAAGACTGACACTTCAAGGTTGGTATACTATAAATTTTTAAAAGGAACTACAAAAGGATATCATTTAATAAAGGTACAAAACAAAAATATATTACACTATAAAATTTTGAAAAATTTAATTCTTTACATTAATTTGATTGAAATTTTACCTGTTTAGCAGTTGAATGACATAAAATTTTATGAACACGTAATTTTTTCCTATATACTAGATTTTTGTGTATATTTTATTAAATGCTTAAATTAAACCACTACCTTCCTGATTTTCAATGGAGAATATAAATACGTACATGTTTTATCATCAAGTGCCATCTTGAGAAAATAGGTAAATTAACTAGTATCTTCATTTTCAGATTGCTGAAAAACGTATAAATACTTATCTCATCAATCAGTTTTATACCGGAAATTATAGATCTTTATTTGCACAATTACAATTAATAAAAAAATACTGGTTAAAAAACATGGAGCTTGGTGAGTACAGAAAATTCCATTCTAAACCTGTTACTTTTACTGATTTTAATATCTTTTCCATAATTTTGAGCAATTTTTAATATTTTTCAAAAATATTTAATGAAGTATATTGATTATATAGCAAAACATTATTCCTTTTTAATATCTTTTCAAAATCTGAGCAAAAGGCCCTCATTCGTATCGATTTTTTAACACCCATGTTATTTTGTACACTTTTTTACATATTTTATTTTCAGATTGTCGAAAACTTATAAATACTTATCTGATCAATAAAGATCTATACTCGAAAATATATAGATCTTTATTTGCAGAATCAGAATTAATAAAAAAATAAATACTGGTTAAAAAAACATGGAGCTTGGTGAGTATAGAAAATTCCATTTTAAACTTGTTACTTTTACAAATTTCAGTATATTTCCCACAATTTGAGCATTGTTTAATATTTTTCAAAAAAAATTTATTCTAGGATATTGGAAAAGAAATCTCCTGTCGATTGATAAAAAAATTTCGATATCTGAGTGAAAGGATCACAGTTATTACTTTTTTTACCATCAGGTTGCTGAAAAACATAAGGAAAATAATGTTTTCCTGAATAAGTTTTTGCTGAAAACTAAAGGATCACAAGACTGAAGAATTAAAAATCATCAGTTTTCGTACACAAAGTCATAAGATTCATAATTATATGTTTAATGTAATATCTTGTTAAATAAAAAAATATTAAATAAATAAACTTTGCTAAGAAAATCATCAATTTTCATAAACTAACTCATAAGATTCATAAATTATATGTTTGATGAAATCTTGTTAAATAAAAAAATATTAATAAATAAATCTTTGTTTTTAATTTCCCATCCCTCTCCCTGTAAGAAAAGTATTGAAAAATGCTGGAAATTTCTCCAAAAATATTCCAAAAAACATAAAATCTGAAAAACCATATTTTTGGGCCAAAAAAAAATATATCCTTAGTTTTCATAAACCAAAAAATTATTAATTTTGAGTTAAAATTTACTTTCTGAGATTTCTGATCGCCTGGTATTTTTTAATAAAAATTTCTTAATTTTAAAATTTCATGACAGAAATTTACAAAAAATATTTTAAAATTCCAACTTGAGGAATTTTCAAAAATATTTACAAATTTGACTAAAAATACCAGGCGATCATAAATCTCAGCAAGTAAGAATTCCAAGTTAAAAGTTTTTCCACATTCCTATAGATGGCGCCATGGCGGTCAAAAATTTACTTAGTTTTTCCACATTCCGATAGATGGCGCCATGACATCTAAAAAAATATGTTTAGTTTTTCCACATTCCGATAGATGGCGCCATAACGGTGATTTTTATAATTTTTGGGCATCATGGCGCCATCTATCGGAAAGTGGAAAAACTTTTAACTTGGAATTCTTACTTGCTGAGATTTATGATCGCCTGGTATTTTTAGTCAAATTTGAAAATATTTTTGAAAATTCCTCAAGTTGGAATTTTGAAATATTTTTTGTAAATTTCTGTCATGAAATTTTAAAATTAAGAAATTTTTATTAAAAAATACCAGGCGATCAGAAATCTCAGAAAGTAAATTTTAACTCAAAATTAATAATTTTTTGGTTTATGAAAACTAAGGAAGGTCAAAATTTTTGGAAGTTGATTTTATAATTTTTGGACGTCATGGCGCCATCTATCGGAAAGTGGAAAAACTTTTAACTTGGAATTCTTACTTGCTGAGATTTATGATCGCCTGGTATTTTTAGTCAAATTTGTAAATATTTTTGAAAATTCCTCAAGTTGGAATTTTGAAATATTTTTTGTAAATTTCTGTCATGAAATTTTAAAATTAAGAAATTTTTATTAAAAAATACCAGGCGATCAGAAATCTCAGAAAGTAAATTTTAACTCAAAATTAATAATTTTTTGGTTTATGAAAACTAAGGAAGGTCAAAATTTTTGGAAGTTGATTTTATAATTTTTGGACGTCATGGCGCCATCTATCGGAAAGTGGAAAAACTTTTAACTTGGAATTCTTACTTGCTGAGATTTATGATCGCCTGGTATTTTTAGTCAAATTTGTAAATATTTTTGAAAATTCCTCAAGTTGGAATTTTGAAATATTTTTTGTAAATTTCTGTCATGAAATTTTAAAATTAAGAAATTTTTATTAAAAAATACCAGGCGATCAGAAATCTCAGAAAGTAAATTTTAACTCAAAATTAATAATTTTTTGGTTTATGAAAACTAAGGAAGGTCAAAATTTTTGGAAGTTGATTTTATAATTTTTGGACGTCATGGCGCCATCTATCGGAAAGTGGAAAAACTTTTAACTTGTAATTCTTACTTGCTGAGATTTATGATCGCCTGGTATTTTTAGTCAAATTTGTAAATATTTTTGAAAATTCCTCAAGTTGGAATTTTGAAATATTTTTTGTAAATTTCTGTCATGAAATTTTAAAATTAAGAAATTTTTATTAAAAAATACCAGGCGATCAGAAATCTCAGAAAGTAAATTTTAACTCAAAATTAATAATTTTTTGGTTTATGAAAACTAAGGAAGGTCAAAATTTTTGGAAGTTGATTTTATAATTTTTGGACGTCATGGCGCCATCTATCGGAAAGTGGAAAAACTTTTAACTTGGAATTCTTACTTGCTGAGATTTATGATCGCCTGGTATTTTTAGTCAAATTTGTAAATATTTTTGAAAATTCCTCAAGTTTGAATTTTAAAATATTTTTTGTAAATTTCTGTCATGAAATTTTAAAATTAAGAAATTTTTATTAAAAAATACCAGGCGATCAGAAATCTCAGAAAGTAAATTTTAACTCAGGATTAATAATTTTTTGGTTTATGAAAACTAAGAAAGTATTTTTTTTTTGCCCAAAAATATGGTTTTTCAGATTTTATGTTTTTTGGAATATTTTTGGAGCAATTTCCAGTATGTTTCAATGGAAATACCTAATTTATTTCATATAATAAAAGACTTTTAATTTTGCCAATTATAATATATATTTTTATTTTCGCTAATGAATACATAATAATAATTATTATTAATAATTATTAATTATTAATTATAATAATAATTATTAATTATTATTTACATAATAACTAAATACTAAATAAATACTAATAATTATTTTTCTGGCTATATTTTTTTTAATATTTATATTTTGTTTTAATTCAAAAAAATAAATTAAATTATTCATAAGAAATTATATAATTATTGTAACAGTATGTTTATAAATGTAAAGAAATATGTACCTATATGTATATATATGTAAAGAATTTAACTAGAAATACTAATCTGATCAATAAGTTTTATCACTAAGTTAAAGATCTTTATTTGCAAAATAATAATTAATAAAAAAAATTGCTGGTTAAAAAAAGCATGGGGCTTGCAGTGTACAGTAAATCCCTTTCTAATTCTGCTGCTTTTATAGATTTTAGTATATTTTCCTTATCTGGAAATTTTCATCTGCAAAATGAACAGTAATTTATTCTTGTAAGTCTATATGGGCTTGAAAAGGTAAGTTAATAATAAAAAAATATTAATTAAAACTATTAAAAGTTTAATAAAGAGACATTAATTGCCACTAACGACCAATTCAAATACATCAGTCTCAAGAAATGTTATTGCATTTTGTAGAAAAGATAAATTTCAAAAAATTGTTTTAGTTTGTACGTTTTTATATTTATTTTTAAAAAAATAATAATTTAATATTAAAGCTCTTACTCTCTTACTCTTATAATAAAATTTAGTGAAAAACTTTAGTCTCTAAAAATTAAATTTTCCTCTTTCTTTAAAAATAAAAAACTCTAATAAAAATATTAATAAAAAAATATATGATTTTATCCTCAAGCCCAGAACTCTTCAGGGGGTAAGAAACCTTAAATTTCTGGTTAAAAATAAATTTTTAAAGTTGAACACGTGTTGAACACACAAAATAAAAACCACCACAAATATTTCAACTAATATTAGTTAGCAAGAAATTGGAAATAAAAGCGTTGATAAAAACCGCTTATCGCCTTGGAATTGTTAAATACTGAAGACAGGGTAATTAAAAAAGTGAACATCTAAGACAAATGTAGAGAATAATTTATAGATATTAAAAAAAAGATTATCTAGTGTCTTATGTAGTGAAATTCTGTTCCTAGCCTAGTATGCGACAACTTCAATTTTTAAAAGAGTTAGCCACAAAAAGATAATTATACTCATGTGGGTACCGCAAATGTAGAATCAAATAACAAACCTGACGACCTAGATAAACAAGATTCAGAAAACACATTTAACACTTCTACTTTTTAAGGTTTTCCGTTAAATTCAGGAGAGAGCTTAATAGCGAGAGAGCTTAATTTTTGTCTAAAGACAGAAGAACCAAAAAAAGTGGAATGCAGTCGCAGGCAGCAAACTATCTGAATCTCAAAAGAAATCGAATTCTTACAGGATTTCTCACTGCCGCCTTAGCTATAATCTAAACAAATTCAAGGGACTTCCAAATATCATTTCTAGAACAATTGTTTGCTGCTTGACGATATTGCATCCTCCTTCACAAAAGAACTTCTGGAATTTCTTAAAAGTCTAAGTTTCTTTAATGATATTTTGAAAATTGCGGCAGCATAATAGAGCCAGTAGTTTCTGGGGCTCAATCTTGACCTGTAAATATAGTCATGAAATCACCTTGTCCCAATTGATTGATCATTTCAGGGTTTGTAAAATTCAATGGTAATTTTCTATACAGCGTGAACAAGTGATTTAATATTACCGATTTCTTTTTGTAATGGTAATTTTAACGACCCTCAAAACATGTTTTTTTTGTTAGAGGGGCGATTTTTGTTTAACAATATCATATATAAATTGAAGCAAGAGAAAAGGATCTTAATGTTTGACATTACAAGAAAATATTTTGTTTAATAAAACAGAACATATTTTTATTATATTTCATAAAAATTATTGTTTATGTTATAAAATGAACAATTTATAAATGTAAAATATTTTGATTGATGTGTACGTGATCGTAAGTTTGGTAGTGGCGTTTATTAAAGAAACACTTAAATAAAAAAAAAATTATAGAAAATTTAAGTAAAGAAAATTAAAGAATTAAATTTTAAAACACAATTAAGCCTTGAACGATTTTTTAAGACAAGTCTATGTTTACATTAAAACTAAAGTGACAACATGACTTTTGAAATTTAATTTAACTGATAACTAAATAACTGATTGTTATGCGCTTTGTTGTTTGTTGTAATTTTTGCCAAAAATGAACTTGTATTTCTTTGTGCTAAAATGATAGAATAGGTGTAACAGATAATAGCGCTATAATTTCTTTAGATATGTAAGCTATAAAACCACTTTAATGGTTTTGTTCCATCCTGTAAAAATCCCCCTTTAAGATTGATATATGTCTGACTAATTTTTTCACAATTCGATATTCAGTTTGGTGAAAAACATAAATTATTATTTAATCAATAAACTTCTATACCCAATTGGCTCTTCATTTCGCGAATTAATAAATAAATGTTTTTCTGTTGAAATTAATATGTTTTGGAGCATACAGAAAATACGTATCAGGAACTTTGAATCTTCATTGAAAATTCAACTCATAAACTTTAATGTACACTTTATTTGGACGGAAATTATTGTAATATCGAGCGTTAATTAGTTAACACTATTCTCTATTTTATTGTAAAGGTAAAATGCTATGAATATATAATTAAATTAAAAATTGAAAAATTAGATATACTATAAATAATATAAATAATTCTGGCTTACTTCACCATAACGAATTAAACTACTTTAAACTAGTGAATAAAATTTAATTAAATATCTAAACATTGCATACAAGTGTTAATTTCACTAATTAAAAATCAAAAATATTAGTAAGTTTGTTGACGTTGAAGTTTTTGCGCTATAAAGTATAGAACCAAAACTAAGCTTACAATTTGGAAAAATTAAAATATTAAAGCATACAGTTAGACTTATCTCTTTTAATCATTAACTAAACTGGACAGCAGGTAAGAATTATTAGAAACATACGTCAAATTATTTATAATAGTATTACTAAGTATAGGAAGCTAACTAAACAATATTATAATTAATTTATGGTAAAAATGGTCAAATTGGAAAAAAATTCAAAAACATAAAATTGAATTATTGTTTTATTCTTATTATTAATTACTTGCAAATACTTATTTATAAAAAAATTTTAAATTACATATATAATATTATTTTAAATTAATAACTTAATTAATTTTTGGATATTTTAATTATATAATTAACATTTAACTTAACTAATAAATGCTCTAAAAGTATATTCAGTATAATAATATTGCCAAACCTAATTGGCTAATTAGAGAATAGAAATTTAATAATTAGAGAATAAAAATCTTAAATGAGATTTTTGTTAAATGAGATATTGTTGCAAATATAAAGGTTTTCAGTCATATAGTTGTAGCAAACTAAACGTAATTTACTCAAAATGATAATATCACTTAACACCATCAGCTATCAAACTCTTCAATTGTAATACAAAACAATTTTATATTTTATACACTAACTAATTCTTATGAACAGATTGAGTTGTAATATTAATTGAAATAATGAAAAATAGCGAAATTTCATCCTTTTCTGCAGCTGCCTTTTAATATTTTATCTAAAACTCAGCCCAATTGTATACATACAATTTTTTAATTACATGGAAATCCTATTAGTTTCATATTAAAACGAACATACGTGAATCCAAATATTAATAAAAAAGGTAAAATATATTTAACCAATTATCAAAAATATTGAATATACTTAAATGTCCTTAAAATTGTTCACTCTTTTTAGTAGCTGCCGCAATGAAAATCCTTTTAAACAGAATTTTTTTTTGGTTTTTCAAAATTCGGTTTATTTGATCCTTTAATTCTTAACCATGATATTAATTTCCTTCAAAATACCTGAAAATTAGAGTGAAAAAGAAATATTTACATTTTAAAAATTATATCCTTTTTGTTTCTATGATCTAAAATTTTCTGTTATTTATAAAATTCCTTAGATAAAAACCCATTAAAATTAGGTTTTATCTAAAAAAGGAAATTTGAAACTGTACTACAAGGCGTCACCACCATCTAATATCCTTTTCTGTTAGTATAACATTTATTTATTTTTTTATAATCTTATCGGCTTTGTTAGAAATTAAAAAAATATTTAAATACTTTTTTTTTCCAAATTTTAAACTAATAAGTGATAATATTTTTATCTACACATCAAAATTTATTCAAAAAGGGACAAAAAATATAATTTTTTTTGGTCGAATATGAGATGATGATTTGTAAATCCTTGATCTTAAACAAATGTGAGTAAACCAAATTTTGTTTATTTGTATATACGACAAAGAATTTTAAAAACATATTTGAATAATATTTTTTATTTAAGGTCCTTTGAAAGGCAAAACTCTATTTATTTGTTAACTGCTCAAAATATGTTTACTACATGTGTTTCAATGTAATATCTCCAATGACCTCTTAAAAGTTATTTGATAAGTTTACTTAAGCATAAATTTCGTTAAAAAAAAAAGTTCCTTAAAAAATTTGGGTTATATGGTTTTTTTTTTGGTGGTGGGTTATCATTAATTTGAAATATGATATTTTTCATAATTTTTTAAATACATTTTTTTAGGAACCAAAAAATTATATTATTGAAATTTAATTTAAATTTTGACATTGAAAATTTTTAAACATAATATAACTTTAAGTGGATTTAAACAATTTTCTCTGTCATTTTATTAAGATAATTAATAGAAGAAAAATTTTAGGATCACATATTATGTAATGTAATACTTGAGTTAATAAGATTGGTCTATTATGTGTTAGTGGTGGGTCCAATATTCTAATGATTTTATGCTAAAGATAAGTGTACACAATAATTTAATAATTTGTGGAATAATTACAAAAATTTCTGAGGAATTTTATTTTCAATTTTGTATAAGGAAAATATCGTAATAATTTGTATTTTATTAGCTAGAATTGATTATCCTTAAGTTCAAAAAATTGTAAAGGAATTTGATAAATCTACTAGTTTTATGAAAATTGTAAAGGAGTTTGATTAATTATATATGTGAAAATTATAGTTTTGCTAAAATATAGTGAATTAGAAAAGATTCGACGATGTCTATCGACATACTGTCACTGATAAGTATCGAAAATCTGTCCTTTTTTAAAAGTGAAATAACATAGAAAATAATCAAAAATGTCTGTAAATAACTATTTGGAATCGATTCGACTATTTAAAAATCATTCATTAAACCTCCCATCACCATATGTAATAGAAAGCATTTTATTTAATAATTATAGTCTGATCGAAGTCACATCAAATTGAAATCAGGCTAAGTAAATTTAGTAAGATTTTTACCATTTTCTAGCCTCAATTATTGAGCATGCTTCCATAATGTAGTTTGTATACTGTAGATGTAGAACCTTGAATATTTCCTTAACAATTTCAATTATAATTGTTTAATACATTTCTTCACAATGAATAAAGTCATTTTAGAGATGTGTTATTATACTGACACGTATCACAAATATTTGTGTAAAAAAAATTTCCACTGATTCAATCTTATAGTTGTTTGTATGTCAACAAAGAATTTATTTATTTATAAATAATATTTTCAAAATAAAAATATAATCAAAATTTTTGAAATGTTAACCAAAAAAAAAAAACAGATCTACCAAACAATTGGTTGACCAAATATACTATACCACTTTGGCCAAAGAAATCATTTAAAATTATTAATATATTTTAACAATTTTACCTTTTTAAATATCTTCTGCAAATTTAATATATAATTGAAATTTTCGATCTTAACAAAAAAAAAATGTCTATTACTTATTTGATTATCTAACAAAAAAACCAAAAAATAATTTAAGTAATATTTTCAATAACAGCAGGAGTGCTAGAAATAGGTTTTTCTTTATTTGCCTTTTTAAAGCCTACAAAAATGATTTTTTTCTTTCTATTAATAACACAAAAAAATAGATTTTTAATTCTTTCGATCTTTTTATCCTTTAAGTTGAAAAAGGAACTTCTTTATATTTAAGTTTCTGCATCCTCATAAAAAAAGAAAATAGTTCAGTACCAATTTTGAACCTTTTTAACATTATTTAGCTTGCTTTTAATCTTTCTATTTAGAATTTATTAATTCTTCTTTACTATTTAATTTGTTTCCTTTTCAAAGGACTTAATTTATAATAGTTATTTTTGAAATTCAATTTTTTTGTTTGTGCTGCCTTTTTTTTTTTGATAGCATGATTCAAGGATCAATTTATAAAGGTATATATCGGTGTTAGGTTATAAATAGATTCTAAAAATAATTTTTTTCTTCTTCAGAGGCTTTTCAACAACAACCAACAACTAAACAAAAAAAAAAAGGATCTAATATGTTGATGGCATACTAAACATTGAAAAATTATTGTGATGAATAGAATTAGATTTTGTGATGAAAAAAAAATACGAACTTTTGACAGGAATATACCTTGAATATAAAATTTACTGATTACTAGTCTGTTGTAGACAATTAGATCTGAGGAATCTTTTTCTTTTTTTTTTTGAAAATAATAGTTTGGCTAGCAAATAATAACGCTTAGTCTTGTTTACAAATGTTTTCATAAAATATTTTCGTATCAAAACGACATGAGATAAAAGAATATTATTTGAAGAAGGCGTCATATTTCAGAATTTTTTCTTAAAACCAATGTTAATAGGTAATTTTACTGATTTAGTTACCTATGAGTGGAAATTAAAGAAACTGCTTTTATTTTTGGATTCTTTTAAACAAAGTAAATTTTATTAGTGAGACATTTGTTGACAGAAAAATGGTCTCGACCGTTAGCATTTTTCCACTCTAAAATTACATTTTATTATAATTTTATTACTGGTAATCATTTTAAGCTGCGTAAACTTAGACCAACATCGATGTATCGGGCGGGAGTTGAACCAAGTACCTAATGCACCACAGGTTAGCACAATACCACGGTCTTATAATAAATTTTACTACTGATTAAGTTATTGATGCAAATCATGCACTATTAATAAAAAATATTACAGATTTCTGGCAGCTTGGTACTTATTTAATAATATTCCTTAATTTTCATAAACAATTTGGTTTACAATAACTGAATTTGTATAATTTCTTGAACTAGCCAATATAATGAAAAATCGGGAAACTGTCATATGCTGGACGATTTGCCGTTCAGATAATTTAATTTTTATATTCAATTCAAGACAGCTACTCTATTGGGTAAAACTTCTTTAGCTACTCCATTACATAATAGAGGACTTAATTATAACCAATTTGACGAAGACGAAAAAGGACATATTGACGAAAAGACGAGAAATGGCTATGACCAGCATTGGTTCAGTTGTGCAGTATGTACTGAATTTATACTCCATCAGAGGCATTGATGTTGTCCTAAGTTTAATTACCATTAAAAAAGTACCAGAGTTATAATTATAATATAATTTAAGACTGAAAATCCGAATGATCGAGTCAATTTGCTAGCAACAAATATTTGAATAATCAAGCTATTACTTTGTTACAATTAAAGTTTCTTTATTTAAAAATAGTATAGCTCGGAATTCATATAAAATTAGTATGTCCTTTCAGAAGAACAGGGTAGCAAAATTAACGTTCTTTTAAAACATTGCCAAAATGAGTGATTAAAAGAACTGAACTGCTTGTCTAATAGCAAATTCGTACCTGAATGTAATTTAAAACTAAAAATTAATTTATTTTATTTAATAACAAAATTATCTTTAAAGAAAACAGATTAACTTATTACATATTTCTTTTTTTGTTACCTAAAACCTGATTATAATTGGTTCGTAATTCAATCTTTAAAATTGTATAAATACCTAATAAAAAATCTTCATTAAAAATTTCATACTTGACAGCATTTAATACCAAAAAAAAAATAACAAAATAGAATTTTTTTTTAAAAGATTATTTTTACTTGCTAAAAATCTTCTACTCTGTAGGAGTTAAAGTTATTCATTTAATTTTTGAGGCCTGTTTTTTTTTGTAATAGTATTTACAAAATTATATTTTTTTTATGTTGTTTTCTTGAAAAATTTCAAATTACCTTGAATATCTTGTTTAAAATATCAGATTTTTTTAAATGGTTGTGTAGTGTCAAACAAAAATATTATTACATAAAAAAAGATATCCTGAAAATCTGTACTATTTACCAGGACAATATAATTAAATTCTATATAAGATTTATGTATAATAATTCTGAATGACACAATAAACAGAATGTAATTTCTGGTTGCAGAAAATCTCTCGTTTCCTTAAAATATTATGTTTTTCTTTCCTTCAATGATTATTTTTTTCGGGGAGGCTTTGTTTTGTGCAACAAGCTAATATTTTTTGTTTGGTTGAAATTGAGGAATTGAGGGTAGCCGTAAATTGTATATTGTTTTGTTTAGCCAACAATCAAGTCGTTACGTACAACAGCATAATAATACTAAAAAAATATGTGAGTATAACTATTATGTCGGCATGGATATTTTTGTTAAATCATATCTGATATGATAACAATCGAAACAAACAAATAAAGAAATCATTATTCTGTGGTACGTTAGAGTAAATTTTGAAATTTTTCAAAAGAATAAGGATAATCTTTGTGTACAGAATTGTAATTGTAAGAATTCAACGGAAATAAAATTTATAACAAAGTTATCATTGCTATATCAAACCTCAATCAAATGCACACTACAGAATTAATTTATGCAATCAAATTAATTCTGTAGTGTATCAAATAAAACTATGATTTCTTGTTCTTAATTCTGTAGTGTGTCAAATAAAAATATGAATTGTTGAAAAAGAATAATTAGTAAGTCCCAAAATAAGCGAATATGAATTGAAAATTAAGAGGAAGTACCATATAAATATAATTTAATTGCAATTTACCTTTTTTTAAATATAGACATAGAGTAAGTTTTATAATTTCCATCTAATTTCTTTGTTTTCTCCATATTATTAGTCTAATAACTTTGACAGACGATACTCAATAACTAAAAGATCAATATCTAATTGATACTTGGCTTTAATGAGGTTTAATCTAGCTATGACGTTCTGTTGCTTTTCACAACAATTATTATTTTAATTAACATTTGTGTTTTAAATTGTGAATTATAAATTAAACTAATGATAGAAAACTTTTCTAGAAATTCAAATCTACAATTTACAAATGCAGATTTGATTCAACAATACACAATTATTAAATGGAATATTAAATATTATGAAGATTTAAACCATTTAAACCATTCAAACCATTAACATATTACGTTTTTCAAAGCATTAAAACGAAAATGTTTCCAAAAATATTACACCGTTCTTTGAACCATTAAAACGTTGTAATTGTTTTGAAAAACGTTGTAATAGTTTTCAAAAATGTTTCCAAAGAAATTACAACGTTTTAAAATAAATACAACCTTGTAATTGTTTTGAAAATCTTGTAAAAGTTTTGAATAATGTTTCCACAGAAATTACAACCTTTTTCCTACCATTCCTAAGTTTTAAATGTTTTGAAAAACGTTGTAAATGTTTTGACAAATGTTTCCAAAGAATTTATAACATTTTTCAAAACATTACAATGTTGTAATTGTTTTTAAAAACGTTTTCAAAATCACAATCTCTACTTCATAGTAATTGCGATTGTAGGAACGTATAGTTAAAATTATTATCATTAACGAGGTAATTATGATAACAGAAAGCATCAATAAACATGACAGACGAGTTGCATAATTAATGCTGATTAAATACTCATCGAAGAATTCTAAATATGATTTTTAAGTTTATATTATATAATTTTTACAAATCAGTGAGGATTTTATAAATGTGTCGAATATACTACATTTTATAATTTGTTAATTTTTATAATTAACAAATTAGATTCTAGGTTCAAACGTAGACACCACTCTACTCTCAAAAACTTTTTAAAGAATTAATTAAATGTTTTTTATATGCAATTTTGATCTTACCAAAACTGAAATTTTCATTCTACAGATTTATTTAGTACAGTTACAGTATGTGGAAATGAAAATATAAATAATAAATTTAAATTAATAAACTTTTTTTAAATATTTGTGGTTTAAATATTTGAATAAAGCCAATTTTTTTTTAAACTTTATAAATTAGTATACAAAAAAAAAAATAAATCTTTGAACAATACAAACTAATTATTTTCTAACTACCATCTGAATTTTCTAACTACAATCAACTAGAAATCCTTATATCTTTGGGGTATCCTTGTGTAATATACAAATTATTTTATAATATTTACAGAAATAATTGATACAAAATTTTCTGATGAATCTGATCATGGTGAAGATGGTTCATCAGATCGTACATACGTGGACCACATTTAAAATTCCCATTACAAAAAAAAAGGATATACACTCATTAATTGATTTATTTCGTAAGAAAAAGGTAATTGAATATCACGCCTAAAATTATATAATTAATTTCATTCTTCCCTCACAAAAATCATAGTACAATCGATTGCATGCAAAATATGTAGCTGGTATACTTAGAGATGCAACAGCAATATCAAAACAAGTAACAATTTGTGGTGATTTATATGGAAAATTAGATGATCTTTTAGTTATTTTTTATAAGGTAAATTAAAACTTCAATTTTAATGGGATATAATTTTAATAATATTTCTTATGAAAATTATATGGACTTCCATCAACTGAAAATCCATATGTATTTAATGGTGATTTTGTTGATCGTGGTAAAAAGAGTATTGAAGTTTTTTTTATTATTATTAGCAAAAATTTTTGGTATTTCCTGGTAGTGTATTTTTAAATCGTGGCAATCATGAAGATAGTGTGATGAATGGACGTTACGGTTTTATTAAAGAAATGCGTCAAAAATATCGTGCAAGAAATAATTTTCTATTTTTGGAAATATACCAAAAGTTTTGTTATAAAAAATTTCTTTTAATTAATTTTTTATAGCACAATGCTGATTGATTATTAAATCTAATTGATGAAGTTTATCGATGACTACCATTAGGAACAATTGTTAATAATCGTTTATTAATTGTACATGGTAGTATTTCTGATACAACTGAATTGGATTTAGTCAAAAGTTTAGATAGAGGCAAAGTAAGTTACATTAAATTAATAGTTTTAAAAAATTCATATTATATATTCAAGTTTACATGTGAGTTAAATAGTATTAAATCAATTTTTACAAAATTTTACAGAATAAATTATCAATTTTATTTCAACGGACATTAAAGACGATTAAATATGAAAACAAATCCTTTTTAACTTTGAATTTATTACGGATTTAATGCCAATTTCTATATATATGATAGTTTATGATGCTTCTTTTAAAAATATCATCTTTTTGAAATATAAAACAGGGTAATTCGCAGATATTTCAAAGATATTAATACGAAAAATGCTACTAGCAACCAGGAACCGAAACTGGGCGACAGAAAATTTTATTAGATTAATTATTATTTTTATAGTTTTCGAATTTTACTGAAATATTTCTTACACAATATTTCTTACAGCAAATAAAATAAGCAATGATTGCATACTTTCAGACAGAAATAAATAAAATTTAGAAGCATTCCAATTTAAATTTTTAAGGACCACTAAAATTTTTAGACGAAGGATAATTTTTTTGAAGAACTTTCCATTAAATTACCAGCACGAACTAAAAATTATTGCCTATTATTTTCTATTATTAGTAATAAGTACAATAATTAGCTCGCAAAATATTTAACTAAATTTCAATAAAGTTTGATGTTTTTGTTTTTCTAATCAAATTAAAATTCCTTGTTACACAAAAATGATATAAAATGAGCTAATCTACACGAATTTATCGAAAACAATATTAAATTTACAATAATGGTCAGTTAATCACGTTTAAAAGTATAAAAAAGATCCTTTTTTTTTAAAAGATCCTCACAATAAATAAGTGTTATTAAAATATACTAACCCAAAAAAACAGGAAATATTAAATACCAAAACTATAAATTTACCAAAAAGAATATAAATCGTCCATTCTTTTCATTTTCAATTTTATTATCTGATATTCATTTTTTTTTTGTTGGACCCTAACCCAATCCGTAAAATTTTTTTAAAATAACCAAAAAAAAAAAAGAAGTGATTTCTTGGACTTTTAAGGCACCAATAAAACAGAAACAATAATTCAACAAAACTGAAAAACCGACCCTTGCACGTGTTCAAATTGCTTTTGGTTCCTTATCCACTGTTTTTTTTTTTTACAAATCTTCTACCTACATCGAATATTGAACCTTTTTCCAACATAAATTGTAAATAATCTGAAACGAAAATAACGAACTTTTTTCAATTTTTTTTTTTTGCACCAACAATACACAAAAATACGTTAATTCATCAAAGATCCTTCATCAAATTTTGGTGTTTGTCCCTTTGACTTTGATGTCATTATGGACCGGCATAGTATACAGAAAATAACCACGTTATGGAGGAAAGTTTTTAATAAAACATAACAAAGAAAATGAGATTGAATCAAATTTTATAAGAATAATATTTGTCGAGAAGAAAAGGATGGAGAGGATTAAATTGCAATAAAATATTTATTTTTTGTTTTAGTTTCCTAAGCTTAGTTGATTAGAAATGAAATGTTGTCTTCTTATAGCGCACCTTGTTGGACATCAATTGAAACAAAATTGATTAGGTAATCAAGGAATAGATTATAATATTGATTTAAAAATCATTTTTTATATGGGAGATGTTCGTTTTTTGAAGTATCTGGTTGGGCTATGTCAATAATAACTGAATGGATTATAATATTTGCTTAACAATTGATTTTATGCTAATTATAAGAATCATTTATTAGGATTTAATTAGTATTTGATAAAGTTTAGAAAAAAATTGCCGATGAATCCATGATTTATGATTCTCTGGAATCGATGGCAAATAACATTATTGGCTTAGAAAGAAATCTTAATTTGTTTTCTTTATAAGTAATTAAGATTATTACATTCAATGTCAATATGTCACAAAATTTAAACTGGAAACTATAACAAGGATTACATTATAATGAAATATTTTATATATTTAAGGTGGACTTGTTGTTAATGTTAGGCGATAAACATTTTTTTTGTGTAATTTTTTTCTACCTGGAAATAATTTTAAATAAATTAAATTAAAATTTTATTCAAGTGGATTTTTAAATACTCAACAAAATTCTGATTGCATGAGAATGCATTTTTATTTTATCCTTATTTTTTATTTAATAAAAGGAAGAACGGTTTAGTTACGTGTACCCTTCAATTTCGTGACCATTTTTTTAAAAATTACATTAGGAAAAAAAGGGATGATCACAACAAAAAAAAAAGGATATTTGATATTTCTTTTATAATAATATTTAATTTTAAGAATCTTAACGTAAAGATGATGGATGAGTTCGTTTCTTTCAATTTCAAAAATAATGATTAGATGGGTAAAAGATATTATTGACATAAAACGTATCGTATCATTCAAATATGAATTTTGAATAATTTTTCACTTATGTTATGAAGTCTTTAAATAAATAATCATAAAAAATAATAAATATTCTTCATTAATATTTAAAGGAATATAGAAAATATCAATAAATATTATAGAAAATAAAATTTGTTTATTTAAATAGAAATTTTTAGATTTTATGTAAATTTTATCTAAAATAAATTTTAGAAAAAATATATTTATCGTTAAATAAATATTTTAAGGACATTATGTTTATATTTGAAGATATTGATTTTGTAAACCTGTTTGATTTTAAACATATAACATAAAAAAAACCAAGTTTTTTAAATAGAAATCTACAACAAAAAACCATATTGTTGATCAACAAACATTTTTTTTTTTAAATATTTTTTTTTTTGTGGTGTTAAGTTTCTTTGAAAAATGCGGGTTATAACTTTTAACATTAATTTTATGAAGATACTGAAAAACAAGGATATAAAATAGAAAAAAACTCATATACAACAGGTACAATATTGGTTTAGGTTGTTAAAAGAGTTTTTATTATACGAAGATGGAAAATAGAAAAAATAAATATTTTCTTGAGGGTTAAATTATACAGAGCTGGAAAGTTACAGGTTATAATAAATAACAGGTATTTTATTCTAAACATTTGTTGGTATTTTTATCTTGAGTTTATGACAGTGCACATAAGAAACTTGTAAATTTTTATTAGTTATCGATAAAATATCAAATAAAAATTATCCAATCAATGAAAACATAGAACACGAAATATTATTCTTTTAATTGGTTAACTGAAGCTGAGTTGTCCATCATTTAATAATTTATTGCAACCATTTCTGACATTTAATTCGTTCTAACTAGAGAATAAAAACATTGGTAGTGTTATTTGAAAATTAGTACTGCAGGAATATTGCAAGTTATAACAACAATGGCTACTTGATTTGCCAAAGATTGAGTACGGAATGAATAAAGAATTATATTTCACAATTTTCTCGATATTTAAATATCTATACTTAAGTCGGTGTAGATATCTACACATGTTTAATAAAATATATAAGTAAATGAAATTTTAATTCAAAAATTAATCTAAAATAGTTAATAAAGAAAAACTGATACTAAAAATTATCCATGATTATGATATGACCCTAATAATTTTTTACTGAACTCTATAATAGTCGATAAAATCAAGTTCGTCGCTTAACATTTTTGTTTTTATCCGTAAATCAATAATATTTATAACGCAAGTACCTATGATAAAATCAAGTTCGTCGCTTAGCATTTTTGTTTCGAATTGTTTAATGTAAATAAATATTCGAAAAATTCAGTAATAAATAACGTACTTTTATATTTTAAGCTATATTCCTGCCAAACTAATGAAAAATAGCTGATTATAAATAACAAAATCATTTCAACAAATTCACTACATAACATTATTTTAATAGATTTCGAAAACAAGACTTTACTTGATTTTATAAATTAAACGAAAAATACCTGTTAGCGACTATTAGACGCCAGTTAATTTTATTTCTATTGTTTAATTTTGATATTTTTTTCCAATACACAATGAACAAATATTGTACCTGCTAAGCATGACAATTGACTATTGTTTAGTAAGTAAAATGTCTGTTAGAGTTTTCTACATAACATAAATTTAAAATATTTGTAAATTTTACTTCACAAGTTGTCTTATTTAACATAATTTAGTTTTCTACAAAGGACAAAGTTGGTCATTTATAAGAATTTATAAGAAATATTTTAGAAACTCTAATTTTTCAAGGTTGAAAATCATAATCATTACTATAGTTAAAAAATATTTTTAAAAATCAATATATGAAACAATTTAACTTCTTATAGCGTAATTCTTTGATCGTTTAACACTGCAGGATAGTCAATACTTTTATAAAACTTACTACCTGTAACAATCAAACGAAATTTAATTATAAAATTTTGTTGTGAAAAATGATCCTAGAATTTAGGTTAAACAAAAATATGATTAATATTTTCGACCACACAAAATGATGAAGGATACAATCTGTTTTAAAAGTTTATAACGATAGTAAAAAAATAATAGTCATAAAATTTAGCAAACCACGAATTACGCTAATATTGGCAAATGATGGTAAATATTAGTTTGTATATAATTTGTTTAAAATCGAGTAATATTTTTTGTTCTAAAATTGGTATTAGACTTCTGTTTATGTTGCAGGATTCACCAAAGTTTATTCAATCAAATCATTTGTAGATAATTTAGTAGATAATTATTATACAAAAACATTGGTCAGTTGTTTAATTCTTTGACAATTTGTGGCATTATGAGAAAAAATATTGTGTAATCCACAAAAGTATTAATTTCTCACGTCCAGTTTCTTCCTACGCACTTTTTTTTTAACAATAGAGATTTTCTTTGAAAAAAAGAAAAAAACTATTTTCAAAAAAAAATCTATTCACAAAAAAAACTATTATGTATGTCTTTTTTAACAATTGTTTGTATATCTTTAAGATATATTTGTTATTTGTATCAGTTTGCCAAAAATAATTTTTATGGGAAAATACGTTAAAAAGTGTTTTTTTGGGGACAATAGACTTTGTTGCACAACTAAAATCCTTAACTATTAAAAAAATATTGTGTAAAGACATGTTTCGACACGTTCCTATAAGGATTTCTTTATCAGATATCATTTCTATACGTTAAAATGTTTTAGATAAAATGAACACGTTCGTTCAAGAATTTCGAAGATTTCGTTGTCGTATAATTATGACTTTTTAATTTTCTTTAAAATAAAATAAAAGAATTTAACTGAAACAGGAAAAGGAAAAGAAAATTTTTAATAAAAGAAAAGAATTATTTTGATTTTAAAACGTGATATTTTTAATAAATTAAAGAATTTTCGAAATATTTTTTTTTCATTATTTTATATGTTTTTATATTAGAATGTAAATTATGAAAATATTTACTAAATAAAGTTTAGATTATAATATATGTACGGTATACATAAATATTTAAATAATTAAATTATAAGTTTTAGGGAAAACGTGAAAGAATTTGGGAAATAAAATAATAAAATTCAAATTTTCTGTTACCTGTTAATTTGATATTAAGTGAATTTTGATAAATTCTAATTATTAATACTAAGTTAGAAAGCTATTTATCTTTTAAAAGTTTTCCGTGAATGATGTTATTTCAGAATTTTCACACTTGAACTGTTTTTATTGTGGCTTTACTGCAAATTAGGAAAAAATATTTAGATTTATTTTAATTTCAAATAAAATTGTAAATGAATTATTTTGATAAAATTACAAGTATTACTGACTAGCAGCTTCATAATAAACATACTAAAAATATTAATTAATAACCTCTGTCCAATAAATACTTGTGTGAGTTGTTAAAATTTAAAAGAGCATTAATAAAAATTTCCATAAGGAACTTTTTAAATAGACCGAAATTCTCAAATTTTATAACATAATTAAATTATCAATAAACGAATAATCCAACCAGTCCGTACGTTTTAATGAGGAATTTTTTTTTCAAAATTATGGTTACCAAACCTGCTCTATGTTTTTTTTATTATATAAAATTTAAAAAATTGATTTTATTAACAAATAAAATTGAAAATGTATATCTAAAATTTTAAAAGCCTGTTTATTATTAATCGTGAACTCTTCATTGTCTCGAAAAACGATAATAAAAGTCTCATCGCCCTTTACAGCTTCAAATCTAAAAACGAAACCAAAAACTATTCCAATCAATTAGTGTTATTCGTAAAATATCCACAAAAAAATTGACTATCATAGAAAATATTGAAAATGTATCTTTAATTTTATGCTCTACTTAATGTCGGAGTTTTTGTTTTTAATCAGTAAAAACTATCCAATTATAAATCTTTGGAAATATTTTTTTTTTATCTTAATTTATTTGAATAATCAATTCGTTCTATGCAGTATAGATAGAAGGCTCGAAAATAAATAGCATTTTAAGATAATAAATAGACGAATAAAAAAAAATACACTTTTTTATGATTCTCAACTTTGTGATAAATTGAGAATTTAAGATTCATTTTAGGGGGAATTTAGTTATTTAAATGGCAATCAAAATCAATGTTTAAATTGTAGAAAACGGACAGAATATTTGTCTTACGTTGGGGAACACAAAAAATTATGAAATATGTATTTTTAATAATAAAATACTGACAATTGTTAAAGTATACATCATATATATTTCATAGTATTCATTAAATGTTGTGAGAACTAAAATTAGATATAACCCAACGCTTTGTAATGTCAAAATTTTTATAACATTTTCTTCAAATACTACGAAATGAATCAAATCATTGCAAATTAATGATGGTTATTTTTTATTTATTATTTGAATATCGACGGTGGCTGTGGTGCGGAGTGTCCCGTCCGAGACATCGATTTTGGTCTAAGTTTTGGGAAAGTTTACAATTAAATTCGTTGCAATTAAAAGTTTCTTCACTATAAAGAAATTTATGGTTCAAAATCCATATAAAAAATTAGTAGGTCCAAATTGTAATACAAAAATTTTAAAGAAACTTCAAGTGCAGATAGCGCGGTACTTGGAGGCCTATGATCCCCAGTGAAGTGAACAAGGAAAATAATAATAATAAAGTTCTTATTTGAGCATTTTTTTCAATATGAAAATTACATTTACTACAAATTTTTTATTAGTACATTGAATTCCTAATAAATTAAGTGCAACAAATTTGCTGAAACTACTTCATAGCTAAACGTACACTACTATTATACATATTCTACGACAGATTCTCTGTTTGCTGTCATCAACTTACTTTGTATTTACTTTATAAATTAATCGCACAATTTACCATCAAAAATACTACGCTTCACAAAAAAAAAAAAAAAATTACTGATTTTTTTTTTTTATGACTCATCCAAAGTCAATTTCAATTTTATGCTACTCGTAAATCTGATAAAAAAAAAAAAACCTTTTAAAAGTCGAGCTAAAAACTGGTTCATTCGCAGATATTATGTTTTTTTTTCTGTTTGGTTATAATGTCCTAACCTTAGGCAATTTTTGTTTCTTTTAAATTTGATTGTAAGTCGATGTCTTTTTGTAATCTTTTTTATTTTTTTGCTAAGTATGTACAGTATACAACATGAAAGAAATTTTCTTTGGTATCTTGAATACAGATTTTAATTTTTTAAGTAGACTTACGAAAACACCAAAATTACTACCAGAATTTTGAAAATTTTCGGGTTTCATGATGAAACAAAAACAAACTGAATAGTTCCTTTTTTTAAAATTGTATTTTGTATTATAGTAACTTGTCGAGACATGTTTCTTTCTGATCATTCTACAATTGCTGCAAAAAAAAATAATTGTGTTATGGTTTAACTAAAAATATACAGAATAATGGTGTTTAATGGAGATTTTAAGATTCAATTTTTTTTAAAGAAGGTTAGGGAATACTATAACAAATAAATTAAATAATTTCAACAGCTTTTGGTTTTCAATCAAATCTAATTAAATTTTTTTTAAAGTAATTTCAATCAAAACTATCTTTAAATTAATAAATCTGGTAACAATTCTAAAGAAAAATTTAAATTGATCATAAATCATTTTACCCTTTTGCTAAAGATAAAATCACACCCAAAATACATACATATGTATATCAAAAATCAACACTCTGAAGCATAATTTATACCCCCATATTTTTCATTTTAATAGACAATATTTACATAAATTTCGCCTTTTAATATTCGAGCCAAATTTTAAAATGTAGGCAACATAATTCAGTATAGCAATAATTCCATTCAATTAAAATTAGGAATATTCTGTCCACTTGATATTAAATGATATGATCTCTAAAATTTCGACAAATAACTACAGGGTGATTTATAGAAGAAAAAAAATTCCAAAAAGTCGTTTTGATTAAACAATAAATTTTAGTTTAAAAACGTTAAAGTAAACTCACATCAAAATTGTATTCTAAAAATACACCCCCTTTATAACACCTATACTTCTGATCTGTACAGTGTGACTACATATTGAACCAATTAAAGTGGCTTGTGAAACAGCCTGTATATTTCGCATTATTTAATTAAATCTTTTAAAATGTTCAACACGGGCCTACATTTATCACTCAAATGTCCGTGCATATAAATTCAAAACATGAAATAATTTGCCAGTAACTCAATAATACCAATCAGAAATCTCTGCTTCGTACTAAAAATTTAGGACCATATTTCTTAACGTAAAATAATAGTATCTATCTTCATTAAAATGAATACCAAACCTTAATAAAAATTTCACCTTAAAGTAACCTTCAATAATTTTTCACCTTAAAACGAACCCTAAAATAAGTAACGCACTTGCATAACAAAAGAAATCCTTCTCCGTTCAACCCAAAATAAAAATCATGTCAGGTAAATTATTAAAAAATAAAAATATATTCTTTATCTGATCGTGTAAATCATAAGATCCTTTTCATAGATACAATAATATTTCTTCATGAATTTCAGTTTTTTTTTTTTAGCAAAAACATAATAATTCCTAATCCTTCCTGTTTGTGTGTGACGAATTATTTAAATTCTATACTAAATTTAACTATATTAGAATTTTCAAAGACCCTATTTTTGTTATGTTGTACAACAACAATAAAAATTCCATAACAAAACATAAAAAAAAAAATCTTTTAAATATTATCTGATTCTTTATTTTAAATCCTATTCACTCTTCCTTTTTCGCCACACAAACAAACAAAAAAATGTTCAATACTTGTTGCATCGAAAACTTTAAAAATAATTTTACTGTCCCTTGACTCTTTATACTCCCGCAATAATCAACATGTTGAACTATTCTACAAAAACATAAAAATAAATATTCAGACCTGAACACCTGCCCTTTTTAAGTAAAATGATTGGTTGCCTTTTTTTTTTTGTATGGAATTGAATTTTTCAGAGATTTTATGAAATTGTTTCGTTTGAGATTTCAGCTTCGGTATAAAAAAAAATCGTGTTTTCTATGTATATATACTTGGTCTTTTTTTGTACGAGTCTACTTTTGAAGGGTATTTAAGGGCCACGTTGAATATCAGACAAGCACAGTTTGAGAACAAAGTTTGTAGCGTAAACATTGATCAGATTTTTAAATATAATTTTTTTTTAAAAAAACTCAAAGTTTATGTCGTTTATACGTCGTGATTATAAATTTGATACCAGCAGCAAAATGGTATCAACAAAATGTAATTTTACAACAATTTCTGGTATACGTAAAATATTGAAACCAATTTTACGTATTTTAAAGAAGAAGCATAGTAAAAAATCAACAAGAATTAATGAAATATTAGACAATAATTATAATAAATCGTTAGAAGATATGCGTAGAGATTGTTCAGTATCTGAAGAATATGACAATAATGCAAATGAAGAATTAGAAAAACGTTTACTTGACCAAATTAGAAATTGCTCAATAAATGACGCTATTTATACATGTAATGGTTCACAACAAAACTTATTGCCAATTGATTCTGAACAAAAATTCATACCAGTACATTTTGTTAGAACAAATAATGGAACATTCTTTTGGACATCAACTGAACACCAAATAAATTATACTGAAGACTCAACTACAGAAGATAAAGCAATTAAATTTATTGGTTGTAGTCAACGAAGTGAAATTATTAATGAACATCATTTGGATCGCTGGGTACAGGCTTAAAAATTTTAAGAAGATGCTGAAAAAATTGTTTTCCTAAAACTGAGGAGTAGAAGAAGAATTTTTGATTGCCATTTCAAAATAAATTTTATAAGGTTACAGTAGCTTTAAAATAAATCAGTGATATTAGTTTGTAAAATTTTGTAGACGTAAAAAAAATATATAATTTTGTGATTTAAAAAAATTTAATGAAAAATTGTATAATCATAAGAAACAAAATTCAATGTCTTCCATTTTAATATTTGCGTTATTCAACACTAGATTTTAAGCAATTTTATGTACAAATTAAAAAAAAATATATTTTATAAATAAAAACTATAAACGTAATAAACAAACTAAAATAATTGTTAATGAAATATTTGTCTTTTTTATAAAGGTTTTCTAATTTTTAACAGATTGTAAGCCGCATGAGTAGTCAGCAATAGTAAATCCACCTACGATTGCCGGCTAATATGTTATTGTCTTGAACAAATTTATCGCTTATCGTATTAATCAACTAATAATAATATTCTATCGTCCACTGTTCTAGTAGTTTAGTTATCAGCACCGACCCGCATTCAAATTATTTGTAAAATATTTGACTTTAAATACCATTAATTTATCAAAATTTCGTATCAACACTTAATTTTTAAATAACAGGAAAAGATAAATTTTCTAATAAATTATAAAATGGTGAACATTTTGTATTAACGAGAAGGATCGATCACTGGAAATGTTTATTAAAATTTTGGGTTTTATAAAATTAAAATTGATTATTTTTATGAATCACAGTTTTGCTCTTAAAATCCATAATTTTTTATGACAGTTGTGTTTTATGGAGAAAAACTAAATATTTATATTATTTTTTTTTTTCAAATTTATTACAAACATTATCACAAGAAATTTTGACCATTGAACCACAATTCTGACATTCAAAATGAACTCATTCAATTAATTTTTATTTATATTTTAAATGTTACAGAGAGACTATGAAAATTAACACTTAAAAACTTTCATTTATTTATAACAAAAATACAAAATATTTTATAAAAAAAATATGTTGTTTTTTTTAACATAAAAATTACTGTAGCACATATGTAATTTTATGGTAAATGTCTGGTTAATCTTTTTGTTAAAAAGATTTCTAAGTAATTTAAAATGTAAATGTTTGATTATATTGCAGCAGACATTTACAACGAATAACAATAATAATATAAATTTTTACATAATAATGTGCAGTACACATATACATTTGCATAATACTATGTTGCTGTGCAAAGAAATAATAAAATTACTTTTATGGCTCGTGTATAAAATCGTGATAATAATATTTTTAGTTTATTTAAAGAAGCAAATTGTCAATATTTATTATATTTACGTTATAAATATTACAGAAATGTGTAATTACAAATTAATTAATAAGTAGAATTAATTCTAAGAAAATTTTTGACTAGTTCCTTCTGTACTAATTAGTAAAAATATTTTGAATAAATTACCATTCCATAATTTATGTTATCATCAACATTTTTTTCTAGCAAACGAATTTATAAGTAGTGATAGTTTTTTTCAAAATTCAATTTTTCCAAATTATAATTTTTTGAATATTTTATAAAATTTTTATTATAATATCAGAAACAAAATGTCTGGATAAAAAATGATATCGAATATAAAACTCAGTATTAACTCTTTCAAATTGATTTAAATAACCTGTTTCAACGTTTATGTCACTAACATTATTTACATAAATATTTAAATAAATTATTAAAATTTCATATTAAAATCAGAATTTTTTCTCAGCAATCGAATACAGATTATAAGACATGCATTTACAAGTCCTACAGTATTATAGTTGGAGATAAAAATTCGAAAATTCTAAACTGAAAAATCAATTAACCCTTAATAGTTTGAAGAAAAATAAATAGAACATATCTAGAGTTAATCACAATTGTACGTATAATATCTAAGATAGATGTCTCTAAGTGATCATGTAAGTGTAATTATTAGTTATAAGTCCTATTTGAAGGGTTAGTAAAAATATTCCAATCTAAGATAGGCCACAAAAATAAATGTCAAATTCTGAATTAAATTTAATATATGCACTAAGTAGAGTAATTTAAATAAATCTAATTTATTATTAGATTTATTTAAATTACTCACTAAGTAGAGTAATTTAAATAAATCTAATTTATTATATTCAATATGGCTCATTTAAGTAAAGGTATGGATAGCTTATTGAAAGCCAATGCATAGGTTTTTATGAATATATTTTGATTATATGAAATTAATATTTTTTTCATTATAAAGTGTTATAAATTTGGTCGAAGTATTAAATCGTAAGATGAATTAGATCCGTGTATTCTGTGTGTTGAAAAAGCATATTCCTGAATAATAATACTCAGAACCACATAAGTGTAATGCTGAACAAGATATAATATAGATACGATTTTCCTGGTATTGCAAAAAAGTACAATTGTACCTATCCACTCCATTAAGGGTTAAAGCCTGAAAATAAAAATTTGCTTAGCAATAAAATCTAGCTTTGTTAAGGTGTCTTTGATATAAGCATAGTAAGAGTAGATTTCCCTGATAAAAATTACTTGTTCATTACATTATGCGTTTTTTCGTAAAAATATCCTTGTTCCCTCACTAAACCATACAATTTTCTACTGATCTAACTTGAACAAAAAGAAGGAAAAATTAAATTCTGGGTGTATGTCTACTTGCCGCTACGAATCGTGAAAAACATGGGTCTTTCTTTAAGGGGTTCCTAACATTCAATTAAAAACATTACTTCCAATATTTGTCCGATAAAAAAACTCAAAGTTCAATAAAGAAAATTTAAATTTGACCCTAAATATCCTTAAGAAGGAACAATACCTGTTACCTGTTTGCCAATTCTAGTATATACACAAAAATATCCACCTGAATTTTATAGTACTTGCAAGGATATTTAAGGAAAAACCCAAAAAAAAAATAATTTTAATGCCTCAAATAAAAACAGCAATTAACCTGTTTACCAACTGCAAAACAATTTTAGAAAATTTGGGAAAAACCCATAATTGAAAAATGTATACCTGACTTTCAGTGAATGTTTTTGAGAATTGATGCGTTGACTAATAAAACAAGGACAAAAACCCTCTAAACTTTTTATAATTTATTGATAGCCAAAATAAATTAGTTATGAATTTAAATATAATAAATAAATTTTTTCTTATTTATCAGCAGCTCCTCATTTTCTTGAATTTTGCTTGGGGGGTTAGTTGCAATTGCTGATGTTATATTCCTAATAAAGGAAATATTTTATACCTCTTAATGGTAAATTCAATAATTACAACAAGTCTTACCCAAATTCATTATCTCCTATGGATCACATTTTAAGTAAATCGAAATCCGAAAGTACACCTAAACAATGATCGATGTTGATTTGCAATAAATTCAAAATTACACATAAACTGAACACGAATTTGGAAAAACTCAAATTGAAAATTACTCGTTAATAGTCCAGAAATCAATCGGACTGTATATCTAATACACAAATTTAAATTTTCCATATTATTTTATTTTTAACAAAAAAAAAAAGAAAAATCGCAATATTTTCTATCATATCTAATTTAAGATCCTTTGACTGCAACTTCGTCCTCGTAGTGTATTGTTACATCTAGGTATAATCTGAATTTAATAGCCCTAACTTTGTTGCATTCTAATTTATTTCAAAAGCCTACAACACTTGTTTTTAGAAACACATTCCTATATACAACCGTGTAAAACATTGATCAGATTTTATTTTCTCCTACGTCATAGTTGTGTTTTATTTCTACTATGTCATAGTTGTGTTTTTTCGGTCTACCTTGCACATATAAATTCCAGACGTTGAATAACAGACAAGCAGAGTTTGAAAACAAACTTTGCAGCGTAAACATTGATCAGATTTTTTTAGTTTATGTCACTTATACGCCGTGATTATAAATTTGATACCAGAAGTAAAATGGTATCAACGAAAACTAAATTTACAACAATTTCTGGTATACGTAAAATATTAAAACCAATTTTACGTATTTTAAAAAAGAAGCATAGTAAAAAATCAACAAGAATTAATGAAATATTAGACAATAATTATAATAAATCGTTAGAAGATATGCGTAGAGATTGTTCAGTATCTGAAGAATATGACAATAATGCAAATGAAGAATTAGAAAAACGTTTACTTGATCAAATTAGAAATTGCTCAATAAATGACGCTATTTATACATGTAATGGTTCACAACAAAACTTATTGCCAATTGATTCTGAACAAAAATTCATACCAGTACATTTTGTTAGAACAAATAATGGAACATTCTTTTGGACATCAACTGAACACCAAATAAATTATACTGAAGATACTGAAGACTCAACTACAGAAGATAAAGCAATTAAATTTATTAGTTGTAGTCAACGAAGTGAAATTATTAATGAACATCATTTGGATCGCTGGGTACAGGCTTAAAAATTTTAAGAAGATGCTGAAGAAATTGTTTTCCTAAAACTGTGGAGTAGAAGAAGAATTTTTGATTGCCATTTCAAAATAGAAGATTTATAAGGTTACAGTAGCTTTCAAATAAATCAGTGATATTAGTTTGTAAAATTTTGTAGACGTAAAAAAATATATAATTTTGTTATTTAAAAAAAATTTAATGAAAAATTGTATAATCATAAGAAACAAAATTCAATGTCTTCCATTTTAATATTTGCGTTATTCAACACTAGATTTTAAGCAATTTTATGTACAAATTAAAAAAAAAATATATTTTATAAATAAAAACTATAAACGTAATAAACAAACTAAAATAATTGTTAATGAAATATTTGTCTTTTTTATGAAGGTTTTCTAATTTTTAACAGATTGAAAGCCGCATGGGTAGTCAGCAATAGTAAATCCACCTACGATTGCCGGCTAATATGTTATTGTCTTGAACAAATTTATCGCTTATCGTATTAATCAACTAATAATAATATTCTATCGTCCACTGTTCTAGTAGTTTAGTTATCAGCACCGACCCGCATTCAAATTATTTGTAAAATATTTGACTTTAAATACCATTAATTTATCAAAATTTCGTATCAACACTTAATTTTTAAATAACAGGAAAAGATAAATTTTTAAATAAATTATAAAAGGGTGAACATTTTGTATTAACGAGAAGGATCGATCACTGGAAATGTTTATTAAAATTTTGGGTTTTATAAAATTAAAATTGATTATTTTTAAGAATCACTGTCTGCTGTTCAAACATAAGATTTTTTATGAGAATTAAATTTTAATTTTTAATTATTTCAAACATTATCAAAACAAATCTTGTCCATTGGTCCACATTCCTGACTTTCGAAATTAATTTACATTTTATTTATATTTCAAATTTCACAGACAGTATAAAAATTTAAATTTAAATTTTGAGTTATAAAATGGAAAATAATCTGTAGAAAACATTGGAAATTTTGAAATCACTTTATATTTTCTCACGATCTATTAAAGGTAAACATTGCTTCATTATCATTATTAACTGTTGTCCGAAAAATTTTATTTGTAATGAATGGAAATCCCAAAAAAAACATGGTAAGTTACCATGATTTCAATTTGATCCTAAATATCCTTGAAGGACATCAAGTACACAAAAATATACACCTGAATAATAATTTTATAGTACTTGCAAGGATATTTAAGGAAAAACCCAAAAAAAAATATTTTTAATGCCTCAAATAAAAACAGCAATTAACCTGTTTACCAACTGCAAAATAATTTTAGAAAATTTGGGAAAAACCCATAATTGAAAAATGTATACCTGACTTTCAGTGAATGTTTTTGAGAATTGATGCGTTGACTAATAAAACAGTGTTTTATTAGTCAACGCATAAATTCTCAAGGACAAGGACTTTAAAATGATATAAAAACACTTTAAACTTTTTATAATTTATTGATAGCCAAAATAAATTAGTTATGAATTTAAATAAATAAATAAATTTTTTCTTAATTATCAGCAGCTCCTCATTTTCTTGAATTTTGCTTGTGGGGTTAGTTGCAATTGCTGATGTTATATTCCTAATAAAGGAAATATTTTATGCAATTCACTTTTAAATTCGATAATTACAACAATTCTTACCCAAACCGTTATGCAAAATAAAATCAATCACGACAACCACAATTCAAAAACCTCCACTAAAAAAAAGTCAAAAAACCTCAAATATCATCAACAGATTCAAACACCACCAAAAACATATAAAAAAAAACCTGTTGATATAAAATATTAAAACACCCCTAATTATGATTAGGTTTTAAAAACACATTTTCATGTATATACCGTATCGTATACCGTGGTATCCGCACTTAAAATAGGTAGAAAAAAAAATATTTATATACAATTAAAAATATTAGAATAATTTCAGTTTATAATAATCCGTCAACTTAAGAACAACTAAAACATTTAGATTTAATTACGTAAAATGGATTTAAATATATCATCATCAACTGATAAACAACGATCATCATCATCAATTTCATCAACCCACAAATTCAAAAAAGTATTAAAATCATTTAAAAAATTATTATTTAAAAAAAAACGTAATAATCAGAAAGTAAATCAATCATTTATTGGTGATTCAACAATTTTACAAATTATTGATAATGATGAGTTAATAGAAAATTCATTTAGTAATTTTTTATATGATGAACATGAATATGAGAATCATTTAAATGAAGAACTTGAAAGTGCATATAAAAGTGATATTAATAATAATAATAAATTTGAATTATAAATTGATTAAAAACAGAAGTAATTTAAGCAATATAAAAATTATTCAGAGATTTAAAATTTGTCATTTCATAAAATGCTAATTATTGTAAATTGTCGTAATTTTTATTTAACCCTCTCCGGTCTAAATTTAAAAAAATAATTTTGGTATATGTATTTTGGTTTTTTTTGGCAGTAAAATCACTAACCCAGTCGGAAGTTGTTTTTGGAATGGTGGTTTTACTGCTAAACCCATGGACCGGAAAGGGTTAAAACAATTTCAATATTTAGATGAAAAAAATTGTAACATTAACTTTGATATTAAGGAATCAAGATAAAAAAAAAAATGTTACTTGTTAAATTGTAAATTTATAAATTTTAAGAAATATGTAAATGTTAAAATAAATTGTATTAAAAATTATAAATTTTAATGAAATATACGAAATTGTTATATAAACGATATTACTATAAATGTTTTATTTAATTATTAATTATGTAAATTTTGTTATACCCGATCTCAAAATTATCACATTTCAATGAAATTTTTCATTCCTGTGTTCACTCAATGAAATTTTTCATTCCTGTGTTCAATTTTTCATTCCTGTGCATCAATCGATGAAAATTAATTAGTATTTAATTATTAAACTTGTTAACATTTAAAAATTTAAATTAATTATTTGATAGATTTTGAGTTTATGGAGTTATTCAGTGACATTTTCTATTTATTATATACAATGATTTCAATAAGTTTGGCCCACCCAAAACTTGTATCGATCTAAACTTAATTTAAAATGCTAATTTCTTTAATTATCTCCGTAGTACAGCAAGTGGTGAGAACAGAAATTGGCTATATTTAAATAATGTCTATTTTGGAGCATATATATTGATATTTTTTATAATTTTATTTATGTAGATTAAAAATTCTAAGATTTACGAAAAAGCGGAAAGGTTATTTTTTATCTTTTGGAAACTAAATTAATAATTAATTAAAAATGCATTAAGAGACATTTTCATTGGAGTAAATCATGCATAAAGTTTGCAGTTTACTAAAAGTACTAATGGAGTCCGTCGTGGTATTTTCATACAATTGTAATATTAAGTAATTACGGTTACAATTCACTTTGTGGTATGCAGTTTCATTGTGAAATGATTAACTTTGCATATGTAACTGTTACGAAAGTTTCAGTGTATTAAAATTATACTGGTGAAATAAATATCAAAACATAATTTCACGACGGAATTATTATATTTATTATTGATCAAATTGTTTGGTTGTTTGTTTCTAATAATCTTCATCTTCACTAGGGTGGAAAATTTAATTTTACAGTGGATTCCATATTAAGATTTGCAAAAATTTGTGAAAACTTGTATTTTTTTAAAATGAATCTTACACCGTAACTAAAAACGTACATATTTCGATTTAAAAATCTTATTTGTAACAATATTATATTTTCATCAAACAAAAATCTCATTCACACATTTATCCACCTAAAGCCTTCAATTATTTTTATACTTGGTCATTTTACGAACGAAAAAAAAATAATTGCGAATTACAGTCCGCGCTCAAATTGTATAAAACTCCTGGACACGTTGTTAAACATAAAAAAAAAATATGCTTGGGACATAAAATTAATTGTAAAAAGCACAAATTTGTGTACACGGACTGTAATGTGTTAAAAATGATTCAATTATTCGAATCGATTTAATATTTCCAGATTATCGCTGATAAATATAGTTTCAATTCGAACTTTTTCCAGAATACGGATTATATAATAGTTATGTTTTTATGCACTGGGATTGAGTTGAAAATGAATTGAGATGAAAATAACCAAATTTATCAACTTGTCTCGTCATAAAAAGCTATAGCAATTATTCTAAAATAATTTTCTATTTAATTTTCATACACATTGAAGTACATTGAACTAATTTTTATACTGACAATTTAATAAATTAGTAATGTTTCAAAAAAATATCTTTATGTTTCTATTATGTATTTTTTTCACTGAACAAATCTAAATAATAGTAATCATAAAATTACTAACAAATATAAAAAAAATCTAAAATAATTTTATATATATTTTTTATGTTGAAAAAATATATTGGAGTTGGAGCACAACATACTGAAAATTCTCAACCACTTTTTTTTTCAGATAATATTTTACCCGCCAAAAAATAAAAATCAAGTTTAAAGAAAAATAAGATAAAAATGTTTTTTTTTTTTTTTTGGTTCTGATTGGATTTCTACTGAATTTTCAGTATCTTATTTTTTTTTTATTATCTGGAATTCAACAGAATAATTCTGGTTCAAGAATATATACATATAAGATTTTGGTAAAACTATCTTAACCTGTTGAGAGATGCTGCGGTCGTGACTGTACTTTTGTTAAGATATTTTCTTTTTATTATTATTATTTTTTTTTTTTTTTTGATTTTTATGATAATACAAAATATATAAAAAAAAAAATATATTTTTCTTAATTTACTTTTAATATGATTTTCGTTCAATTCTTCATTTCAGATTTTTAGGCTTTTAGTTCAATTAATTGTTTTATAGAAGAATTTTTTCATGTCATGAAACTTGTGAAACTTGAGCCGGTAAAATCATGTAATATTAAGATGAGGGGGGAAAAAAACGATTAATTTCAATAAGAAAAAGAATTGAAATAATTTAAAACGGCCAAGAAATTTGTGACATATCTACAAATATTTCAACAACAAATTCTTAAGGGTTTTTTTTTTATTTGGTATACAAAATTCATTATTTCGAGTTAATAAGTTTTATAAATTTCTAATGAATTTCACCTGGTAATGGTAATAGCGCCAAATGACCACAAAAAAAATATTACAACCAATTATTTATTTATACAAAATTTTATCATTTATTTTTTAATTAATTTTTCAGTCTCATTATTTTTTAATTGAATTTACAATTTTTCCTTCTTATGATAATAATTTATAAAATTACAATAAAAAAGTCTGATTAAAAATCTTACGAAAATTCTTAAATTAATTTTTTTAATGGAAGACAAAATTGTTTAATAAAAAACTTATATAAAGCATTTTAACCATCGTTTTACAATTAATTGTAATCAAAAAAAAAACAAAGAAAGAATATTTTATACATTACATAAATTTACATAAAAATTACATAAAATTATTTTAAAAAATAGTTTTTACAATTTTTTAATCAATTTAACAATAAAATTAATCTTTAAATCTCACAAAATTTATTAAGAACTGATGAAATTTCACTGCTTTTTAATTATGTTGCTACCACTGCATATACAAGAATCCTTAAAACAGTTTCAAATTTTGATATCTCCTCTGCATACAAGAATCCTTAAAACAATTTTTTTTTTTTTAAATTAAACAAATAAAACAGCCTTTTTTTTTTATATCACAAAATATGAAATCGTTGTCGGGAAGATACGTTTTTTTTAATTAGCTAATAATTCTTCTAATTTAATCCTTTTTATAGGATTTAAATGAAAATATATATATAGCTGTGAATAATATTTTTCATATGAAGCTATCAAAAATACAAAATTTTTATTTCAAAAAATTATGTTTTTGGATGCAAATTTTTTTTATGCTTGTCCCCAACGATCTAAAAAATTCCATTCAATTTGAAATGGTTGTATTGGTTGTTTTTGTGATGTTGTCCAAAAAAATGTACCAGCATTTGTTCTAACAAAATTAACTGGTATATAAAATTTATTTTTATTTAATTCATTTAATTCATTTTGTCCATTTTCATTAAATATAAATATAGCTGAATCATCTGTTGAATCTTGAATTTCTTCAATTAAACGATTTTCTAATTCTTCATTTGCTAAATTATCATTTATAATATTATTATTATCTTGTATCCATTGAAAATCTAAATCTTCTTCAGTTGCTGATTTATATGAATTATGTTTAATTGATGATTTTAATTTTGTTTTAAATATTTTTATTAAAACTGGTTTTAATATATTTTTTAATTTACGTGATGTTGAAACTTTTGAATGTTGATGTTGATGATGATTTTGTGTTAAAAGTTTTTTTTGTGCCAATGATTGTGGCGATGATAATAAACAATTATATGTAAGAGACATATTTTTGGTTTTTTGTTTTTTTTTTTCAAAATATAAATAAACACGTTTTTTTATGTAATTTAATTTTTTTTTTTTTTCAACAAAAAAAACACTTATTCGTTGTGCACTCAAAAAATTTTTACAAGTTGTTTAACTGTTGAGTATAACTTTCGTTATGAAATGGTAACAAAATTTATCACTCTTATTTATAGATTCAGTCTTAACCATGAAAAATTTTCCAATAACAATTTTTTTTATATTCTCCCTACTCCAAACAATTTTAATGTTTACCCAAATTAAAACACTGATTTAAGGGCAGGTGCATTTTAAATTCATATAAGAAATTAAAGAATATGAAATTATCAAGGATTTTTGTGTTGTTATGTTAAAGGAAATTTGTTATTGGTCTTTTATTTTCTGTTGGTGAATTATAAGTGAATTGCTTAAGGGTTTTTTGTTATTTTTTTCTTGAAAGAAAAAGGGGAAGGAAAATAATATTATGGTTTTTTTTTTTTAAAGCCCCTTAACGATATTTGTTTCGGAGCTAAAGAAACCGTGGGAAGAAAAATATATTTTAACACCATATGGTGTGGGTTTTGAAGATAACATTTTTTTTTTTTTAAACAAAATTTTTACAAGGATAAATTATACTTTGCGTTGGTATATTATTATAATTTTGTTAAATATTATTTTTGGTGTTCCTTTTTCAAGAAAACATTAAGAATTTTAATTTAGCAGGTCCTTGATTAAAGGATCAAATAATATATTATGAAATTTTTACTTTATGAATTTTTTTTTTAAAAAAAAGGATGAAATTTGATATATAATTTTTTTTTGTTTTTTGGTTAATTTTGTTATGGTATTTTTATTATGAAATTGCAATACGTTTAGAGGGGTAAACGAATTTTATTATTAGGATATACAAGAAATAAAGATAGGAACAGGTTTTTATAATGGATGTAATCGATCTTTCTTGGTTAATTTATTATATTAAAGATTTTTAAAACCGTATCTTGATTACTGTACGAATTAAAAGATTTTTTTTGTAGGTGGTCCACTAAACAGTTTTCAAAATTTGATTGAAAGAAATTTTGAAGAAAAAAAGTAGTTAATGTGGACAAGAAAATTTAACGAATTTTCTTGTAAATTTAAAATAAAAACTAGTTTCAGAATTATTTTCTTAATAATTAATAAATCTAAAAATTATAATTTTCAAAATGGAAAACTTTCACAATTAGAAATTATCAAATAGAAAATAAGTCATTAAGGAGGTTAATTTTTACACGAATTATGAAATATGGTTCAAAAATATTATAAGAATTTCTTAATTAACTTGTAAAATTTTTTAGAAATTGTAGACATTACTAAATGGTTTATTAATTACGATTTTAATTACGACTAGAAATTAGAAATTTTTGCTGCTAAAAAGTAAATTTCAACAACAATTAATTGTATATCATTTAAGATTTAATTTATAACAACTTTTAGTAATTATATTTTGAAAAAATCAAAAATTTTATCTAAAACTCTATAAATACACACTGAAAATGCATCATTACTGAACTATATAAACATTTTAATTCAAGTAAACTAAAACATATAATGACTCCCCAAACAATATTACCAAAAAAAAAAACAAATCTTTAATATCCAAAACTGGTTTCTCTACATTTTCTTTATGTTTCTTATTATAATTTTAACGTGTTCCTCTTTTTTTATCATATAATTATTCAATCAAAGTCCATCATTACCGAATATTTTGTCAATAAAATTTCCAGTTTTTTTTTTATAAAAAAAAGGAAAAATTAATAATTTGTGTATTTAATTTGTTCCATCATAAAATCAATTATTTTAATCCTGAAAATCTTGATAAATAAAATATTTGACTTTTATGCAATTTGAAGCTAACAAGATTGAAGAATAATTCAATTAAATTAAATTAAATATTAAATTTAAAACAAAATTTAAGTTTTATTGTAAATAATTTGGATAAATTTTAATAAGTTTTGATTAATTTGAATCAATTTTGATTAATTAAATAAATAATAACCAATTAATCGAGTGAAAAGTATGAAATGATAATTGAATCAGAAATTTTTATGAAATTTTTAACGATCCTTTCATTTTCTGAGATTTAAATTTATTTTAATTAGTATTTTGATTTATCTTTTATTTGTCAAATTTGATGAAGAGTTAATTGATTTAAAATTCGGTATATATTAAAGGTTTCTGAAATTAAAATCCTTGTTTATCCTCTAATAATGATGGAATTGATTAAGCCCGTATAAGTTAGAAGTAGCAATCCTTTAATTTATGTAATAATTGTATGGATTACATAATACATAAATTGTTTAAAGAAGAACTGAAAACATGCTGGCTTAATAAAAAAAATTATTAACGTCTCAATCAACTGAATATTTATGATATGTCCATAGTATACTAATAAAATTGATGTAAAACTTCTTGAAATTTGTAGAACTTAATAATCACCTTGAATTATTACATAATTTAAAATTATTTACAAACACCAATTCACATAATTATATTTTAAAATTTAAATTACTACAAATTAAAATTTTAGTTTTAATTTTAATTAAACATCTTCCAATTATCCAAAATTTTAAAAAATCTATAATTATTTTTTAAAGTACCAAAATTTAATGAATATCTTTCATTAAAATTAATAAATATCTTCCATTAAATTCTAATATCAGACCATATGTTGCACTTCACCTAATTTTCACTCTATTAATTATAATAGTCAATAGCAATCAATCTAATTGCCTAGCAATAATCTAAGAATTTAATGCTAAAATGAGACAACATCACAAAATTAAAAAAAACGAATGTTTCCTACCAAAAAATAATACATTTTAACAATTTCGTCACATAAAAAGGACCTTAAAACGTACCACACATAAAAAAAAAATTGTTTGTTACATGGTAACCACACCCCCGTACTACAAAAAATTACCAAAAAAAAAACTAAAAATCACAACAAAAAAAAACAGTGTAGGTGATTTATTTTTTATCCTTGTTCCTCTTTTAATAATCCTCATATATCTTTATGATTTTTCTTGCCAATAGGAAATCCTTTCAGAAAATTTCTTTATTGGCATTTCTACCACGTGTTCAATATTTTATCTGGGGTATAAATACAACACTAATTCGATCCTAGAATTCAGTTCAAATAATTCCTTTGAATGGAAAACATTGCATTTTAAAAATATGTAAGAAACAAAAAAATTAATCTTCGTAATTAATCGAAGATTATTCGACAGGACTTTGTCCTTAGTCAAAAATATTTCTTACATATTGCAAAAAAAAAAAAATTGCAAGTGCAATTAAATTTTCGTTAAAGGATGATCAGGAAATGCCGAATTCAAAATTAGTGAAAATATTTCCATAAGGATATACCACTATAAAATGGACTAAAATTTTTTAAACTAAGTTGGTCACTTAGTTTATTCAATAAAACACCAGTCCTGTCAATTTGATCTCACATCACAGAAGAAATTTTCATCTCCAGTGAAATGACAAAATCTCCGAAAAGGATATTTTAATGATGAAATTTATAAAATATCTTTAATATGTAACTAAAGCTTTAATGGTAACTGACTGTGATAATAATTATTAGTTTTTAAGCAAAAAAAAAATTATTAGCATTAATAAAAATTGTCTTCCATTTCGTTTAAGTATTTAGCATTAAGAATTAATTTTAAATTTAGGGCTTAAAAAAATTATGATAATGTCTTCCGGTTTGTTTGTTTTGCTTTCAATTAATAGTTTTAAGGATTAGTTTTTAAGAAGCATATAATTGTAAATATTAAAAAAAAAAATATCTATAAATAAATAAAAAAATTGTACATAAAATTTTATGTGTTTTTTAATTAATTGATTTGTGGAAAATTTGAAATAGAATGAAAAATGATATTAAAATAGAAAATTTTGTAAAATGGTAAGTTTGACTGTTACTAACTTCTTTGATTAACAACAACTTGAATTTACGAGGCACTGACGTGTTTTAAAGTAATACAATTATTGCAATATTTTTAAAAAATGATTGACAACGAATACTTATTTAATAATGACACGTTCTTCAAAATCAAATAAACACGTATTGAACAGTGAAAACGATTTATAAAATTTCTGTAGCATTAAAGCATTCTGTAGCATATTTTAGAATAGTAAATATGTGTAAAAAATAAATATATATTTTCAAAGTAAGTTAAAATGTAAATGTTTGATCATACTGCTGCCTTAGACTATAAATAATGGTATAACATTTACATAATACTATGTTGCAGTGCACATAAAAAAAAAAATAGCTCGTGTACATAAACGTGATAATAATATTTTTAGTTTATTTGAAGACTTAAAATTACTGACATAATTTACATAATAAAGAAATATGTAATTCAAAATTAATTATTTTTAATAAGTAGAATCAATTCTAGACAAATTCTAAATGAGTTCAAAGCCTTTTTTTTGCAACTTAATAGATTTAATCAACAGTTTGGGATTCTCTAACGATTTTCCACTCAAAAATTTTAAATTTTAGAAAACATTGGAATTCGTTATCATAAAATTCTTTATAAAAATACTAATTGAAAAATTTAAGTGTTAGAAGAAAAATAATTTCCTAGCACAATCTGTTATAATTTAATGAACATATTAATTGTTTAATAAATATCTCGAACTAAAGACTAAATTAACCCTTTGATACGGAAAGTAATTTGCGTTCGGAAAATTATACTGTATTAGTTTTTTAGACCAGCAAGGGCAGTTAAACACATCAGCGTAAAAATTTTGGATCTGGTCGAACGTCTTTGAAAATTTTAAAATATATACTGGCTAATTAAAAATTAATTAGTATGTTTTTTTCTGTATTACGGGACAAAAATTTCTTAGTCATAAATATTTTACAAATACTAAACATACTGTGACAATATGTACTTTTCTATTTTCATATTTGATGAAGAAATTATAACCAAAATTATTAATTAAAAATTAAAATAGTGGAAAAATTAATGACAATCATAAAAAAAAATAATTTACTATTTCGTTCGAAAGTTTTCTAGAAAATCTATAAAACTGTCATAAATAATAATTTTATTTCGCACATTATGCCAGAATACGGAAACTTTTATAATCACGATGAAGAAATCTTTAACAATCTAATATCCTTTAATAATTGATAATAAACTAACTAAAAAAAAATTATTTCATAAAAATTTTAACTTGAAACTGGAATAAATTTAAAAAATGTTTTAGAAAAAATTTGGCTGAAATATTATCAACAATAAAAAACTTGTGTATGAAACGTTCTACATATATTGAGTATTAATTGATTATGATATCGGTGTCATCTTCCTTAGAATATTACATTAAACTAACAAATCGAATTTGAATAAAATTGTCTAAACTTACATTAGCAAAAGCGTCAGAGATTTTGTAATTTCAAAGATAATATCAGTTCACAAAATGAGATGGATATTTTGAAAGTGGTTTAAGTAAATTTTTTTTCATTTTGAAATTTGATCTTTCATTTTGAAATTTAAGTATTTCCCTGGTAACAGAAAATATTGATAATATGACACAATTTAGAATATGGTGTTCAACAATAATAGAGTAATAAAATTAATATTTTCTACAAAAATTCGATAGTATCTTCTTATTTTTAAGGTAATATATTCGTTTCCAATTTTTGTCATTTAATTTCTATCCAGTAATCAAAAAATATCATAAAAATATTGATTATAATAATCACATAAACAATTATATTTAATATTCTTGAGTAATTGACTTATAAAATCTAATTAATAATAATAATAATGTTCTAGTAACAACATCAAGTGGCCTTATGCCATAAAAAAACTGATTTCATTAATTTTGAAAATGGTATACGACCATTTGAGGCTAAAAAACATATAATACTTTTCGAAAATTGATTACATTATAAATTTTTAATTGCTGATAATCCAAAAAACCCATAATACCATCATATTACCATGTACCAATTTGTTTTAATCGTTGCAAACATAAATCATTAAAAATCTCAATTTTAATATAAAAGGACTTAAACCACTTTCAAAATAAATGGCTCATATTATAGAATTATTAATAATTTCTACTTAGATTAATAACAAATTCTTAAATAAAAAACCTACAAATACAATACAACATATAACAGGTAATTATGTTGGTCAAAAATGAAATATTTTAATAACTAAATAAATGCAAACTAAAAAAAAAAGAAACACACCCATGATAAAAAACATTGAAGAAATCACAAAATTCGATGTCATTTTCACTTGCTGTGAAATATTAGTAAAATATTTCACAACAAGTGAAAGTTTTATATCAGAAAATTATTAATCTATGGTACTAAGTGACTTTTAACAAAAATTTCATATATTTTCTATTAATAAATTTAAATTTAATTAAATATTTATTAATATAATTTATTTATTTGATTATTTACATTTATTAAAAATTATTTTATGTACAAAAATATAAATTTTCTAAATAATGGAAGACAATTTGTTGTTATAAGTTTTTTTCAATATACAAAAATTATGAAATTAAACTAAAAATTAACTTAAAATTAATTAACAAAAATAATGGGGCAAACAAAATTAAAGTATATATTGCACAATCCAATCGAGATCAATTCGAAATATGATAAACATTGTAAATAAAATTAAATGTCCTTTTTTTTAGGATTTAACAAATAAAATATTGAAGATCCACACTGAAATGTTTTATAAGTTCTCCTCTGTCTCCGGTCAAAATGACTGTCCAGAATAATCAAGACTTTATTAGCTTCTAAAAATTATCCTTAAAGGATTATTTAAATTTTTTTTATCACAAATATTTTACTAACAATAATTGCACTTGTTATTTCCCAAAAAACAACAAAAAAAAACTTAAAAATAAATAAATAAAAAAATAAAATATCCGTTTTTAAAGGATATCAAAGTAACAGGTACTTTTTCTAGTTGTAATTAAACAACGGTTTCTGTTAAACTAACTTGAAAAATTCAAATGATTTAGAATTTATACCTGTTGAAATATTTTCATTTTTTATTATGTAATGAAAATCGTATAAACCTCTTTCTCTGTTTTGGTATGTTTACCAAAAAATTTGAGGATCATAAATGTTCGATAAAAGAAAACATTTTTTTTTACTATTTTTTTCTCGTTAGTTTTTTTTTCTGACATTTTATGTGGTAAAACATAAAACATAAATAATAAAAGAGGAAAAAAAAATTTTTAAAAGACCATTCGTTTATTTGTTATTTTGTAGGATTATCAAAAAGGACTTTTTATCAAAAATTCTTTTTAGTCCATTAGTGTAAATACAGTAGCAGTGATAAAATTATTTTTTTTTTGAGTCATTTAGTTACAGAATTAAATAGAAATTTATTTATCCTTGTAGCATTCTTCCTATATTATTATATATTTCGTAGATTATTTTAATTAAAATTTAGACCGACTAATTTTATTAGAGATTGAATTGTAATTTTTTAACACGTTAAGATTAAGTTGTATGGCGGCCTGCAGGGACACACATTAACCTTTCCGTTTAGTATATGTCGCCAGTGCCCGACGATTAGAACTTAATAGAATAATAGAATAATATAAATGTCTATAACATTAAAACAACAGATAGACTAGGGGAGGCTAGGGTTTAGTGAGGCTAGGGTTAAAAACCTGCATACAATTTTTTTTCCCCAAAATCTTATATATAAAAATTATCATTACAAAACTTGTCACTTCAAAATCTATCATGAAAATTGGTTTACCAAAAACCACTGGAAAATTTCAAGTTGGCTCAATTAAAACAATATCTACGATTGTAAACGTTCGCTCTTGAGGTTATTGTGTCATTTGCGACAACTAGTTTTTACGAAATGGAGTTTCTTTCATTTGTGCATACCAAAACAAATTTGTGCATATCGGAAGGTCAGATCGCCTGAATGAAGGTGATAAAATTTGTATGGCTATTGCAAAAATTTATCCCGATTCTCAAATATATTAATGACTCCAAAAAACTCAATAAAAGCTAATAAAAATTCAAAGGTTGTAAGAATTAATTATTTTAGATAAGGGATGGAAGAAGTCATCTGAAAAATGTTAAAGGGTCCAGGTAGCTCAGAAAGTTAAGAACCGCTGCTCTAAATGTACCACATCAAAAATGTCTGCCCGAAATAATTATGAATACATTTCCAAAAAATAAATACATAATAATTAGTAATTAGTATAACTACTTTCAAAAAACAACTAATTTATTAGCAATTTTTTATAATATTTATAACAATTTTGAGTGAAACTAATAATACTATTTTTTCGAAACGGTTCAACTAATATAACTATCAAAATTGATACTAATTAAGTTCATTAATTACAAAATCATCTTCACTTCTAACTCAAATCATCATCGTCAGTTAATTAGTTAATTCGCCCGCTGGTTAAGAAACAAACTAGGATTGCTTTAATATTACTTTTTTTTTTTGCAATTTGCTAGAAGGGGTACCACCATAATTAAATGATAAAATTAATATTTTCAAAAACTGTAAGGTCAAATAAAGTTCTGCTCGACTATTAAATATCAAAAATTTTCAAAACTGATTACGACATAATATAAAATGGTATACGTATTTATGATCTGGACAAAACCCAATTAACTCATAAATTTTAATCAAACTCATAAAATTAACAGACTTTTAACGGAAATATTTCCCACACTTTTAAACACAATATGTATAATTCCGAGCACCTACAGAAAAAAAAAACGACAAACAAAAAAATAAAATAAAATCACCCCTAATATTTTCCATATATGTTTCGGTATTTCAGCTCATTTTTATGTTAAAAAATGTATATATCGGAATGGGAGCAGGTGTTCCACATAATAATAATATAATTTTTTTTTTTTTGTTAATCATCATACAATATCTTCTGCAGTGCATTTTTAACTACCTACTCTCAATAAATTTATTCTCATTTGGGTCCTTAATATAACTGAAACTTGTGAATATTTTCTATATGATTTTTTTTTCGATATTTTGAAGGACTGCACTTCGTGCATGCGCATATCACGAGACTTTTAAGGAAGAAATATCGACAAACCGTGGGAAACTGTAATTTAAATTTTTATTTATTTTTGTGTTGGAAGAAAGACCTTTAAGGTCCTTTTGTTGCCCTCTGGAGGTTCACGAAAAAAAAATTTATGTATAAAATATTTAAAAAAAAAAAAAAGAAGGGAAATTTGATCTGCATGTATGACGATGACGAATAAGAGGGTGCGCTATTTATTTAATGATTAAGGATAATAAGGTTAAGAAACTGTTTGAGTTTTGCAGGAGCTAAAAAAAATTGAGATAAGTTGAATTTGTAGGGAAAAAAAATTATAATAATGTATCCCTTTTTTTTTTGTTGGATTTAAAAGATTTCTTTTGCACACCTGAATTACAACCTGAATCATCAGCATTTCGTGGGAAAATATTTTGAAAATTTATTTAAAGTTGATTTTGTTATCGCTGATTTTTATATGCAGAAAAAAAAATATTAACTTGTGGATATGATGGTTTTGACAATATGGATAGCTTGAGGTGAATCGCGAGTATTAAGCGTGCTTATGAGTGCGACAAATAAAAATATGATTTTAAATTTTCAAAAAAAAATTTCAATATGTTATTAATAAGAATCACTTTTAGTGATAAATTCAACTAGGACCGCGTCTAGACAAAAGTATATTAAAATCTCCTACTGTAGGGATCCAATTGTTAATTTTTTTTTCTTGCAACTAAAAAACTAAAGCTTAGTTAAGAAAATTTGGGGTTTTGGGGGTTATTAATTCATACATGTTCATCAAATCGTTAAATTTCTGAAAAAGGAGATTAACGATTTTAATAGTTTTTGATTAGATTATTGTCATGTTGAAATGTCGCCCAAATGTTTATGTTGAAGGTATTAGCTTTGTATCTGACGTAATGAAATTAATTTAGCTTACAAATTATATTTAGAAAAATTCTAATTAGTAGTTTCAAAAGTTTTCCTTAATCATATACCAAAAACTTTAAATTCATGATCTTACATACCCACAATCTCTAACTTAAAAGTACCAAAATTCGAAATCCTCAAACGTATTACGTCCCTAATCATATCCGATCGCTTGTTGTTGGTAAGTCTGAGAATGAGCTATACTTGACCCTCGTATAATCCAGAAGTTACGTTCCACAGAAACAGTGCGTAATATAAATCGCGTTAACCAAGACTCTGGTGCAATACGAATATGGAGGTTAAGTGCAATTTTATATTTATTTGAAGATAATGTCTATATTAATATTTTGTTTAGTTATCAAAGTACCGCTTTATGAAAGGGTATGGCGCAGTTTGAAAATCTAGTTATATGGAAACCACCTCTAGACAAAAGTGTATTAAAATCTCCTACTGTAGGTGTAGAGAATACCCAGTAGAGATCCAATTGTTAATTTTTTTTTGTTACAACTAAAAAACGAAAGGTTAGTTACAAAATTTGCGGTTTTTGGGCTTAGATGTTATAAATTTCGAAACTTCCAGCTTAATCTCCAATTAATTCATACGTGTTGATCAAATCGTTAAATTTCTGAAAAAGGAGATTGATCAATATATAAGAATTAATTGAAGAACGTGGCTCCCGCGGTAAACGAGGGTAGTGATTCTATTCTAAGTCAGCTTAGGAATATTTCACTATAATTATTAGTCTAGGACTGATCAGTGATAGTTGCCCAAATTGAATTAATTGGACAAACATTAGTAATTTAGACCATCTACTGCTTTATGTATAACTTGCAAATTTAGAAAGTATAAATTGGCAGGACACAAAATATCAACAAAAGTTAAAATGAAATGAACTTAAAATGAAAATTAAATTATAGCCCTGTTTTGGTTATCGTAATAAATCTTAAATTTATCCTCGAAAATCAACAGATTTTATTTAAATTACTTTTTTTATATACTTATTCAAATTAAGATAATTTCGCTACCAGTTTAATTAAAAGTGGTTTATGCTACCTGAAAAAAAAACTTTAATGTCCCAGTGTATTTTTTTGTTTTATTAAAAGCGTGTTTAACTTTCCGTAAATTACAATCAACAAAAAAAAATATAAACGTACTTAAAGCACAAGATTAGCACGAAAACATCATAAAGCAAAAATATGTATGTGATATGAATCAAAAAATCATTGAATGCAGAAATATGTACACAAAGTAATTGAACACCTGTGTGTAATCTAAAAAATAAAAAAAAAAAATTATGTATAAAAATATTTCCCACGATTCTGTACAAAATAATACAACAAAAATCAATCAAATTTACGTGGAAATAAATTTTAGTTACATCTTTACATTAAAATATTGAGAGCCAATGAAAAATATGTTAAAAAGGACACTAGTCGTTTTGTATTGGAATTAAAAAATATAAATTTTCATTTTATTAAACATCTGTCAAATTATTAAATTTCTATTGGCTAGAAGCCATTTTTTTTTTTGTAGTATTAAGGAAATTATAATCACGATTGGTGGTACATAAAAAAGTTTTTAAAAAAAATTCATATAAAAGGACTTTGATTCCGCGAAATAATGAACAGTAGTAAATAATTTATCAGTTTAGTTAGATGAAATTTTAAAATATAATTTCATCTGTTATCAAGGTGATTTAATCAATTTTCTTTATTTCGATGATTGATTTTTGTAATTATAAGCTTGTGTAATCAAAACTTATGGTAAAATATTAAATTCTTAATAAAAAATTTTAAAATTTAAAATGTAAATATATTTTTTTGTAACAGATTACCAATTAAATTATGTGCAATATTGAAAGCTGTGATTTTCGACTGTGATAAAGATAATTAAAGAGACTAATTACGACTAGAACTTTAAAAGAATTAAGATGGATATTATTAAACTACAATTTTTATTATGAAATTGATTTTGGGACATTTTTGAACAGTGCAACCAATTTTTATTATAATAAGGAAACGTATCTGTGTTAAAAAATAGCTTTATTTTTTTATTTCTACAATTATTGAATTTTTGTTTTGCTATATTGTTTATAAAATGTTATTTTATTCAAATGAAATATAATGTTTGTTAATTAAAATCATAAAATCTTATTATTTAATCTTTAAATATACAGTAAATTAATTTCTAAAATTACTAAAAATTATTTACTATTAAGCCTGAATATAAGTTTTGTTCCTCCTGTTCCAAAAAACAGAATAAATATAGGTTAGGTTAGGTTAAGAAGAGTTTCTAACAAAAACATGATGGTTAATAGCCACCGTCCGTCCCGAAAATTCTTAATGGATCCATTGTGGTCCCTATTTATAAGATTTAATATGATTATACTGACTACTAACACTTTAGCTAATTAGTTAAAATAGTACCAAGCAATAGATCTACTGCGTATTAGTTGCATATCTAGAGGATTTCTGTGTAACTTATACATTTACGTTATATCAATGCAAGTAATCATAAAATATACAGTATAATTATGATTAAAAATTAAAAGATTACTGCTAGATATTTTAAATATAGCGCTCCTAGCGGCAAAACCATGAATTTCTCACGTTTAATTCTACTCTTCATTACATTTTTGGTGAATGGCGGAGAATCTAGAATTATATTAACAAGTGTCTACTAGTTCTACAATTCATTATCATTCCTAACGAAAGCTCTAACAACACTAGCGCCCTCTATTAGCAGAAACCTGAGCTAAAGGAAAATCTTTAATACGTATTGTACTCCTTAATACATTTCGAACGGCAACCGGCTGATTCTTCTCGCACAATTCATCTTCCACAATTCTTCTCCAAAAATTCTTCTCGCACAATTCTTCCCAGCACAATTCTTCTAGAAAAATTCTTCTCGCACAATTCTTCCCAGCACAGTTTTTCATAAGTTCTTCTCAAATTCTACTCATTACTTTCAAATGATGATAAGAATTGTGGCATAACAATTGAGGTAAGAAGAATTGTACCAGAAGCGTTGTTCGAGAAGAATTGTGCGAGAAGAATTAGCTAACAACCGCAATTATATAATTGCATAAATAACTTGATTCACATTTTTAGTGACATCTACAGGTAGGTAGTGAAACACTGATATTTATGGTGATGGAAAAAAACTCCACAACATCTCTAAAGTCTATACACATCACGTCTAATAACATGTTATAAAGTTGTTTTACATATAAAAACACCTTAACAACATGTTATTAACCTTATAAAAGTGATTTCAAAAATCTCCTCCTTTTTTTTAAAATCTACTTTCTTTTTTACTATCTTTAAATATCGGCCACGTTAACTCTGTTTTGATTTGACACACTGCTACAAACGTCAATCTTAATCATCATAAAAGTAACGTGCTTTGTGTCAAACAGAAACAATTCGGCTGTTTTAAATTAATTACACAGAATATAATTTTATAATAAATATAAAACACAATAAAATCTAATTAAACAAAATGAATATTGATTCTGAGAAAATTGAACAAATTGGAAATATATTGAATAATAAAGATTTACCATTAAAACAAAGATTTCGTGCCTTATTTACATTAAGAAATATTGGTGGTAAAGCATCAATTAATCAAATTAGCAAATGTTTTAAAGATGAATCAGCTTTACTAAAACATGAGCTGGCATATTGTTTGGGTCAAATGCAAGACGAATATGCCCTGCCAATTTTAATAAATGTATTGGAGAATGTCCAACAAGAAGCTATGGTGCGACATGAAGCAGGTTTGTAACAACAAATTAAATATATTCTTAATAATTATTATAAATATATATATATTTTTTTTAGCTGAAGCACTTGGTGCAATTGGATCCACATCAGTAAAAGAAATTTTGGAAAAATTCAAAAATGATGATTGCATTGAAGTGAAAGAAACTTGTGAAATTGCTTTGGATCGTTTAAATTTTGACAATAGTAATAATAAAAATTTGGAAAATAAAAATCCATTTAATTCGGTTGATCCATCACCACCAGCTGAAATTAATAATTTGGATGAATTAAAAAAAATCTATTTAAATGAAAATGAAAGTTTATTTAATCGATACAGAGCACTATTTAGCCTAAGAAATATAAATACTAAAGATAGTGTTTTGATAATAGCTGAAGGTCTTAACGATAAGAAAAGTGCTTTATTTCGACATGAAGTATCATTTGTATTGGGACAAATTCAAGAACCATGTAGTATACCATTCCTAATTAAAAATTTAGAAAATTTAGATGAAAATATGATGGTACGTCATGAATCTGCTGAAGCACTTGGTTCTATTGCTACTCAAGAATGTATTGATATACTAACAAAATATTTAACAGATAGCAAGAGGGTTGTTAAAGAGAGTTGTGAAGTTGCTTTGGATATGTGTGAATATGAAAATAGCTGTGATTTTCAATATGCCAACACTTTAAAAGAAATAAATGTATAATAAATACAATATTGTTATTATTATTTAATAATTTGCATACTATTTAATATTATATTCCTAGGAAAATGCTTAATCACAGTAATAAAATCAAAAAGCATTCAAAAGCCACTCAAGACAAAATTCCCCGAAAAAAGAAAATTCCATAATACAAAATTTCCTCAAGTATTTTTTGTTAACTTTTTTATTACCAGCCGAAAAATTGAAATTGAGCGAGAAATACTAAGCTAAAATTTATGTTGTAATTTGTGCGTTTGGAAAAAAACTTATAATAATTTAATTTTAATTAATAATTTAATAGTTTCAAACTATCACTAAAAATTTCACAGTTTTCCAAACAGTGCTTAGCCAATATTTCCCTTAAACTAGAAAATTCCTTTAAATTTGAATTTAATAAACTTTCGTTTGAAACAACACCAAAAAATTGTTAAAAGCTTTTTTTAATCTGATCAGCAGACTTTTGATCATTTTCAATTATTCTCATTTTTTTTTAAGCTTTTTTTCCGAATAAATTTTTCAATTATCGAAAACTTAAATTGATTGAATCATACTTTTTAATTTTTTTTTTTTTGCAAAACTTTTAAATACATAAATAAAAGTTTTTTCGAAAATGTATAATCAGTTGAGAGAAATATATTAAAGCACAAAGTTATATTAATTTTTATTTTGGGAGCGTTCAACACGCTCTAAAATCATTTTATTGTATCTTTTTTTTTTGTTTTTCTTTTTTAATAACAATTTTTTTAAATAATATTTTACATATTTTTTATGTTAGTTTCTTTTCCGTATCTTTAACGCAAGTAATTGGAAAGAGAGCAAATATTTTTTGTGATATTTTTGTACTACAAACTGAAAATTTTAATAATTTTCTTGAATTGAAGTGAGATAGAAATTAAACATAGTTTGTTTTAAGTTGAAATTCTATTTATAAAATCAATGAACGATAAGGAAAAATTTCATAAAATTGTGTAACGACCTCTTATGAATTTTTTTTAGATAAATATAAATAAGCAAAATAAAAATAATAATAACAATAATAAAAAAACAAAACGTGCGTACAGTGCGAAAAATTTTATGAAAATTTAAAAGATTTTATTTAAAAAAATTTATTTATTAAATTTTCAAATAAATTGTTTAAGTGTAATAATAATTTGGGGATAAATTTTGTTATGAAAAAGGTAAAACAAAAGTTTGATTTTGTTAAACAAGATAATTATTTTACATAATTAATTATAGAAAGTAAATTTATAAAATTAACTGGCTAGTTACAAAGTGTCGTATAAAATTCTACAAATGAAAGTTTTTCAGTAAATACTAATTTAAATTGGATTGCACTTAATATTATGATTACTCGTATAATTTTTTTTAATACATTTTAATCTGATTTTAGTTCAATAATAAAAATATAATAGGAAAATAATTAAGTGAATTTAGTTTTAGCATTGAAAATAAATAGGGTAATATTAAAATGAAATTATATTTTATGTACATTTTAGGTCAATTTTAAATTTACTTAAATAATTTTTGTCATTCATGGTCTAAAAATTTATTCAATAAAGCAATATTAATTGAAATACTATCGAAAAAGTTGTGTAGTTATAATAACCAAATAAAATCTAGAAACCTTGTTTACTCTGACCTTTGTTTTATTTTATAATATTTAGATAACCATGACAGTATTGATAATTTCAATAAATCTCATACTGTCAAATGATTCCTTCCACATTTTCTAGAAAAAAAAAACAATATCCTTTTAAAATTAAAGTTGGATTTGTATTTCACAACGTTTTTTCTTAAAATACGTTCTTAGTACAAGTACGTGAAATTTAGACTTTTTTTCAAAAATATTTTCACTATTTTAGATATCAGTTGAATAGTAAATCATAATTTCTCAATAAATAATAATCTTTGTGCATCACTTAGTAAACAAGATTACAAGTCATTTTAAAACTTAAAAAAAAAAACGATATAAATATTAGTTTTACGATATATAATACGATAAATTTTCTCGTAATTTGGAATTTATGTGAAAGTTTAATGTCCTGTTAATATAAACATATAATTATATTTTAGTTAGATTCGATTACTCGAATAATAATAATTGGCACATTATTATGAAATTTAAGTATTATTGCGTAAAAAATATGCAATAACTAAAAATATAAAAAATAATTTATTTAAAGTCGTACTTCAATATCGCCAAATAAATTATTTTCACTTAATTACTTATTTATGCAAGACTAACAAAAAAAAACTGCATTTACCCTGTAAAATTTTTATGAAATATTGTAGTAAAAATATGATTGTAGCAGTTTAAAATGTAAAATATAAAAAAAAAATCTCAGTGAATATAAATGTAGGAATGTAAGGTTAAAACCGAACATTGTTAAGTGAGTAATACAAAAAAAAAAAGGTGAATAGACCAACAAAGTGTGTAGACTGTAGAGTGCATATTTTAATATGGTTATATTATTCATTTAAACAAAGACTCATCTGAGATAGAAAATATCAATATTGAAGAAATTAAAACTTGTATAATTATATTTTATTTATATTCAATTTTAGCAAATCATTAAAAAATTTTTAAAAAATTTCATTAAAATTTTATGAGTATAGGGTAAAACAATCTAATTTCAACCACAATTTAATAAAACCACTTAAAAATTGGGATTTAATTTTTTCGTTCTTGTTCAAATTGGTCTAAAAAAAATGTAGTATGATATTTTTGATTAAATATATCAAAAAATATAGTAGACACGATTTTAATTTTTATGATAAAGGTAGTTAAATTTTTCTTAGTCTCTAGTACTCAGAACAAAGTTAAATTCCACAAAAATAAATGAAATAGAAGAAATACATAATCGAAATTATCCTGAATACAAAAAAAAAACCTTCCAAAAGAAAGAATGTCCAATGCCCAAGCTGTCATGAAGAAGTTTTGACAGAAATTGAAGTCGAGTCCTTCTGTTTCAAAGTCCTTATATTTAAAAAACTTTATAAAATCTATAAAAAAAAAGAAACTTAATTACAAGGACGGGTCCTTATTTTCGTGGAGGACGGTAGTGTTTAGACACTGGTAAAATTGATTCAAATTTAGAAGAGAAAGGAATTATTATGATATTCGAAACATCTACGATCAAGTATCAAAAAAACTTGCTTTAATATCTTTTTTAATAAGTTTTTATATATGTTTTTGTTGAAAAGTGTCATTAAAAAGCTGAATACTGGCTATTTTACCCTAATTATTCAAATTCCTATAAGAATTTTAATAAAAAAAGTAATATTACTATAAATTATATATAAAAAATATGACATATGTTTATAAAAATATTGCGCAATTTATAAACACGAGCAAACATGTATAAAATACTAACTAAAACAATTTTATCAATTCACGTTTTTAAAATTCTCAGAATATGCTAATACTATTTTATAGACTATCATCAATTTAAATATAATGTGGGCGATTTTGTATCATTCGCATTTAATTTTATCACTAACTGTCTGTCTATAACCATTAAATTTTTGGGGGGAAAAAACTTGATAACGATATTTTTTAAAGTAATTTTTTTTTCCCTCCAACAAATTTGCTATTATGATATCAGCTGGAACCAAAAAAAAAAAAACAAACTTTACAAACAAAATATTACGTAATAAAATGTAAACAAAGAAAAAAGGTCTTGACTCTACAGTAATTTGAATGGCATTGTGAGAAAAGCAGGTAAACATAAAAGAACATAAAAATAAATAATTAAATTAAAGATATTTTCGAAAATCGAAACAAAAGTTTTACAACAAAAAAAAAAAACCAGTTTGCTACCAAATAATAAATTTTTCCCCTCTTTATGCTCCGAAATTGTGAATATTATAAACTACAAATTAATTACTATCTCAGATTAAATTCAATTATAATGTTAATTTTCAAATTTGTTCACCTAAAATTGACCTTGACAAGAAATGAACTTATTACTAGTATAGTCATTTTTAATGTAATTACGACGAATTAATCTTTGGCATTATTTCCTATAATAATTTGAATTTTTTTTGGCAATCCTTAAAATTTCAAATATTTCTCGGAAATTTTGCGAAAGCACGCTATAATTTATAATTAATTTGTATTATATTTGACGGAAGTTCATGCATTTCTTTTATTAGAGAAATTATATTAAATAAAGAATTTTTCATCAAAATTAGACATCAAAGATGATTGTTTTGAGCACGTTTTGTTTGTGTTAGTAATTCATGAAATTTTAGATTATTTATCGAAAATATTTTCAAAATTAAAAATAAAATAATGTGATTCATAAATTTAGTGCATAAAAATAATACCCTTTGTGTATTCTTAGCTAAATTGTAGCAACAGGTCATTTTCAAAGTCCAAATAAAATAATAAATTAAAAACAATTAATTTTAAGAATAAAAGAAATTTTCTCGTAATTTCTAATTAATATCAAAACTATGACACATTCTAGACGCTAGTATTAGGAACTTACATAAATATATTATGAAATCTTCATTAAAATTGTATTTAAAATACAATATATTTACAAAGCTGTTATAAACAAAATAAATTTTCCAAAGTCTGAAAAATATTTATTTTCGATAAAATTACTGAGGGACAAAGATAATCCCAACAAGTTTTGCTAACATAACAATATTTCTAAATTCTAATATTTACTGCGTAAGTGTAATATTTTCTTGCCTTTAAAATAAAATATTTTCATTAATGAAAATTATTTTTTTTTTTAAAGATTTTATATAAAAATAATTTTCTGCTTACAATTTGCTTTTTCTGTTTTATGATCATGTTGGTTGAGCGTGATCGTGTCACCCACCGTTTTTATGCTATTATAAAATATAATATAAATAATATTATCTTAAGCTTTATTTCTGTAATAATATTAAATAGCACAAGATTTTTTTTTATAGGAAAAATACTTTAAAAGATAGAAAATTTTTTAAAAATTTATGTTTTTTTAGAATTTTTTTTGAAAGAAAATTAAAAAAAAAAAAAAATTTAAGAAATTTAAAAAATTCGAATTTAATTTATAAAAAAAAATCAATTAGAATAATATTAAAATTTTTAATTTGAAAAATTATTTAAATAATTTGTAATTAAAACAAATATATTCTTAAATATCTAATCAGTTTTATGTTATTACATACAAATACAATAATTTAAAGATTACAGATACTTTTTTTTTTATTGAGAAAATTAAAATAATTATAATTAGACCAGCTTGTGTGTACTATAATCTTTGCCGGCAAAAGATAAACAATTTTTTTTTTCTAGTGTTTTTTTTTAAATTTTTTTTTTTTTAATTATGTTATCAAGAATTTTGTAGATTTTCTTATGAATTTTAATTATTTTAATTTACTAAACAAAAAAAAAGAATTTTTATTGTAAATAAATATTATTAAATGTAGAAACATTTTTACTAATTAACTACTAATTAATAATAATAATTCTAGTTTTTGGTAGTAAACTTTGTGGTTAGCTATAAATATTTTAGATTTAGGAGGTCATAAGCGTGTAAACAAAATTATACTTGATAATATTAAAATTAGGTTATTTACCTTAAACAAAGACATTAACTTAAATTAAATTTTGTGATATTTTATGTTATATTTTCGAATATAGAACTAAGTTTATTTCAGTTGTATAACTTATTCACTGTATTTTATTGATTAGTCTACCTAGTTTTCTTAGAAAGGGGGTAGCCCTTTGTTAGAATCAACTTCCTAACAAACCTTGAGATTTCCATAATAACAATTTTACCATTTACTTTGTTGATAAAACAGTTCGAACCATGACAAATTTTTATTTTTAAAATAATGTTTATTATCAAAATCCTGTAAAAATTCCAGCTAGGCTACTCGTTTTATTTTCAAATTAAATCAATGATTACATGAAATAGTTTTGAATGCTTTTGATTTTGCAATTATCTGGAATATCCCAAAATATTTTGACGCAATCATTAATTTTAGCGATAATTCAAAATTATTATGTACTTCATTGATTTATGGTTACTGTATTAATTTCTGATTAATCTACAAAACATGATAAGGTGAAATCATTTTCGAATCATAGTTCAAGTGATTGTGTACAATTTAAATTAAATATAAAAATATATTAATTATTTCTTAATCTTATATTTAAATATAATTTGTAGATTAGCTGCTAATTTTTATCTTATCAATCCTTTTTTATCAAATATGTATTATAATTATTTTGTCTAGTCTTTACTCTAAATTTGGAAATTTACATAAAACCAAACATAAATTTTATGGTTTTAGCCAAAAATATAATTAATTTATTTGAATACTATAATATTAACCCATATATTACCACTGGAGCTATATCTATCCAATGATTTTAATAAATTTTGTGATGTTTGACAATCATAGAAATTAAAATTAAAAAAAACTGCTACCATGCTAACAAGTTTTTCTGCAATATTTAACAAAATATACTTCTCGAAATTTTGCAAAAAAATTACCTGCGTTAAAATTAACAAAATATTCCTTGTAAAAAGCACTTATGTCTTTCCTGTATCGAAACACACACGACATTTTTTTGTCCATTAAAATCCGACGTAGTTTTCCCCAAGTATCTTTATGTCGCACCCAGTATCTTTATGTCATAAGTCACACCTACCGAAACCAAAAGTCAAATTAGTTTTCCTAAACAAGTTTACCTACAGTATTGACTTAAATAAAATAAAAATTATATATTTATTATTGAAATGCCCTTTTAAAACTAATATAACCTTTAAAAATATTATTAATAAATTCATTTACATTGAATTAAAATTTGTAGCCGAAAAGATTTTCTTTTTAAAAAAAAAACTATAAAAATTAACATAGAAATTTATAATGAAAATAATATGATTTTATAAATTTTTAGTGAACCGTTGATAAGAAAATAATATGATTTTATAAATTTTTAGTGAACCGTTGATAAGAAATTGTTAAGTTTTAATGAATTCATACAAAAAATAATAATATTGAACTATTAGATTAAAAAGTTTTCTTTATTATATGTTACATAATTTGTTAGATTATATTTTTATTACAATAATACGAATAATTAAATTTATAATTATTTAAATTAATAATATAGTAGAAAATTCAAGTTCAAATATATTCACCTCTTCTGATTATAACTTTTCATAATTAGTTGTTTTATTTAAAATTAGTTGTTTAATTTAAAAACTTGATAATAATAGTACGTAATAATTTTAAAGCGTAAGGTGACCCTAACGCAATCACAGAATATCAATACAAATTTTAGAATAGAATTACTACGGAAAATGAAGTAAATTTACTTCATGTGCCACCATATTTGCAGATAATATTTTTTTTATGACCGGAGGACAATTATCTGCTTATTTGTTTATGACCGGAGCACAATTAATATAATAATTGATAAGAAAAAGCCACCCATGGTTTTATTTCCTAAAAAATTATATTTAAAATTTGTATTAAAATTAAATTTATAATTTAATTTATTTTTACATAAAAATCATGCTTCACTCAAGATTTCAAAGACTCACTTAATTCTTAATAAAAATGTTTGTATTATTTTCCACGGAAAGTTACAAATCATTTAGTTTTTAAGAAAATTGTAGGATTTTTATATACAATTATTACTCCTTTTAAATAAATTTAGGGTTACCTCCTTTTATTTGAGACATTTGTCAAAATAATGGTGGGCATAGGGCATCATTTCTGGATTGTAAATTATTTACATAATTTATGAAAATAAACCGCATTATATGAAAATAAACTTTACGTGAAAGTAATACGAAAAATTTGTACACTTTTTGTAGTAAACCTTTACTAAACCTGCATTGTGCTAAACACTTCATATTTTGAATATTTCTTGATATATTCATGAATTTCGAAATTCGACCTTAGACTGCTACTGTAATGTAAATTCTGCCACCATAATTATGTCATATATTTGTTTACATCTCTCCATTTTTTCTAATGTTTATATTGTAAATAAAAAACTTTAGAACAAATATTGTCATTAAATAATGTATTAATGATATTTTAGTACCTGTGCACTACTATATTATTCAAACACTTAACTCTCATATTTGAAAATGGCTATAATCAAATAAATCATCTGATTAATAGATAATTAAATTCAATTAGTAACAAAAAATTTTTAAAAAAATTATTTATTTTATTTATAAATTTTAATTTCTAATAAATTAATAAAAATTTGATTTAATTTCTTTAAGTTTTTTTTATTAATTAATAATGTAAAAAACAAGGAAAAACTATCTTATCTTTAAAAACGTTTTTGTTTATATTTTGATAACGTTTTTTTTTTTGAGAATTATCACATAAAATTGAATTTCGAATTAGCATAATTGTCTATATGTACTTAAGATTGTCACCAATTTTTTTTTTTTTAATATTATTATATTTTGTATTCCTATTAAATCAATAATTTAAATTGAAATTTAAATAAATGATCTGACACTTGAATATAAATAATGTGTGTTGACTGTCTCGATAAAAATATGGTCAATTAAATTTTAAAACGTAAATTTTTCATCGTAAATTTTATTAACATTTTTTGTTTTATTTTTTTAAAATCTATATATAAGGAAAATTTACAACCAACAGAAAACAACTAATTACATGTTGTCCAATTAAATTTATAAATATTATTAAATTAATTTTCTATTTTCTAGATAGCTAAATTAAATTATGTAATGTACTTAATTATTAGTTAAGTCGAATTAAAAGGAAAAAAAAGTTTTTTAGCCACCCAGTGCAAATGTGACTAGATATATACACAGAGCAGGGGCGAACTAATCCAAATACCCACTGGGGACAAAAAATGATATATTATGCTATCCTAAAGATCTTAAATTTCACTTGAGAAAGTTAGGCTGTTAATAAACCTAAAGATTTTCCTAGAAGAGTTGGATGCAATATCCTCTGCTTCTAGAAACCCTTGCCAGAAGACGTTGCATATGCTAATAGCCCTTTACAATCGCAGAGGTTGTGCGCATTCGTCTCATTGTGCTCACCATAAATTCCACAGAGTGGTGAAAGTGGTTTGTCTAGTTTGTTCAGGCGGTTGTTAATCTGAAAGTCACCTGTTTGAAAGCCAGTTAAGATTAGAATTTCTCTTATATTGAAATTTATACAACCAGTAACTGTATCCGCCACTATTTTTCCCCAGTCTGGAGTAAGTCATTTATTTATAGTTGTTTGCTGCGCGGATAGAAATACAACCGAACGATACTAGTTGGGTAAGGAGTAAATATATTATCTGATCATCCTTGTCTTCAGGAGTTCAGAAGTTCTCAATGTTATTATGGTTGTCAATTCCAGTATTGACAACCGTAATAAGATTGACAACATTCACATTTATATAGTTAACAAAATATCAATTTGCAACATGAATAAACAACAAAATTGATTGTATGGACAGCTTTTCATAAACTTTTGGGTCGTGTTTAATTTTTAAAGAGTCGCGTGTCAATTAAAACATTTTAATACTATTCGAGAATGGTTTCATTATACATAACATAGATAATTTCAGTTTTTAGATTTTCCGTTCGTCAATTAACTGATAAAATTGTGTTATATGAGATTTAAACAATCATCGTTGTCATGATAAGGATACCCGCTTCGCCAGAACAGAAGCTTTTAAAGATAAATGTTGGGTCACGGGGCCAATATAATTGAGAAAGTTTGTTGTAGCATATTATAGAAAATGCCTTATAATATTTAACGTGTAACATACTGATAAAATATAGTTGCGCAGATATGCTATTGATTAAATAATTTAATTTTTATCAAAATTACTACACAAAAAGAAACAAATATTTCATAAAATAAATCATTAATCCACCAAAATAAATGGTATTCGAATATTTCTAAATTACTCATTGAAATAAAATCATTTTTTTGAAATTAGTTTAATTTGTTAAATGATATCATCTTTTTTTTGTGTTTTTATTCGATTAAGAATTTAATGAACTTTTATTTTTCTCGAAAATAAATAAAATTAAAATATATTTAAAAAAAAAATATTAAATCATCAAAATATGTAATAAAAATCTATAATTTGTTTTTGATGATAGCGAAATTAAATTATTATTGATTATTAAAGCAATTTATATTTATTTTCTTATCAGATATTATAGTTTATTTATTAAAAGTTAATTAAAATATCAATCATTAAAAAAAAAATTTTGTAGATCGTAATAAAATGCTTTAAAATAAATATAAACTTAAAAGTTAAAGATCAATTTTTATTAACGTATTAAATGATACACGCGAATTGCAATCAAATGCTTAAATAAATAACATGTGATTATTAGTGTAACATCTGATTATTAGTGCATTAGTGTTACAAATAGAATGATATTCGAAAATTACATCTGTTTACGTAGAAACTAATGTTGCAACATTACAAATTATATTTTAATTGTGCAGAAGAAGTTGAAATCTTTTCTTTGTTATGACCAGCAATCTGGTATAGAATTCTACTATAATTTGAATTATTACTAATTTTATTACTAGTTCTACTAATTTTATATTAATTCTAATACAATAACCTACCCCAGTCTTTGAAAACTGGTATTCCCTTAACCAAAGTAAGTCAAATTAATCTGATACCGATACTACATACTCGACCTTTAATATAATTCCACTTCAACTTATAAATACTGTAATAAATAAAATTATCCTTCATTAAACAAATTAAAAATCACTAAATTAAAGTGATTTTTATTTTTTTTTATTAAAAAATATATTTTTATTAATTTTTTTAATTAAAATTTTTAATAAATAAATTATTTATTGTAAATAAGATATTTTATTAGTAAATATAGCATATTGAATGTCTGTCTATATTTTATAAAAGCTTTTCAAATCATAAATTGACATAAATAATTTTTACAATAAAAAAATTCTTTCATTTATTTTAATCAAAATTCATAAAGACGCTAAGACGATTTAATATCACGTTTTATTACATGCATAAGTCTAGATTTTAATATTTTAAGTGATATACGGTGAGGGTTACGTATATCAGTTTCAGAAATTATAAAATATATGTAAATTTTGTTATATTGACAATTTGGTGACTTAATTTTGGTGATAGTGGAACGAGAAACTAAATTATTTAAATAGAATTATTATTTTTTTTTTAACAATTTTAATTTAATTTTATTTAATAAAGAATATATTTTGTGGAATTAATATTAATATCATTTGGTATTAGGTTGTACACAAGTCGATTTTTGAAAAGGAAAATGGTGTAAGGAATAAATAGTAAAATAGATTATGAAAATATTCAATTAAAAAGTGAATTCGTTGTGTGAAAAGCGAATTATTGTATAACTGAAAAATTTAAGTTTGGAGATAATATTTATTAGAATTCCTTTCAATATTTATTAGAATCTAGGTTAAAAAGTTACCATGATATTTTCGGATTCAAACCATCATACAAAAATTATAGATAATTAAATTCTCTACCCACCTGTAGCCGCATTCTTAAATTGATCTCACACGACGATATCCAAATATCAGTGTAACTAAAAATTTCATTATTCGATCAAAAAGTGATCATATTTTTATAAAAAAAATTTGTTTATATTCACTGGGGAGAGGCATCGGACTCAAGTGCAAAATTATCTGTGCTTAAAGTTTTTTAATACTTAATTGCAATTTACATTTACGAATTTTATATGGATTCCGAACCATGATTCGTTGTAAAGAAATCTTTGTTGTAAAGAAACCTCTTAATTGCAACAAGCTAATGACTTTTGTTCGTTAGTCATTGTCGTTAGCAGATGGCCTCAACCATAAAAATTTTCACACAATTTTAAAAATGCATTTAAGTGTAATTTTATTACTTAGGCCAACATCAAAGATTTCGTAACAACACATGTCTCGGACTGAAAGCGAACCCATAGAACACTACCCATAGTGTTCTATGGGTTAATACTGGTCTATGTACTACCGCATACGGCATAGTACACGACCACTGAGTTACTGTCGGTTTTTTATACATGAACAGATTAGTGAATAAAGATTTCCTACAAGTCCTAAAAATTTGCGTTAAGTTCTGAAAACTATATCTTTTCTAAAACAGAAAACACTGTAACTAAAAGCGGGCATATTTTATTATGCATTTAATTTTATATAAATGTCACTTAACACCTTTATCAACGAAACTCTTCAAATATCTTTTTCTAGTTGTTTGGCCCTGGTGAACTTAATTAAGTCGTCATTATTGCTTCAAACTTTTTCAATTAAATTCTATAACTTTCCAGTGGTTCTTAGTTATTGAAATGTTTATTTTGGTTAGAATATCATTAAGCTTCTCGAATAACTTTCGCTAATTGGTATACTTATCTGTTTACAATTCAAATATTAATAAATTTATTCTAGTATCTTCGTAAAATTGGTAACAGGACGATACTACAAAAAAAAATCATTGATAATTTGAAAATTAAATTAACACCTCACAGACCAATTAACTAAGTAAATATTTAATTAAATTAATATATTATAAAATATTAAATTTCTTATTTTTAACACATTAATTTAATTATATTTATAAATGAATTATTTATTTTCACTTTAAATGGGACTATTTTAAAATTTTCTTAAAGTGTCATTATGCTCATAAAAGTAACCCTGAACATTTATAATTAAAAAAATATATTCAAATAAATTTATTTAATTAAAAAAATAAATGCATTTTTAAAATATTTTTATTTTTTTAAATATTATTTTAATTTTTAAAGAATTTTAAATATTTATTTACATTAATAATTAAATAAATTAATTTATTTTAATGTTTTCTTAAAAGATCATTGAACTCATAAATTTAACATTAAACATTAATTTTATTTTTAAATTTATATTTTATTTTTAATTTTATTAATATTTTCTGTCCTTGACTTTGAATCAGAAAAATTATTTTTAAGTTTTGATTTTTATTAAGAATTTTCATGACGAATAATAATAATAATGAAACATATTTTCGGGCTATTTTCAAATTTTCAATATTTAAATGAAAAAAATTATTACCAGTTTTTTGTGTTCTGATGTATGTAATTTAATTAGTTTATTAGTAATGATTTTTTTAAAAATATATTATTACACTTTTATCTTTATGTTTTAAAATAAACATTCAGATATAAATTTATTTAGTATATTACCATAATCAGGTTTTTTATTTTTAATATATTTAGAAGTTTTGGTTGTAGAACTGGTTATTTTGCAAGGTCAATATTGGCTCACCTAGATTATTAGAAACAAACTAAAGCCATTTTACATATGACAGTAATTATTGTAAAAATTTTATTATAAAAATATATTTAACTCAAAATCTGACATATTTATTTAAATTTTCAAATAAAATTAATTGGATATAATTTTCAGATTTCTTTAGTAAAATATATATTTTTTAAAAAAAATTTTTTATTTAATTTACATAAATATTTGTAGAATTTACATAAATATTTGTAGATAATACCGTGACATATAAACTGCAATTATACTTATGCAGTTTATATGTCACGGCACGGTATTATGTCAGGAATTCTACAAAAAATATCTAGCGGTTGATGTGAAAAGTTGTTTGTTGGTAAACTTTAAAAATGTCAATCGAAATCACGATTTATTTCAGTAGTCTTGTTCTCTTGATGCACTAGCCCGATTGCCCTGATTTGTGGGATCCAACATTCAATTTGGAATTAGGATCATACTGACATATTAATTGTAGCTAGGTAATAGTAATAGCTTTATTACAGCTATAGACATTTGTTGTAAGGACCCACAACTTTTTTTTTCCAATCAGAAAATTCCATTTTATTGTAATTTTATTACTGGTGCTCATTTAAGGCTGTGTAAAATTAAACTAACATACATTTTTTGGGCAGGAATAGAGCCCAGTAATTGCTGCACAATATGTCATACTGTAGTTAGTACAACTGAACCACAGCCGGTTATTTCTGTATATTTTACATTATTCGTTTCCGAATTTGGCTAAGTTAAGTTTTTTTTTTGATCCATCTTCAGTTTTGTATGTCAAATTAATGAGAAAAATTGTAATCAAAGTACTTGTAACCTTTGAACTATTATTTCGACAGTCAGGTTGAATAAATATGTTAGGTTTCTAATGTAAAAATATTTTACAAATGTTTAATGATTTTTATTTATTACATAATGAATTCTTAATATCTCCTAGTACAACGTTTTTTTTTAAAAAAATATTTTACGTTGCTAAATTAAAAAAATTTAATAGCTTGAACAAGTATTTCTTAAAAAATGCCATTAAAAACACTTAAAAGAATTTCATTAATGACACTAGCTAGTCACACCTATAAAACATCTAATAATAAATCATTTATATTGATTTTTTTTTAATGGCAATTAATTACTAACTTATTACCTAGAAGATTTAATTATAAATTAAATTCAAGAAAATTTCTGACAAACAAAATTAAGCGCCAGTAAAATTCTTTAATCATTAAACTTGTTTATTATTATTTATACTTGATTTATTTAAATTTTCTCTTAATTTAAAAATAGTTAAAACTTTTAAATTATATATTTTTTATTTATTTATTTTTTGCAATTTATTTGAAAAAATATTGTATTTAAATTATTATATTTTTTATGAAAATTATATATTTTTTTAATGGCAGCTGTGTAAAAATCATAAAAGTTAATATAAATAATTTATTAGTTTACAAGCTTTTTCTATTATTTTTTTTTGTAAATCTTAAATAAACAACAACGAAAATGTTTATATTTTAATTTTTACTCATAAAAATATTGTTTTTTTTTTTTTGGTTTAAAAAACAATTTTTGTTTTGTTTACTATAATTTTATGAGGAAAAACATAAATATACAGGAAACCCTCGTTTAACACGGTTTACTGGTTTCGTCTTATCTAAAACGGCGTTAAGTAAAATTCGAAATTTATATATAATAAAAAAACACTTCAATTAAAATTTTAAGTTAAAAATTTAATTATGTTATGAAAAAAATTATCTGACATTTAAAATAATTTAAGTAATAACAAAAAGATATTAATTAATCAGTGATTAATTTTAAATCCGCCATCATTATTGATCCTGTCGAAAATTCGTGTTAAAGGGATCTTTATAATTTAAGTTATAACAATTTGATTTGCAATGACTGATAATTTAATTTTAATAATTTATAAAAAAACACGATTACTACATTTGATTAAATGAATATAAATTTTTGTTGGTAGTAACTGAGTTATTTATTAAATAATTTGTTTGGATTAAATACTTTATTGTAAAAAACGTGTTAAACAAGGGACGTCGCAATTTTTTACAGTGTTATACAAATTCCTTTCTCAAAGTATCTTGTTAAACGAGGATTATCTGTATTAAATTACCTGATTATTTATAGTAATTTTTTTAATAAATATTTTTTATCTGAAATTAATTTTTATTTATTTTTTTTTCATTTTTCTGGTTTTATTTAAATAAATGCGCCATTTAATTATCAATTTTTGTAGCATTTTTAAATTTTTTTTACAATAGTTTTAGATATTACATTTTTAAATTATTTAACCCTTTGAAACCTAATCAAATTTGAGTAATGGTGTAGTAATGATTGAAGTAGGTAGTCATAAAATTTATTTTAGAATTAATTTAGAAATGATAATTAAATTACTTGATTATTTATAGTAATTTTGTTACAAGTTGTGACACCTATTATTATTAACTAATATATACTCATTGGACCTTGATTCATATATGATCCATGGCTCAATAATTTCTAATTGAGTTTGAAGTTTTTAAAAAATCACAGAAATTAAAATTTCCAAGCCTACTATATTCTTATAAAAAATAATTATGGTCATATATGGGTTAATTATTTCTGTTAAATAACGTTTAACGTATTAATTATTTCTGTTTATTAACGTTAAACGTCAATTACGCCCCCAGATTAACTAATTTAAATAAATTAATAAATTACATCAATAACTTCTAATTATTATATTCTACGTTTTAATTGAAAAAAAAAACATTCCAAATTCCGAATCTTGAAAACTTCAATATCTACAATTTCGTTACATTTTGATTGAGGACTGGGTTCGAACCAAAAAAAATGTACTTATAAACAACAAACTTTCTTTGTAAATATTATCTTTAAACAGCCTCACTTGTCCGCGAAAATAATTGAGTTGTAAGGCTTTTTTTTACAATTAATAATCTTAAATTAGGTCTAATTTTTGAAATTATAACTCTAGAACTAAAGTTTCATACAAAGCAAGTTATTCAGCATCTCTGAAGTCAAATTCATATTTATAAATGACTTGAGAAAGTATTCAAAAAAATATTTAACCAAGTTTTACACGTTGTCCAACAAATTTGTCAATCCATATTTTCTATAAATTGACTAGTCACGAATAAATTGCAAATCCAATCTAATTGCGCAGAATATAATCACACAAAATAAAAGATTGTACAACACTATTCTAGATAATGTTTTATGTTGATCGCTAATAATATTTTCCCATTTTGATATTTTAGTGTTTATATAAACGATATTGAAATGAAAATATTATTACTTTTGATTGATTGCCAATTTAAAGTCATATTTATCCTTGTATGGTGTTTATGCACCTAACCAGAGATGCAAATCATCATTAAAATATTCATTTACACAAATAATAATAATAAAAAAAGAAGCACAAATTAAATTTTGATATACAGGTAAACCTTCTTTAACACGGTTTACTGGTTCCTTCGTTTAACACGGTTTACTGGACATTTAAAATAATTTAAGTAATAACAAAAAGATATTAATTAATCAGTGATTAATTTTAAATCCGCCATCATTATTGATCCTGTCGAAAATTCGTGTTAAAGGGATCTTAATAATTTAAGTTATAACAATTATATTTGCAATGACTGATAATTTAATTTTAATAATTAATAAAAAAACGCGATTACTACATTTGGTTAAATGAATATAAATTGTTAGTAACTGAGTTATTTATTAAATTTTATTCATTAAATGCCCTTTTCGGATTAAATACATAGATGTAACAAACGCGTTAAACAAGGGATGTCGCATTTTTTTTACAGTGTTACACAAATCCTATATTCTCAAAGTATCGTGTTAAATGAGGATTACCTGTACTTACATATTTTAATATTGTGACGATTTACAGATTATTTACGAGACGATGTAAATATGTATTTAAATTTAAAAAAAAAAATAAAATAAAATAAAACAATTTACGATTTAAAAATTAAAACATAAATAATTTTCTAAGCAACTTTTATGTATATTTTAGCAAAACAAAAAAGCTTTATAATTTATTTTATTTGAGGTTCAAGTGCATTTTTTTTTTTTAGTCTAATGCAGTTGAATGCGGAAGCTACGAAATAATTGACTTTAAAATAATATATATAGTACATAATAATATAATTTAATCTTGTCCATCATAAACAGATAAAAAACATTTTTTTAGAAAATTCTTTAAAAAATATTAATTATTTTTTAAAAAAAATATTTATTATAAAAATTATTAAAAAAAAAATAACTTTTAAATTATTTTACCGACAATTTTACAAAATTAAAGTGGATTTTTTTTAAATAAAATTATTATATAAGCTTTAAATTTTTAAGAGTGTTTAATTAAAGATAATAAATTTTTATTAAATTTATATTAAATAATTTGTATTTTATTTTTATTTTTACAGGGTGTTTACTAAAAAAAAAAAAAATAATTAAAGATATAAAAAATGTGACTGAAGTACTAGAAAAAATCCAATCTGAAGTGAAAAATTAAAATAATTAAAAAAAACTTAATTTCAAAATTAATTTTTAACATTTTTTTTTGTAATTTTTATATTGTAAATAATTTAATAATAATGTCAGATAGAATATTAATAAATAATTGTGATAATTGTGATAAATCAATTGAAAATAATTTTAATAAATTTAATCAAACCAAAGATAATAATAATTTAATTATAAATGAAATTAAAAATATTAATAGAAAAAAATTTAATTTTAATAATAATAAATTAATTAATCAAAAAATTAATAATAATGATAAAAATGATATTATTTATGGTACAACAAGTCATCAAAATCAAAATGAAAAAAATATACAAGATTTAGTTAAAGCTGAAGAATTTGATAAAAAATTATGTGAAAGGTATATTAAAAAATTTATCTAAATACATTATCCCATTAAAAAACAATTCTATTTACAATTTTTCTAATTACATATCGCTTGGATAAATGAGTAATCGCTTGGTAAACGAAATATCTCATTTGATATTTATACACTTGTAAAAAATTATAATTAACCAGTATTAGTTATTAACTAGCTAACACTGCACTTTTATCTCTTACATTATATAATAATTTAAAATTAATTATTGCCGAATCAACTTCGTTTCACCGACAAAATTACAAAATATCAATATTATCGCAGCATATTTTAAAAATCTTCCGAAAGTTTTTTTTTTTTTTAGTTGTCCCCAGAACACTAAGCCTCTATCAATAAAACGCTTAAACAAAATATTTGTGCGAAAATTAATTGAAATTGTTTGAAGAGTGATGATTTAATATACGAAAATAAGACAATTTCTGGTGCAAAAAAAAAATTTTTTTTGAAGACAATATTATGGAAAAAATAATTCCAAATATTACGTAAGTTATTAAAAATTAATCGGAATTCAATTATGATACAATTTAGGGGGCATCCGTATAATTTTTCAAGTAAATTTTTAGTTGCTTCAGATGAAACTTATAGAAATAAATATGAGTCCGAGGACTGGAGATTTTTAATTGAAGTAACTAAATAATTATCACAATTGTTGACCGGTTTAGATAATATAATCCAATTATCGGTTACAAAAATACAATATACTCGTAATTAGATACGTCAGGACGCACTTAAACGACTTATAAGTTTATTTACAAAAATTTGCAGTGATCAAATAAAAAATCTTTGATGATGATAAATAAAGAATTCGAATAGAAATTTAAATTAAAAATATTTTGATAATTAAATTTGTTGAAAAATTTTATAAAATTTTTTTTTTCAAAAGTAATTAAAAATTTTAATTTTGTCAAATTTTTTAAATATTTGTCTTGGCTTTTAATAGAATGTACCCAATATATATTTTATGGGCTTTTTTTTAAATACTAATGCCTGTTTCTATGAAACCACCTGTTTCTATGAAATCCATCATAACAATTTCCAAAATTTTAGCGTAACTGAAAACTAATGGAAGTTAATAATTTTCATTGAATTTTAAAATTTCGCAATTAAAAAAAATTTTAAAATTGATCAAATATTTTTTTTGAATTATAATTCTGCGGATGCCCTTAAATTAAATATTTAATTATTACGATAAGACGGATTTGTACACTGATTCAGTTTCAACAAATATTGCACAATTTTTTTCTTTCTTATTTTCCAAACTTAAATTACTATATGCATTTTTAATATTTATTTAAGAAAATATCCTTAATAACTGCAACATCAAAAAAATTATTAATCCTTTTTTTTTTTTGTTTTTAATTTATTTCTAATTTCAGTTCTTATGTAAATCGAATGCGTTTAGCTTTTAATTTATTAGTCAGTTTAGCAAATGGTTTACAAAATTTAATGTAAGTATAAATAATGAAATAAATAAAATAATATTCAATTAAAATATATCTAATTTAATAAAGTTAGTTTAATTTTAATAAATTATATTTTAATAGACGACGTCGTGGATTCCAGGGAGATCGAATATGGAAAGCTGCATATGCTTATGCCGCTAATACAATATCAATGGGATTATCATCAGTTCAAGGTAAAAATAATATATGTAATATGAATGAAAAAAAAAAATAATTTTCATTGTCAAGATATAAATTAATTATCTTTTTATTTTTCCAATTATCTAACCAGACGTAAGATTTTTTTTTTTTTTTATAGGATTTCTTTACTAAACAGAAATCGCAAATAAATTAAATTTTACCGCGCAAAACAAAAACATTCTTTATCGATTTTCATTAGATTTAAATATCTACTTGTTTATTTATTATTATTTTTATCAGATATTGAACTTTTTAGGTTTCATTTAATTTCAGGTGTTTTGTAACAGAATTAAAAAAAAAAAACTAAACGTAATGAAATTATTTATTAAAAAAAAAAACATTTTTGTACCTTAGTCACAGTGGAGACCTGCAGTCTGAATCATTGCACAAATTAATAAATTTGATTAGACATTGCAATGCAATTTACATAAAAAAACTACTGTACAATAGTTTGCTATGTATGAGATTTTTAAAATCAATCATAATGATGTCCTAGAAAACCGTATTAAAAATTAAATGATCAAGTTTTTGTGTTTTCAGGTATAGTGACAAAATCAAGAATTACAAAACATTTTATTTAATTTTCTACTTTTCATTACGTTTCAAATGTGTTATTCTACATCGTGTTTGGTGAATGTTTACTGTATAAAATTTGATTTTCAAGTAGAATATATATCCTTTCGTCGTAAAATCTTGAACTATAATTTAGTTCTACTCTTTATTATCTTTCTAAATAAGGCTCTTAGACAAAGTCAGGAACACCATATACCATGTCAAATTACATATTAAAAATTATTATAAATACATCTTCTACAGTAGCGCCTCTATAGACAGAAATTTGAATGAATTAAAAGTGGTGTTTTATTCTACTCTTTAATAACTTTCCAATGCAATGGCCTATTACTAATTTTGAGCAATATTTACTGTGTAAAATTGCCTCTTTTTTTAATACAAAACACGTTTTTCCAAAAGGCAAATTACGCCGCATATCGGATGATCTTGAAGTAATTTTTAACGACATCTGATAGCAAATTCATCCACTTGTTCAATGTGTGATTAGAAACATTTTATGTACACCCTTTAGCCTTTACTATGTTAAATCATAATTTGAAAAAAATTACACAACGACCGACAGACAGAAAGACAGCAAACTGCTTTAAAAAAAAAAATTCCTAAAATTGCTCCAATTTCTAAAATATATTAAACATAATTTTTTTTCAGTTACAAATCGTATTGAACCTATTTTAAAAATCATAAAATTTAAGAAGCCAAAAAGAATTAATGAAAGCCATCATGCGTCAATTATTATAAATACACCAAAGATAAATGTACCTGATATTATGGAAACAGCTGAAGAATGTGTTACATTAAATATATTAGCTGAACCACCAGAAAATGAACCAATACGTGCTGATATTATACTCATACATGGTATTTTTTAATTACAAAAACCATAAAAATTTTGAAATTAAATTTGAATTAATTATATATTTTAGGTTTGCATGGTTCTTTAGTAAATACATGGAAACAAGGTTTATGGAGTAATGAAAGAAATCCAGTTGATTTTGAAAGACCACCACCACCACCATTACGACCACCAAAACGACCTAGACATTCACGATCAAATATTTTTATACCAGCTCATACAAATAAAAAAGTCAAATTAGAAACTGTTAATAATGATGAAAATAATGATGATATTGATTTTATATTTGAATCAGAAGATGGGTAAATATTTTCACTAAAATAATTTTTACAAAATTAATTTCTATTTTTTTGTTTGTTTTTATAGTTCACCATATAAAACAAATAAAAATCATCGTTTTAATACATTCCGTCTACGTATCGATAGTTATGATAATAATTCAATACGTTCATCAACATCAACAACACCATGTACTAGTCCAACACCAGAATTTAATCATCCAGATGAAAAATTTAAAAATGATCCAACATCATCATTATCAACAGATATAAAATCATCATCATCATATTCATTATGTTGGCCTGGTGAATGGTTACCATTAGATTGTCCTGGTGTTAGAGTTATAGCTATTAATTATACAACAGATCCATATTTATGGCGTCCAATATGGCGTAAAAAATATCATCGTTCAACAATGTCAGAACGTGTACGTGTTATGACAAAAATGTTAATTGATAAAAAAGTTGGTTTAAATCAACCAATTGTATGGGTGGGCCATTCAAAAGGTGGCCTATTTATAAAACAAATAATTGTTAATGCATGGGATAGTGGTAAACCAGAACAATTACCATTATTTAATTCATCAAGAGGTGTATTTTTTTATTCAGTACCACATCGTGGTTCAATATTAGCTGATATTAATTTACCATTAGTTAGAAGATCAATTGAATTAGTTGAAATTGAAAAAAGTAATTTATTTATATTAATTTTTTATTAAATATTATAATAATTAATTTTAAATTAATTTTATTTTATTTATGTTGGATTTTAGATTCAAAAGTACTATTAGATTTACATCGACGTTTTGTTGGACTTTATTATGGTGGACATTTAAAAGTTGAAGTTTTTAGTTTTGTTGAAACTGCAATGACATTTATGCAAGTTTTATATTTACGAATTGTTGGTGTTGATTCAGCTGGTAATTTATTTAAATTAAATTTAAAAAATATAATTTTATTGTTAATATTTTTAGATCCTGGTATTGGTGATGTTTGTGGATTACAATTAGATCATCGAGAAATTTGTAAACCAAGAAGTCGTTGTTGTATTTTGTATACGGAATTAGTTAAAATGATTAATAAAGTTAGTTAATTTATAGAATAATTATTTTTAAGCAAAATTTAGTTCATAAAAATTTATAAAAAAAAAAAAAAAAACATAATTAATTAAAATGTTAAATGTTATAATTAAAATAATTATTCAATTATGTTGTAAATTTGTTTTATTTTCATTCAGATTTTGTACGAAATTTTCACTGATCCAAACAATTCATCATTGCCATTCTTAAGTTCGAATTTTTTGAGTATGTAAAGGTGGGACTTGAGATTAATTTTGATGAGGATTAAATACTCAGTTACTAACAATTAATAATATTAAAAAATTTAATTATTCTATGAAAGTCCTATGACATTTTTGAACAAAATTTAACTATTTTCTTTTAAAACTTTGAATTCGTCTCTGACATCCCTTCTGTGGTTAGGATCAAAATAAGTTATGTATATAAGGAATTTTCTTTATAGCATAAAAATAAATGCCTAAAATTATGCATCAAATTTAAGTTACATTGTAGAGTTAAAAATAGTTTTATTAAAACTAAAGTACAGTAATCCCCCGATTTACGAACAGGATACGTTCTGTGAAAATGTTCGTATATCGAATATACGTATATCGAGCCCAATATTAGTATGGTATTCTATTTAAAATAAATAGATACGTTCCAGCGATCGAAAATATTCGTAAAACGAGATCCATTTTAGTATAAGTTTGTGTTAAAACTACGTAGATGCGTACCCAAAATTTTCGTTAAACGAAATCCTATTTTTAGAAATATTTGAAACAAAGTGATTAGAAAAGAAAAGAAAAAAGAGTTTACTCATTTCAAAAATATAATAAATATTACACAAATTGCGCACTAAATAAAATTACACAAATTGCATTACACTAAAGAAATTTTTAATGAATGAGAGAACTTAATTTATTGTTTTCGGGGAGTTCCAAATTGAATTAAATTGTTCGTAATAGCGAATTTTTCATTCGTATAACGAATTTTATAACATTATGATTATGAAATTGTTCGTAATAGCCAATTTTTCATTCGTATAACGAATTTTATAACATTATGAAATTGTTCGAAATAGCCAATTTTTCATTCGTATAACGAATTTTATAACATTATGAAATTGTTCGAAATAGCGAATTTTTCATTCGTATAACGAATTTTATAACATTATGAAATTGTTCGTAATAGCGAATTTTTCATTCGTATAACGAATTTTATAACATTATGAAATTGTTCGTAATAGCGAAATTTCGTAAACCGAGCCTTCGTAAATCGGGGGATTACTGTACTTGATTAAATTAAATTCCAATATTTTCGTATGTTCAAGAAAAATAATGTCGCGAAACAAAAACCAGAAAACATAATCCAAAGTTTTCATAAATAAATTGTTACGTATGATCATTGTTTAATATGATCATAAAAATTGACATTATATAAAGGTTTAATAGTTAATTGTACTGTACCAGAGTAGCAAACTGTTCTTCTCTTTTTTAATTTAACAAATATATCATTAAAAATATTAAGCTGGAAAAAGATTATCGCAACTAGTGATTGCAATATCGATAATCGATAAACCGGTAAATCGATTAATCGGAACAAAATAATATGTTAAAATTATCGATAAATCCTCTTAATATTATCGATAATTCGATAATAATACAACACACTTTATTCAAAACTTCTGAATTTTTTTTAAAAAAATTTCGTTAGTGATTTCAAAATTAAAAATATAAACAGTAGGCAATTCTTTTTGCTATAATTTATGTTGTTATTGTGGTTGTTGCAATTGCAATTGGAAAATCATTCTGTCTTTACACTTGAACTGTGAAACTTAATTATACTAGATTTTGTTTAATTTTTTTTGTAAAATTGCTTATAACTTCGTTTGTAAATTTGTGAAATTTGAACTTCTCGTACATTTTGTTAAATTTGATAAAAAGGTAAGAAAAGCTTTTTTAATTTTAGATATATTATTATACACGTTGAGTACTGTTAATTTTCTTTGCTGTGGTGCAAAGAACGTTAGGAGATATAAACAAAATTATCAAAAGAGAAATGACGTACTTTGAAGATGTGAAAGTTCGTGGTAAATACTTAGAATTAGTATATAATTATCTAGGATCCGTGCAACCAGCTAGTCTATCTAGGATCAGAAAGGGCGTTTTCGGCCGCAGGGATATTCTGCACAAAAATAAGATCACGATTAAATGATGAAAGCCTAAATGCGCTATGTTTTTTAAGAGCGTTTTTTAATAAATTAAATTAAATAAAAAAAAACTTTAATAAAGAATTTTTTAATTAAATTTGAATTGCTTGTTTTTTTATCGATAATTATCGATAAATCGATAAATGAATTTTTTTTTATCGAATTATCGATAATTTCATTTTTATGATATTTTGCAATCCCTAATCGCAACCCTTCAATATATTTGCATATGTTGGGGGGTTGTGCTGTTGGTGTTATTATTACTAATCCTAAAAGTATTACAATTCATATGACCATTAACATTAAAATTATTACTATTATTAAAATTATTTGCATAATTTTAGGTGTCCATAGTATTACTTATATTCTTACAATTTTGGTCAACAATATTATTTGTAGAGTAGGTATTTCCCGAAAAAATTACATCTCGAGATTCGTGATTGTAATGATTAAAATTTGATTTCTCGAGTTTCGGGATGGAAAATCCCGTCGAAAAATTCCCGAAACCCAACTCTAATTATTTGTAGCTATTCTAGGAGAAGAATGAACCTTGACCTTTGCTGAGTGATGTGTTCAGTTCAATGTACTTAGTTGTCATTTAACAGTATATAGAACTGACTGGATGGGTATATAGTGGTTTATTTTTTGTGGTATCATGGCCATAAAATTTAATATGAGTTCTTTAAATTACTTAATGTAATCATTGAACACAAAAAATGTTTGTGCCAATACTGGTGTTTTTGTATATTGTAATTAATTATATTTAATGAATTTAGTAGCTCGAGTTAATTATCAATTGTTTTATTGATAATATTGATAGGTGTTATTTTATTAAATTTATTCTGAGTTTGAACACTTGTGTCAACATTAATGTCACCACCATCACAATGTCATCAGGGAGTTGACTGAAGGGAGGGAACAGATTTACATATGAAACAGTTTTCTGTTTGTTTGATTGTTTTTTGTTGCTTTGCACTTCAGTGACACGACACTATTGTAGACTTTTTTTTTTGTCATTGTAGTAAATTTTGTGGAGTCAATTATAATTGATAAATTTTGTTTTTCTTTTCGGATTTTTTGATGGTTTCAAAATTTTCATCGTCAGAGTATCTGATGATGTCTTTTATTATCAATAATTTATAAATATTCTAATATATCATTGAAATATTAAATCCGACAAAAACTCGGTATTTCGAAAATTAATATCGATCTTAAGTATTTGAGTGTTACTCAGAGACTGAATGTACTATATTATTACTGCAAATTCTCACTTTGGCCATAATGTACTTTTTACCAACTGACCGTGCTTAAAGGATGACTACATAAAGAGTGGATGATATACAAAAGCAAATGATTTGCGTGATCTTGGAAGTCATGCACAGGTCCGTCACGTCCTACCCATTTCTCATTGTAAGAACTGTTCGAAAGTTAGTCTGCCCCATTATGCATAAACCACATGTTATACTGAATATTTAAAGGTGCACATTTATCTATTAAATCTTCCAAAGTATTCTTCAAAAATAGACGAATAATAGGGCTTAACTTTTTATAAGTTTTTGAGGCTATATATATATATATATATATATACAGTAAAAAATCGTAAAAAACGACTTCAATAAATTTAAAAATCCATAGCACTGAAGAGAAATAAACTTAATTTTCAGGAAAAAATTGATATTTAAAAAACTACAGAATGGAGAAAAATCTAAGGATATTTTTACAACATTAATCAAAAGCACAATTCTTTGTATTTAAATTCAGAAATTTTAAAATGCGTCATTGTATTCGATCTTTGAAGATATGTGGTGGATGAAAAGATTTCTTCAAATGATTCGGTAATTCATCGAAAAGTTTAGAAAAAATTCAGTGATCTAAGTAAATATCCAGAGCAGATTTACAACGAATCTGCCTAAATATACAAAAAAATTAAATGACAGAACATTAATTACAAGTCATGAAAAAAATACTCCAGGACGAAAAAATTCAAAGGAACGTTTATCAATAATGACTAGTGTGCAATTAGTTATTGATAATTAACTAATTGCACACTAGTCGTTATTAATATAAACCATATTTTAAAAGTAAAACGATATTTAAAATAAATGATATCCCAAATTCGGCAATTGCAACAAAATTCAATTGTAACACATTTTTTGTAATATTCGATTCAGTAAAGTTGCGTTTTGCGAATTATATAAAATATATCTTTGGATAAAAATATGTTAAAAAAAGTATTAATAAGAGCAAAATAAATTTTAATGTCATGTGAATTTACAATATAGTTAAAAATTTGCTGGAAATTGTGAAAAATGAAAAACCAAACTGAAAATTAATTACACTTAATTCCGTTTACTGCACAAATTATCAAAATCGTAATTTTTACAGAATTATTATTACAGAATAATAATTATTCTTGAAGAAATAATTATTGTAGATGGATTTACACAAATATACACGATCCCATCAATAAAAATCTATAATTTTAATTTTAGATCTGCATATTTATTACAAATATTTTATTATTATTTTTCAAAGACCTATAGAAAAAAGTACATAACTATCTGATAAATTATTTATAATTTATAACTTATAGTCTTACTCCAATAAACCAATAAACTATTATCATTAAAAAATATATTGGTATATTTTAGGATTAAACAGTTGCATTTTTATATTTTTAATCGTCATTTAAAACCAACTTGTAAGGATAATATAGCTTAAACTTTCCCAAAAATATCATAGCACATTAAATTATGTATCCGTCTGACTTGCTTTAATATCTTGATATAATAATCTCATGTTTTTTTTTTTTCTAAAATACTTATCTCGCATCATAACTAATAATATAAAAATTCTTCTAAGATTTGGTTTTTAGTAGAAAACATACTAAAACCGTATCTAGAGTTAAAATAATATATACAACAATTTTTTTTTTTCAATATTTAAAATTTTATATTCTTAATTTTTCTTTCCAAGTTTATAAAATATTTTTTTTTTTATTGAATATTTTAACCACCAAGTTTCACACATTTCTTTTCACATTCTTCTTTACTGAACCTATTTCTATTACCTCCACAGCCCCCGTATATAAATTTGGTACACATATTTTTATCAGGCTCATAAGACCAACTTGGTTGGTACGCAAGGCACATACCATCATAATGTGCCGGCTCAAGACATTCACCTAAAGAAGTTTTTAATAATAAATAAATAAATCTTGTATTAAAATTTTAAAAGTTTACGTGGTAATTCGCTATTAATTAAGCCAAAAAGCCCCAAGATCGTTAAAAGAAAAATTGTGATAACTTTCATTGTTTTTTGGGTTTTTGTAAATTTTTATTTTCAAAAAAAGATAATCTTAATATTAATTATAAAATTGAACTAAATTTTCTAACTGAAATCAAGTTAATTTATACCAAAAATCTTTAAAAGAACATGTTAATTTTTCATCTGTACAAATTCTGAATGTAAAATTTTTTTATAATTAACTAAATATTTGTTATTTTCAATTTGTACAGATGACAATTTGTTATTTTTAATTTGTACAAAAAGAACTAAAAATCAATAAATCAGAAATATTACGTAATTACTAGAGTTCCCATTTTACTCGAAATTAGATTAATTACTCAAGTAGTCGATTTTCTATTTTCTAATTAACAGGTTACTGGAGAACTTGAAAAATTAATTTTTATGTAAAATAATTTTAGACTAAAAAACCTAAATAGTTCTTTTAATATTATTTAATAGTCTCTCTCTCTTTGGCGCTACAGCTCGATGCGAGCCTGGGCCTACCCTAAAGGGTTTCTGTAACATTTTATTGCAATTTGGACCTACTAATTTTTTTATATGGATTCCGAACCATAAATTTCTTTATAGCGAAGAAACTATTAATTGCAACAAGCTAATGGTTTTTATTAGTGAGACATTTGTTGTTAGCAAATGGTCTCTGCCGTTAGCATTTTTCCCAGTCTTAATTACATTTTATTATAATTTTATTACTGGTACTCATTTAAAGCTGAGTAAACTTAGACCAACATCGATGTCTCGGACGGGCGTCGAACCCAGTACCTAATGCACCACAGCTTAGCACACTACCACTTAAGCCACCGTCGGTCTTATTTAATAGTAGACTACGGATTTTTGTCATTGTGTTTCCTGATATATAGAAAATACTATTTCGCAAGACATTGATGTTGGAGTTACAGTCAACAATGGATCAAAGAAACTATTCATATTATCATTTCTTCTCGCTTTATTTCCTTGATTGCGTTTAAATTACTTGTGAATGGTTCAGTTACTTGTGAATTTAGCTTGTTTAGGATACAATGTTGTAAATTATCATAGTCATCTTCTAGTTCTAATATTTCAGTTTCTGAATTTCATTCGAAAACTTTATGATTTTCAGTTTCATAATTATTATTTTCTGGAAACAATCTTTGAAATTATTAACTGGTATAACTTTTAAGGCTAAATTTAGATGAATAGTTTAAAAATCATTGTCTGGTTTAAGGTAAGTTCCCTGATTTAAAAATATAAGCATATTTTTTACTTAGTTCTTGAACTGCTAACATTGTAGGTTTAAGTGTATTTGATATGTTTTTTAGAATATTAATATGTATAATATAATCAAACTTTCATCAAATTACACAATTGACACAATCAATTAACTTTAAAAATCTATTTACAACTGATGCCGATGTATTCCAACGTGTTCCGTTATCTAACATCTTATTATTATGCTATAGGAGGGAGTGCTGTATATCAGTGGTTGCAATTACATTTTAGGTAGTGTGCCAAAAAATATGTTTTTATTTACACATTATTTGCAACGTGCCGAACCAATTCCAGTACTTCGTCTTCAATATTAAATAATATACATATTATTTTCTTTAAGTTCATTTGTGATAATTATTCTTAAACATTTTCGATAATTTTTCGTAACCAATAAAGTACATTTCCTAGTAAACTTTATTTGATAAAATCGCAACGAAACCGATAAATTTCATAAGTATTTAAAAGTGGACCTGTGTTCGTAGAAATGTTAGTATACTAGAAATATGTATCACAATTGCTAGCAAAAATTTAATCCGTACCAACTTCGGCACGCGTACCACAGAATTTCGAGCACTGCTATATATACTTCGTCAACTAATTAATTAAATCTGGTAATAGTTGAATATCTTAATTCCAAGGCACCTAAATGTATGCAAAAATGAATATGAAATTTATAGATAAAATATCTTCAAATGGCGACATTATACAAAAAAAAATTATTGAACAAATCGAAACGCAGGTACCTGAAGCATTAAAAATTTCCCCAGCGAAGGGCATGACCCTGTAGTAAAAGTACTGAATTTAAAATACTCGGTTGATGGGTTTGCTCATGGTATTCTTTCAAAAAAATTTACCTTTAATTAATTAATTATATTAATTATAGAAATTTTTTTAAGCTAAATACTGTGGATTAAATTAGAGGTTCCCTGCTTTGTTATAAATTTTTTAAGGTCGGATAACATTTTTTAAGTTTTTGTAGTTTGTTATCAATATACTTGCTGTACGTAAAACGTAAAATAGACAGACATGCTGTACGTAAAACTTGCTAGCACATGTTTATCTGTCCTCTGATCAATATTTGCATATTACTTACAATCAAGCAATTGATTTAAATTTTAATTTAATAACCCCTAATACTTTCAATTCAATGACAAACAACCAAACAAAATAGATACATAGAAATTATTTCTTACAAGTTATCTGCGATCTACTAGTTGATGGCCATCGCTCTTATGAGCAGTTTAAAGCAATCATTAATTTTATATAATCAATTTAATATATTAATGCTTATCAGAAGAAAAATAGTTTTATAAAAATTTAATAAAAAGTAATTATATCATTTATCACGATTCATATGACGGTGGGGTTTTTGATTTGTTGAGATAATCCAATCTATTTAAACTATTTAAATGATATTTAGTTAGTTTTTCGAAATATTATTATTTAGTTGAAACTAAACTTTGAAAACGTTTAAACGATGGAATTAAATATAAATTTTATTTATTGTTTTCTAACAATAATTTTAGGAACTATTTTTACTAAATCATCTTATTAGCCACCAACTATTGATGAATTATTAGAAATTAAATTAATATTAAGTTTAAATTCAGGTAATAAAACTTATTTAAAATTATTTTAATTTTTCTATAATAATTTTTATTCATAATTTAGATTTAATAATTGAACAAAATATTACCAATTTTGATAATTCAGAGCTTGTTAAATTACAGAAACTGAAAGTCATTTAATACTTTAATATACCAAGTGGAAACAAAAATTAATTAAAATTTAATGTAAAATTAATTAGAATATGAAAATTTTTTATTTGTTAGTGAAATATTTACATTATTGTGGTAAATATATTTTAATATTGAATTTTTTAAAGTTGAAATTAACCTTAATGTACATTAGCAAAAAAATATTGTTAAAGAAACCACTGTCACCAAACTAGCAATTAAGTTACAACAAATTAATTGTTACTAATTAGACTCTTTTTCCGGAATCTTGTAACTCTTCTTAACAGCTTTAAGGCGATTTAGATCTGTGGTTTATGTATCCAGAATTTGTAAATATTTTTCGATTTATTTTCCCGATATTCAAGGAACCATTCTTTAAAATTCAGCTAATCTGTTCATTTCTACTGTATGCTGATTTGGAAAACTATCTGACAATCGAATAAGTTTAACACTTCTCAAAAATATGATGAAAATATGAAATTAACCTGGATTTATTTTCGTATACATGGTATTTATATGCCGATTTATACCAATTTTTATATAATTATAATTAGTACACAATTAGTAGACAAAGTCCGAACAAATATTCCAAAATTGTACTTCAAATTTAAAAAACTTTTGAAGATAACTTTACAAATGAAATTGATTCCAGTTAAGAATTTTATCATAACAAATGAAATAAAATTATGAACTAAACACCCAACTTATTAACACCTATATTATATTCTATTCTTTTTTTGAATATAAATTTATAAATTGAATATATTTTTCCACAAAATATTATTTTAAATACACACAGCGACACACAGTTTTGTATACAAACAGTTTATCATTTATCGCTAAATGCCAATTTATCGCTAAATGAGTAATGCTAAAAACCAAAATAAGAAAAGTTAATTGATTGGAATTTAAAAAAATTTTTCGCAATTTGTATTGGGGCAAGTTTTATTGAATTCTGTTTATTTAGTAACCAAATAAGATATTTAAGTAAATAGATTTTAAAATTTTAAATTCCGATGACCAAACGAAAAATCACGGTGCAGCATATAACTAAAAGAACCAAACTAAAAATGTAGAAAACGCTATTAAAATCAATCGGAGGTGTAAGACGAAACTTTTAATTTTTGAAAGAAAAATACTTTGATAAATATTTGGTCCTCTTATGTAAGCAAAAGGTTCTTCTAAAACGAACAGCGACTTTGATCAAATGATTGGAAGCCACAGAACAGATTATGAGAATACTCAATGTAAATAATTGGAAAATGTTGAGAATGGATAAGATAATTTGGAGAAGCGTAGTAATAAAACGTAAAGTTTACCCAGGACTATAATTCCACGCATCATTATGCTTAACATAACATCAGTGTAAGAATAAAAGTTTTTCTGCATAATTTGAATCTGCATCTTCATTTGCCCTCATTTTGACCAACAATATCAGGGATAATTGCTACTGGGAAATTGTTGGAGAGGGTTTCTTGTATTAATAAATATAATACATGGTTCAGAGTTACTACACATACACATATTTTTTAAAAAAAATAGTGATGCCTCGTCACAGTTAATATTTTCAAGATGCTTTACACTGTGTGTGTATTTAAAAAAAATTGATTTAGTTTTGTGATAAACTCTCAATAAATATACTTATGTGAAATTTCTTTTAAGTTTTACGTGTAATAAATATTTTGAAATAGATTGAACCAACTCTAATACGGTCTACACCTCCAGTATTAAGTTAAAATAACATTTTAGAATATTTTTTCATTCAGAACATTGATTTGAAAAACAAAAAAACCCCTACCATAAAATTCCTATATTTTTATTTAAGCTTTTATTGCATAAGATAAAACTGGTTTTAGAATTCTCATCACTAAGTTTAATAATCAGTTTTAGTATAAAGCACTATTTTTTTTTTATCTAGTAATTACAAATAAAAGCATAATTATGTTAATACCAATACCCCCATATTAGCAATATGACTCTAATAATAGCTATTTTTTTTAACGAAAATTATACAAATATCTTTATTAGAAGTCGAAATATAAATATTTATATAGATGTGTGGAAATTTACCAAAGCATGATATGTAATTAGATTTGATAATTTCTAGATAAATTTTGATTGCTAGAAAGTTTCTATGTTTACTTTAAACTTATTGAAAATAATTGTGGATTTCATGTTTACCAATCAAAATGCTATGTTATCTAAAAATATGAAAATATAATTATCATATTTTGGCATATTACCACAGAACTATTCTTATGACGACTGAGATTTTTTTTTATTAAATACTTTGATTATTGAGCAGCAAAAATATATGAATTCAGTGTACAAAACATTAAAAAATAAAATTTTAATTATTTTTAGTTGAGAGTAAAACTTTAAAGACAAATCATCATGAAATTAAATATTTTCTGTTATATATTAATATTGATTTTAGGATTTGATTTTACTAATTCTTCTTATTGGCCACCAACTACCGATGAATCATTAGAATTGAAATTAAAATCACGTTTACAATTAGGTAAATTATAATTTATATTTAAATGTTTTCTTTAATATATTTTAATCATTTATTAATTTAAGGATGTGATAAAGAAAATATTACAAAAATTGATAATTCACAAATTGTTACTGTAATTACACAAACTGAAAATGGTTTTAGTCCAATACCATCAACATTTATTCATATACCAAGTGGTAAATTATTTGAACAAAAAGTTGATTGTGATGAATGTAATCCATTTAAATTTACATTAAATAATATTGATTATAATATGAAAAATTTTACATGTAAAACATTATGTATTTTTACTGGTGTTAAAAATAATGAAGAAAATTGTAAGCGTGGTGAATATTTTAATATTGGTATTAAAATTAAAAATTATTTTATTAAAATAATGGAATCATGTCATAATTTAGAATTAACAAATTTAACATATATGAGAGATACAGTACATAAAAAATTAGGTAAATTTTCTAGAAAAATATTAGATACAGGAGAAAAATGTCGAACAAAATGTATGCCAGTTTGTATGCAACCATTAAAATTGAATAATAATAATACTGATAATAATAATAAAATTATTTTAAATAATGAAGAATTTGAAAATAATTTTATGGAAAATTTTTGTTTAATTGAAAAAAATGGTAATATGAATATGTTAAAAATGGATAAACAGGATGTTTGCAATGGTGGTACTTCAAAATATTTAATGAAATTTTTTATGACATCATTAATGTTTCTTGTATTTTTTAATATAGTATTTTAAAATAAATTTTAAGTGATACTGTGTGATTTAAGTGTTTTGTATAAAGTCTAAACTCTAAAGAATAAAATTATTATGAACTTTGTATTAAAAATTTGGTGATATATTAAAAAAAATAATGCTATCAAATTTCATAATGAGTTTTATCTACAACTTAAACAAATTTTATTTGTATTGGTGATGTAGCTTTTTATTCTATATTTTATAAGACATCATAAGTTTGACTGCTGTGTTAAGATTCTAAATTAGTAAACAGCAATGCATTTAAGGCTACGAATAATTTCAATGAGTTTAATTTTAATGAGAATTTTTATTTTGTTTTTATTAAAGTTTCTGTACAAATAATCAGATTTAGTGGAGCAATAGAAATAAAATCTGGTTGGGTATTGGTTAAAATGGTGAGCTCCAATGCTAATAAGTGAATAATAATTTGATGACTTAAAGTGAGTGTTCGCCACTTTAAACAACCAACCAACTGACGAAAATGCTATTGGTATTGGAGAAGTTAGCGACTTGCTACAACTTATTCTCGTTAACCTTGACTGGGTTAAAATTTTAAAACTGTAACTATTTGAACCGCGTTGAATTCAACAGTGATTTTTATAAAATAGAGTGCTCATATTTTTTTTCACAAGATTTTAATGATGTATTTTGTGTACTAGCACTGGAAAAAGTAATTTGATATTCTGTAGACGTAGACGTAAAGGACACATCCATATACGAATCTTTAAAATGTTGCCACACGTGAAAATTGAAATATATTGATCCACTTAAGTAAACACATTGTTTCCCTATTTCTGTAATCCGAATAAACTGATTGTATTTAAAGTTCTTATCTGTTTTATTAAATTAAATTTATTAAATTTTAAATTAGCAAGACAGCTATATTAAATTTTAAAACAAGTTTCAATCTGAAAACAAGTTTCACTTTCCAAACAAGTGTAATTTATGATTATAAAAATGTAGATTAAATAAGTATTCATTTTTTATAATAACATATACGAACTAAGTGGATTAAGGTGTTAAGTGATATTTATGTAATATGAAATATTATTCCAAAAATAAGAAATATTTTTTAATTAAGTTACACTTGAGGCTTTAATGAAAAAATTTAAAGTCTTATTATTAAACATATTCATTATTTTTAAAGAGCATTTAAATATTAAATTAAGGTGCCGTTTCAAAAAGCCAGCATAAAATATCCAAGCCAGTGTTTTACGACATCTCAAATTAATACAAATACACCACTGCTTAACACCTTCATCCACTAACCTCTTCAATTATTTCTTAAATTGCTAATTTTATCCAACCTAATAAAGTAAATATTTAAATTGCCTAAAATTATGCAATTAATTATATATTCTGAATAAACATCATAATAACACAAAGAGTTTAACAAAACAAAAACACACAAAACAAAGTATGGAATTATTAAATAAATATTAAAATTAGTGTTCTGATGCTTTGACGCTGATAAGGTAATTAATCCATTTATAGACAAATATTATCAATAATAATTGAACTTCTATTTAAAGCAAATATAAGTTTAGTGTAGTAAAAAGCTTACTGATTAACATTATAAGATAATTAATAATAATTAAATTAATATTTTATCTATGTTGTAAGACAATCTAATCATAATTTATTTGTTCAAAATACAAAAGAGTTTATAACGTAATAATAATTAAATTGTCATAAATTAAGGAAAAACATTGTTATAAATTTAAATTAAAAGTTATCAAAAAATCCATAAAAATCAAACGATAATCATATTTAACAAGCTACGATTTATTATAGGCTGAAAAATATTTAAAATTAATAAAAAAAATTTTTTAAGAAAGTTCACTAAATAAAATTAGAATCATTACCACCAACCACAAAGTAAAAGATATGTAACACAGTTGAACTAGTTTCCAATTTGTTGCCTTTTTTTTAGAGTATCAGTTTCATATTTATGAGCTTTTTTTTTGCATAATAGTGATTGATGAAATTAAGATTTTGTTACAAAATATTTTAAATTAATTTGAATCACAAATCATGTCAGAAAAAAAATTGAATTTATTGTAAAACTTTTAAAATATTTTTACATACAACCTGCAATTAGCGAAGAAATTGCAAATTATACCTAATACTTTATTTATGCAATAGATACATTCCTCAGAAAAGTATCCATTTTCAAAACACTTCATATCAATTTTCAGCAGAAAATTAGACAGTTCTGTAAAACTCATTTCGTTTAACATTCTGACGAAAAATATTCCTTAAAATTAATCATATTCCTATATACGATAGAAAAATGGTAACCCTAAACATTTCATTATTTTGCCGCCAAAAAACAAAAAAGTGTGTTTGCTCGAAATCACTTGGAATGGATAACGTGTATTTTGGAATTTGACGGCTCAATTTAAATTAATTTCAATTTAAATTAACACAATTTAATTTCTGATTAATTTTAATGATCATTTACTGTCTAACACTCTTTTATCTACAAGTACAAAATTTTTACAACAGACTGACAGACAGACAAAACAATCTTTAACCTTTATCCATTATTTTTGTCATGATTCTAATATGCCATTAAATTTTTTAACATTTATTAATCATTAAAATATATATAAAAAAAAAAAGAGAATTGTTTCATAAATTTCTCATAAATTGTTACACATTTTATATTTTGTTATTGTTGTTGAATATTTAAAGCAGGTTCATACCTAAAAGCGTTTTAAGTATTAAACGATATTCGAAAGCGTTAACATAAATTAATAATAATGAACAATAAGAAAATTATCTTATTCTTTGTATTCATTTCAATATTAAATTTAGTACAAACTTATGAAAATACATTAACAAATGTTGAGATACCAGTAACAATAAAAAATGCAATTAACGAATTTGATAAAGTTAATTCATACTCAACAAGAGGTATAAATATTATTTTACACAATTCTAAAAAAATATATTTTTTTTAAAAAAAAAATTATATATCCAGGTTGTAAATTGCACGTGAAAAATGATACAATAAATCCACAACCACTTTTAATATATCCAGGCACTGAAATCTTCTATTATCCAAATTCAAATGGTATTATTGAAATACCATTTGGTCGATCAATTGAACTATCATGTAATAATAATTTTACTGGTAAATTTCAAGATATTAAACGTATAATAGCAACATGTATTGGTGATAAAGAATTTATTACAAATGGTAAAATATATAATTTTAATGAATTTATATGTCAGAAATGGAGTAAATCAATAGTACGTCGTACAAATTATAAATGTAATCATGGTTTAGCTATAATAATTGAAATTGGTTTTCAAATAACATTAAATCGTTTTATAAAAATTGCTGAAATATGTCATAATGAATATATATCAGCAACACATTATGTTTTACATTATTTAAATCCAAGTAGTATTTATCAACAAAATAATATAACACGTATTAGTTTTCGTAAAGATAATTTTTATAAAACAATAAATATTGATAATTTATATAAACAAAATGTACAAAAAGATACAATTGGTGATATATTAAAAAATAATGATCATGAAAAATATTTTAATGATAAATTATCATATTTTTTGGCACGCGGTCATTTATCAGCTAAATCAGATCATATTTATGGTAGTCAACAGAGAGCAACATTTTATTATATTAATGCTGCACCACAATGGCAAGTATTTAATGCTGGTAATTGGCAAACAATTGAAGATTATGTTAAAAGATTTGTTGCTAAAAAAAATATATATATTGAATGTTATACGGGTACATGGGGTGTTGGTACATTAGCTGATCGTTATGGACAACATCATGAATTATATTTATATTTTGATGAAAATAATTATGGTCATATACCAGTACCAAAATTATATTATCGTGTTATTATTGAACCAAAAACAAAACGTGGTATTGTATTAATTGGTGTTAATAATCCACATTTAACAATTGATGAAATTGAAGAAAATTATATAATATGTAATGATATATCTGATTTAATAACATGGATTAATTGGGATAAAAAAAATATTCGGTTAGGTTATTCATATGCATGTGAAGTTCATGAATTTGTTAAAGTTGTTGATCATTTGCCATATTTAGATGTTATTGATATTTTGTATTAGATTAAATTATATTATATAATATTTATATTTAGATTAAGTTAAATTTAATTAATAAATAAAATTATTTAAAAAAAAAAACATTGTGTATAATTATTAAATGTTACTAATTAAAATAAGATATACTACACTTTTCATTTTTTATATCCGACCAAGTTATTTTTTATGTACGACCAAATTTCCACTTTCTTTGGTTTCCAAATTGTTTTGCGAAATTAGTATAAAAAAGTGTTAAAACATTTTAATATAATTGACTGGAAAATTACTGAAATTCGAGTTGGTTTAAAATGACTGGAAAATTACTGAAATTCGAGTTGGTTTAAAATCATTTTGAAATCAGAAAAGAAGCAAGAAAAATTTGGGAGAACATTCATTCTACTACGGTTTAAATGGAGAAAAAAAATTTAAAGATATGTCATTGGGTACGACAATTAAATGGAGGATTTAAACACCAGTTCCATATTTCAAACAAAATCAATTGTGATTTAATTGCTAATTCAGCTGATAAAAGCTAATTTTAAATTAGTTGAACTTATACAACTTTATCTGACACAGAACATTGTAGATTAAGAACTGTGACAGCAATGTACTCATACTTATTTCATTTCCCCGCGAAACTTGTCACAGCGGAATTAATCAGTTAAGAAATAAAACATTGAAATTTTATATATTATATAAGAACCTCTAACAAACTTTTATATAACAACTCCTTGAATACTTTAAAAGCATTAGTTTACTGTGGGAACATGGAATATCCGCAGTAATGTTTACTAGATTTACTAGAATTTATTCAGCCGTTTCCACAACTGCGTATCCGTAGGATTGTTGACTGAAAATATCAATAGAATATGCAACATTTTAAACGGAACGTTTATTGGACGAGACACGAATTGGAAATTGAGAAAAAATAATTATTTGCATTAACATTTAAAAGAATATCATTCACGAGATTGTGAAGAGGAAGCATATACTAGATAGTTACTACTGATCGACTCAAACAAAAGGTATTACATCAATTGTACTTAACATCATTCAATTACATGGATAGTAAGATTGTTTTCATTCATATCAAATATTATAAAGCTCTAAATTTAAATTGAAAGGTGTTTGTTAATAGTTTATGCAATTATAAAAGTTTTAATGTAGAAAACAAAACTTCCATTCCAAGTGTTCTAAAATTGTAAAAAAATGTATATATGCATTTGAATAAATATTTAATTTTCAATAGCTAATATAATTTTAATCTTTAGAATGACTGTCGAACAAAACGGTTTAATTTGTAATAAATATATAATTATTACAATTTTAATTAAACACAAAAATTAATTATTATGTAAAAAACGAAATTTGTTTTGCAACAAATCTTTTAACATATTTGGTATCTCCGTGTAGGAAAACCGTTTTCGAAAAAATGAAAATTGCCGGAGAAATTAAATACATAGCTTTGTCAAAATCAATACAAACCATCCGTTATCTTCGTGTTGGAAATATTGGTATCTTTGTGTTGGAAATTTCATTTCCAGCCTATTTCCGAAGACCTTCACGAAAAATATTCAAAATTGCGAGAGAAATTGTTTTTGCCTGTAAAGTTAAAATTACTTGGTCTAAAATAGGCTATCAATTTAATACAAAGCCGAATGATCCCAACTTAATTTTTCATCAAAGTAAATGTTACTTGATCAAATTCGGAAATTATCGCGAAAATTGGTTACGTAATTATAAATTGCTTTCGTAAAGATTTAAAAGTTTTCGAAATTACGCATAAATGGATATTAAAGTTTTCATCACAGTATCATAAAAAATTTAAGTTTTGTGAAATGATTCTTAGTCTACAATCTTAAACTAACCTCTTGTGGATTGTAGTAAATCATGACGGTTGGATGAGTGCCTCGCATCTACTTTTTTAAATGACTTTGACACTTATATTGACACGACATAATTAAGTATACAATATTAATGTTTTTAGTATTTTATAATTGAAACGAACATTTAAACTTTTTGAGTACAGAGTGACCCGGGTGATATTATATGCTTCCCTTATAACGTAATTTCTAAAATAAAGAATTTTTGCGTAAATAGTGTATTTTCTGTAGCATTGGCACAAAGTAATTTTTGTACATTCGCTTTTCTTTTGATAAAAACAATATATTTATCTTTAAAATTAAATAATATATTTAGAAGCAAAAGCTCTCAATTAAATCTTTTGAACTAAATTTATTACCCAAAAAATTTATAAAGTCCGTACAATGAAGTTTGTAGATTCAATAAATTTGAGTTAAATTTTTTTGTCATATTTATTGTACTGTAGATTTAATTAAAGTGGTAATACATTTGCAAAGTTACGACGATTACAAATCTTAAAGTAAACTAGAAATACCTTCCATAGCCAACTACTTTTAAACATAAACTATACATTTAAGAGTAAATTGATTAATCTTCAATTTAATTTAACTATTCACTGCAAATAAAAGCTGCAGACAAAACTGAACTTATTGAATCTTAGCTTTTAAAGTTCCCCTTAAAACTACAAAATTAACAATTTTTCACAAAATTATTGATAACAAAAATTGGTAACTAAAATAATCACCAAATTTTCTCTATAAAAAATTATATGAAAAGTGCACACACTTTGTCTACTTTATCCGTCATCTCCCAATTTAAATTTTTAATTTTCTCTTATAAAAAAAAATCCCCCAAATAATTATTGTCAACTACATGAATTTTCAGTGTTTTCTCGTTAATAAAAACAGAAATAATCATCTCACTTCGTTTTACACAAAAGAAATATCAAAAATTATTTTTATACAAATTAAATTTTTCTGTTGTTAAAAACAACAAAAAAAAAAAAACAATCTTAAAGATTTAGGCTCAATATCTAGGCGGCGGAAAAATATGTTTTAAATGCATTTTACAACAAAATAACAAAATAAAAATTTTCACAATACAAAAAAAAAAAAGAAAATCGTGATTTCTTAATTATATCACCTGTGAAAAATTCTTCAAATTGCAATTCATTCATTTTTGTAAAAATGTGAAGTTTTTGGTTAGTAAATTAATTAAAAAAATTATACAAAATAAATGTATTTAATTGTAATTTAAATTTAAATTTAAAAAAAAATTATTAATTTTAATGATAAAATTAATTAATGACAGTGTGTCTGTTTTTCAATAACAAAAAAATAATAATTACGTAAATCGTGCTTAAAAATGTCAATTAAATTAATGTGAAATTTTCTATATAAAATTATTCTGTATCCGTGGACAATTAACCAACTATGGATTTAATATTTGGTAATTCTAATATTCATCTTGATGTAGATCATCATAATGATAATCATCATGATGATGATACTACAGATGATGATAGTGGAATTGCTGAAGAAATTGATTGTAGTAAAGAATGTAATCGTAATTCAATGAAAAATATACCAGAATTAAAACTTAATGATACAAATGACATTGAAGAAGATGGATTAAATAATTTTATTACATATTGGTAAGTTTTAATTATAGTTTTTTTTGTTTTACATAATTTTTGAATTTATTACTTAAAAAAAAAAAAACTTATAAAAAAATTCTCTTCTATTTTTATATCAAGAAGAATTTCTTATCTTTCTTTTGATTTACAACCAGATTTGTTGGTTTTTTTTTCTGGTTTCTAAAGTATATAAATTTTTGTTGGCATTAATTCAGTTTTTATTGTTTTTGGGGGTTTTTTTATTATGTATTTCGTTCAACCATTGCGAAAAATATGTACTCAACATAAAAATAAAAACAGTGGCGTAGAAAATTACATAAATTTAATTGTTATATGAGCTGTTTATTTTGAAAGTTATTTTGTTGGTTGGTTTGAAAGGGGTAAGACCTCCAAGGTCCGTTGTATACCTCATAAGATAACTAATTTTCTAAACCACATCGTTCCACCCCATCTCGTTTATGAATGGGAGCAGTCACGCTCGCTTATATTGCCCACCTCCACTAGGTTTGTCAAAAGGTATGACTCCAAATGTTTCAATCTCTCGTATTGTAACGCGGAGCATTTGTAAAGAAGGTGTTTCAGAGTATCCTTCTCTTCGCACCAACTTCTACAGATCGAAACATCGGTTAATCTTAATCTCGATGCATGTTCAACCGATTCTCAACTTTAAGAAAAAAGATCATATAGCTAGACTTTTAACCGTTTATCTCACCTCAAAAGAAAGTGAGATAAGCGGGTGTATTGGTTAAAATTGGATGCTAATTTGCAAGCGATATAAATCCATTTCAGGCTAAAACATTTTTTATAAAATTAATTACATAATTAATATTTTTAATCGGTGCAAAGGTAAATCCTTAAATATCTCAATTTAAATATAAACCACTTTCAAAATAAACGGTTCATATCAATTTCAGTTATCAGAAAATGACGTATTAGATAATTTTTTGTCTTTTTTTTTGCTTAATTAGTAAGTTAGATTAGTTCCAATTCCTCAGATACTGTCAACAATAAATCAATAATTCAATTAGCCATTATATGGTTTTTATCAATCAATTTTTGCAACAAATCTGAAGATTTCCTTCATAATCAGCAAATTGGACTGTCAACGTAATTGAAATTATTTTATCAGTATTATTGCACTTAATTGAACTCAATATAAAACTGATAAAAATCACTGATTTTTCTTATCTAATTTTCATTGTTATTTAATTATTGCGTGAAAAAAATTGCGAGAAATTTTTTATTTTTTCAATAAATTTCGACAAATTTTTTGACATTTCAGTTGATAAATTTCAACAACATTTCTGTTTCATTTTATGTAATAAGCAGAACAAATTTTCGTTTTGTGCAAACTGTATTTAAAGTGTGATATTACTGAAATCTAATCTAAAATCTATTTGCATACTAAAATTAATATTTTTTTTAAATATTTTTTTCAGTTTTCTGTTGTCCAATTAGTTTCGCCAATTTATGAGTTACATGAAAATCATTAACCTTTGATGATACAAATGATTATTTCTCATATTAAATAGCTAAGAGATATTTGTCCAGATATATTCGTACGGATGCAGTGATTTAGTAAAATGTATTTTAGATATTATCTAATGTTGCTATTTAAATCCTTTGAAATTTTTTTTTTTCAATTTGCTTCTCATGGCAGGATATGGCTTCCCTTGCCCTTGTTTTTCCGTCTTCCCATGTAAAATTGCACCTTCCTAGTTTTTGGCGTCTCCAGGTGTTCTTTGCATGACGAGGTCTTGACCCTTGAGGATAGACATAATGTAATGCTATCGCGTTTCTTTCAAATAGTATGCGTTACTCGTGGGATAAGTTCAATAGATCCATGTTGCTCACGGTATTAGGCCAGAATATTCTACATACATAAGGGACTTGTTGTAAATACTTGTAACTTTTGTGTGAAGCTCTTCGATATAAGACAGGTTTTAATTCTTAGTACATCCGGATATTTGTGATCTTCGCCATTCTGGTCGCAGAAAGTCGCTATCGCCTGGTTGAGCATCTTGTTTTTGGTGTAGTTTCTGTACCGTTATCCGTCGTAAATATTGAATTTACTACCCATAAAATATTTACAAACCTTTCCGTCAGTTAATTCAACTTACAAATTACGCTCATAAATATTATTCCACTGTTAATAGGATTTAGTATTTAATACACGATGAATTTTTATAAACATAGTAAAATTATAATTTTCTGGTATTATTACCTTCCAAATAGCAAATTTCAGTTTTTATTTACACAAGTGTCATGGTGTATCTAAAAAATTTTTAGTATAAACTTCCGAAAAATAATTAGTTTTTGCAAAAAAAAACAAAAAATTATTTTAATTGTTTTTGCTTTTTCCTCATAAATTTTCATAAACAATTTTGAATTTTTCAGATACAAAAATCGTTTTCACATTCATTTTTATGACTAATTCAAAAAAAAAGAAAATCAATTTTTTTTTGTAATGCTATACTTTCAATACTGTTCTTAAATTATAAATTGAACAATTTTTAATGTTGCTCAGTCCTGAACAAATGAAAAAAACTAGACGTACCAATATTTAACGTGTTACAAATGTCACGTCTTTTATGGAAACAGTTTGCGCAACAAGGTCTTTGAAGAATTATATTATCACTACTATACCCAATGAAAATGTAAATTAATTTTCTTTAAATTAGAACTTTCTGGTCAAATACGGTGCAGAAAATAAAATTTTCGATACATATCCGCGTACAGACTTTTATTAAACACATAATTCATGAATCATAGAATGATTAATTCAGTTCAATTATAATTACTAAAAGCTTTAATGAAAATTTCATTAATTTTGAGTAAAATAATTAATAAAACTAATTAATTATTTTAAATGTGGCACATTTTTATTTTCCGGCACTACATTTTCAAAAAATTTTCGTGACATTTTCTTTCTTTCACAAATAAAAATAAAATAAAATTAGTTTTCTTATAACTCATACATTTGCCAAAGAAAATTATTATTAATATACAACGATTATGTTTTTTTTCTTGTATCTATACTAACATAAATAAATAAAATAAGATTTTCTTTTTGAATATAAAACACAAGGGAAAATTCTTATTTCAAAATTTTATATATGTACTTGTATATGAAAAGTTTATATTTTCTTTTGCAAAAAAAAAAACACATTTTCAATTTTTTTAAAGTTCGAAACCAGCAGTTTTGAAATTGACGTCGTTTTGGCTAGACCAAAAAAAAAAAAAAATTTATATTCCGCTTTTATTTTACAAATGATAGAACCGCGTAAATTAAAAATAAGAAAATTATATTAATTTTTTTTATTTTTAATATAATTTTTTCCAAAATAATTTCATAAATTTCATAAATAAAATTGAAAATATTTAACTAGTTTTTCTTATTACACAAACACACACAACAAAAAAATTAATAAATATAGAAAAATCTTAGAAAAATATTAGAAAATATTGTAAAAGTTTCCAAGATAAAAAAAAAAAGTGACATTTTAATTACGAAAAAATTAGTAAAATTAGGCCACCGAACCGAAAAATTGTTTTTGTTTTGGTGACAAATGAAAAATAAAAAATGAAAAGATGATTGATTAAACATAAATTTTCGGAACAAAATATTGAAAAAAAAACATAAATTTTATCTACAATTTCTTATAAAAAAAAAAAATATTGAATATATTTTATGCTTCATATTTATTTTTATATAAAGTTATAAAAGAAATTAACTTAATCTGTGATAAATTAATTAAATTATAATTTCATAAATAAAATTCCATTAAACTCAATGAATTAAAATTAAGATTTAGTTAAATTAAAAAGTGCATTTAAATTATTAAGATTTTAAAACTATAAGTAATTCCAATAAAAGAAAAAAAAGGGAACAATCAAAAAAAGGTAATTGGTGATCACAATTTACTCAGAAATTCAAAGTAATTTAATAAAATATGGTTTTTTTTCAATGAAATAACTATAACCTCTTTAAGGTTATCTTTAAAAAAAAATGGGATAACAGAAGAAAAATATATTCACGACAATGTCTACTACTCTAGATTCTAAAGATATAAATAACTATCGATTCCTTTATCGGTGGTTAACTTTTGGTTTCTTAAAGTTCAACGTAGCACAATTCCAATAGATCCCAGTTCTTCTACTCAATTGACTAGACGAAAGGTTTTAGAGTTAAACTTAGAGTGTTTCTCGACAGTATGAGGAAGATCATTGTAACATTAAATTCTGTAAAATATAGTGATAGGCTTATAAAAATTGGTAAAGAAGTAGGTCAAAAAATATATGGGTATTTGCATGTGTATAAAAATATACATTTGAGAAAATTTTTAACAACATAAATTCTGCTGTTTAACGAGATTACATCAGCTCAGCAAAGTAACTAACACTGGCTGAGCCACAGTTCTTGTATATTTCACAATGTAGCGCCACTAGTGGCAAAAACAAAAGTTATATCACCTTTTATTTTATTCTTCACGTCATCACCTTGCAAACTTCGCGTCATTACCATGCAAATTTCTTGTTATTACCTTGCAAATTGGCATCGTTTTTGGCGAAGGTTTGTTATATAAAATTGTATTTTCAATTCTAGTATAATTTACTCCCTATAGCTGCAGAATCTTGATTATCCTATCTAATTATACACTTTGTTATCTTTCTAACGAAGGCTCTAACATCAGTTAAGAACACCAAATCCCATTTTAAATTACATTTTAAAGAAATGTTAAATACAATAGTGCCTCTATTGGCAGAAATATGAACTAAAGAGAGACTTTCTTCTTTCTTTAATTACTATCTTTCCAACGTTGAGTCAAATATCAATTTTGTAAAATATCTACTATCTTAAAGTACAAATATTTGTAAAAGGCGACTTACGCCGCCAGCAAGCAGCCTTAGATAATTTTTATCTTCATTTGGTAGGAATTTCTCCAAATTTTGCAATGCGGTATCCGGAAATATTTTATGTGTACATATACTATGATAAATCATAATTTAAAAAAGTTTATATACGGATGGACAGTATAGTGTTAACCCAACCATTTTTTTTGGAAAAAACCCCCCAAAACTATAATACTCTGCAAATGAGCATAATACCATATTTCAAATTACAGTCGATTTAGAATAATGAAACCAGGCTAGGATAGGAGGAAAAGTTATTAAAAACCACTTAACTAGTAGATTAATACCGATAACACGTTTCAGAAGTTATAAATCCAATAATTTCAAATTTAATCAATTCATTTGAATGGACTGATTATTTTCCACCATACTCAAAACATATATTTTTAGTATTAAAGTCGAAAATAAAATAAAAACGCGCAAAATTATAAATTTAATAAATGATATGAAATTTATATACGAGAAAGTTTAACGATCTCACTACTCAAGAACACAAAATTATATATAAATTTATACGTAGTTAAAGATCACTTGATTTCGTTCATCCAGAAAAAAAATAAAATAAAATAAAAACAATATAAAAATCTAAACACTTTCATAACAAATTTTCTTTATATAGTTTCATTAATAATAAAATCTTATTTTATATTTTATTTTGTATATGTCGCAGGCGTCATTAAAAATTTTCCTTATTTAAAGCCAAAAAAAAATTATTATTTAAAAATAAATTACTTCCCCAATTTTTAATAAACACGACAATAAAAATGAAACAATAACTAAAATTTTCATCAAAATTAAAAATAAAATATAAAATTTTTTATAATGCGGAAAATTCAGGGAATTCATTAAGATAGTTAGGTGTGAGGAGCATACACCTTAAAGTATTTGTCAATTATTAAGAATATCCCACGTTACTATTAGCGCGCGTGCGAACATATTATGTTTCTTTTGTGTGGACTGTAGGAACAATCATAGAGAGATATTAAATAGTTTAAACTTTCGACTCTATAAACTTAGAGCTACGAAAGTATATTCTTAAACAAAATGATACCTACATCTAGGATTAACAAGGGCTATGTTATATATTAAATATCATTATTTGTTTTACTATAAATTTTAGTCTTAAATTATTATATGTTTTTTAAAATTTGTTAAAACTTTTTTAAATCCACATAAAGTTTTTAAAAAAAATCTGAAATTTAAAGCAATGAACTCAGATATTATCAACATAGATGAAAATACGGTAACACCAAAATAAATGTAAATGAATTATCTAATATACGAGCCTCTATTCCGCAATTCTTGCATTAATATTTTTGGTGTTATGATTTAAGATGTATATTTTTAAAGAATTTTTCAAAAACACCCTGTAGTTCAGTGGATGTACAAATTCAGTGGGTGTTTCAAATTTGCTCCAAATAAATTAATAAAGAAATCATCCACCCGCCGTGTAGCAGCCCAAAACGAGACACCCTGTATAATGCTAAACAAAATTCATGGCCTAGTTAACGAAAGAATAGACAAGCACTTAACTATCCGAAATTTAGAACGAAAATTCGAATTGGATTTCTAGAAAACTTTATTAAAGAACATTTAGTAAAAGTACAAAAAATTAACTAGATTTAAAGTGGTCGTTTAAAGGATGAAATTATTCATTTGCAGCTGCTATGGAAGCACAAAATTAAGCATTAAGAAAAAATATCAAACGTGTCCAAAAAATTAGAAACTCAATATTAATTAATTAAAATGAAACTGAAATAACCGGATTACTACAGTAGCACTACTCGTAGAAGAAAGATGAGAACTATTCATCAGATTCCAATTTGAATCGATTGATTCTCAAGATTTCAATTTTAAATAAGGATTAAGCTTGAAACTGAATCCGAAACCGAATCCGAAACTAAATCCAAAATCCGAACCTGACTGCTCAATGACCAAACAATGAATAATAATAAATAAAAATATTTAATAAGGTTTACTTGAAATTTGCAATATTGTATCCAACAATATAGTCTTGGCACTAATCAATCTGATTCTTTAGAAATTCAATATCACTAACCTGAAAAAACAAACAAACAATTATTTATTTAAAACAATTCTGAAACTAAAATAAATTTTAATAAATTTTTTACCTGAATTTTACTGTCCTTTAACTCATATCTTGATATGTTAGTAGTTCATGATCATAAATCTCGAGTACTGAAAGAGATAATAAAAAAAAATACTTAATTAATTTTTAGGCTTTTTGAATATGAAGAAAAAATATAATTATTTTGTGGGAGGATGTTCAAAACTAGCTCATGGTAAACACGAATAATTCATTAAAATTTACCGAAAAATAAAATAAATATATTTTTTAATTATTATGTTATTTTAATGACTGAATAACCAGCGAAGTAGGGAAAATTTGGGAGCGTGATCTGTTAAAGTTAAATTTCCAAAATCATACAACAAATTGATGTGCTTAAAAAAAATGATTTTACTGTCCAGATTCATTCAGGTAATACAAAGCTACTATTTAGAATAGTAGCTTTGGCATAGTGAACGTTCACATCAAATATTGCTAAGTATCACATTAGAAAATTTGAAGAATTTTCTATCATATGAGGGCTGAAATTATTTTAAGACCCTTCGGGAGGAGGCGAAATTCAGTTTGGGAAAAATGTTTAATGAAAAATGCCAATTTAACATAGTAAATATTATCCAAAATTGATAATAGACCCCACATTTAATATAATTAATGAGTGAAATCCATTAGTACTTTCTTTCATCTCAAATTTTTGCCAGGGGATGCCCATCTCATACTTTTGCCAGGGGACTGTAAATAATTTATTTATACTAATGGTGAAAATATAATTTAACATATAGTATTATGGTTTTCATAGCTGATGCCTTTTGGTAAAAAAATAAGTAGAATTAAATTCAAGTTCAAGATCCTCCGAGTAGAGGGCACAAATTATATTATTCTTAAAGATGCAATGTCATATAGTAAACATTCACTAAAAACGCTGTAAAATGACGCGTTTGAAACATAATGAAGAATAAAGTAAAATCTTGAATTCTTTCTTTTGTTACTAGGGGCGCTGTACTGTAAAATATCAACATTTATTCTCTTAATTAATATTTAATAAGATTTTCCCAAGTTTTTTAATTAATTATACATTGTCAAAAAGTGCATGTATCCGCACGCAAAAAAGTCCCATACATATGAAGCTACTCCACAGTAGTTCTGCTGTGCGTAATTGTTTTGCTACCTTAAACGAACATTTATTTAAAATCTGGAAATGACGGACAAGGAGTTAATGGATTTTATATCTTGTACTGAATTGTTGGAAAATTTATTAATTACAAATTTAATTTTTTTTACCCCGCCCAAATACAATTGCCAGCCGTCCTTGATTATTTTTAATTATGATAAATTACTTCTGTACGAGCAAAATTACAAAAACATTAAATCATAAAAATAGAATTTTAATTCCTCTTGAAAAGCTTTCTAAGAAAATAAATCATTATAAATTCAGAAAATTTAATGTTAAATAATTGAATAATTAAAAATTTAATTTCAAGTATTAATTTTTTTTTTTCGAGATTTTCTTTTATAAATTTTCTTTTTTCTTTATTATTTTGAAAATCTATTTTTAAATTAATTTCCATTAAGAAAATAGTTTTCTTTATATGCAATCAGGAAAAAAAAAAATATATTTAAATATTTTATTTTAAAATTTATCGCAATAGTTTGTTGGTGTTTATTTTTCCTCTCATAATTTAAAGAAAATTAAGAAAAATATATATGACGAAATAAATCAGATACGACCTCCGACTAACAAATTAAATTAATAATAAATTAATTTAAATATCACAACGAAAATTTCAAGAAAAAATGATTTAAGAAAATTTTTTTGTGTGAAAATTTTGTATATTTACAAAATAAAAAATTACTTTTAAAATTAATTTTATTAAAGAAAAATTAAAAAGTAAATATTTACATTTTTAATTTAATTTTTTATAAATTTCTTTATTGACGTATATCCGGTTTTCCGACTTTAAAATTAAATTTTCTTATTTAAATCAAAAAAATATTTACATTCAGAGAAATTCACAGCCTGTGGTATTTTGTAATTTTGATGCAACACTTCATCAAAATTAAATGAAACATTTCAATTGAGTGATCATTATCAAAAGTTGATTGACCGTGAAAATTTAATTTTAAATAAGAATTTCTATTTTAAATAGAAAATAAAAATAAAATTTTCCAAATACTTGATTTATTTTTACTTATTTTGTTGTGGATTTAAACATGAGCTTTACAGGAAAATGTAAAAAAACCCGTGTGTCTCTTAACCCCTACTAAAATTTAATAATACTAACACTTGTAGCCCAAGTACATAAAATGACTTAATCCGGCACTGTTTATCTAATTTGGGATTAAAATTTTTATTTATAGTAAGAAATTTTTCCAAAACTAATTTAATTGGCGAACAAATGAACTATTATCATATTTTATTTTAAATTCTTCAGGAATAAAAAAAAATTTATAGGAAAATGAGTTCAATCTGGTGAACCTTGAACTAAATTATTTGAAATATCCGTGACACCTTTATATAAAAAAACAAATATTTTGTAGGGAAATTTTAATGAAAATTTATATTACGAAAAGGTGATGAGAAGAAAAATGGTTTTAATAAAATTTTGTTTATTGAAACTTTGTTTGAATCAAAATTCTTTAAAATTTCAAATAAATGTCATCATTTTGAATCAGTATTTGAATTACTATAAAATACTGAATACAATTGGGAAAGTGTCCAAGAAAATTAATTTTATTTATAAAAAAATATTCAAATTTTTTTAATTTTTTGAATATTTTATAATATTGATAGTAAAATTATATACTGCGAATTTGATTATTAGTTCAATACATTCATGCTTAATTGAATAGTCCAGTGGGACGTATCACCATCACGACTATAAATTCATAATTCAATAAAGTTAAAATTAACTTGTTCCGCGCTGAATTTCTCAATTAATCAGCTGATATTCCTTGACAATAAATAAATACAAAATTTGAATTCAAAAATATTTTTTAAAAAATGTTTATATGAAAAGAATAATTTTGAGGTGACCGTATTGTCGACAAATTGTAAATGAAAGTACCGCCGTTTACTAGAATAGTAAAAATATTATTCAGTATGTACGACGAGAGCGGCTACTGAAATAGATAATTTCCATAGAATGAAAATTTCACATCACAAGGCAATCAAATTTAAAGAGTAATTTCCACAAAATTGCTTTTGCTCGTTTATTATGTATACTTTTTACCAAATGGCTGACAAATGAAGTTACCCAATAAGAGTTACACAGTCCAAACATTTTTATAAAATTGTAGTAGGTTATTAAGATATTTTAGTAGGTTATTAAGATTACAAATAAAAAGGTTAGTATTCTACCGCCGTTAAATTAAATTTTGCACAGTGAAAACTATCGTGAAAAGGTTGTGAAAAAGTCGTGAAAAAGTTTTATGGAGAAAAAAACATTAAGTAGTATTGAAAAAGTATAAAAAAATTTTTTTTAAAACCACACAACCAAACCACGCAAATAATGTTTTGAACATTATTTCACCAGTGAAAAATGTTTATACTGAAAAATGTTATTAACGTTTATCTTTGCAAAATAAAACTATCAACAGAATATTATCCTAAAGAAAGACAATTTTGACGATGGAACTGGGTACTACAAAATAAAATCGCCAGCGTAATTTTTTATGTAATTAGAAAGGACCACTCTAAACTGTTTAAGTGCAAAGTGATCACAGTGTCTTCCTTTATAACCAAAATTAAAAAAGGAGTATTTCTCCACAAATATTACAAAAATTGTAAAAAAAAAATATTAGTAAACAAGAGGTAATTTCACATGAGAAATCTATCACATGACAGGACAGTCAATTTTGAAGAGTTATAAGTTAAACCTTTGGTTAAGAATTAATACAATTTTTTTTTACGAATCAAAAGTTTATAAAGGACTTTAGAAACGCAATAATTTTATAAATAATTATTTAAAAAATATAATTTTCAATTACATTTTTTTTTAAAATCTGTTTATTTTCAAACTTAGTAATTAGATAAGCCATAGAATTATTTATATGTATTGCAGGAAGTGTTAATTACGCCACTACCCAGAATAGTAAATTAAAAATTCACACGCGCCAGCAATTTTATTTTTTCAGATTAAATAATTTAATTTCCAACAATCTATGCCAAAATTTTCAAATTATACAAAAAAAAAAATTAAATTAATTTTCCGTAATATGTATATATTTATATTTTCATTTTCCAATAAAGTAAAGAAAATAATATCTATTTAAATTTTTAACAGTTCAGAAAAAAAAAAGAAAACTTAACATTTTCCATCTGTTCAATAATTTCAATCAATAAAATACGTAAAACAAACAAAAAAAACTTAAGAAAATTAATTAAGAAAATATTACGTTATACAGAAAATTTTCCAAACAAAAAACCACAAGACCAAAAGTTTTTTTTAAAGAAAAACCATATTTTATTAAATTTACCATATAAACAAAATAAAAAACCAAATTAACAATGTAAATAAAATTTTTTGTGCCTTCAATTTATATAGGAAAAATCCCCCGTTTCACCTTAAAGATCATCTTTAAAAAATATATAAATATATGTTATAGAAAAATAAGAAAATTAAAAAAAAGAAAATTATAAAAATTTATTTTTAACCTTCACCCACAACAATTCAAAAATAAACAGAAAAGAAAAATATGCTGCAAGCATATAACTAAAATTATAAAAAATTACCAAATTTAAATTTAAATTAAATTTAAAATAATAATAAAAAAAAAAGGATTAAATTAATTAATATTTCTATTTTTTTTTACATAAAATGTTTAATTTTTTTAAACGCTCAAAAGGATCAAAAAAAACTAATAAAAAAAAAGATATTAAAGAAGATTTATTAAAAAATCAACAACAATCATCATCACAATTACCTGTACAACAATTAAATTCAACAATGTACCACAATAACGACCACATTTATAATCTGCCACAACAAAATTCATCATCACAACAACCACAACAACATCAGACGAAAACAAATTCAAATAAAAATTTATTTTTAAATAATCCAACAACAGCAACAACTACAAAAAATGTATCATCATCATCATCATCATCGCCATCATCATCATCATCTACACAAAATCATAATAATAAGAAAATTTCAAAATCTTTTCATGAAAAACCAAATGAAAATTTATTTAATAAATTTCATAATAATAATAATAATAATGATTACAATAAAAATTACAACTACTGTCAAACAAATAGAGCGCCACATATGTCAGACACAACAACAACAACAACAACCCCAATAACAACACCAACAACACCAGCAACAACAAAAATATTAGAGAATGAACCAAAAATAAATTTAATAAAAAAAAATAATAATAATAATAAAAATTTTGAGAATTTTAGTAGTCGAAACGAATTTGTTGATCAGAGAAAACGTTTTAATGTTCCTGCTGTTGATAATTTGGCTACAAATCCTGCCAATAATCCAATTATTGCTTCTTCAACAACAAATAACGACTCCTCATCGTACTCAACAAAATTTAAAAATTATTTAAATGGTTCAAAAACATTAATAAATAATAATAATAATAATAATAAAAGTGATTTATTATTAAATGATCGTGAAAATTTTAATTCCATAAATAATTCAAATAAAAAAAATTATTCATATATTAATAGTGTTGTTGATGATTTGTCGCTACCAACTACAAATAACTACAATAATACAAAATTTAACGACAAAAAATTATTAAGTGATACAAATTCAAATAATAATAATAATAATAAAAAAAAATCGGTGAAATTTTTTAATCCGATTGATAAAAGTCGTGATTTTTTAAATAATATTATGGCTAAAGGCCGTAATCAACGTAATAAAAATAATAATTATAATCAGCAGCAACAGCAACAGCAAACAGCAGTAAATATTAAAGATCATCAGGTAATTATGTCTGATATAAAACCATCAACAGAATATTATCCAAAAGAAAAACAAATTTATAATAGTAAAGGTATATCAACATCAATTTATAATAATAATATTGATAATAATTATAATCAAGAAAATAATGATAATGATTTAAATAATTATGGTTATCAAATAACAAGATCTAAAAATAGTCCAGACATATTTAAAAAAATTCAAAATTCTCATAATTTTAAAAATTCATATAATAATCAAAATAATGATATTGATGATGATGATAATAATATTGAAACTGATCAAAATATATATTTGAGTACAAATTTACAACGACGTGGAGAAGCAGATGGCAGTGATACCAACATTATAAATAATAAATTTAATGAATTTAATAGCGCAAACTCAAATAATTTTCATATATATAATTCTACTAATAATTATAGTGATGATGATCATGATGGTATTGTAAGAGATTGGAATACAGATACATATGAAGAACATCCACCAGTTTATTCAAAACGTATGCCATCATATGAAGAGAATAATTGCAAAGAAATTCGCAAACCAAAATCAATATTAAAAAAAACATCTCCTTCGTCATTGTCGCCGCAACAACAACACATACCACCACCGTCGTCGCTACATCAATGGAATATAAATAATAATAATTTAGTGACAAAGAGTTTATCTAACGAAATAGATCAACGTAATAATAAAAAATATGAGAAAAAAAATTGTTCATTTTTAAATCAAAATCATCATTTGAATAATAATGAAGCAATTGATAAAATTGAAAAATTATCTGAATTAGCTGAATGTGATCGTGATAGTTTTATTAATAATCATAAAACTGGTATACAACCATATTCATCACCATATATGAAAATGGGACAATCACAAGCAAAAAAACCATTTGAACAACAAAATCATCAACAACAACAACAACAACGTACAACAAGATCTAGATCAATATCACCACCACCAACAACAACAACAAATCCACCAACAAATCCACCAAAAACCTTACCTAATAATATTTTCCCATCAACATCAATATTTAATACACCTGCTACAACACCATCAACAAATATTTATCAATCAAAAAATCTTAATCAATTTGATGATTATCAATTACCACCAATTATAACTGAACCATTATCACCAAAATCACCAAAAGAAATTGATAAATATCAAAATATTCCATTACCAAAAATCACTATTAATGATTTTAGTAATAAAAGATCTGCTGATAAAATTATATCTGGTATATCACCAACAGATAGTGATTCAGATATATTTTATGATTTTGATGTATCATCATCATCACCACCACCACCACCAGTACAACCACCACTACCAGCTAGAAGTCCACCACGTTATCCATCATCATCATCACCACCAACACCAACAACATTTTTAGAAGATATTGTTGAAGAAGATGAAAATGATGATGATACAGATGATTGGCATTTTGTATCAAATCAAGATATTGAATCACATAAAGAATCACCTATAAATATTAAAAATCCAGTATTTACAAGTGATATTATGACATCATCAACATCATCATCATCATCAACAGCATCAAATAATAAAAATATAAAAGAAAATCATAATCAATTTATTGATTCAATTGATTTAGATTTACATGATTCTGGTTTTATATCACCATCAAATTCACAAAGTGGTAAAATTTTAATTATAAATAGTTGTGATTTAATAAATGATCGTGATGATAATGAATTTTCATTAAATACAATTAAAAAATGTAATACGATATTACAGCAACAACAACAACAAACTACGATAACAAATAATTTAAATATTTACGAAACTAGTAATAATGATATTTTTAGTGCTAATCATATATTAATTGATAGTATTAGTTTACCAGATGTTGTTGTTGAATCAAAAATTGCAGATAATATTGCAACAGATAAATTAATAAATAATAAACATAATAATAATTTAAATATACCAGAATTTATTAATGGTTCAACAAATAATAAACAATTTAATATAATCAATAATAATGATATTAATAAAAGTCATAGTATGAGTAGTGTACATTTTATACCAATTCATATTGAAAGTGAAAATGATGATGATAAAATACAAATTGAAGAAATTAAATCAACAATTAAAGATAATACAGAACAATTATTAAAAAATGATAATTTGTGGACAGAGTCAACAAGTAGTATTGATGATCATTCAACTAAAGAAAAGTAAAGTATTATAAGTTTTTCTATTTTTCACTTTAAAAATGTACTAAAAATTTGCTCAAAAATGTTTAAACCAAAAAAATAAAAAAATGGTGTTGCTTTTAATCGCTTCCAATTGCTTAATTTATTAACTTTAGACTATAATAAATTTAATTTAAAAAAAAAAAAACCAACCAAAAATATTTTATAAATAGTATATTTTTAGAATTTCGTGGATTCCATTTATCATACTTATATATATTTATTTGCGGATACATTAAAATACATTTTTTTTCGGTCAAATAAAATATCTGTGTAGTATTTCAATATTTTAAATTTTTCTGTAATTTTAAATAAAACAAAATATGTTTTATATATGATTTCCTTCTTCATTTAAATCAGTGACGGCTTCTGTACAATTGAAATGGACCAATTGCAAAATTAAGAAATAATTAAAGCTATAGGTTAATCTGTGGAACTTTGCGAAAACATAATATCTACATAATTAGAAATATTCAGCAGAACAAATTTAAGAAAATTTAACGAAACTTGCCATGATAATAAAATGCTTGTGAATTATTGAGTTTAGAATAATGCTTTTATTTATTTACTTGGCTGTTATTGCTTTGTAAACAAAAATCTGTGTAGAGGATTCAGTTGTCATGTTATGGCAAAGTGAATCCTTCGGTGAATGATAATAAAAATATCGGTTTTAGAATTCAACAATTTTTCATTTAACAATTAACAAAATAAAAATTTATCCATGTTAGAAGATTAATTATTTATCAATCGGAATCACGAGTTTTCTCAAAAATGTTTATATGAGTTTTGACAAAAGTTCTACTGCTATGTACATACTTCTACTTCAATTTTTGGAAAAGAACTTTATCAAAAATACTATTAACTGATTTCGAATATACGCGTTAAACACTGCTAATTAGTGCCACGTTAAACACTGCTTCTATTCTGAACACTTCTATTCTGCAGTTTCTCACAGTATTTGTCAAATACTACTTTTAGCTTTCATAATAAAGCAAAGGTCACTGACTGCTTATTTAAAAACTCAAGACTGAGAAAAATGCTTACGATCGTGGAGATTTGCTAAACAACAGATCTGTCACTAATAAAGCCATTAACTTGCAATTAAAATTTCTTCACTATAAAGAAATTTATGGTTCGAAATCCATATAAAAATTAGTAGGTCCAAGTTGCAATAGAATGTTTAGAAATCCTCATTGGAAAGCTTAGCTGAGATTTTTGCTATTGTGTCATTGCACAAGATGTGACTCGTAATGAATACAGAAAAACTAAAACTTATCAATAATTTCTCTGTATTCTAAAGTAATCTACGGGTTTGGTTAACAACCTGATCTTACGAGTACCAAGGAAGCTTTTTAAAAAGCCTTGGCTGCAATGGCTATTGGGATTACTTTGTCCTACCCTGACATTTCTATTCAAAAGTGGAGAAATACTCTGTGTAAAAAGAATATTTGAAATAAATATTCTAAACTTGTGTTGTAAATCTCTAAGGAAAAATGATACTCACAAAATTGTCTGCCACTGAATTTGCCATTTCTCCTATAAACCAAACTCAAAATAACTACAAGAAAAATAAAAATATTTATTTCTAATTTTAAAATTTTATTTTGATGTCGAAATTAGCAAATGGCTAGCAAAATCAAAATTCAAAAAGAGAAAAATTATTAATTATAATAGAAAATGTCAGAAAAATTTTAAGTGAAGTTAGACAAATAATAATCGAAAAGAGAAATATTGTGTTCTATTGACACAGAAAATTTTTTTTAGTAATTTTTACTAGCAAATATCAATTAATTTGTTGTTTTGTAATTTTTCAAATATTTTTTTGAACTTTAGTGAATCATTTTTATTAATTAACTAGATCAAAGTTCTCTATTCAAAATTTAAGTGATGACTAATTATTACAATACATATTCGAGTACTGAATTTACATTTAGGAATTTTTGTGATAAATTTGATTTACAAACTTCAACATAAATAAATGACGTGAATCAGGAAATTAATAAACAATTTATATGATGATTAGATGTCAATGCTGTATCGACTCATAAAATCAATACAAAACAAAAGGATATACGTCACATAAAAACAGGAAATTTAATTTTCAGGTTAAACCGACCACCCAACAGTTAATGTTTAAAATTTTCCATCTGTTGTCGAAATTAAACATAATGTCAGATAAAAATTCATAGAACTTATTAAAATTTTGTCATTTCACTGCTACTGCTACGCTTTTTCTCTTTATTTTCCATTTTCAATTTTCATAGCTCAACCAAGAAAAAAATAAAGAACCAAACAAAAGAAAATTTTTGGGTTTAAAAATAAACCATTTTTAAGATGAACGACCTTGAAAATAAAACATAAAATTAATTTGGTTGTCTTTTTTTTTAATTTTAGCTTTGTCGACATAAAAAATTACAAGAAAAAATCCACAGAGCGAAATTAAAAGTACCTACGACATTTAAGAATTCCGACAAAATTTTAATTACTTGGCAGTGGCTAATTTAATTTTTTTTTTTTTAGATAGAAAATATCGTAATTTTTATGAGTAATAAGTCCAGAAAAAAAAACTTTACGCATTTTTGTTACTAATCCAGCAATAATTTCTATATAATTGATAAACTCTGCTCGAGATTCTAATTTTTTCTGAATTATTTAGGATTTCTGAGAAAATTTTAATTACTTGGCGTTGGCAGTAGTTAATTTGATGATTTTTATGAGTAGTAAGTCTAAAAAAAGCTTTACGCTTTTTGGTTACTAATCAGTTGTTGTAGCAATAATTTATAAGCTCTCCTCAAAATTTCAATAAAAAATTTAATTTTTCTGAAAAATTTTCAAGAATTTTCTAATTAAATTGATTATTTTCTTTTTTTAGGCGCGATTTAATTAATCAAGAAGCAACTTTTAATGCAAAATTAGAAGAAGCCGAAAAAAGTGCTTATAATGCTCAACAAAAAGCAGATGAATTACAAACAAAAATTAACGATTTGGAAATTGATTTATCAACAAAGTCGTGGAATATTGAACGTAAAGAATTTTTTTTAACAATATCATAATTAAAATATTTAAATTAAAAATAATTTATGGTTTACACAGGACTTGAAGCAGAATTACAATCTATTTACAAGGAAGATGATTCTGTTCGTAAAAGGCTTAAAATTTTGGAAAAAGAAAAAGATAATATAAAACAAAAATTTAATGATAAAGAAGATGAATTAAATAAAAAATATGGTAAAAAAATTAATTTAATTAACTAAAAAAAATAACGAAATTAATTATAAAATTTTTTTTTTAGAAAATCTTGAACAACAATATAAAGAACTTGAAGAAAAATATCAACAATTACGTACATTAGCAAGTAGTTTACAAACACAATTAGCAACTGCTCAAGCTGATGTTGAAGAATGCCGTCTTGAAAAGAATAAATTACGTGCAGAAAAAGATGGACAATTAAAATTTTTACAAGAAAATTTAGATCTAGCTAGACAAGAACGTCAAGAAATTGAAGAAAAATGGCAAAAAGAATTTGAAATATTAAGAAATCAAAATCAAAGTATGTCCAAATAATTTAATTATCCATAATTAGTAATTAAAATTATGCTTTTTATAGATCGTGAAGATAATTTATTAACCGATTGTGAATGGAAATTACGAACAATGCAAAAAAATTGTAAAGATAAAATTGATAAAGCTGAAAAAATACGAAATGAAACCGTAAAACGTGCAGATGAATTGGAAGAACTTGTACAATCTAAAACTATTGATGAATCACGTTTTCAAAATTTAAAAGCTGAAGTTAGACAATTAAGAGGATTAACAAATGATCAAAGAACATCATTAAATATGTTATATAAACAAATTGAAGATTTAAGAGCTGAACTTGAAGCTACAAATACAGAATTGGAATATCAAATTGAAGAAGTTCGTAGAATGAAATTAAGTTGTCAAAGGTAAAAATATTTTGTTTTTCAAATTCACAGCAAAAATTTATACAAATTTATTAAAAAATTTTTTAGTGAACTTGAAGCTAAAGATCGTGAAACTGTTCAGAAAATTTACGATGCTACCCAAGAAATAGCTGATATTTGGGAACATAAATTATTGTAAATTATTGAATTTGAATTTCATTTTTTTTTAATAATTAAATTTTAAATAATTTTCTTGTAGGACTGAAATGACAAGACTGACACATGAATTGGAAACAGTTCATGTTGAAGAACGATTAGATGATATGAATAAACTTCAAACAGAACATATAGAAGAACTTAAAGTACTTACAACTCGGTATACCGAAAATGAACAAGAACTTCGTGAACAAGTTGGTGAATTAAAAGAACAATTAAGAACTAAATGCGATGTTGCATTTAATACTCGTATGCATTTGGATCGAGCTGATCGTGACTATCAAATAGCAATGAGTAGAGAAGAAGAAAAACGAGAACTTATGATTGGTAATTTTGAAAGAAATTATTTTATTACAATAATTTTATTAATTATTAAATTAATTAATTAAAAAAATATTTTTATTAATTTTTGTAGAGCAACTTCAGAAAGATTTTGAACAAGAGAAATTAGATATGGAAGAAAATTTCCGTGTACGTTTAGGTGAAGTTAAAAATGAATTTGCTAAAGAATTAGCAAGTAGTACAGAAGAAATTGCTAAACGACATCGTCAACAATTGGGTAAGAAAAAATTATGTGAAAATTTACTAAAACACGATATCGATATAATTCAAAGCAAATTTAAGAAAATTTGATCGTAACTTGTCATAATAAAATGCTTGTGAAATGCTTAATTCTTAAGATTAGACTAATAATTTTTTTGGTAGTTTTTCTATTAAGTAACTGCTTCGTTAACCAAAATATGTTAATTTATAATTTATATGGTGGGAGGATGCATTCATGTTTTGACAAATTATTGGAATAAATAAGCTTCATCATTAAACACCGATATTACTACTTATCTTCGCCAAAACACGATAAATACTTATCTGTGCTTGGCAAAGTCTACCAAGGAATAATATCGGGTTTATACCAAATCAAAATTTATCAGATATTGGTAAATTTTATTATCAAATAACTTTGGCCCGAAAAAGTTTTTTAGGCCCTAGTTCATTTACTTTAGAACATAGTTAATTTCTAAAATTTGGGCCTTAGTGAAATAAAAAGCAGCTTTCGTTGGGATACAATTCATTTGTTTGTGATTGTTCGTTTATTTGGGCGTTAGTTCGTAGAGCCGGCAATAATTACTAAATAAAATTTAGAAATCTTCTAATATTTACTCAAATTAATTATAAATATTAAATTTGCAGAACAACAATGGGATCAATTAGTTGCCGATAAGGAAGAAGCAATCCAAGCTCTTGAATCAAGGCATCGAATTCGATTAGATGAACAGGAAGCAAAAATAAGGTATTTTTTCATAAAAAAATGTTCCATCTTTTTCAGTCAACATTTGAGCATTATTTTTCATTATTTAAAAAAAAAAATCATCGTAAAAAAGTTTCTCTATGCTTTTCTATTTCTAAATTCTATCTATACTTTAAATAGTACATATTTTAAATTAATTTAATTTTCCAAAGACATTTTTTTTTCAATTACTTTTTTTTTTATTATTTTTGTTCAACAGAAATAAATCGAATTTAGCATCAATTTCTGAATATTGTTCAACTGCATTTCTTACTGCTTTTTCTATTTTCTATTTAAAAGGACTAAATTTGAAATTAATATTTTCTTCAGTCCTTATTTTTTATGTAACTCTATCACTACCAAATATTTTAACTATCCTACTTTTAATACTTACAACTTATCTATATTTTTTTATTTAGTAACTAACAATATAGTAATATTAAATTTTTAGGTTATTATCTAGTAAATTGAATGTTGAAAATGAAATAGTTTGTAAAATGTAGTTATTTAGTTTCATAGTCAAATCCTTCCCCTAGCAAGAAAAGAACGTGACAAGGAAAAATACTCAAAGTGATTTACAATATTTAACATATTTTGTCATTATTTTGCCCAGACAAGCTTTTTACTTTAATGTTGAAATGATGTTAATTTTTTGAAATGAAAATGAAATGATGAACTGCTTAGTCAAAAATCCGCAGACACAGAAATTATTCTACGAATTATGACAAGGAACATTATTTTTATAATATCATTAATATTTTATCAAGTGTTCCGCAAACCAATTCAATTCTTTTTTGCAGCGGAAGTGAAGTAAATTACATCCCTCGATTTACACGGTAGATATGTTCCATGTAAAACCGTGTAAAACAAATACCGTGCAAATTGATGGATGAGTGTATTCGCAAAATTTAATTTCATGACGGGCAAGAATCAATATTTTAGAGAAAAACTCCTTTAGAGAAAACACCTTGAATTTCGCGCAATTTTGCAGAGTTTTTAAGGCGAATCTCGTTATCTACTATATTTTATTTTATTTTTTATGCTTCTTATGAAATTATTTTTGACAAACCAAAAATAATTTAAAATTTTTGGGAAAAAAAATGATTTATTTTAAACTAGTTTTTTGTAATAAGTTTCAAAATGTTGATTGATATTGTCAATGCGAATAAATTTCCTCAGGGTATGAACTCATAAGCCGTCATAATTAAATTCTTCCCACTCCCACAAGAAAATTGGACCACATTTAATACTTTAATCACTATAAGCGTCTCCTGTTCTATATTCTCTAAGATTTTGACTTCCTGTTTTTATAATGTTCATAGTTGAATTTTAACATTTTCACATTTGGTTTACTAGAAATAACATCCCATAATTTTCAAACAAAACATATTCTATAAACAAACATATATACTTTTTATGATTTATATGTTGTTTTTCTAATAACAATTCTAAAAATAATTTTAAATAATAAGAAAAAACATTTAAAATTTAAAATAATATTTTAAATTTTTTTAGCGGTTGGGAACAATTTTAAAATACGAACAGAGTCAATTATTATTTTAAGAATTTTGAATCTGATTTTTATTATCAATATTTTTGTATCATTTTTGAATCAAATTTTTTTTGAATCAATTTTTTTTGAACCAATTTTTTTTTTAAATTTTTTTTTATAAAATTATTTTTATTTTATTTTGTTTTTTGAAGGGAATTAAATCAATATTATGGGTAAGTTAAACAACAACATTAATTCCCTTTATTGTAAATGTCAAAACGTATTTATGCAAAAATGTATTTTAATAAAAATTCTTGGCTGTAAATTGAAGATCGTTCATGTTGTTCAAAATTTTAGTAAAAAAAAGTTTTATGCTATGATTGTGTTCGTATTTATTGATGTTTAAAATTGTAAAATTTATAATTAAGTGCCTGGTTAAAAAAACAAAAATATTCTCTATAATTTTTATTAAATATTTAATATTGATTGCATTAATTAAATATGCTTCCATATTAAAAATTTATTTATGATTGTCAGTGCCGTAATTATTAATTTTAAAAATCCTTTAACTAAAATAAAATTTAAACTGAAACGAGCTGTACAGAGTCTTATAAATGTTTCAATTTTAATTTAGTTAAAGTATACAGTAATCAATATTTTAAACTATAAGAATATTGGATTTTTTTTTAAATTTCTATAAATACTAGTTGTCTGGTCGTCGCACTATAAAGTTTTCGGAAATATAATTAAGCTACTAATAATTTTTGTATATTTGGAAAAAAAATAAAAATTATTCATTTTCATTTGCATGAATTATTAGAAGAACAATTTATAGTTAATAATTATAGAATTAACTTGAAATTCACTTATTTCCTAACATCCAGTTTACATAATCAGATAATTAGTAAGATTGTAAAAATAATTATTTAGATTAAAAACTAAACCGTGTACTAAATCTTACCAAAATTAAAATGTTTAATTCAAATGTAATTGAATTCAAAAATTTAATATTTTACAACCTTACAAATATAAATTTTTTGTACATCATTAATTCATTTTTCACTCATTAAATCATCCTTTCACCCAACCATAAACCAAAATTTATCACAAAAAAAAAAAAATATTAAATTAAATAACAAAATAAATTCCTTTAACTTCTCTTAAAATCAAACCCAAAATAAAAAAAAAAATTGATACTATGATGCACTGCACGATAATTTGATAGAAATTTAGAGGTTCAACATCAACGTGATATGAAAGATTTAAAGAATGCTTATGATTTGGATCGATCATCTTTACAAACACGAGATATTAATAATGCACAGGAAATTGATCAATTACATCGGAAATGTAGATGCCTAACAAATTTGTAAGTAAAAACAAATTTTTCTGCTCCAATTTGAAGTTTATTTTAATACGTAAATTTCGAAATTTTTAATTTCACTTAGGTTTGAAGAAATGCGTGTTCGTTACGAAAGACGTGAACCACGTCAAGAAGATTTACGTGAAATTGCTGAATTACGTAGTAAATGTGAAGCACAAGAACGTGATTTATTTGTATTAACAGAACGTTTACGTGATATGCAAATAAAAATGGAAGAAATGTCATCAGATTCAACACAACATCAAAAAACTGGTAAAAAATCAATGATTCGAAAGCCACCACCAAAAACAATACCAACGAATTGTGATGTCATCTATGAGGAGAACGAAGAACGTGAACAATCACCAATAGAACCAATTACAATCATAAATAATGATGGTGATAGTTCAAGTGACGACGAAGAAGATGAACACAACGACGACGAATAAAATTATAAATTTTTTTTTTTTCATAATTTTTTAACCCATTTTTTTATTTTTTCAAATTTTGATTAAAAACAAAAAAAAAATATATATTTTTTTTTGTTTAATCGAAATAATTTTTATGATTTTATGTTTTGTAATTTTTGTAACAAAAATTATTTTATTTAATTAATAATTTTTTCTGTTATTTAAGAAAATTTAATCATTTAATTATTGTAAATATTATCTAATTTTAATCATATATGGAATTGATAAAGAAAATCTCCTCAATATCCAACATATTATTGTTGTTTTTGTTTTAAATCATAAAAATTTGTTTTAATTAAAATTTTCATTTTTCATTAATAATTTTTTTTCTGTTTTTTTTCATAAATTTTGTTTGAACAAATATAAACTACAAAAAAAAAAAGGAAAATTTAAAAAAAGAAAATTAAATAAAAAAAATTGAAAAAGAAAATATTTGAAGAGGTTTTTTTTTTAAAAATTTCATTAACTGACTGGACTCGAAGAGTAAGAGATAGGAACTAAAACTGCTGTAACAAAGGTATAGAACGCAAAAAAGAAATGAAACGTTGGCAACGTCTACAATCTACACGAATTGTCTTAAATGTCTTATAAATCTGTGGAACTTTTCCAAAATAAAATATCCACATTTTTGGACATTTTCAAATAAATTCTGATTTCGAATAAAATTTATAAATTCTAAAATCGATATTTTTATTTCTGTGGTGATTTTTTTGGTGGTGAGTTTCTCCACAAATTTTGGATTACTAAAAAACAAAAACTACCAAGAATCTTGACAAATTACGATTATCATGATAAGTTACGATTGAATTTTCTTAAATTTGCTCTGCAGAAAATTTGTATACTCGTCTCTAAATTAGCACACTGGAGAGCTATGGACATATTTACATGTCCATTGAATTTAGCACTGGCAGTGTAAGTATATTACTAATTTCAAATGAAAATTAAAAAAGAAAAATGAAAATTATTCTTTCGAACTCCGCTATTAAATATTCAAAATAGTAATTGTTTTAATTATAATTTTCATTTTTTAATAATCATTTTTTTCCATAAATTTTATTGGATTAATAAAAAATTAATAGAATGACTAGTTTTTAATTTAGGATATTTCATATCTAAGCAAGACAAGGCGGAATGTAATTTTTGCATTAATAAAAAAAAAATTCTTACCTTGTAAACCCAACTTCAAAATATTATCTTATGCCATTTACTTCGATGGTACAATTATTATTTAATATTTTTAACAATACTTTTAGTCAAATTCACTCACAAAATTTATTTATTTTTTAACAATACGCTCTCAATATTTAAATTTTTTCTCTCAATATTTAAATTTTTTTTCCGTATTCAAAAAAGTGCAAAAAAAAAGCAACAACAAAAATCTTAATACAAAAAAAAAACTACAAAAAAAATCTAAAAAGGACGCCAATTTAAAAAGCACAAATTCACTAATATTCCACTGAATGACATACTTTTTTCAATTATATTTCGAAAATTTAATTAATTATTTCATTAATTTTATATAAAAATAGATATTAACACTTAATTTTGATTATTTAAAATTAATAAATGCATTTACACTACGACCACTCGCACACCACAACTGAATTCGTTGACTGACAACGATAAACTAAAATAGTTAAATTGGAAAGTGGGCGGAGTAAAATAAAAAAAATGTTTTTTTTTTTTTTTCAAATTCTACTGTTATGAAAGTCGTTATTTTTTAAATTTAATTTTTTTAAATTTAATTTTTTTAAATTTAAAATCAGTTGAGTTTAACATATTTTTTTTTTTTTGGAAATGGAAAATAATTTTCCCGATTACAGAATGTATAGAAATTTTTAATTTAATATCTAATTTTTGTAAAGAGTTGAACAGTGGAATCAAATTTATGTTGAATAATATTTTTGGAAATAAAATCCTAGAGTTCCTTGGAAATTTTAATTAATATTGGAAAGGACTGCTTATTAAAGAAATTAGGATAACTATTGCTTTCACCATAATTTCTCGATTTTAGGAAAATTGTGATTATTTGGTGTAGAATGATTTAAATTTTTGAAATTTAAAGAATAAAGGAAATTTTCTGATTACTAATCAAAGTCCGAGGAAGTCTTATTTTTTTTATTAGTCAAGAAATCCATTATTGAAATCCATAAACTATTATTTACGAGAATTTAAATTCCAATATTGAAATGAAATTTATTTTTATTTTATGAGTTGAACCCATGACGAACATTAAAATTTAAATTTATTACAACATAAAAAACTTTAATTAAGTATTTCTACACCATAAATAGAGGGAACACTGAAAATTGTTACGATTTATAGATGACTTTTCGATATTTGAAGAAATTTATCTAAAAAACTATTTAAAATTATTTAAACATTTTAGTCATTTATTTCTGTTTTATTTGTTTGTATAAGAAATTAATTTATTAATATCCTTAATTATTAAATTATCTATAATACAAAAAAAAAATTACTAAAAACAAAAAATAATTATATTTTTTTAAAATAAAGTTTATAATTTTTTTTAAATATATAATTAATTATTAGTAATTCGATTTATAATTTAATTTAAAGGCCATAATTCTTTATTTTTATTATATTTTTTTTTAATATCAACTCATTAACAAAATTACCCAAAAAAAAATTTAATTTTATATTTTTAACATTAATAAAATAAATAATTTTTTTAACTTTTTAAAAAACAAAAATCTTTTTAATTCCAAAATCTATAAAATATATCATTTTTTTAAAATATATTTCATTAAATTATTAAAATAATTCTTGTATATTTCTATTTTCCTTGTATATTTTTATCGAATTTTAATTATTTTTAGTAATTATTTAAAATTGATTTTATTTTTTTAAAATATAAATATTCAATAAAAAAACAAAGTTTAAAATTATGAAAAAAAAAATGGACGACTCTTATTTTTTAAAAGTTTTTTATTTAACAATTTTTTTTTAATTTTATATTTTTTTAACAATTAAATACAAAAGTATTCTAAAATTTTAAGTTTTAATTTTCAATCTTACACGTTCAGAGAAAAATTTTACATTTTAAAAGATTCATTTAATTTAATTTGCTGTAAAAAAAACATATTTTTAAAAAAAACTATTATAGAAAATTTACAATTTTAAAACAAAATAATGAAGAAATTTGACAGGAAAATTGTTTTAAGAAAAACAAGATTTACAACACTTTCTTTTAAAATAACACTACCAAAAAAATGGTCACGTTATTCTGCACCAATTAATGCTTGCCACGATTAATTTGTTTAGAAGATTAATTGCACAATTTTATTGGACTTATTTGATGATCGGGGAATGAGTGATTGTTAAAAATCGTTAATAATTATCAAAAAAGAAACCATAAACGACAGATTTCTCTAATAAAAAAAAAATTAGTACACAATTGCAGCGTTCCAAGAAAAGGAATTTTATAGAAAATATCATACAAAATGAAAAGATTTCTAAACAATTAGAAAATTTTGGTTATTTCTAAAAATTTCAATAAATTTTGCTGCATCACAAATGACTTGGTCATTCAATAACGCTTAAAATTTTTGAAAATCTGTCGATGTGTGAAATTTCGACTGCACAATTATATGAGTTAAAACATAATGAATTAGTTAAAACTATTTACAAATTCAATAATACTGAATGATCATATTCAGAAAGAGTTATTTGTATGCCAGTTTTTATAACATAAATAATAACTTGTGTAGGCTATGTTCAATTTCTGCGATAACTGCAACCGCTGTAATTGAATTTTAATGCAGATGGTTTTAAGCTTTATTTCGTTTCTGTCGCTTCTGAACCATTACAAATGTTTGGTTCACCAAACACTCTGTCGCGTTAATTGTGTCACTAAAAAAAGGTAAATTTATCAAACATGTAAGAAAAACCGCTATCAACTGATTCATATTTATTATAATCATATCCACCATTTTCTCTTCTACCATTTTAAGGATAATTTTGACTCTTCCTTTTAATAATAAATTTGATTTTAATTTAATTTATTGAAATTAATAATAAATTTCTAATGAAAATAATGTCAACTTTTTAACAAAATATTATGATTTGTCAAATGGTTTGGACACGCACGTACGTTCTTAATGATCTCACTGCATGTTTGATACTGATCTAACTGCATGCTCGTTCAAAAATACTAACGAAACATCGTCTACTCTAAACCATGCAAAAATTACGATGTTTACCATAACTTATGACATTTTAATATAATTTCAATTGACAATATTTTTTATGACAAAAATACAATTTCACACAAAAACCTGTCAAACACAAATCGTGACAAAAACAAATTTTGACATTTTTTTTAAAATAATTCAAATATTTTTTTAAAAAAATTAAATTTTAAACAAATTTTTTACATTTTTTTTTTGTTTTTTATTAATTTTCTGAAAAAAAAAAAAATTTTTTTAAAAAAAATAAATTTATAAAATTTTTTTTTTACTTTGTTTTATGTTGTTTTTTTTTTATGAATTCGTTTTTTATGTCAAACTAAAAGTTTTTTTTTTAAAAAAATATATAATTTTTTTTTTATGTTGTTGTTTTAAATTTTCTTATAAATATTTTATGTAATTTTCTTTTTATGGTATAAATATTAAAAAAAAAAAAAATTTTTTTTTAATTTTTTTTTTGGAAAATTATTTTTTATGTTTTTTTTTTTTTAATTATTTTTTGCATAAAACTAAAAAAAAATTATAAATTTTTTTTTGATTTTTTTGCTTAATTTTAATAAAAAATAAATTTTGTTAAATTTTTTTTTTTTTTTTTTTTTTGCCATTTTTCTTTTTTTTCTAATTTTACTTTTTTTGTTTGTTGTTGTAAATTTTTCTTTTTTCTTTTTATTTTATTTATTTTTTTTTTTCTGTGTTTTTTTTATTTAAAAAATTTATTTTGATAATTTTTTTTTTAATTTTGGAATTTTAGAATTTTCATTTGGCATTGCAGATGGTTTAACTTCAAGTAATTGTGGATAATTTTCAACAATATTTAATAAAATTGTATCAATATAGGTTTTTAGTCGCTGGTTTTCATCCTCCTTGTCCTGAAAAGCTTGTTGTAACTAAAAAAAAAATTAATAAAATAAAAATAAAATTAATTTTGTAAAATATTTTAATTTAAGAAATGAAATATAAGCAAAAAACTTTTTCCAAGACAATAATGAACATGCAGTTTTTTTTTTTTAAAGCACAGACTTATTTAAAAAGCTACTGAAAAAACCATATTTGACAAAATGGTTTAAAAAAAACTTTTAATGATTCATTTAAAATAACACAAATGATCCTCCAGAAAATATTTTTTAAAAAAAATGTGTATGAAAATAAAAAAAATTGTGAAAAATGACAACAAATTTGAAGTTTTTAATGGTCAGAAGAAAAATATGTTGAAATTATGAATTTTTTTTTACACACATTTTCTAAAAAATTTTATGTTTATTTCTTTATTTTAGTCAAAAATATGTAATAAAAAAAAATCGAGTCTGCAATACAGGGGGGGGGGGGGGGAGTGGGGGACCAATTTTATCTCATAGAATTTCTAAATAACAGGGACACTTTTTTTTTTAATATTTAACACTTTCGCGGTCACAAACTGCAATTGCAGTAGATTGATGTAGATTTACTGAGACACCACTGTTATGACAATGATATATTTCTATATTCACTCTCGGTGTCATTCTTGGTAAAATGAAAGAGTGTAACCAGCACAGCGGTGTAATTTAATTATTTCAAATTTTAGTCACTGAGTAGTTTACGCTGCAAGTTGTTCGAAATTACGATGCAAGTCTTTCGATTCACTTTAACTAGTAGCTGCCAAAGCAGTGCAAAATATCAGATTAAAGTTGTAGTTATCACAATCAGTGAAAATAGGCTCCACAAGTAATTATTACTTTTTACTTTTGTAAAATCAAATGGTTGATTCTGACTTCGATGAACAACTGCTAATGTTTTCGTAAATAATTTGAAATGATTTTAAGTAACTAATTCAGTTTTAACTAAATTTTTTCATCATTAGTCTATTTATTCAGCAGAAATTCTACGCATACCCGCTGCTTTTTAATATAGTCTATATTGATTAAGGAGGGACTGAATTCGTAATCGTACCTTAATTACAACGCTACTGCTAACGCAGTCTTGAATGCCATAAGAAATGCATTAAAAAATGACGTATTAAACAGCTCTTATTTAAGCAACTGTTATTTATATGCCATTTTTTATTCAAATTTTATGAAATCACTGATAAAGTAGTGAATGTCATTCGAGGGATTTTGGATTTAAATATAACATCTCACTGAAAATTATATATTTTCCACATTCAGGGCATACCGATTTACGAACAAAGATATATTGTCATATATATCGTTGTTTTCGGCTCATAAAAACAGATTACAAACAAAAATTATTGCATGGTAACTTTTCTAAAATAAACCATCTAAAAAAAAAAACTGTAGCCGCAAAAGTGTTAATTAAAAAAAAAAACAATCAAATGTTATATTTTTCCATATACAAGGAAAAACATATATTTTTTTAAATTAATTTAAAAAAAATTACTTTATTTCTGATTTATATAATTTTTAAAAACTTTTACAAAATAAAAAATATTTAAAATTTATACAAATCAAAAATAAAAATTTTTTCATTAATTTTATAATAATTTTTCCATTTCTTAAAAAAATATTAATTAATAATTAAAAAAAAACACATTATTTTTGATTGTTTTTTTTTTTTTTATAGTTTTTTTTTATGTTAAATGTAAAATCCGTATATATCTTGATAACTCAGATTGCTATTTACCTGACTTAATGATGCTAATGTGGCTGAATCCACAGAATCCTGGAAAAAAGAAACAAAAAACAAATAAAATGGAGAACAAAAACTAACAAAAAAAAAAAAAATGGTAAAAGAAATTATCATTGTTTTTTTTTTTAATGCCGAGTTACATAAAATATTAAAGCTTGTAGGATGAAGATATGAAGCATATTTACATATATGGGCACATATGGGGATAAAAATTGGAGCAATTAGTATAAAAAAAATATTTTATTATGAAATTTATTCAAAATTTCTAATTAATTTCAAATTAAATTCAATTTAAAAATTATTGTATAAGTCAAGTCAGTGTGTTATATTAAAAAAATTGGATAATAAACATTGGCTAAATGTTAAAAAACGACTAATTATGTTAAAATTTTAGGTAATTTTTTCAAAAAAAAACTGTGTAAATTAATTTAAAACTACTGAAAATGTGTGATAATAATTTCTCTTCAATCAAATATTTGTTTGAAAAGTTTTTAAGTAGAGAAAATCATAAGAAAATTAAAATTATTAAGATTATGAAAATTAATTTAAATTAGTGTAACATTTTAATTTTAACATACATGCAATTTACAAGTTAATATTTGTTAATTTACATATAATAGCATTAACATAAAAATGAACATAAAACAAAAAAAATTTCATATTAAAATTATCACCAAATTGAATTAAAAAAAAACCCAAAAACAAATTAAAAAAAATTTTTTCATACCTGAGTCTGTGACATTTCTTCTAATTCTTGTGCCAAACTATTAAGCGTACCATTTAATAAATGTCGTCCTTCTTCAACACCTCTAGTTAAAACAGCAGCTTGTAATTCTTCATTTTGTTCTTCGAGCACTACATAAAAAAAACACAAATTTAAATTTTCACAAAAACTCGCAAAATTTTAATTTTTATTTACACTTATTCTTTTTCCTTAGCTCATCCATTTCCAAATGAAGTTCTTCTAATCTTAATGTTTCTGGTGATGTTGTTGGCATTGCTGGTGTACCAATTTCTGAACGTAATCTTTCTAATTCACGACTTAATTCAATCATTAAATCTTCTTGTACTTGTTTCTCTTCAATTAATTTTTTTTCTTTTAATTGTGCTTCTTCTAAATCTTGTGTTAAATTCATAATACTATCACGTGCCAATTCTAATTTTTCTTCAGTTTTATGTAAATCATTTGATTGTTTATCACATAATATACGTAATCGTTGTGTTTCATCACGTAATGTATTTGATTCAATTTCAATTGTACGTATTTTAATTTGGCAATTTTCATTTTGTAATTCAGCTTCACGTTCAATACGTGCTAATAATTCACGATGACGTTTTTGTTCCTCAGCTAAACGTTCTTCAGCTCGTAATTCCGACTAATAATAAAATATTTAAAATTTAATATAAATTAGTATAAAAAAAAATTAGTATAATTTTTTTTTTTAGTATTACATTTGATGGTTGCTCATCGATAATTGATTCAGCTGTGAAAATTTGTGGATTAAATAGTTTTTGTAATATTGATAAACTATTTTGTATAATTAAATTAACATTTGAAACAGAACAGCTTATAATTTCAGTAAAAATATATGCCATAATTAATTAATTATTTTATTATATTTTATAATAAAAAAATAAACAAGATTAAAATTTTTTTTTTTTAGTTCTATTGAACCTTTTTATTTTAATTAATATTCTGGTCTGGTCCAAGAGACGAGAAGGATGAAATCCGGAGTTTTTTTTGACAAGAAAACGGATGTTTTTATTTTAAAAAAAAAAAAATTCCTAAAATATCCAAAATTTAGTTATTTACGGCCGAAAGGGTAATTTATGAATAAAATTTTATAATAAAATTAATTTAGAAATGTATTTAAAAGCATACTTTTTTAATTTTTTTTTTTTTTGGAATATTACAAGGGAATTGTCAACTTGAAGTTAGTTAAAGTAATTTTCAATTAATTTAAAATATGAAAAGTTAAGTTGGATGCTCTCAATATCTTAACATAGCTTCGCAACGATCAAAGATTAGATAATCTGAAACAAATACAGGAAGATAATAGTAAGATATTTATCAGGTCCAAAGTCAGACAGCTTGGAGAGTTCTAAATTACTCTGCAATTTAATATAAATATTGTAACATGTTTCGAATGTTAATTGGCTAACACAAACATAATTATTGTAATTAGAGTGCAAGGACACGATTGAGTTTTCGGTAACTGAATTTCCAATTTGCAGTACTTTACCTTTCATCAAAGGTGGAATATTGCACCATAATTTACCATATAATTATAGTAATTCTTTTTCTTTTTCTTCTTTTTGGTGCTACACAGCTCGTGAAGAGCCTGGGCCTCTCCTAATTTATTGTCATATTATCAATAAATTCTGGAGCGTTAAAACATAGCCTAGTTTAAAGCACAGAACAAATACTTAAATATTTATCATGTCTAAAAGTCAGACAGCTCACAAAGATTAAATTATGCTATACTTGTCAGTGTCAATACGTTTAAATGTATCTGCATTTAAAGAAATTGGAAAAAACTACCCAAATTTTACTAATTACATTGCAAAAACGAAGACGATGATGGAAATTTGTTAATTTACACTAATATCTAATCGATGACGTTTATCAGAAATCAAATTCCGATCCCTATTTACGTATATAGTTTAAATTGTTGTGCAGTAAAATTGGACCGACTTTCCAATGTTAATTGCAAAATCTTATATATAATAATTCTAGATAAGTTTAAATAAAATTAATTCATTATTATTGGACTTTAATACAAAAAATTGTAATTAAAATATTTTTCTTATCATTACTCAGACTTTGATCAAATGCAATCACAATAAAAATAACATAAGATACATAATTTTTCAGTTGTGATAATTTTAGTGTACATTTTGTAAAAACAGGAAAAATTTTCTTTGTTAAACTATTTAAATTTTAAGTATCGATCTAATTTTTTTAATCCAACACTACACGATTTTAGTTTTTTTTTCTGTGAAAAAATGTGTAGAAAAAAACAATACAGTACTAGTAATTTTAGTACTAAAAGCGTCTAATGACTATACTATTTTACACAATTTTTGTATTAAACCAGAAATAAACTTCGTATCTGATGAAAACTAAATAAATTAAGTTGAAAATTAGAAACTCGACCTAAATCAAATCTAATTAAATAACTAATTACCACAATAATAGTTCACTTAATGCAAAAATTGAGTCAAGCTGGATTTACACATCTGCTGAAAAACTGTGACTGTTAATTCTAGCCAATTAGAAATGACCAGTGCGATGAAATTCCGGACGAATTAGAACCAGTTTTATCTTTTCTGTCACAGAGGCACACTAGAAAAAATTATTTACAACTAACAAATAACTTTTGAAGTTTTGTTATAATTTACGAACTGTCAAAAAAAAAAAAATTTAGTGTGCCTGACTGAAAACCGTCACAAGAATAAATTGCTTTATAAAAACCATCCCAGAATTTGAAAAAAATATTTCTGGACAATTATAGATTAATAATTGCATTTAAAAAGTGTTTGTATCAAATTTTGATACATATTTCAAAGCAGGGTTAAATGTTTCACAGTTTCGGTATTCAAATAATTAAGTAAACTCAAAAAAAAAAATAATATTTCTCGACAATTATTAATTATTTATGGAAGACTGTAAATCACCGATTTTATTGGTAAACCTAAGTGTTATAACAATAATGAAAAAAAAACTAATAAATTTCCGCTGATTACAAAGTAGCCCATTGATTTTTTGATATTACACAATCTTTAAAGTTCAAATAAATTAACCTTTTTTTTTCATAAATTTTTTTTTAACAAAATTATTACTAAATAAATAATTTATTTGTCCTCACCCTGTATTTTTTATAAAAAACCAATTCAAATTTATCATATTTTTTTTAAATTTTGGCAAAATATGCTTGTTTGTTTATATTACCAATTATTACTCATTGTATAAATTTAATTAAAGAATCTTTTAAATTAAAAGATATTTTTTTGAATTGAAGTTTATTTGAATTATAAGTCAAGTATTTTAAAGTAAACAACATAAATTTAAATATGTAAACAATTTTATTAAAAATTAAATTATACTAACCTCTCTGTACTGTTCTTCAAGCATATGATACCGAGCCTGTAATACAGCATATTCAGTTTTAGTTCTCGTTGTACGATCCTCAACAGTATTTTGTGAATCAGTCAAATCAGTTACTTGTCTTTGTAAAAGTTCCAACTGCAAAACACAAAATTAGAAAAATAAATTAATTAAAATTATGTTTTTTTTAAATTTAATTTGTTAATGAAAATTTTGTAAATAAATAAAACTAACACATGAAACTTTTAATTGATGAATATCAGTTAAGACCTCATCAATTTCCATTTGATGATCTAAATACATCTAAGTTTAATGTTGTGGTTTTTTTTTTTTTGCATAAATTTTTGAAATGTTAATTGTTATTAATTGAAAAAACATTTAATCCAAAATTTCTTTAATTTCATTTCAACAAAAATTAAATTTAAAAATTTTTATGTTTACAAAAATTTTATTTAAATATGTTAATATCTTTTATTTTTTTGTGCAAATTCTGAATCATTCCAATGATCATAGATCAGTATTTATTATATTATTTAGAGATTTTTTCAACAGCAACAACAAAAAAAATACATAAATTTGTCACATAATTTTTTTATGAAACTTGTTGTGAAAATATGCAGATTTTTTTTTAAGAATTTTTTTTTTTAACTGGTCACAATTAATTTTAATTGATATTAAATTGAAGAAGAAATTTTTTTAAAAAAAAATGGCAACAGAGATGGCCACTATATAATAATCGTGTAGGCTGTTTGCCTCACTTTTTGGTACTACAAACACTAAAATCTTATAAACATAGTGTTGCGTTTATTGTTTTTTTTTTTTTTTTTCTTTCTTGTTTTACAAATTACATAAAGATACATATATGTATATATACATAAATATAAAAACTTTATTTCAGAGAGAATTAAAAAGAGCGCTCGCGAATAGTAAATATAATTTAAATTTTGAAAACATAAGAAATATATTTTCCTGGGGTTTGGGGAGTTTATATTAAAACAAGAAATTAGTTTTTTTTTTTTTTTATTATTATTTTTATAGAAAACACACACGAAAATATTTCATTTCATTTGAATTTTTTTTTTTCGTATCTTTTTATTTAAATAAGATTTAAATATAAATTGAAAATATTTGGTTTGGTGTGAAGAAAGTTAAGGTTTGTTGGAAAATCATTAAAAGCTAATAAAATCAAAACATCACTAGAACTTGTTAATATAACGAAATGATAATCTGCACTGAAGAATATCGATATTTTAATATGTGATTTAACTCAACATTAAATTTTGTACTACTAAATAAATAACTTGAACAATGAGAATTGCGTCATTTTTGACTGAAAAATTAATCACTAAAGAAGATAATTAATGAGTGGGTAAGAAGTTATTTTACAGAAATGAGGAAATAAAACTTAATAAAGTAGTTTTGCTCTAAAACGATTTAAAACAAGATAGTATTGAGCATAGTCTGGGACAATATTGATAAGAAATTGCAAAAGTATAATAAATTTATTATAAATGATGAACTTATACATCAAATACTAAATATTACTGTCAGAAATTAGGAAGAATTAATTAAACTTTGACATATGGGCAAATTTAAACAACGTTATTTTTAGAAAATATCAAAATCTAAGTGACTCTATAAGCAATTAAATGATTTAAAGAACATTTTACTCCAAATTTGTAAACCAACTCCGAATTATTAAAAATTGTAATAGTAAATAAAGAGAACGACGACAATATTCTATTAGTAAGAATGTCGAAAATTTAGTAGAAGATTCTTTTGCTCCTTAATTTTAATAAGCTAATAAAAATGAGCTAATAAAAATAAATCATAGTTAACATAATTTGTTTTCTATTATTAATTATTCTTCCATGCAAAATTCCCATTCAAATTTTGAATACATCTCTCTCTAATTTAAATGAGGTCTAGGTCGTTTTTCGCGCTACAGCTCAAGAACGACCTAGACCTCATTTAAGTCCCCTAATATTCTCTTGTAATTTGGAACTATACTAATTTTTATATGGATTCCGAAATTGAGACATTTGTTGTTAGTAAAAGGCCTCATTAGAAAAATTTTTATGGGTTGAAGTTAATAAATGCCTTTAAGTTGCGATTTTATTTTAAAAAAAAAAAACAGTCTCTAGAAAATGAATTGATTTGAAGACCACAATATCCCAAAATTACTTGAACCAAGTCGGAATTAACAACACTAACTAAAGTGAACACATAATAGTAAATTTTCTATTACGGGTGAAATCTCTTTAATTCAAATTCGCATCGGAGCGAAATAATATTTGAATAATCGAGAAATCTGAACTGTTGCAAATTAATCAAAATAACCAAAATTATTGACCCATTTTTTAAAATTTGAATATGCACAAATAATTTGAATTAAAACAAAAGTTTGAATTAAAGAGATTCGACAAGTAGTACGAATATAAAGATTTGTTAGCTCTTCAATTATAATGAGCCAATAAAAAATTAACTAAAATTGATCATTTGCTTGCTATTACTAATTATTCTGCCAGCCAAAATATTCCATAATAATTTTGAATAACACACAACCGACAAATCAAAAATTTCAATAATTTAAAAAGTCAACTTTAATTTTATAATTTTCTATTTTTACTTTAAATATGCTAATTAAAACAAACAACATATTTCCTTGTCATATACAAAATGATGGAACTATTCACAAAACACAACATCGCGTACTCCAAGACCTAATTTTTTTTTTTTTGTACACATATTTACATTTTTTTTTTTTTTTTTGTAAATTGAAGAGAGATTTGTTCGCTAAAGACAGCTAACAAAAAAAAAATTTTTATCTTCAAACTTCAAATTATTATTTTATATTATTTTTAATTTTTTTTGAAAATCGAAGAAAGAAGAAATACAAAAAAAAAAAAAGATATTACATATTTTAGAAAATTGAAAATATTTCGAATATGTTATTACATTAAAATAAAATATGTATAATATGGTAATGGAAGCGTTATAATAAACTGAATATTGCCGCTATATAATTTTTTTTTTTATTATGGTCGCCGTAACGTAAAAGTAACCAAACGTACGCCTTTTTCCGTTTTTAGTGAAAATGATTTCATTACACAAAAAAAAAAATTGGAAAAATTCTTATTTTTTAAGCCAATTAACATTTTGTGAACTTGTGTAATAAAAAAAAAATATGAAAAGATATTTATAGCGATGATGGCCCCAAAATATAAAGTATATTATTAAAACTTTTTTTTTTTTGTGATAAATTATCACCAACTGTGTTTGTGCAGTGACGATGATACGAAAGTATACATAATTAAGTTTTTGATCGATTGATTGTATAAAAAATTATCAATTAATTATAGCGTGTATACCAGTAGAAAGTAAACGAGTATCTATAGTGTTTTTTTTGTTGGAAATTACACTCTATTTATTTGACAAATTGTCATTATCATTTTTGACATGTAAATCAAGCCATTGACATATTAATAAAAGTTCAATTTGCTAATCAAAACTTAAAAGTTTATAGAAGACGTTTGTTTAGTAAAAAAAAATGGCAGTTCAATGGCAGAAAAGTAGTTTTAATATTAATCAAACCTATTGCGTTTTTGGGTGGAACTAATAGTAATGTTAGCGTCTAAATATAGGTATACTAGTCGTTTTTTATAAGAATATTTTTTTTTATGAGTTCTTATTTTTGGTTTGGCGGAAATGACCAACTAAAATTAATAAAAATACAAACTTGTACAAATATAAAATTATTTTATTTAAAAAAATTCATGACTAAAATTTATTTCTAATAATTAAATTTATTATAATTATATTTATTTAAAAAAATTTTTTTGTAAATTTTAAAAATAAATATTTTGGCATTAATGTTTTTAATGTTTCAGGTTAAGAAAGACAAAATAAATTGTGAAAATGAATTTATTAGAAAAATCAAAGTCATTGCCAGCCAAATATGACTTTTATGTAAGGGTGCACATCAGATCTATAATTAAATTACATGAAAATATAAAATTTAATTTATTTATTAGATCAGTGATTGTAAATCTGGTAGTACGAGGACTGTCAGAGGGCAAATAAATAAATCTAGTTAATTGTCAATCTAGTTACAAAAGTGCACCTAGAATCTAGTAGAGAAGCAAAACTAGAATATCTAGTTCAATCCTAGTTAGTATAGCTATAACATTTGTTGACCATTTAGTTTGAAATTAGTATTGGATAAGTGTTTCCTGGTCACATATTTGTAAAAGTCCTAGTTTATATTTGTTACAACTAGTTTCTAGTGCAATAAAAGGAAAACTGTGATATATCTAACCATAACTAGAAACAAGTTAATAACATAATTTCTAGTTAATAACATAATTCATTGAATACTAGTTAAAATTAAAGTCGAAAACTAGAATGTTATTGTCTTAAATAAATTCTAGTATATTTAACTTTTTGCTAAATTTTTAACTAGATCTCTAGATTTTTCTAACTAGATTTTATTCTATTTACAGTAATTATAGTTTCTAATAAAATAGACATAACTAGTTCCCAACTAAGTATTCTAGTCAAATTTAGTTTAGAGAGTAAGCAGGCAATGAAATATTAATTTCTGCGCCTTGGTTACTGGTCTCTCAGAAATATAATTTTTTGGTCGTGCTCCTGATAAGAATTGGTCAGTTAAGAAGAATATGGCTTATGATCGCCATGTATTGACATTTTTTACAAGAAACTACTGAAGTAAGCTAGAGTCTTTTCGCAATTTTGACTGGTTAGAATAACGATCATAATCCTAAAATTGTTTCTACTAAGAAAAATAATAACATTTCATACTAAAATCGGGTGTGCAGAAAATTTCTCCTCAAAAGAGTTTTTAAAACGCTGATCCACACGATATGACATTAAAAATGCTATGGTTTGTGAAAAATTAATTATTAGTTGATTATACAAAATATAATGTATTTGCAGTGAAAATTTCAATTTTCTTTTACATATATACTAATGACATGACTTGTTGGACGTGAAAAAAGTCTAAGATTAGCAAAAAAAAAAAAAAAACAAGACAAAGAAATTGAAGGAAATTACATTTTTTTTTTCTCAATTGTCATTACAATAAATTATGCTGTGGTGAATGTTCAATTATGCTGATAAACTCAATTAAATTTATTTTAAAATTCCAGTCTTTTATAACAATTTCTAAATAATATTCTTTTAAAATTTATATATAAATGCATTACGGAAATACAATATCCGTCATCTCACAATTTAAATTGTGAGTAATAATAAAATGGAAAAAAAAAATTATGGAATATTATTTTAGTGAAACAGAAGTTTTATTTATGCAATATAGAATTATATTATCAATTTCATAAAATTTATATAAACATATTTTTCTTATTATGACTTGGTATAAACTATTTCATAACAACAACAAAATTATCAAAATTATAATGCAGATCAAGGGTGTTACATAAAGCGATAGCACCAACAGAATAATTTAATCAAATTTAGAAATATATATCTGAAAATTTATGAAAATATTTTTATGTTTTCAAAAAAAAATCTTTATAAATTTATTTGAAACGAATTATTCAAATTATTTAAGAAATTTGTTAAGAAAAAAAATATTATTTCTATTTTCCAGTCAATTTAGTAAAAGATAACTTTTCCTATGTGATATGCTTCGTAATTTTTTTTTTTGTATAATGTATAGAAAATAATGATACCACGAATTTTTTTGCGTTTAATTTAACATTAAATAGAAAAAAAAGTGATATTGAAGTATTTTAGCGAGTGGAGCATGTTAAAAGAAATAATTTATTTAATGGATACAAATAGCTTCAAGGACGGTTACAGGTAAAGAATTGGCCTAAAACCGATTATTATGTATATTTGAGAAATGAAAACGATTAATTTGAAGAATTTTGAGGAAATTTTATACAGAGAGAATGAAATTTTTCTAGTATTAAAGAAATTGTATTTGAAAGCAATGTAATTTATTGCTTTTAAAAGGGTGGTTTTTATAAACTTTTGTAATCATCGTAATTGCCATTCATTTGCAGCAAAAGAAATGTTTTTTTCATTAATGATTACAATTTTCCTCTAAAAATAAGATGTCATTCAAAGAAAATCATTAAACGCGATCTTAAAACAAAATTTCGATTGTGTTCCGATCAAATTACCAGTATTACGCTCAAGATTAGCGGATAAAATCATCTTTTAAAATTAATGAATCAAAGAGGTATTTTTATTAAAAGTAGACTCAAACTAATATTAAGAACATATTGCAAACTTTCTTAAACTAATTTAAATGGTTACTCTTCAAGAATCAAGAAATATTCCATGTCAAAATTAAACTTGTTAATTATTAAACATGTTCTTCAACATGACTAAGTATCAATATTTTGCGGTAATATTGAAATTACGGCACTGAATTGTAAATTTTACTGAATTATACTGAATTGTAGATTATCGCTATAGCCATAAACAGCATTACTACTTTGATAAAATCAATTAAGAGTCAACAACTGGTTAGTAATTTAAAAAAGTCCAATTAGTTGTTAAATTCATTCTTGAAAAATCAAGTTAATGATGCAAATATTTAATTTTAATGAAAAATAATTAGTAAAACTAATTTGTAAAATAAATAATTTAGTTTCCAATGCTTTATTTTTCTGATTATAACAAAGTTATTGACGCCAAATGACATTTTATTCGCCAACTGTCAATATAAAATTATTTTGACAGATTATTTGCAATAAATTGTCAAAATAAAATAACTTTTTTTGTAGTGTAACCAAACACTAAACTGACAAATATAAAGTGTCAGAAAGAAAATTATAAAATTTATTAAAAATTTTAAAGTTAATTTCTTACTTGTTCATTTAAATTATCACAAATTTCTGCTGTTATACCATTTAATTTACCAGATTGTTGCATTGTATCTAATAATAATGGTTGTTGTATTTGATGACTATTTGTTAATTTATCAGTAAAATCACCACAAATTAATTTATTTTTAAAATTTTTAATATTTTCAATTTTATAACAATTATTATTATTATTATTATTATTATTATTTAAATTATTTAATTGTTTACTAATTAATTTATTATTATTAAATGAATTTTCTTTATTACATAATAAAATTTGATCATTTAAATCAAATTGTAAAATTGGTAATGGTGATGTTGTAGTTGTTGTTGTTGCTGATGATGATGATGTTGATGATGATGATGATGATGATGAATCATTAATATTATTATTACCATTTAATTTATTATCAATAAATATTGTTGAATTTGGACCAGATATTAATGATATATTATTATTATTATTATCTTCAAAATCATTTGGATTTAAACTTAAAAATGTTTCATCATCAATTAATATTGGATGTTTACTAAAATCTTGTGATATTGTCATAAAATTTAAATCTTCTAAACTGTCATAATTTTTAATATTATTTTGACTAGAATTTTTATCACTTAATTTATTATTATTATTATTATTACTATTATTATTATTACCAACAAATTCAAATTGTCCTTGCCACATATCATAATCCAAGTCTAAGCTTTCTGGCTGACTTGCTGGTTCTGATACAGTTGTCATAATTTTTTTTGTTAATTTTTTTTTGAAAATTAAATTTTAATTTATTAGTTATTTTAGTTTAAATTACTAAAAAAAAAAAATAACTATTTTTTATGGCATTTAAAATATTTCAAATTAATTTTTTTTTTTAATTATTAAATTATTTTATAACATTTTATTTTCTTGAAATTTTCCAATTTTCTTATTATTGTTATTGTGTTGAAATTCTTATTAAGAAAAACCTTTTTTGTTTTATAGAAAATTTTATTTTTATAAATGTCATTTGATATTCACGGAAGTTTTTATATTACCACTATTTTTAATGAAGATATGCTTGGTTTCTTTTACTATATTTTCATAATCTTATGAAATTAGTTAAAGTTTTATGTTATGGTCAGAAAACACAATAAATTTTCTTTTTTTTATAACATAATAATAATAATAATAAAAAAAAATTACTTCATTTACTCATAATATTTTCAATATTCTTTAGATTAAGATTTTAGGAAATTTTCTTTTATTTTACTTTAAATTAATTTTAACAACTAAATATTATTTTATTTTAGCAAAAGAAAATGAATTTTAACCTTCACCGAATAAATTTTTTCAAATATAATTATTATTATATTAAAACAATTCTTAGAATCTGATGCGCAAGGCACACAATGTTGAAAAGCGTTTCGTAGCTATTGAATTTTATTTTTAATCTTGCGACCAAAAACAAAATAAAAATATGTTTTTATATCATAAATATAGTCACCCCAATATTTATTTAATTCAGTTGACAGATTTTTGTGTAGGAATTTATTTAAAAAGGATTCAGTGTTTCGTCTGATGTATAAAAACTCATATATATGCGTGCGCATTTATTTTATATGTAAAACTGAATTTCTCTCATTTCATCCGATTTTATTCTCTCATCGAAAAAGATTTAATTTGTAATATTTTTGTGGCAGATTTTTTAAAAACACGATATTTTGGAAAACGTCAAATTTAAAGCAACAAAAGTAAGGAAAAAATTTGAAAATGCTCGGCAGATTTCCGATGAAACGATGAACTGAAAAGAACGAAACGATGAACTGAATCTGCTCGGTAGATTTCGGACGAAACTGAAATTCTTTTTTTGGAAAATCGATTGTCCGAAATCAGACAAGGTGATAATAATCGTTTGAAATATACTTTTATATTAAAATTAAATTAAATTATAATTACGGTTGGCCTTAAATTACCAATCTTGACCTATTGTGGAACAGTTTTTATAGGTAACCAATTCATTTATAGAAAATGTTTGAGAAATTAGCCCGGACTTAATACTCAAAACGAAGTAATTCATAGCTATTGTACTCTCTACAACTTGTCTGACGATTTATAAATTGCACACCAGAAAAAAAAACAGAACATTTTTTATTTTTAGATTAAAAAAAAATGGTTTTTTTTTCAAGTTCCTTAAATTTTCATTATAAATGAAGTGATGATGCATCATCATATGTGAAAATTCTATTTTAAAATTAATAAAAAAAATAATAAAATTAAAAGCATTCTTTTTCAATCTATAAAATGAAATAATTTCCTGAATTTTCAGTAATCTTTTAATTTTTATTAAAAACAATATGGAAATTATTGCTCAGTTTAGAAATTATCTACAATAATATTATAAATTCTGAATCATTTATATTGAATTTTGCAAAATTATCAATTAATTTTATCCAGAAAATTGAGTTATATTAAATGGAAAATATCATTGTAATTTAGCAAAATATTTCTACCTCTATTGCTTTGAATACTGAGCAATTCTTGACAAAATTGTTCTTAATATTAAAAATGAATTAAGTAATGATGGGTAAATTAAGATTAATTTAGCAATGAGTAGAATCTTACACAAACAACACTAACCTAACTAACTGACAACTAATTATAGAAATTGTGTTTTGTACAGATTTCCTCGACAATCTTCTGTAAATTGTCGGTCTTCTGTAAAATTTCAAATGTACACTAAAATAGTTGGTACAGGAAATAAATAATTTTTAAATTATTGATTCATAATAAATATAAATGTTCTGACTACTATTCAGTTCGCTTAGATCTAAGCGAACTGAACTCTGTAGCCGAGACAGAATACGATTATAGAACGCCATGATGAGCTGAATTTATTTAGCTTCTTAAAATCTTAAACAAGGCACGAGAGTTTGTGGTAGCAAAACGATGTCAAGTCGCTAATTAGAGCTTCCTAACAGTCGGTCGTGACTTCAACCAACCAACTGTCTAACCAATTTTAGTTATAATTAATATAAACGTTTTTCTACATTACCCAGCAATAATTTTAATGTACTGTCTGACCAAATTATAGCATATTTATACGATCATTTAAATCTTTTGAATATTAAATTAACCTTACTGTCCAATTAGAGCATAGATTAGATAAATCTTTTCGTACATCGACCGTCAACAATAATATTACATTAAAAATTACAACAAACATTATCTTCAACTGGTTTTTACTTTAACTCATTGAAGCTCTGATTTCTGTGGTCTAGTGAATTATCCCTTTACAAAAAAAAAAAATCAACACCATAAAAATTTACCATAATTTTTTTTTTTTTTATAAATATGCATTTTTAATGTTTTTATATAATTTTACAGTGATTTTTTTTTTATTTTATGTACAAAATTTTCTTCACACAAAAACTTATTTTTTTTTTTGTTGCTGCTGGAAAAATGCAAAACTAAACCAAACAAAATAAAAAAATGGAAAAAAAAAAGAAATTACGTGAAGAGTTTTTCTTCACGCTTGATACCTTTGAGACTTTACGTCTATTTTCAATGGTTTTTCATTTTTTATCTGCATAAAATAACCGAACTTTTTATAAAATATTTATTTTCGCGCAGACATTTCAAATGAAAAATTATAATAATTATTTGAAAAATGAAAAATTTTATGGAAATTTTTTTTTTAAAGTTAACAAAATTTACTACAAAAATAAGTTGCATGGTTTTTTTAAGCGACAATAAACATTAAAAATTATTTTTAAAACTTTTGAACCATAAATAATTTTTCAATAAATTCTGGTTAAATTTTATTGAGTTTTGTGATTCAAAATTTTTGTAATTTTTTGAAAAATAAAAATTTCTTTTACTTAAAATAAAATTAAATTAATTTAGAAAGTTAATAGTTTTGCAATTCAACAAATTTTTATAAAAATATAGAGTTTACTTTTTTGACAATTTTAAGCTGTCATTAAGTTAATTTTATTATCAGATTGGATAATTTAATAATAAATTAAATATTATTAATATTTTTAAAGTAGGTAGAAAAAAAAATTAAATTAATTTTTTCAGATATGGAACTAAGTATAATCCAAGGATTAAATTAGCAGAAAAATTTTTATTATTAGCAACATAAATTTTATACTAATTTATATTACGTGGGCTACCAAAACTTTTTTTTAAAGATTAATGTTACGTAAAATTAATTTTCTTTTTATTATAAAAAAAAAATTTGGTTTAGTTATCATTTTTTTAAAAAAAATTTGAAAACATTATTCATTTTATTTTATGTCATAGATTAATCCTAAATAAACATTATAGGTCAGATAAATATTTTTTAGGTCATGGTTAAAAAAAATATGGTATGATATTTTGATGACAAATATTTATTTAATTATTTAATATTTTATTGCAAAATGTTTTTTTACAGAAATTTAATTTCAATTTGATAGCAAAATATAGCATTTTTATAATAAAAAAAAAATGGATTTATCATAATTTTTTGATTGATTACCAGGTTCGACATATTTGGAAATGCAAAATTTTCTTGTAGAATTTTTTAAAGATAAAAAAACAATATTACATAAAAATTAATTATTTGAATTTCTGTACTATCCTTTAAATTATTTCTGGAACTTTGCCAGAACATGATGTCTACATTTTTTTGGCAGAACACGATATCTGCAAGTTCTGATTTTGATTGCTAAACATTTAATCTTCAAAACCAATACATAACAAATTTTTATTTGGTATAAACGACAGAAAAGTTGATGATAGATTTTGGCAAAATAAAAATTTTCGGACTGAATTCAGTTGTCATGAATTCAGTTCGGAAATTTTGGTTCAAATATCAGCTACAAAACCAGAACTACCAATAAAATTATTAATAGAGAATTCACTGGAATTATTGAAGTAACGATCGAATTTTCTTAAATTTGTTCTGTTGAAAATTTGTAATTATTTAGATATCGTGTTTTGGCAAAATTCTACAGAGTTAAAAGCAGTATACCAATTTCCTTGGATATAAACAGTTCAAATTTTGTAAACCAAATTGTCAGAACAGTGTCAAAGACTTGTGTTTCTATTTAAAATCTTGCAGAAAAATATAAATTAATTATTGAATTTCACAATAAATTCCAAATCAAATCCAAAAGATTTAAAACATTACCATTAAGGCAAAATAATCTTGAACTATTAATAAAAAAAACTCCACTACATTAATTAATCAAAACTGTTTCAAAATTTAAACAATTTTTCTAATTTTACTTGCCATAGTCAACCAAAAAAAAAATCCAAAATGTATTGAAAACATTTTTAAGCATAAATTTATGTTGAATAGTTTAAAAGTTAATTTGAATTTTTTTGAAAAACACGTTTAGTCCATAATTGTAAACTGTAATTGTAAATAAAATATCTGGTTTAAACACCAAATTAAATACTAAAATTAAATATCATTAGGTTTTGCGATTAAAAATTGAATACTGAATAAAACATGTTATTTAAATGCATAATAATTTATGGTCAAGTTGAAATTACTTGAGATCAATGGTTCACCTATTACAGATATAATAACATTTTTCGAGAAAAAAAAACCTGAATTAGAAATATCTTTATTAGTGTGAACCAAACATGTAGGCGCAAAGAATTTTGTAAGACTAATTAAAAAAAATTTTTTAAATAAAATTATATTTAATTTAGATGTGAAAATTGTTGCAGCACAATTAATCACTAACAATTATTTCAATTATACCGAACCAAATCAGAGTTGATTTATTAAAAGTTTTAATTTATTTATTTGACATTGCAAGGACAAACTCAATTGACTATGATAAATTTTTGAATTATCTGGCGGAACTTTTAGGGAATATCTGTTTCGTAATTAAGCAACTGTGTACTGATCACACTATTTATTACGCCAGCGAAAGTATTTACGAAAATTGCAAATAATTTCTCGAAGAATAATCATTAATTCCCGGAGAACAATCATTAATTTAATTAGATCATTAGTAGGTTGGACCGCAAAAATTACCGCAATAGTGCTTACGAATCTGAAATTTGCTTTAAGACTGCATCTCATATCCTCAGCCTTCTGCTCTAAGAAGAATAGAAGGATAGGGGTAATATGCTTCAAAGAACCTTTTGCCAGAGTTTGAATATATTGATACAGAAATCTTCCAGACCGGTGGTTGGTAGTTTACTAAGCTGTGGTGCAGTAATTACCGAGTTCAACTTACGTCCGAGACTTCGGTGTTGTTCTTAGTTTACTTCAGTTTAAATGAGACACAATAATAAAATTACAATAAAATAAGTCGACTGTGGTTCATAATTCCAACACATCTTGTGCGACTATGGAGAAAAGTGTTAAATTAGTTTGTCCGAATTGCAATAGAATATTAGTTGACTAGAATAGAAAGAATCAACATCTCCATAGTCGCACAAGATGTGTTGGGATTTTTCGATGTGTTCACCACAAATTTTGGAGACTGGTGCATAGTTTGTTAAGATGGTAGTTACGACAATAGGGAAAAGTGTTCATTTTTGGGAAATTTAAAGGACGGACAAAGTTTTTAAAATTAGTACAACTAGGAGAAAAGAATCATAGAAGAATCATATTAATTGTGCTTAAACAATTAGTCAGTTATCACTTAAATATTAGTTACCAAAATAAATTTGCTAACATCTTCTTATATTGTAAGAAAAATTCAATCTTGGGATGATTGATCGTATAAATTTTTGAAATATTTCATTCAAAAATTTATACGATCAATCATCCCAAGTAAAAAGACTAATTTCACATAGATTCATGAACCACACTGGCTCTTTTGTTGTTATAAATAATTACGCTTACAATTTAAATTATTACTTAATAGAGAACCTAATTTTACAAAAAAAAAAAGTAAAAACCTCTGAAGGGTACATATAAATAATTTTCCAAAAAAAAAACTATTAATTTCTCATTATGAACCACAGTCGACTTATTTACAATTGTTATGAAAATTTTTCGTAACTACTTAATTTTTTATTTGTATGTTGTTTTATTCAAAACTCAAAACTATATCATTTCCTTTTCAAATTTGATTTAAATAAAGACTTTTTAATTAAGAAGTCTAAAACGTAATATCCTGAGAAAATAGTTCGTATTAAATAAAAAATTGATATTTTGTCGACTAAAACTGAACAGGAAAAATAATCAAATGCTTTTAAGTGCTTTGTTTTATTTTTTGGTTAGAAATTTTCTTCTGAAAGGGGGGCAACGAGATTATCAGTACTACTATTTTTTTTTTGATTAGAGTTTTTTTTTTTTGATAATTGTTTATAAAATTGTAAAGTTCATTTGGGGCCATTTGACATAACAAAAATAAAAATTGATAAATTTGTTGTCTACACAAAAAAAAACTTTTGACTAATCATGCGAAAAACTTTACATTGAAAATGGAAAACAAATTTAGTTTTAATTTTATTAAAATGATGATTTTTGTTTCCAATAAAACACGACAAAAATATGATTTCATGGCATTTTAATTTTAATGATTTTAATCATTTTTCTTTTTGGTTAAATCAAAAGGAAAAAATTGAAATTTTAAAGATATACCGAGGAAAAAAAAAGAAACGGATATTGAATTTTATTGAGGAAATAGGAATTGATCCAAAAAAAATTTATGAAATTTTATTTTTGTTTTTAACTTTATATAAATTGAAATACTTTGTAGAATCATAAGAATAATTACGAAAGTTGAAAAAAAAATTCTGTGGAACTTTGTCAAAACATGATATCTACATTTTTTGCAATTGTTATAACATACTTGAAATAAACAGCATAAAATCACATAAAATTTTAAAAATCTTTACAAAATTTTATGATATCTTATATTATTAACATAGATTCCACTAAAAAATCCAAAATGAACAAATTCCTATTCACACGAAAAATAAAACCCCAAAAATTTTGCACTGGGACGATTTTCCATTTTCGAAAAATATTTCTATTCCCTCGAACACTAGATTACCAAAAATTTTCGGCTCGGAATATTTTCATTCGAAAGCCAGAATAGGGCAGATTATTAATAGTTGAAAGTTCACAATCATTTTATTACCATGACAAGTTACGATCGATTTTTCTGAAAATTTGTAATTATGTAAATATTGTGTTTTGCCAATGTTCCACAGAATTAATTTTTTTAGAATTTCCTGTCAATTTTTTGTGGAATAAAATTATTATTTTTTTAAAAAAAGGCGTATTTAAGACCAAAAATAAAAACAAGGCATATTTTTAAATTGAATATTATAAGTACTTAGTGGGACTGAAAAATTAATTTTGTCAATTTCAGGTCAGTGGCGGGACTACAAATTTAAAGAGTTTGGTCGTTTCAGTCACTAAATTAAACTCAATTTATTTTAAAGAATTTTAATTAAATTATAAAAAAGTGAAATTATTTAACATTTTTTTGAATGCTTACTTCCTCTTTTGTTTTCTGAACTTGGAGTTGGTGGTGAAAGACTTACTTCACTCTCACAATTTCTAAAAATTTCATAATAGTATTTTCAGAAAAACACTTAATGTAAAAATTGTGAAAATGTGGTCAATGAAAGTGTTTTTAAACAAAGAAATTGTAATAAATTTAGAGCAGAAAGTAGGAAATTTGAGATTAGGTATTAAAAAAAAAAGATTAGAAAGAAATTCTCAGTAATTTGAATATTCTTTATTATGTAGTTATTGTAATAAATCTTCGTGTGAGCATATAGTTACGCTACTGGGTTATGCAAATATTTACTTATAAAAGTATACACTTCATTACAACTCAGTTATTTCAACAGAAAAATAAAATGTATTTAATTTTCCATTTATTATTCAAAGGCACGTCTTAATAATTTTTTTTTATTAATAAAATAATTATTTTAACTAATATTTTATTAGTTATAGAAATGCACATTTTGTCTAAATGATTTCCTGCGTTAAATCAAATACGAATAATAAATAATGGAAAATTACATATGTTTTTTTTCTTCACGTGTAAAAATTGATAAATAAATTCAGATTTGATTTACTTAGCTTAATGTACGTTTTTAATTCATAAAGTATAATTGAATTACAGATTTATTAAATTTAGTGACAGATTATGCTTATATGCTTGTGAATCAAAAGTCTGAATACCAAAAGGCTGTATCACAAAATTCTGTTTATTACAAAAGCGTGCAATTCGCACGCATGTCAAGTCAATATAATTTTTTTTACAGATTTATCACTGTATTGATTTTATTCAGGATGTTAAAAGCATTCTGTAGCTTCAATTTGCATCATTACCGAATTTGATTCTGCAAATTGAAAAGGTGTGTTTTGGAAACCGTCGTTTAGACTTGAAGACTCATCACAATAAAGCCAAATACGATGATTATAGATTCCGAACGAACAATCATTACAGTGATAAAATCAATGTGATAAATCGACAAACCTAATTTAAAATTAAGAAGACAATTGAATTGAAGGCATAAATATCTGCCAAAAATTACCATTTAAAAAAATATTTAGATTAGTGAGGAGTAGAACTAAAAATTTCCTCGGAAGGATATTTTAGGATCAATGTATAAGGTAATATTCTGGAGAAATTTTTCTGGAGGACTAATTACAATTTCAAAGTTTCCAAAAATATAGAATAAATATTGAAAGAAAATTTTCTTATATTATAAAAAATTTCAATAAAATAAAAAGGACTTTCACTTTTATATTATTTATTTATTTTTTTTAACCATCGTACATACTTTAAAAAGTACTTAAATGTGCTCATTTATCTGTTAATACGTTTTTACACATCTATTTAATAAAGTGAATTGTGATAATTTGAAAGTAAAAACGCATTTTCAATTGCTTTTTTTTTTTATTTTCAATTTTGGTAGCAAAGCAACCACACAACATAGAAAACAAAAAATTATATTATTAAACAAGATGACAATCTCAAACCTTATAAGTCAATATTAAAGTTTATTAAACTATTTTTGTGGTTAACAATTTTTTTTTTAGTTTAAACTGACCATTTTTTAAAATAAAATTTCAAAAAAATAAACAACACAACACAAAATTATTATTGATTATAATTTTATAGATAAAAGAAATTTTTAAGATACAAAACAGCATAAAAAAAATAAAACTATGAATAAACTGAATTTCCTTTTAAAAGAAGCAAAAGTAATTTTCCTTTTTAATAATGAAATTTAATATTTTCAATTTTATATATTTATAAGAGTTGCTTTAAGAAAAAAAAAAAATAGAAAATGTAATTTAAGTATTTATAACTATAATTTTCTTATCGCAGAAAAACTGTAGGAAAAATTAATATAACAATGGAAAAATTCAATATAATTTTTTTTAAAGGACTGAATTTAAATTTTCTTTCGATAATTTTTCTATAAAGAAAAATAAAATATAAACAAATTAATGTAAAAAAAAAAAAAAATCGGTGGAGAAATGAAAGTAGGAAATAATAAATAAACATAAGATATTTTTTTATTTATGTTGTTTAGCATTAAATGATGCCATTTTTGTAAGTTTATTGAAATTTTATATTTTTTTTTGTAAATAAATTTTTAATTAAAATGCAATTGAAAATTATTAAATACAATAAAAAAACCTTTAAGTTTAATTAAAAACATAGAAATTATCTAATAAGTTTATTCGTTTTACATTAAAATAAAATTTATCTTAGAATAAATAAAAGATAAAATATGAATTTTTGTTTATTTTTATAATTAATTTCGAGAAATAATAAATTAAAGTTTCTCTATTTTTTTAATTATAGATAGAACTTGAGAAAACTTAAGCAATTTTTATAAATTTACTTTGTAATTAATTTGTAATTAGTGGGTCAGGTGGATTCGAATAGTTTTTACTAATCGTTGGTTCTTAATTAGCAAACAAAACCTAAGAAAACAGAGTTGCAATTTGGATTTTTCCTATAAAATGCAAGAAAAATGTTTAAAAAAATTGGGAAAATATGAAAACTAATAAATTGAAAACTAATAAATTGATAGTTCTACATTGATAACCTGAATACCAATAAATAGAAGATAGTGATCGTAGTCAAATGTTATCAATTTAAATATTACTTTAAAACTGTGCAAACTTTGTAACAATTTTATATATTATTCGAGATTTAAATAAATAAATTAATTCAATTAAATAATTATTGATACAATTGAAATCTTCAACAGCATTTCAAGTATTTTTAATTTCCCTAAATCAACTCCAATCACAATCACATGTATTTATAGATTTTTATATTCTCAATAAACTAATTTATGATTTCATAAAACCATCATATAAGCAAAACACTGCCATAAGCATGAAAAATTTATTTACAATTCATAAAATGATTTTTTTTAAAAAAAAAATATGTTACGCAATCAATGAAATAGAAAAACTGATTGTATTTAATTTAAATATGATTTTCAATTTAAATCCAGTGGCGTAACTAAAATTCTCTATGAATGGAATGCAAATTTCCATCCGATTTCGGGAGAATAAATAGATTGTTGTTGTAAATAGTCTGTATTGACATAATTGATTTATTAATTATGTCCATAGAGACTATTGAGTTGATCGCTCCTAAAATCACTTTTATGTTAACCATTTATTCCGAGTCCAAACCATTTTGCTTTACTCCGGTTCCACAAAAGAAGTGCCCCGTTGCAGTCTCCCGGTAGTTAAGCCAAATTCGAAAATCAAGAGAAAAGTTTTTACCAATTTTTACTGAATTTGATTGGCACAATATTCAACTTAAACGGTCGCATAACTAAAATTCATCCTGAATCGGATGCAAATTTCCCTCCGATTAAAGGAAAATAAATATATTGGTGTTGTTGACTAATTAATAATCTGTATTGATCTAAATCATTTAAGTTTAAGGTATTTGCTCCTAAAATGGGTTTTAGCTCAAACATTTTCCATTGCCCCAAGTCCACCACAACAAGTGTCCTCCGTTATTAATTTATCATTAATTTCAGAGCATTAAAAGTTATTATGAGTTTTTACTGAATTCGAACCCGAAACCTTCCAAATAAAATGCAGATATTCTATCTACTATTCCACTTAGCTCTATGCAACAACAAATATAAATACATATATTGAAATAATTTCATTATTACTGGAAAATTTGCAGCCGTTTTTATTGGGTCGTCAACTAAAAAATAATGTTTCGAAATAGGAAAAGTCTAAAGAAAATGTCAATGAAATTTCCTATTAATTCAGGTAGTAGGTTAGTATGTATGCCACTGAATTAAGCAGAAGCTATTTATATATTTTTTAAATTTCAAACAAAAATATTAAGCGAATTATAGTTTTTTTTTTTGTATAAATACCAAAAGAAAAACAATATTAAACATTTCCTTATTTTTATTTATAAATTGTCTAAAAGTCGCCGTACTTTGTTTAAGTTTAAAAAATATTAGCAAAAAAAGCTTAACTTTTTACTAGAAAATCAATGGAATTAAAATAATTCATAATTGAAAAATTATGTAATTAAAATATGAAATCATATTTTTACAATTTACAAGCAAAAAAAATCTCCAAAAATAGTTAAACTTTGAGATTAATTAATTTCTAAAAGTTGTTTTGAACTAAAATATTTTGAAGTTTAAAAAAAAAATCCAAAAAACTAGACGATATTTTCATTTATCATAATTGAGATTTTTAAAAACTAGCACATATTTGAGTGATAATACTAATTGGCATTCGAAAACCATTAATTAGAATGTCTATAATAATTGGTTCAAAAATTTTGTACTTAATTAAATATTCCAAGTCTTTGGAAAAAAAGTGATCTTTTCTTAGCGCCCAAATAGAGCTTAAAAATCACATATAAACCACAGAAAATTTCTCCTATTACCAATATATTAGAATTTTGGTAATATTAATTTTATATATAATTTTTCAAAATTTAACTAATGTTATCGACTAACGAGCCAACATTATTTATATTATTAGGCTGATTTTAAATCTGGTCAGACTGTTCTGTCATTAATATTGAAATTGACTTTTTTAATTACGAAAATTTTAATTAATTGTACTAGAATTTTAAATTAATTTTGGGAAATTTCAGTGTTTTAATACTCACTAGCACATATTTATCTAATATAAACCAAAATAAATCGAATTTATTTATTGATTTTATTTTGTCAGATTAAAAGAAAAGTGAAAGAGCACGATTTTCTTTAGTGAAGTAAAGTTTTTCTAGGGCGTCTTTTATGCAATTTAAAATATTTTTATTTTTTTTTACTATTTTCATTATTTTGTCCTCGAAAACAACGAATTTATGTCAAAAACTATAAATAATAATAAATAATTAGACTAACATAAAAATGAAAATAAAATTATTTTTTAAGAAAATTTCCAAAATTTTGAGCAAAATTTTTAAAATTAATTCAAAAATTATTAAAATTAATTCAAAAACTTTAAAAATTATTATGAGCAATGAAAATTTTTTAATAATATTTTTAAATTAATTATTTAATTGTATACCTCACGATATTGCGTGCAATTTTTCAATTTAATTAAATAATTTTTTAAAAAAATTTTTTAATTAAATCAAAAAAAAATATTTTCTCACTATAAAAAATTTACAGATTTTTTTAATTATTTTTTCACTTTAAATAATAATTTTAATTTAATTTAATTATTTGAAAAAATTAATTTAATTATTATTTTATTCTTATTAAATTAATTATTTTTAATTTAAAAAAAAACTATAAAAATTTAACTTTTTTAATCCTCAGGAGGTAACACTTTTAACACTCACTTTAAATTATTTGCCACAATTAAAAATTTTATCCACAGGAAGGCAAAAAGAAAAATTCTAATTAAAATTTTCACAATAATTTTCTTTCTCAAAAATTTTTTTTTAGATTCACTGATCAGTTACAGATCACTAAACTGAAAAATGCTTATTTAATTTGTTTCATTGTTCCTTGTTTTGGTTCACAAAGCTTTTATTTTTCACAATTTTGAGGAGAGAATCAATTTAAATTAAAAAAAAATTCTAGATAAAAATGGTATTTTATTATTAAAAGCTTTTTTTTTACTATAATTTATATTTGTAATTGAATTTGACTCCATTTTTAGTTACATTATTTTATGATAATTTTTCAATTTACTTATATTTTTTTTTTAAAATTAAACGAATATAATTTAGCCGGTCGCGAATATTCGCGTTAATATATTTAATTTATGATTTATTAAAAAATATTTTTTACATCGTAACAGAACACGATCACACGACATGCTATCAGTTCAAATGATATAAACACTCTGGAATATTGTTATAAACTTTTCGAAATATCATTTTATGCCAACCAGCACCAGCACTAGCAGTACATATTATTGTTGTTGTTGTTGTTGACGGCAATTGTAGTAGATAGAGTTTGGATTTTTGTTGCTTTCTTAACAAAAACATTTTTGTTGTAATTTCGAATATTTAAGTATATAATATAAAAACAGACAGACAAAACATAATTATGAAATGAGTTTTTATACTTGCGGGAAATGTATATACGAAAAAACAAAAAAAACAATATTTGAATTGTGTTATGCAGAATGTGACCTGCTGTTAATAAGCAGAAATAAAAGGCTAAGAAGAAAGAGTGGAATTTACATAAATAAATATGAAAACATTGAATCAATGCTTTAATTGCATAATAAATCACACATTATTGAGAAAGTGGCTTCAGCACACATAGTCCGTATGCATTCAGATAACCATAAGAGTTAAAAATCCAAAAATTTGTATGCTCAATGCTTAGGATTTCTGTGCAGAGATATTTTATAGCTTCAGGATCTTCTTGTTATATACAAGACTTACATTCTTCCTCGGCTTGAATATAATGCATCTCTGAGTCGTAATGCAGCAGCTCTTAGTCAGTTTTATAGATATCCGCTGGGAAAATGTACACGAGAAGCAGTACAGGCTCACAAATATACTTGAACCCAACTTCCACCGAACTTAATTATTGCTAGAACCATGAAATTATGGGACCAACTACCTTATAATCTAAATTAATTTAATAGGAATGTCAACAGTTCCCTGTCCTTCAATTTAACTCATTCTCTTTCCTTAAATTTTCATCCATCCACCATAGTCAAATGTTATGCTCACAGTTAAAGGAAAATTTTCTCAGTATTTAGCTATAAAATAAAAATGCTCATTAAATGGCTTCCAATTTGTGGGTTCAAAGTCATACTAGTAGGTTCAGCCATTACTGAAACAATCACATGAAATTTGCAAACCATAATATACTATTAAGTTGATTACCAGTCTTCTGGGAAAAATGTCAGTCCAGATTTTTTTATTTTTGTGATAATATGATACCAAATAGCATAGACTTAATCCTATGACAGCTTGCAGCGAACTAATTAACCAATATTAGAAAATTTGGTATCAATATTTAATGAAAGTTTTAATGACTAGAAGTATTAGAAAGTTTTGAATTAAAAATTGATTAAAAATTATTTATTTGAATTAGAAATTGTTTTTTTAGTTTAATGTTTGCGCATTTTCTGCATAACACCATTTAAACTATATAATCAACAATTCCAATTTAACATTTTTTCTTTTTTATGCTCTCAATTACTATACATTAACAAAATGACTTAAACTGATGAGTGAATTTATTTATAATTTTTTCATATTTTTTATTGTAAATGAAAAACCGTGCATATTTTCACAGATGGAAAAAAAAAAAGAACCTACACAATATAATTTTTTTTTGTAATGTAAAATGTAAAACATATAATTTTATGCTAAAGAAAATATAAAATTATGTTGTATAGTCTGGAAGAAAATATCTGTAGTTGTATAATAAAAAAAAAAAATGTTTGAAAAATATAAACTAAAATAATTCGAATTTGATCTATTTTGACATACGAGCAGTTGAGAGGTTTGTAAACAAAACTTGTTAAATTTTCTATCAGCAACATAATTTTTTTTTTTTTTTTTTTGTGGCTTCATTCGCGACTTTAATACATGATAAGTTACCGGGTAATGTAAAATTGTACTAAGATTGTTTAAATTAGCAAATTAATAGATTCGAGAGAGAAAAAAAAAGTGAGAAATTCTGTAAAAGATATTTTTGCTTTGAATATTTATAAATCAATCAATTGTTGTTAAGATTAAAAAATGAAGATTGTAATTTCAAAAGAAATTTTGTAAATCGAATTAATATGTTGTACAAGTTTTTTTTTTTTTTTAAATATAAAACAGATGTTAAAATATGTTTTTTATGTTGAGATATTTTTGCTTTAATGTTTAGGAAATAAATTTGTTTATAGTTTATAAAAAAAAAACATAAACGTCAATAAAGTTTATTAACGTGAATATAGTTTAAGATGATTTAAAATTAACTTTTTAAAAATTTTACATGTAGAAATAATACTATGATTTACAGATTAATTTCCAAAACTGTGTCTTAGAAATCTTGTAAATAATTATTTTATAATTACTCCTCTTTCACTAGGGAATTGATTCTTCACCTGTGGTTTTACAAAACTCCCGGAGGGCTGTGATTAGATCGCAACGAAATTTTAGTTAAAAAAACCTAATGAGTTTTAATAGTTGAAATACCAAAAAAAAAAAAAATGAATGTTTATGAAAATTTCCATTAGAAATAATAAACATAAAACATAATAATTGTTGAGTCTTAAATTTAGTAAAATAGGCCAATTGAGATAGTTTATAGAATTAAAGTAAAAAATTTTTTAATTATATTTATACCGCGCCTAGATTTAAGCAAGATATATATATGCCACAAATATAGTAATAGTTATCTATTATTTCCACTGAAATGAAGTACTTATGAGCTTTTAAGCATTAATACACATTTCAAGAGTTTCGTTTAAAAATAATGTAAAGCAAGTCAAAGTGTTAACTAAACCAACAAATATAAAACACTAATCTTACCACTAGTATTATCTGGTTCGGAAACATGAACGTTGAAAAAAGAACCAGAGTTTTTTTAATGTTCAGATTTTAAGATTTTTTCTTAAAGCCTGAAAGTTTTTCAGATTTTAAGAAAAATTTATGGTGTAAAATCAGAAACTTTAAACGGATATTTAAATAAAAACTCGCACAATCAACAAAACGGAGCAGACCAAAATTAAAAAAGAGATGGAGGCAAATATTAGAAGAAGCTTAGGCTCAACCTGGAATATAGCGGTAATGATGAGCTCACAATCGTGGAGAAGGCTAATGTTCTACTGTTTCCAATCATTCCTATTAAATTTCTTCTAATTCTAAAGGAAATTTGGAAAATTAGAGCAAAGAAGACAAGCCTTCTAAAGTCAAAGATTTTCCTAATCAAATTCCATGTTATGAACTTTATACAAATATAAACTTGAATACAATTTCTAAATACCTTTTCTAACCTTCTAATAATCACTAACAAAATAAATTTTAGTGGCAAAACAATTTTAAAACATAATTTTAAACGGTTCCCAGAAAATTATTAACATTTTTTTTGTTTTTTTTTTCCTAAATTCTGCTTCTGATTAATGACAATTTTTACATTCAACAATTTTCCCAAAAAAAAAATAAACACACCAAATATAATTATATAATTACCAGAACCAATAAAAACGTAAATTGAAGAAAAACGACAATAACCCCAAAAAAATAACCACGAGAACCGAAAATGGTATTTTGCTTATGCTAAAAAAAAAAAAAAGATAGTCTATTCTAAAAAAGAACTTGTAGGTGCATTGGCCTTCTGGATAAAGTAAACAATGAAAAAAAGAGAATTGAAATAAAAACCAAAATTAGAAAAATCAAATTATTTATTTGTTGATATCTTTAGGCGGATATTTTTTATTTTCATTTTTCAAAATTTTTCAACAACATTTTTTTTCCGAGGTCTTTTTTTTCAGCAAAACAACATAATATTTTTTTTAATTTGTAGGCTTTATCGTCTTCAGATGTTGAGAAAATTATTTAAATTTTATATAAAAATAAACAAATAAATTATTAAAGACGTGCAGGAGGAATTTTTTTTTTTTGACTACGTAATTAATTTAGTTCGTCTTCTGGTGAACTACCACACCTTTTGATATTTTTATTATAAAAACTCCCATTGGAAAATTGAATATGAAATTAATCAGGTTTTATTGAAATAATTATATATATAGTCAAGTGTAGTCAAAATTATATAGAAATTGAAATTATATTTTGTGATGTAATTGCAAAAAAAAGACATAAAATTGCAAATGTGTAGGCAATAAATATTATGATTTATAAAAATTAATTTAAAGAATTGTTCTAATTGATTTTTAGGTCAGATAAAAAACAAGCTTTGATTGTTTTTGGAGGTATTTGATGACTTGACAAAGTAGTGATTTATAAAAAGGTTTGTTGGTCACTTTGTTTGTTTTTGTAATGGTTAGGATATTTTGCTCCTAAATCTATAGTTTTATTACCCATTTTCTGTTAACACAAATGCACTCTCTTTTTGTGGTCATTAATTTGATCCCAGTGACGAATCGTAGCTAATCCGAACCAGAAAATCTAAAGAAGTTTTTAATTTTTTTTATGTTTTCGAACGTTCCGGTTGGAAGGCAGTTGGTTTATTCGCTGCACCAGTTAGGTTTTCTGTTTATAAAAGATACTTTTATCAAATTCAGTTTATAATAATTTTTTTGTAGGACTCAAGTTAGGGAATATTCAGATCTGTGATAGAACTATTGATGTAAAATAGCCTAGAGTAATTTCTCAGCCGTTATTTATATTTTTGAAATCTTCAAAGACACAGTCGTCAGTTAGATAATTGTTTGTATGGAAGATTGAATAGAAAATCTATCTTTACTACACTAATCCGCTCCAGTCTAATCACACCTATTGATTGATTCAGGTTAATATTAATATATCCAATGTGAAAATTAATGTATAACTAAATCATATTAGTTTTTTTTTTGCTTAAATTAGCTTAAAATTAAATTCCTAAGTTTATTATTTTATGCTAACTACTAGCCATTTATTTATAGACGAAAATAAACATCACAGAAATATGATTTTTTTTTTAGCAAGTAAATAATAATAAAGTTATGTTTACTTTCTGCAAAACATTCCACAAAACAACATAAAAACAACACAAAAACAACCTTGGTATTAACATAAAAAAATATATTTTTATTTTTGTTCAAATAAATTGATAAATCGCCCTCTTTGAAAGCTAAGTAAATTTAAGGCAAATAATGATAGTGAGAAGACCTTGTCATCGCCGGAATAATAAATTAATTTAAATTTAAATTGTGTTAGAAACTAATAAAACAAATTGAGATGAAAAAAAAATTGAAAAGCGGTTATAGCATTCAACTTTTATGCTTCAAAAAAAAAAACTTTCCCAAGACTAAATATGCACTTTCTCTGTCAACATAAAATGCAGTATCAACTAAAAAATTCCAAAATTTATTACAAATCTCTAATCAAGAAATGAAAATGTTAAAAAAAAATTAACAAACGCATTTCAAAAAAAAAAATAATAAAAATAGTTAAATAATTTTTAAAGCGCGTGGAAATGTAAATATTACATAAGTTTTTCATGTCAATCTTTTTATTAAATGAAACTAGTCATTTAAGTGCTTGTAATTTACGTTATTACCTTGTCAACTTGCATTATTTAACAATGCTAAAAGTGACGTAGGAGTTTCATATGTTATATAGTGATCGAGGTAAATAAATAACAACAAATTGAATTTAGATTCAAGTTTTTAATAATAAGACTATAAGAATATCTACTGTACTACTATAAATGCTGATACTTTGTCTGATTATGTGTACACCTCTGTTTTGAATTTAATTTACTTTTAAAAAAAAAAAAATCTATAAGATTTATTAATCAAATTTTTTTCAAAACATGTTAAATGGTAAATAAAAGAATGAGGTAATATTTTAGTTAATATAATCAATTTATATGTATTATATTAAACCAAATTAGGAATTAATAGCTTGAAATTGAAAGAAATTGAAAGATATTGGAATTAAATTTGTGGTTATTTTGATTAAAGTTTATGCAACAAAAGATTAATAAATTATCCATAGTTTGAGCTGTGTTTAATCTGGGAACTATTTTGTGTTTTTTATTGCTTTTAGATGGATACGTATTTTATTAGATACAGATACTAAGTTGCATTAATTTACCGTCCACCTTGCATTGTTTAAGCTTTACTACTAAGCTAAGTAGAGATTATCTTTTTAAACTATCTCATTACCGGAATATAATTGAATACAATGCTACGTTTCGCATATCCTTCACATTTATCCATCTCCGAAGATAGTTGACAGTCATACCGAAAATTTGCGAAGTGCATTTTCCGCTATCTTTCTCAAACAATTTACAAAATCATTTTTGCCTGATGTATAACTGAGCAACTAATTCAGAATATGCTGAGCCTTAGGATACTCCGTCATTGAAGGTAATCAGAAGTCGGATTAGTTTAGGAGAAAGGACATCTGTCGAAGATAACGTAAATGTCAGCATTCCAATCGAATATGCGAAAAGAATTGTAGATCTAGCGGAAGATATTTGTAGTTTATACGATTTTGGAGCATCCTCAATGGGAAATTACAGCTCTCCTGACCGGTCACTGGATAATCAGAAAACACAGCATGGAGACTTTTGTCGCTTTTGTGGAGGAGAACGTAGAAGCTACACTATAGAACATCTGGCATGCGAATTCGACAGCTTAGCGCGATCCAGATAGAAATATCTGGCAAAAAGATCTATCGGTTTTGCCTGATGGAGGATATAACTCTGGAGGAAACAGTTTTCAGCAACTTAAAAGCTTTTGGTTTGTTTGAAGAAACGATCCATCGAGTTCTCTCGTGAAGTGGAGCGATAATCAGTTATCAAACCACATCTAAACTTAACTTAATGTACTAATTCAGTATTTCCACAAATAGATCACTTCGAGTGATATACAAAGACGCAGTACTTCAAAAGTCAGTGTCTGTTTTTTTTTATATTTCTTCAATAATTTCATTACAACTCTTTTTCTTACGAAATTATAACTAATTAACTTAATTCATTGAAATTTTGCAATTACTATTTGAAAGTTTTACTTAATTATTTTCATGACAGAATTTCTCACAAAAACATTTAAAATTAAAGTCATTTTTACCACATAAAATTTATTCCTCTTTTTTTTAAAAAAAATAATTTCAAAACAATAATTATTAAAATTTCAAGTAAACATAAAACAAAATTAAAAATTAATATACTAATTTTTTTTTTGTTTTACTGCCGTGTAACATGAAATAGAAAGTTTTATGTTACAAAAAAATTTGCATATATGTTACTTTCAAAATTTTTGTAATTATAATTTAACAAAAATTGTTGCAGTAACATTGGTTACAGAAACTAAAATTTTAAATATTTATGTGAATCTCTTTACTATCCACAAACAATACTAACAAAAAAAACATGCAATTTTACTCCATTTTTGTTTTTTTCGCCAATATTCTCCAAAAACAACTTGAACGTCCTTGAGAATCATTTTCTATGATTAATTAGAAAAGATTATATAAAAAATTTTATTTCTCCTCCCACCTTAACATTATCTGATCAACATAAAATATAAAACCTTTTTTTGCTTTAAAAACAAAATGAAAACAACTTGCATTTAATTGCCTTCTTACGATACCACAAAAAAAAAAAAACACAACGTTATCAGCATAAAAGCAAGTTACACTGTTGTTTAGGTGGATTGAAAATAACATAAATTTAGAAAAAAAACAAAACCTGGTTTTTCTCATAAATTGAAATAATTTTTAAATGATGGGAGCAGCATCAGATTTTTTTTATGAAAACATATAGTTATAATTTCATACCATATGTGAAAAGTGCATATTATATACAAAAAATTTCACAATTTTTGAAAAATAATATTTTAACAAGTTGATGGTGGTAAAGTTTTTCCAAAAAATAATGAAAAACTAAATTGAAAAATTCATTTAAAGAAAGAAAAATTTAAATTTCTTTGTCATTTAAATTTTTCTTAAAATTCTCTGAATCACAAAGCATAATTTTCCTATTAAAAAAAAATTATATTTAAAAATTTTAATTCGTTCATTTGAACCAAATGAATCATTTTCTTAAATTTATACATAGTATAATAAAGAACTTTAATTTTCCTGACCTCGTATCACTTTTCTTAATTATTGTGATGATTAATTGATTCTTGTACAACTAAAAATTTATTCACAGCTTGGGATCAATTAAAAAAAATTAAAATTTTAAAATATAAGTAGTTTCTAAATTACATTTATTAGAGTTTAAAGCTGAATTTTAGATCTAAAGTTTGTGACTATCGATGGCTCGTACTTTACTTCGGAAACTTTATGTATTGGTTAGAATTGTTATATGAATCACTTTGATTATTTTAAAAACTCTAATTTCCATTTCAAAAAATATATACGTATGAGTGAGCTTGTTCAAATAATTATGTATACAAATTAGTGGGCGTTCAGTGAGTACTAAAACATGTAAAACAAGAAAATTCACAAAACTAAGTATGGCTTTACAACGCTTGCAATTGCAAACAAGAAATATTCAACCAATTTTTTTTTTAAAAAATTGAATATTTTCCTTGCAAATAAGTGAAGATTTATAAAATTTTTCGTGATTATTACATTGGAATTTTTTGTTATTAAATTCAAATTATATTTTGGTTAAAAATTAGCATTTCATTTTTCTAGTGTGAATACATCAATTTATATTCAAATTAAAAGGATTTGCATGATATGCTTTCCGAATTAAATTTATCACAGTGATTAAACTCAAAACACGTTTTGTAATCCATTTAAAAAAATATATTAACAATATTTTTAATTAAAAAAATCATTAAAATTTACAATCTAACCCCAAGCTAAATGGTTCTAAATCTATTACAATAAAAAATGAACCCAATTTGAAACAATTCCGTTGAAAAATAATTTAATTAAAACCAATTATCTATGCAATTTTTTTTTCCACTAATAAATGCATTTTGTTGTTAATGAGATTTTGTATCTAAGTCAGCACTAAAAAAAATTTTCATGAACCTCTTTTCGACGTCGCCAAAATGACCTTCTAGGTCATTTTCTTTTGTACTCTAATATTCTTTTTTAGTATGAAATTTCTGAAATAACTAAATTTTTGTTTCATTTGGTTCATAAATTTTTTTTTTTTATGGAGTCTTTTATTAACAGGTTACTTACTACTCTAACATTTTAAATATGATCAAGAAAAAATTATATGACCTTACGTAATAATTCTATTTTGAAATATATTTAAGCATTTTAGTCAAACTGGAAGCCACAAAAAAATATAAATTTAAATAAATAATTTTAATTTTATTTTTTATACAAAATGGTTTATAATAGCTCACTAGCTGAGCTTGTGATAATAATATAAATAAATAATTTATGTTTTTGAAAAATAAAAATATTTTCACATAATTAAAAAAAAGTGTTATTTTTTATAAAATTATGAAAATATTTTGATTTATTGTGAAAAAAAAAATTAAATAATTTAAAATTTTGTAATTTTTCTATTTTAAAAATTTAAAATGAAGATTGAATCATTAAATTATAAAAATTTTTAAAAAAATTGCATAAGTAATCCATTTTGGAAAATTGTGTTCTTAATTTTTTTTTTTTAGAAAATTGGGTGTAAAATATATTTTTGCAACATAAATTTATGGTTTCAGAAAATTGTAGAGAAGATTATAATATTTTTTACTTTACAGATTAGTAATTGTCACACAACAAAAAGTTAAAGCAGGTCAAATATTAGTGATTTGAAAATATTGACACAATTTATTGCTGAAATAGGAGAGAGTCGCCTAAATTGTACCATATTTCAGTGTTCTGGTATTAAAAGGTTTTTATTTGGATTTCGTAATAAACTTTTAATTTTTGTATGTTTCTTACTAAATAAGTACTGGAAAATTTAATAAATTTTACTAGATTATTAATTTAAATAAATTCACTTGATACTAGTTTTTTACACAGTTTTTCCTACTAAATTTTAACTAGATGATTTAGTTTATCTTAAAGCTAGTAATCTAGCTAAAACTTCCAAACTAGATTTTAACTAGATCGTTTAATCTAGTTGCCCGATAAACTAAATTTGGTTAGAATGATTGTTTAACATGTTTAACGTAGTATTTCCACAGCAAAATAATTAAGATCCAACGCGCATAAATAGAAGTTAGGCATAAGGTTATCTGTTTTCACAAAAAACTTAATGTTTTAACAATTTACCATCAATATAATTAAACAATATGGATAATTAGTTTTCCAATACAAGCAATTGGGCTATTGCCACTTCTTTATTAGAAATAATTCAAGAAACTACACTTTGACAATATAGAAACAGGGTAGACGACTATTTACGAAATGCTAAATAATCAACTTCCACAATTTTGAAGCAGAAATTTCTCCTTTTTCCTTAACTAAATTGGAAATCCAGTTGAGGAAAAATAGTTTGATAGTAAGAATCACACTAGATAGAAAGTTCTGCCGACTTAGTATAAGCAAAGCCTATCCCAAATATAGTAATCTGATCACGGAAGGAATAATTTCTCAAAACACAAGTCTAATTCATCAAAATACACCTCTATAAAATATATTTTATTTAAAACAAATTTTTCTAATTGAATATTTTACTAAAACTATTAAATAATTTCAGGATATTGTCATAAATTATTATCATTAAAATCAATGATTTTTGAAGAGCTAAATATTTTAAATTTAATTTTCAAAATTTATTTGTATACATTTTAGAAAGTTCAATTTTTTATAAATATAATTACAAACAAAACAACAAATATGTAGGCATATCCTCAACTTAAACATTTAATTATATTTTTTTTTTTATAGAAATTTCAGCTATAATTATTGATACAATCTCCCCATAAATGGTCAAGTTATCACCGCATATATTTAAGAAAAAAACACACAAAATACTTTTAATTAAAGTACTTTTTCTTCAAAAAAAAAAAAAAAAGCGCAGAAAATGAATTAATCTTCATGACCAAATTTATAAAAAATTATGGAATAAAAAGTCATGCTGTTATGCTAAATAATACAATAAAAAAAAACAGGAATTTTGTATCCGAAAGATGGGTGAAGTGCAAGGTCGAAATTTCTTTTCAGTTTCTTTTACTATTTGTTTTTAACCACACACCTCACAACATAACCGTACAACTTTGTATTTTTTTCAAAAAAAATAATTATCATTTTTTTGTTTTTTGTTGTATTTTCATATTTTTGCGGTGCATTTTAACGTGGTTTTTCATTTTTGCTTAAAAGATACATTGACCTGATGAGGTTTTTGGTTAAACATTAATTTCTCTTTCAAAATAATAATAATTAATTGATTTAAAATATTTTATATAATTTAATAGAATTAATTAAAAAATAATTTTTAACTGACCTTATGACTTATATGTTGAACATCTTCTAAACTAACATCGCTGTACATGTCTTCTGTTGTATCACAGTTTGAACTTCTACCGGACGAGTTGAAACTCGACGATCTGTAAAGGTGGCTGTAAAAGATTATTGAAATTTAACATAAGATAATTTTTTTATATTGGTTTTTTGGTTTTTGTTTGAAATTCAATTAATAATTTTTTTTTAATTTCGATTTTAATTGTTGAACAGACAGACTATTTCTCACATACAAATTGAGATCAAAATATTTTTAAATGATCTAAAAAATTAGCTTTTTGATGACTTGGATTTTAATTGTAGCAGCATCTCAGTTCTTTGAAATATCAACTAATGTTGCCACATTTTAATATACTGCGACATTTAAAAACTGCGACACACTGCCACAATTTAAAAGACTTAAATTTTTAATTATTTAGATAAACTGGGAATTTTTTACATATTGATCTGACATTTCGCCAAGAAATTGAGGTTTCAAATAGTATTCTGCTGCCAAAAAAAAAATTGAAAGAAGACTGCCATATTTTCAAATAAACTCATATTCTTTCATCATAAAAAAGTTAAAATAGATAATTAAAGAATACGAAGGGACTCCTAACTCGATTTTCTCAATTTTTGTGATGAGACAGTTTTTTAAGGTGATTGGAAAACTTATGAACGGGTTTTATCTAATTTTTTGTAAAAAATCTTTATTATGAATAAATATAGAAAGTTGCATCAAGTTCTTAATTAAAAAAGTATGTGGCCTAAACTAGTTTATTTATTCATAATTTACTTTACTTATCACAAATCCCCAAAATTGTTTCTTCATTCTAGTTTTTTTTTCGCCACCACTGCTTTTTAGGATTCTTTAAAATTAATTTCTAAAACAACAAACAAACGAGTATTAAATAAACGAATGGTATTTTATCAAAAATCCCTTTAATCCCCTTTTAAATGAATTCAAGAACGAATGACAGTAACTAATAATATTTTTATCATTCGGTAACTAGTTTAAAATAACAAACTAGTTATTTCAAACTAGTTACCGAATGATAAAAAATTTTAAAAACTTTGTAAACCATCCAATGAATCGAAATTTATAAAAAATCTAATGAAACCAAAGCTGGAAAACATTAGTTCTTTACTTTCGCTATTTACATTCGTCATTCGTTAAAACAAACTAGTTATTTCACTAATTCTCAACAGGTGGAACAATCCATATTAAGCTTTTTTTTGGTTTATGCATTAGCTACAATGTAAATTGCCTTGGATTTCTCCAAATCTTTTCTACGTTGTCTTGGATAGCACATATAGTATAGCTACAAACCGTCCCAATATGGTATAAAAATCTTATGTATAGCTTTTAAGTTTATGCAATAGGTGGCGTAACTATCTGTAGGCAGTTTTCTCCCAAATTTTCGTCACCTGAATGGTTTTATCTTTTATTTGAATTTTGAAAAAAATGCTGTAAAAATATATAACAAAAAATTGGTATAAGATTTTTTAAAATTTTAATTAGTGGTAGCACAGAAAATTGTAGGCTTATGCAATTAATATCTTTATAAGAGTTGCGGCAAAATTTTTGAAAGTTAAGTGCAGTATTTAAATAACTATGAATATGAAGAAAGTAAGCAGTACCAGATTGTAAGTAGTCCCAGATGCATACCAAATAATACCTGATTTGAATGCGCATAGGAGCAATTAGCTGTCAACTTTCGTAATCACTAATTCAGATCTTGTACACATCATAGAGATATGAAGTAAGTAAGAACTAAACATTTTGTAAAAAAAAAACATTATATTTAAAGTGTTCCATATCCCAAAATATGGGTCCTTTTAGCACTAACGAAGTAGTAAAAAGTGGATATTTGCTACTCGATAAAATTATAACTCGATATCTTAAAATTTCGTATTACAGAATTAAACCACGCTTCTATATATAAAAAAAAATGGCGTATAGGCCAAGATTTTACTCAGTCGACCACTTATCAAATTAAATAATAAATTATAATTAAATTAATCAAAATTTTATGGAAAAAATTGAATTTTTTATAAAAAAAAACTTACTTTGCTAAGGCATTAGAGCCTAATTGACGTCGTCCAGAGCTGTAAATATAAAAAAATTAATTAATAACTTTATTAAATTAAAGACATTTTTTTAGTTTAATAAATTGTTAAAGTGTAAATTTTGCAAAGCTAAAAAACGACCAATTAAAAGTAACCAAAGCCCAATTTTTTGTTAAGCTATTAATTATTATTAGTTATTAATAAAATGTAATTAATTTTAAATTATTTAATTAAAGCCAAAACAATAATTGTAACAGAAACAGGTCTCGTGATTCTATTAAAATCACTCGAGAAAAAAAAAATTCACAAAATTTATAAAAAATATTCCGTCTTTCAAACTGACGCAATTTGTTATGACCTAATAATTAATTCCGTTCAATAATTAAATCTGTTTACACTACATTCTGCATTCAAACTATAACTTATAACGAAAAAGACAGTAATTAAAAATTAATATTGATAATTAATTACTTAAATTTACCTAGTATAAGTGGACTAAATATAGAACAATCAAAAGTCATTTACCTTTTAAGTTTAAAGCTCTCAAATATTTAATATTTAGGGTAATTTTCACCTAGTTTATATAAATTCGAGAATTGTTTAACTGAAAATCAATATTAAATATTTATGGTGGATTATTTTTTGTAATTATTTAATATTTTCATGGTATTTTCAGACAATTCGAAATATAAATTTTTGTCTTTATTTGACCAAATTGTCCATTTAGATAAATTATATTTTCTATATCTGTAACTACAATTGGCACACTGAATCATATTTTTTATTTTATTGACCTTAGAAAGATAATTTAGATTTTTATGGATTCGTAAGCTTTAATAAATAGCATTTAATTAAAAGATGAATTTTAATATTTAGAAAATATTTTATGACTAACATTTAATTAAATTTATCGGCACGTATATTTACAGAGTAATTTACTGAAAACAGTAGTTTTAGGAGTTGGACTGTCGAGCGGAAAACTAATAGACTAAAAAAAACAACCAAGTTCCAAATAAATTCCAAAATTAATAAACAAACACTTAGTTTTGGTGGTTCTTTACCTAAAAATTTTGGATGAAACTTCAAATATCCTTTTAAATTAGTGAAAAACTCAATTATATAAGGAATTATTGTATTGCTTTGTGTGCAAAGTGTAATATAACTGTGGACTTTAGCAAAACACTATATGATTACACAGAAGAGCAAATTTAAGAAAATTCGATCATAACTTGTAATGATAATAAAATGCTTATGAATACTCAACTGTTAATAATGTTTATTGATTTTCTTGGTAGTTTTTCTTTTATAGAGAAAAACTACCAAGAAAATCAATAAACATTATTCGTAAACCAAAATTTGTGGAGCAGATTCAGTTGTCATGTGTTGGCAAAGTCACTCACCGCAGAAATAAAAATATGGGTGTTAGAATTTACCAATTTTTCTTTCGTTTATGCCAAATAAAAATTTTATCATTTATTGGTAAATTTTAAAATTAAATCTTAAAATTTACCAATATACAAGATATGGTATTTTGGCAAAATTCCACCGATATTTAAAGAGAGTCGACAGAATGTGTCTAGAATTATGGCCAAAATGAGTTACTAGTTCAATATTGTACATTCATCGAATATGTAGTACTAAAAGCGCCCTAAGGGAATAAAATTGTCCAACTTTCTTGCCATATTTGGCAAGAAAGTTGGACAATCCACTCCCTGAATTGTCAAAATTTGTTATCAAAATAGAGAGATGACAGTGTACTTCTTAATTTATCCAGTAACTAGCATTACCATTCCCGGGAGCAATAGCAAAAGAACTACTAGTTTTCGTTGGACAGTTTGCTTATCGAATATGTTGAGGAAAAAATATATAAGGCGCTTCCATGGGGACTTATTCTATCCGTAAATTTAAGATTTAAAAAAATGCTCGTAATCACAAAAACTAATGAGAGGATATCAAAATTGCTGGAAAACTAATAACACTTAAAATGACATTTTCATATTTCTCCAAAACAATCAAAAACTTTCATCAAATCATAAATTATTTTTAAAATATTATTTCAAATTATAAAAATTATCCCAAATTTCCTAACATAATCAATTTTTATGTTGTTTTTTTTTCCGTAATTTTTAGATAATTGATTTTCTTCTCACACCAAAATTATATTAAAATTACATTCATTATGCTTTGAACCCATAAAAAAAAAATTGTCCAGAAAAAAAAACAATAATATAATTGTCTGCTAAAATACTAGAAAATGTCTAACCATAAATGCATGGCAATTTTCATTTAAACCATTAAGGTGTCTACAGTACAAAAAAAAAGGTAAACATAACGTGGCGTGGTCAAAATAGCTCGTAATTGGAAGTTATGTCCAGTTTTTTCTTGATTGTTTGTGTAATTTATGACTAGTCGTCTCGTAATCGATAATATCATCGTTTTTATAGTTATTACTATTTAATATCGTCGTTTTTAAAGCAATTATTTCTCGAATTTAGAATTTCGATTAAATTAAAATAAATTTTATTGTTATTTTTAGTGGCATAGGTCAATCAACTTCAAATTATCTGGAAATGAAGACAATGAAAACAATGTTGTAAAATATTAAGAAGATAAATAAACGGCAGCATAAAAAAAAATTTTTTTGACAAATTAATTTCGAAACTTTCACTTTATTAACTTATCTAATAAATTTTTGTGGTAATAATTTTATGTAATTTTTCTTAAATTTTGTTTTATGAAATATGATTTTTCATTTTTTTTTTTTTGCAATCAGATTTTTTTCCGGATTTTAGTGAATGGTTTTTAATTCACAGGTCAAAATTATAATCAAATATATATATTTTTTTTGATTACACTATGGATGCTTAATTTACTTTGATCCCATTTTAACAATTTTTTTTTTCTTTTTGGGTTTGCTAACAAAATTACTGCCAAAATAAAATTAAGGTTGGTTCAAGAAAAAAAAAGAGGTGTTTTAAAAACTGTGCTGAATCTTAAATTATATAATTATTACTGTCAAAATTCAATAATATTATGATACCCTTCAAATTTCTGACCAATTAATATACTCTGGCTTATAATTTAACATTCGATTTATTTGGAATTATTTAAGTAGATTTTTTTAGAGAGTTTTTTTTAAATTTATAAAGTAATTTTAGATTTCTTTCCAAAAAAAAAAGATTGTAAAATATCAATGTAATGTCAAGCTATGTTATTATTAAATCTGAAAATTTCAAATCATATAAATTAAGTAATAACGATAGAGAAATATAAAAAGATTTATCATATTTCCATGACTGATAATTGAAAAATATATATTTTTTTTTTTAATTAAAATTATTTATTTGGTTTTGGCGAACAACAACAAAACTTTCTTTTAATCCCAAAATACAAAAAAAAAATCATAATGTTTGACTCTGTAACTAAAAGACAAGTCACAACATTAAAAATTATAAATATTCAGGTCATTGAAGTTAAAAATCATCATTTTTATCTTTATGTTATACCGGTTATACCTAAAAATGTATTTTTTTTTTGGCAAACATAAAATCAATTTCATTTACACCAGCATATAAAAAGAAAAATGGGTTCAGTAGGGGGTTTGTTGAAAACATGTAAAGGTTAATTAAAACAACAATTTAGGTAACTAATGGTAAAGATATTTTGGTGTATGCTGGCAGAAAGATTAAAATTTTTCTAGGACAAGGCAATTATACATGATTTTTAAAAAATGAGCCCTTAGAATAATACACCAACTTTCCAAAATTTAAATATTGGCATCATCAGAGTATACGTTACATCCGAAAGTTTCCAGAGCGGATATATACCGACTAGTTATCTGATACATCACTCCTGTTCTCGGTACAAATATCTTAACGTAATTCGATTCCTTAGTTCAGTTCATAACAAAGTCGTTTAGGTGGAAGAAGGTCTATTTTCAGAGGTGTAGAGTGTTTAAAAAAGTTCTTTCACTATTTGAACCTCAATCACTTATTAAGTTACAAATTTTAAAATTTAAGCTAGACCAACTAAAGTAGGTAATTATCCTGGTAGGTAATTTTCCTCAAAAAAAATATGTTGCATTGTGTACGTGCGGTGTAATCTTACCTACAATTTCGCTATACAAGATTTTTAGCTGAGCATTATGGTTTACCTGGTACAGTGCTTTCAAAAATAGACCTTACGTTTACAAATCAAATACAATTTTGAGGTAGAAATAAATATAAACTTGTAACGTTACTGCTAATAAAGGTAATGCATGTAACGAGGATAATAAAATACCTATAAAACAATTTTACTTTGATTGATCGGTGATAAGGTCATATTTTTCAAAATAATGCAAATGGGTTCATTCGAACCTTAACTATAGTTCAGTATGGGATTTGTTGAAACACAACAGATTTTAGTGACCTACGCTAAGAAGGATCAAACTTGGTTCACAAAAAACAAATAAGCCAAAGTTACCAATAAAAATCCAGAATTAAATTTTCTGAAAAATATGCTATAACAAACAATAAAAGTCTATAACACGGTTTGGTCCATGAACTCATAACAAAAATATGCATTCATAAGAATTTACGAGATATTTCTTCATCACATTATTATGGATTGTGGTTTTTTTTTGTTGGAATATAAAGCACACCTACATCAAAAAATTATATATAAGAATTCAGAGAGAAAAAATTAAAATTTATAAAAACATAAAATTTGTCAGTAAATTAAATTTTTATATTTTGTGTGATTTTATAAATTATTTCATTTGTTTCAGATACAAATATCTGAATGCAAATAATTATGAGTCATTTTTTAAAATTCAAGGAATTTGAGAGAAAATGATTTTCTGTTTTTTTCTTGGGATACGAAGGCGTTATGTATATTTAAACAGACCATTAAATATTAATACAGAAAATTTATAGATTTAAAAGGCAGAGAATAATAATGATTTTTGAATGATCTGTAATGATCCAAATATGTTTTAATCCTTTGTTTCGTTTAGAAAATTCGGTCCATTTTTTTTTTCAGATCAAGAATTTCACTAAACAAAAATGGTATTAGTTTTCTGCATTTATTAGTCATAGATTCACTGTGTCTCATAATCTTTTCGAGATATGCAAATTTTAATGAATACCAAGTTCTTATCTTTCATATTCTTTGATTTTAAAGCATACAATTAATTATGTTTCCCAGCATTAAATAGTTCCCTTTAAAAGGTGAATAATTAACCTTGAAATTGTATACCTTTTAAGTTTCAGTATATAAATCTGGACAATAACATTTAGATTTTCACATTAAAATATGAGAATTTTTTGTTTTGTTGTTTTTGTGACTTTAAACTTATTATGTGAAAAGTTTTTATTCTCATAAAATGATTACATCATGTCTAGACTCTCATTCCTTATAAACTGAAAATTTACTTAAGATAATAAATGAAATAATTTTTTTTCTCTTTAAATCTGTAAGATACTTTTCTCATATAAGTATCTATTGGAATAATTTTCAAAGTTATTGTTTAATTTTTTTATTTATTTAATAAGAATATTTAATTTTTGTTATTATTTTTAAATTTAAGTATAGATTATGAAAATGTATATTATGAAAATTTGCATAAAATTCTATAATTTTTTTACGAACTTATTTAGCCTGAATCTATTATTTTTTTAGCTCGAACCTATACAAAGGAATGTAACTAAAAACAGAGAATGTTTACAAAACGTGACATATTAAAATATATGTAAATATACGTTATAAAGTTTTTTTTTTCATAGGTTCTGCACTAATGATTTTTTGAGGAGATGTCGTAGGGTAAGGACGGGAAATTCACTTTGCATTTTAAAAATTTTTTTTTTTTTTTGGTATATACATGGAAAGATACTATATTTGTGCCTTCCGGTTTAGATCATGTGAAAAAAAACAAATTATTTTTTTTTTCCTTTTTGCGTTAGATACAATGACAACAACTAACTAATAATTTTTTTTATTAGCACTTTTTTGACATGTCAGTAAAATAAAAATGATTAAAAAAAAAAAAAATGTAATATTTGTTTCATAAAAGTGTGAAATCTGTCGTCAAAAGAAGTAATTGTTGGGAAAATGTTAGGGAAAAGAATGATATTCTATAGAGAATATAGAATTATTATGGTAACCTCTTGTTTAATCGCCTTGTCATGTTTTCAGTAGGAATCAAATTTTAAGAAATCTACAGAACTAAGTATTCCTTTTTACAGCGCTTGTTACTAGTATTAAACCTACCGAATAGGACCCACTTTAATCAGAAATGATTCAATCTTGAGTCATCTTATATATAAGAGTGTGTTAATATAATTATATTGATCTTGACATTTAAATTCTTCATTAAAACCTGTCTTCTAGTCTCCTTGTGCGTTTTCTTTGAGTCCGTTCAGCTAATCTTTGTTGTCCATTTATTATCATTTTGTCTCCCCATTTTCATTATAGTTGGTTGGTTGGTTTGTGAAGGGGGAATGGAATAGCCATTCCACGTACCTAGACCTTAAGGTCCGTTGTACCCCCCTCACAAATCATTTAAATTTCTTTTTTTACCACAAATTATGCTATTCCACTTCTAAATTAATCAATTTGGCACGCTTTTCCCTGCCTACTGCTACTATCGGTCACCTGCAATATAAAAACCAAATCGTTTACTACACAGAATGGGACAGTGGCAAAAAAATGTTCAAGCGTCTAATCATCTTCTGCACAGCCTATAGAAAGGCTTTCCGTTGCTAGTCTTAGTCTAGCCTCTCGCGGGATGTTTACTTAATAGTGAATTCTTTAAAGTCGCGATATTTTTAAAATAGATCTTTCAATTGCAAACTGGGATACTTCTAATTTTTTAACTAATTTTGTTGTTAAGCTCCATGTTAAACTAAAATATTGTTGACATATCAAACAGTTATAATAATAATTAATGTTAAACTAAAATTTCATTAAATTGAATAATAAATTTCAATATTGTCACCAAAATATCTCTGTCAAGTTTTAGCAAACTCTATAAAATTTACTATAAAAAAATTTAAAGTAATTAAAAAACTCTCGTAAAATTTTAAAAAAAAACAATATTTTTAAATTTATAATTATTTAACATAAAATTGATTTTATGTTGCGTGGGCTTTTTTTATAGAAAATTTATTTAAAAAATGACCAAATCACGTAAAAACATTAAATTGAAATCAAGTAGAAATTTATTTTAAATATTATTGATTGGTAATTTTTTTACTTTTATTTTTAGAATCTTATTTATTTATTTATAAGGTTTTTTTAAGTATCCAAATCAATCGATTTTGTAATTTGTACCAGCTGATTTATTGAAGCATGTAACACGTTTAACTATATATTTTTTTTTTATAAAATGAAAGTTGTATTTTCGTTATATATTTAAGTAATTTAAAGAAATTCTCATGTCAATTTAATAATAATTCAGAAACAGCTTAACAAATACTTTATTGTGTGCCAGAAAAAATGAGTCAAACTTTTGCAATAATTTTGTTATAAAATTCAAATTGTTTCTTTTTAGTTGTCAACTGTTTGGAAACATTTGTTTTAACTCTTTGAGTAATTTTGTCTGAGGAAAATGCGTTTGTGTGATATGGATTCACTTAGAGAGATAAGTGATTTTCCACTATTAATTATGATTTATTAGCGAGTATTCAAAAGGACTGGGAGAACTCACAATCTTAAGCATACTAGAACTTTATAAACTGACGTATGAATGATAAACGTGGTGGAAATTTTCGTACCAAAGAATATATTTAAAAGAACCGATAAGTTGATACGATCAACTGTTACGCCACTTTTATTTGTCATGTAACGTAACGCATTACATGACAAATAAAATATATTCGTTTTCCGGATTACCAAATATTTTAAGTGTGATAATGCCGACTTTTCGGAGATATTGGCAGTAACCGTAGTGGAGAACGAAGTAAAGGATCCATTCAAGTTTTAACTTCTAGATAGTAAATTAAATTAGTATTATTTTTAAAAATTATTTAATCAGTACGAGGAATAAAAGGATTACTGAATGTTTAATGAAACTTAGCAGAGCAGATTATTAAATTTCGCTCAAATTTCAAAAATTTATATACAAATTTGATGTGATAATGAGGACTGAGGAACTAATTTCTTTGAGATTCTCACAACATTATCGTCAAAATTGCTTTCGTGTTAAATTTAAATTTATTAATATAGTTCTAACGAGAACATTACAACTAAGTCCGGTCCATATTTGAGATTATATATGTTATACGGGAATTGGATCTACTCTAAAATAAATTATTTAAATTTTCCCACCAATAAAGACTGTTTATGCATTTTAGTGCTACTGGAAGGGTTAAGAGCCTTGTTCATAATATGTTTTTTTTTGTTGCAAATAAATTAAAAGTTTAAAAAATAATTTGTTAAAAATGATATATTATGAGGTCATTACGTCTACATAAGAATTTTTTTATCTATATTCAAAGCAACATACAGAAATAAAAAAAACACCAAAACAATAAATCTCATTTTTTTTTAAATTGTCAAGAAAATTACCTAAGTAATTAAAGTTTTAGTGATAATTAAAATTATTGAGGTTTCAGGTAAATTTTTTTATCTTTTTGACTTTTTAAATGAGGCCGTAATTGTTTTGGTGATAATTTGTTATGCAAATAACCAGAAAATTTAAATGTTTTTTTTTTAAATTCACATTAATTTCTTTAAACCAAATTTCTTGATGAATCAAAACATTTTTTTATTCCAACAAATTCCAACCAAAAAATTTGATTGATTGATTTTTATATTTAGTTTATCAAAATTAGAAATAAAAAATAAATTATTAATCTGAAAAATATTTTTAAAAAAAATCTAATTAATCTAAACAAACAAAAAATCTAATTTAAAATTTTGTGAATATTTAAATAAAAATCAAGGAAAAACATTTCGATTTATTTTGATCCAGCATAAATAATTTCAAATAATTAGTATTTAATTTAGGATAATATACAAAGAATTTCATATATCTTAAGTATTTTTATTTAAATTGATATTTCATTAAAATTATTAAATAATCAAAAAAAGATATTTTTTTTTTGTTAAAAAAAAATGTTTATTATTTCTGGTGTAACAATTTTTTAACCAAGTGCCAAAACGACCTTTATTCGGCCAAATTAAAATATATTACCAAAATGAAAAAAAAAAACCTCAAAGTCATTTTTATGTATGGCAAACAATGTAATTGACGTATTTAACTATATTTATTTTGATATGTTAAAAAATACTTATTTAATAAAAAAAATAAATACAATTATTTTGGTTCAAATGTAAACCAATAATAAAAATATGAAATTTTTTTTGTTGTGCATATTTTTACCTTTCGACATTTTTATATATATAAAAAAAAACATAATTTATAGAAATTACGTATTCGAATTATGTAATTAATAAAGCTTTAAATCAAATTGTATTTTAATAATATAGGAATATATTCCTGTTCATTTTGTTATGGTGGTTAACAAAATGAACAGTAAAATATCGATATTTTAAATAAGAATTTCTGAACAAAATTTCAAGTTGGATGTTAATTCAGTAATTTTCAGTAATAATTGCTAAAAATTGTAGTTTGAAGTAATTAAGCCAATGGGAAAGGTAGGAGCGAAACAAATATATGAGCGAATCACAAAAGTTCTGACAGTACAAAGAAGCAATAATACATCCAAGAAGATTTTAACCAAATTGAAACTTCGACTAAATGTGAAATTTTTTGCTTTAGATGTAAAAAGAAACTCCATGGAGTAAACTGGAAAAAAACCATCTTTATTACCTTCAATTACAAAAAAAAACATGTAGAGTAAACCGAGAAAAAACCTTTCTATCTCGGATTACAAAAGAAACTTAGTGGAGTAAACTGAAAAACCATGTTTACTACCTCCGATTACAAAAGAAACATGTGGAGTAAATGGAGAAATAACCTTTACTACATCGAATTATAAAAGAAACATGTCGAATAAACGGAAAAAAACCTTTGTAATATCTCGCATTACAAAAGAAACTTAATGGAGTAAAGTGGAAAAATCACCTTAAAAGATACTCAGATGGATAAAGACTGTTTATGTATGTCAGTGCTACTGGAAGGGTTAAGAGCCTTGTTCATAATATGTTTTTTTTCTTAAAAGATACTAAAAGATACTCAGTAAATTAAACTAGAAAAAATATGTTTACTCCCTCGGGCTACAAAAATGTTAATGATTCATGCAATATAAATCATTTTAATCCATTTATGTATATACCGTGTTAAAATTCAGGTATTCGATTAATTTGTCGATTTATGATTCTATTGTCAGTAGTTATGACTGGTTGTTAGTCTGATTTTCATATCGATCCTTTTAAGACAATATATTGCCAGAGCTGTAGATTTAGTACATAATTAAACATACTTTTTTGCGTTTTTTTTTTTTAAATTCTGTTTGATAAATGATTCGCCAAAAATAAAAATAAAAAAAAAACAATAAACAAAGTTACCTGATTACTCAGATAAAACTTCCACGTAAACATATTTTTATTTTTAAAATTACTAATGCCGAACAAATATATAAAATGTTTTTTTGCATATTTTTATAAAAATATTTTTTCTATTCTATAATATTTCAATTTTTATCGAATCACCCGTCCAAAATATTAAATAATTTTTTTTTTCTTATGGTTTTTTTTGAGCTCTTTAACATATTTAAATACTTGTAATAGAACTTGTCATATCCAATATATATATATTTTTTTTATTCCAAACGTATCTTATAAATATTTTATAAGGTTTCTTGAACTTTTTTCAATGCTGCTTTGCAAAAATTATATAAAAAAAAACAATAACTAATAAAATCTAATAATAAAAAAATATCGAATAAATTTTTTCGATATGATTTTAATATTTTTAATAGAATGCAGGAAGATAGTTAAAAACATAAATAAAATTGTACAAGCAAAAAAAAAATTAAATAACATACACGAAACGACTTTATTAAGGAAATAAATCGTCATTATTCAGCCATAAATTATCTTATAATTAAATAATGGTAAAAATGAATGAATTATAAACGAAAACATACCAAAAAAAAAAAAAATAAACAAACAAACGTGAGTGAAAAAAATTTCCAATTTAATTTTAAATTTAATAATTAAAGTGTATTAAAAAAAAAAATTTCCTAATCATTATTTATGCCTTCTTTTCATTTAATAAAAATACTTCATTAATTCTTCTCTCTTTTCGGATTTAATGACAAGTCTGGGTCGATGTGTATATCTTCACTATCGAAAAATATATAATTTCCGTGGTATAGAAATCTGGGAGTAATAAGTTTTTATAAAGAATCTGAATTAGAAAACTATATTTATTTAAAATAGTGGAGTAAATATAATTGCAAGGAACAAGCTAATATTTTTTTTTCTTAGCATATAATTTTCTGTGAATGAATGATCTTGATTGTTAATAATTTGCCTACTTTTACAATCAAATTACTATAATTTTTATTGCTGATACTGATTCCGTATAAAATAAACGGCTTTGGGAATGTTAAACGTAATTTAGGAGGACAGAAAAAGAACAACTATGACCTAAATAGTGAAAAGTATTACATTATTTAGCAACGAAGAATCGTAACTAAACAAAAACAATTAGCTAATAGAACTATTTAGCAAGTGGCATAATTAGATTCCGATTGTTACTATTAATTAGTTCTGGTGGTTTAATTAAATTGCTTTACACGATTGGCTTAATTGGCCTTATCTGATAGGTAGTTATATGTTAAGGCTGGGCCAACTAACTCTAAAATCCACTGGCGCTAAACGTGTGGCACCCTAAATATTTTAAATCTCATTTGACTAAACATGATTTCCCAAAGATATCTGGTGAAATACCTTCGGTTGTAAGAACTTTTGCCCGAATAAGCTGCAAGTGCTGATAGATACACCTTCACAGTGACAGAGGAGGTGCTTTCTTATACAAATTCTACAGACTGATTTGTCTGGCTTTTTGAAATGGTAATTTGTTAGAAAGCCATTTAAACTGTGCAGTCGTTTTTTATTGAAATTTAGTTTCTTCGATCTGAATACTTTTTGTAAAAACTTCGAATTGGATGATAATTATGTTTTGGATAAAAATCGAAGACTAGTGCATAACCATCTATTCACAGATATCTTCAATTATGTTGCCATTAAAGAATGAAAGGTGAACTCATTTTATGGAAACTTTATCAAATTAATTTAAATTTTCGATAAATTTTTGCACAAATAAATAAAAACTGAAATTCTGAAAAAGATTTTTAATCAAACTTAAGCTTACAAAGTCACACCTCTTAAAAATACTACTGTAAATTTCCGGTAAAGAAAAACCTCTTATTTTCCTGTCATTATAATTTCCCAACATTTAACAATGTTTTTTTTTTTGTCATGTTATGCTTAGTCGTTAACAATTTTTGTATAATTTGAAAGCGACACGTTTTAAATGAGCATTCAATGAAGAATTTTATTAAAAAAAAAAAAAAAATGTGTTTAAAAAATTACTGTGAAAATTCAGCTTCAAAACATTCGTTATGGGGGAAAAGATAATTGATAAAATGAAAATTATTCCCAATTAATTAAACTTTAATTACAAAAGACAGTTTTATGTTTTTTTTTTCATATAACGGCTTCAAACATTAAAAAAAAAACTATATTCTAACGATATTTTTTCATAATCATTTGAAATTAACACATTTTTCTTTTTTCCAATGCTTAAGCATGAAATTTTTGCATAAAATTTTTTTTATTATAACAAGAAATATCATTTAAAAAACTGAAAATTATTCACGATATAGAAAATTAAATTGTATTTGGTTATAAATTTTCTTTTACATTCCACATCAAAAGTAAAAGAAAATTATTGTATAATTTTTGAAATTTCAAATTATCTTGACCAATTATGCAGGCATTGATAATTTCAAACAAAATGTCATGTGAAAGGAAATTTTTCCTTTGTATTTTTTTTTTGGAAAAATAGGAAAATTATAAAGAAATTAAAAGTAATTTTATATTAAAAATTGTAATTTGATTAGTGTCAAACAAAAGAGGTAATTTTTAAAATTTTGATTAGTGAATGGTAATTATTGGGTAATGATGGGAGACAGTACTGTGTATAAAAATGCGTAGGGGGTTTATTGATAACCTCGATGAATATAAAGGCCTAACTAAAAATGTGACACGATTAGAATTAAAAATTGGCTAATCAAAAAGCTCGTTATTAAAACGTGGTACAACAGAAATCTGTCCTGAATATAAAGTGAATTAACATACTGTAGATTTATATTAAATTTCACAGATTTCTTTAATTCACTTTGTGTTCAGGAATCATAAAGTGTTTCTTCAATTACACCGTTTCAAAAAGAAATTTTCGAACATATGCTACTAAATAGCTTATGCAAATGTTTACGCAACATTTCTAGATTTTATTAGGCAAAATAATTTAGGTGTCATTTTCAATTAAATTTTCTTTTAAATATACTTTCTACTACGATAATTGACAAAGTAAAACAGTGTTCAAAGAAATGGAAATTAATTAATCAAAATTTTTTTTTTAAATTGATAGGAAAATCATAATTAACACGCTTTTAAAAGCTTTATTATTTTATAACTAATGTTATTTTACACTTTTCCAATAATTTGTTATTGTTACGGTCTACAGTAAGTATTAATTATTTGTTTATTATATCTAATGGATTACTTGGTTAATAATTTTCAAACTTCCTAAAGATTATTTGGCGCAAAAAAACAAAAATATGTTAATGAAAGCAATTACAAACTTTAAATGTATAATTTTATAAGAAACATACACCTAATTATTTTTTTTTATTGCATCAAAAAGACACATATTTACAAGCAGGATTTTCACGGATAATTGGAACCGCATAATTTTAAAATCGCATAAAAAAAAAATTGGAACCGCATAACTTCAAAATCGCATAAAAAAAAGAATTTAGTGTACTCCAAGAAGAAAAGAAAACAGAACAAGGATTCTGGTTACCAAATAATCTAATACCAAGTTAACTTAATTTGTAATACAAAAAATCCTTTCAATTTCAATTTAATTTTCACACAAATTTATGGAGTGGGTTAAATATTAGAGTATCTTTTTAGCAAATTGAGACAGTCACTCCAAAATATACTTCCTATTTATATTTATTATATTATTGCGTATTGTGAAATCAGGTTACCTACTCAAAACCATAATAGTTTAGTCAATATAAAGATTTTGCGGTTAACCTTCTACAAATTAATATTGTAATCTGATTTATTTTAATGATCGCGAATGACAAATAATTTTAGAAATTAGAAATGATCGTAAAAATAAAACACAAAAATAGATAAAAAAAACAAACATTTCTAAGAGCGCAAGAGGAAACTATTAGAAATAAGTGGGCTAATTACACACAATTTTGATTTGATACAAAATTGGCATTTTGAAGGCTTTAAAATTCTGTCATAATTAGATTACATTTAAATAATTTAAATCAGATTATAAATATATTCAATAGAAAGTTGTCACCTTAATTGTTTTTAGACTACAAATTTGGAAAATAGATATATTTTAATAACCTTTTTTATTTAAATATCTTATTTAACATGTCTATTCTATGAACTGAACACTATTTAACCCTTTTGATTCCAATATTTTTCTGGAATTTCCTTATTTTGGATTGTTGGTTAAAAAATAATTAAATACTTTTCTTTGCTTAGTACTGATTAGGAGAACTGGCCGGAAATATATTGTCAGACTAAAATACTTAAAATACTTTTCTTTGCTTAGTACTGATTAGGAGAACTGGCCGGAAATATATTGTCAGACTAGGGTTTTTCGGTGGGGTTAAATGTCACATTGGGTTAGAAATAGTTAAAAATTCTACATGCAATGAAACTATTTTTAATTGTGATTTGGCTTAAAAAAATCGTTAAATATAGAAGCTTTTTTTTTACAAAGGAACCACTAACTAGCTGCTCGTGTTCAATATTCGGCATTCAGGCGTTCAATAGTCGGCATTACCTGAACAACAGAAAATTGATTTAAATATGTTTGTAATACTTCAGAAACCCACTGGGACACTGTAATTACAAAATAACTTTTGTAGTTATCCCAATGGTAGTTTTTTTTTTCTTGGGACTTATTTCCACAAATATACCGAAAGGGTTAAATGAATGTGCTGTTATTTATATTGTAACATGTTTCAATAGATTGCAGAATTGCATTACCATTTTTGAAAGAACATTAAATTAAGCAAATTTCCTTAATAAGCTCTTATTGTAAGACGTTTTTGAAATTTTGACGTTTACAAATTGTCAAAGAAATGCTAAAAAGAGACAAAAACTTGACTTTAATCATAGAAGATTTAAGATTTTTTTACTAATTTTTAACACTACTATAATAACCGAAAGTTAATAGGTACTTAAATCATTTTTATTTATAATTTCCTTAATTTGTTATGAAAGTGTCAAATTGTTTCTGGCTACAATTAAATGTCCATAACTGAAAAATAGCAAAAAAAATACTATAAATCAAAAATTTGCGCGAAACTATAATTATGTTTAAAACCGGGGAGTTAATTTTAGATTTTATAGAAAGTTACCCTTAAGCACAAAAGCAGTTCTCTTGATATTTGCAAAAAAAAAAAAAAATATGGCATTAATACCCTGTTTAGATACTAATCTATCTAGAGGGTATATTAATGGCACATTTGAATGGAATTTAAAATTGATTAAGGAAAAGTTAAAATTATTGTTTTTTTTTTTTTTTAAACTAAGATATTTAAAAAATTTCAAATATAAATAATATAATTATAAAACCATAAAAACAAACATTAATAAAACATATAATTAAAAAAAATAATAAAAATTTTATATACAAACTTTTTTAAATGACTGAAATCACATTCGTAAACATTAAAAAAATCATTTGCCATATAAAAATTATATTTTAAATGATTTATTTTCAAAAACAACCAAAAAAATATAAAGTTTATTATATTTTATCTTAACATTTTTCAAATTAAAATAAAACTTTTTTTAAAAAAAAATTGTTAATAATTTAGCATAAAAACAAATTAAGTTTGTTTAATAATAAAAACAGCACAACAAAGTAATTGACATAAAAAAAAAAAATTCAATCCAAAAAAATTTTATTCTATAATTTCGAATAAAATTTTAATTTAAAATATTTTATAATATTTAACATCTTTCTGTCAATAAAAATCACATGCCAACATAAATATTCTTATTTATATTTTAAAATCTGCAACATAAAAACATATATTTTTTTTGGCAAAGATAGAACAACTTTTACACAAGAAAATTCACCAAATTATAGTTTTTTTTTTTTAGTAGTAGTACTTAAGTACTTAAGTTTAATTTTAAAAAAAATTATGAAAATTAAATAAAGCGCATTCGTTTCGTTTTTTTAATGTTTTTTAAAATAAAATCTGCAATTGCAGCAGCACCAGTAACAATTATTTTGCCAAGTGTTAGTTAATTAATATTTATAAGTATTTTTTTTTTATTTTAAGGTTAGAAATTATTTTCTCAAATATTAATTATCTTATTTTTAAAAAAAAAAAACTATTTATTAAAAACTAATTAATTAAAATAAATTAATTAAATATTTTGTCATAACACTGGTAATCCAAAAAAATTAATAAAAAAAAATTTCCATTGAATTTCACTGAATTTTCTCACCAAAAATTTTTAGTTTATAAAAAAATTGTTGTTAATTTTTTTAATTTATATGTAAATATCACAAAAATGAATTTAAATTTTCAATAAAACATTAACTTTTCATAAAAATTGCATTACTAAAAAAAAAAAAAAACATTAAAATATCAAAATAAATATTTTTATGAAATTATTAAAAAATTTTTTATGATTGCCAGTTTAATTAAATAAATGTTATTTGTCACAAAAATCACAAAAAAATATTAAAAATTATTTTTTAATTATTTTTTTTAAATTATTTAAATTATTTTTTTTTATTAATTAATTTAAATATTTTATTTATTTTAATTATTTTTTTATTTTATTTAAGAAATTAGAATTTTATTTTTTTTTTTAATAATTTACGTATGACGTTTCCGGGTAAATGACAATTCTTTATTTGTATAAAAAAAATTTTTTTATTATTATTATTATTTAGAAAAGTTAAATAATTGTCAGTACGTAAACGTAACGAACCGGTTGAATATCAAATCACTACTAAAAGAACAAAAATCTCGAAAGTTTATAAAGTACTAAAATATTAACTGGCTGGCTGGAAAAATTTATGTAGCTTTTGTGTTTGCTCTGTCGTCTGCATAGTAATTTTTATTGCTATTTTCTATGCGTGCTGGAATTTTTAGTTTTTGTTTTATGGAAACTTTCAAAACGTGTGCAGACTGAAGGCAGAGTGAAGAGAATTTAAATTTCAAAATATTAGAGATAAATAAAAGCTTTTTGTAAGAGAATAGTTTTATTTTATTGTATATTGAGAAATAAGGTGACCAAACTACTAGAATTGGAGTAACTCGAATAATTAATTAGATTTTTGTACATTTAAAAGGTGGTTATTGTGTGTAATCGATAATCGCAGCTGAAAATTTGAAACTACTTCAAATTTATTAAGCTTAAAAGATTCGTCAAAACTTTAATTTTATTAATACTTTTATACAGAATTAAGTAACAGAGATAAATTAATTTTTGAAGTAACAGAGATAAATTAATTTTTGAAGTAACAGAGATAAATTAATTTTTGCGGAGTTTAAAACGTGTTTCTAACCGAAAATCGTAATTTTAAATTAAAAATTAGATACCAATATAAAGCATTTTACTGTAAAAATAAATTTATGAAACTTAAAAAGGTTCATCAAAACTGATAAATTGTGTAATTTCAGCAGAATTAAAAAGGCACCTATAGCAGCCCTTTGACCTCAACTTTCTTATTCACCATCAACTTTGACCTTCCCCAGTTGGTTCAATTTTGCGATGTCACCTAAAGGTCAATTGAATTGGTTACTATTGGTAATCATGTGGACTAATTGGTTCACATGTGATTATAACGTTAGCCATAGAAATGACTTGTCTACCGGTGTCGGTACGATTATTTAAAAAGAAATTGTCGGTTCTACTGAATAATGGTGGTTTAGCTCAGGTCTAATAGTTTGGTATAAATGTTGTGCTATAAGATGTGTGATAATCCTCCTTTACTCAAATCAATGGACTTATTTCGAACAATTTCGTACTAAAGTAATTTAAAATTATTTTCTATTAAAATTATTTTCTATGCTTTTTGTCATAAACAATTAGCTTCTTTATTATGCTGAATAGTGTATATCAGCCAGCATCCACTATGAGTACACCACAACTAGCCATCGAGAAAATTAACAAATTCGGTCAGAATCAGATTTATGAGAATAAAACACAGCATTCAAAATTTGCTCTCATTTTTAAAGTCAATTCTATTCTATTTCTACTCCACACATAAAATAAATCAACGACAACACAAATTTTTAAACTTTGTATGCTTTTTGCTTAGAATTACATGAATATGTAAATTTTGGTTTGGAAACACAAAATATCTTCTACACAAATACTTGGTATAAATGTGTTGAACTGGACAAAATGCAGCATAAAATTTAAATATTTATATTGGAGGATTGATTAAAGATTTGTGGTATTTTTTGTGGTTTTATTTTTACACATTATTTTTTTCTCTCTTATATTTTAAAATTTAAAATGAAATTTTAAACTTTACAAGGGTCACAAATGAAATAAACTTGAATTCATGAATTTATTAACCACATTTAAATCTGTTTCGTGAAACTATCAAATTAATTTTATTTTATTTTTTTTTTTATTAAATTAAGGTGAAGCTGAAATTAAGTTAAATTTATAAATTGCTTAAAATTAATTTTAATTCAAGTACAACACAGTACTTAAAAAAAAGCAATATATATAAATTCATATTAAAAACATATTCATACGTATGTATATAAACATGATTACATAAATCTGACTTGTATTTCACACTTAAATAAAATAAAACTTGAAGAAAAATGAAAAAAAAAACTGAAAGCTGCATTAACAGACACAAAAAAAAATATACTTTGAATTATCACTCAAAAAAAATTGAGTTCAAGTCTGTATTGCAGCAAAGACATGAGGAGTTTAAACTCAACTTTAATATTATAGATTTTATTTAGATAATGTTCATATATGACGTACTTCAAGCACAACTACAGAACTAATAGCCACAACAATGCAAACTAAAAATTGTAGTACATTAGTCTATTTCTATTCAAATAGACTTTACACAAATAATGTTGCATGTAATCAGTTGAATAGCGACTTGATTAGTAAAAATGTAAATTATCAGAAGCATTAAAATATTCTGATACCAAAGTATACAAAGTATATAAGTATACAAAAATTTTACTAGAAGAAATACTTTTGAATATAAATACATATAAGTAGTTCTACTTTTAAACTATTGAGAACTAAACTAAAGCGATTTATTCGAATTCGGAACATTGTGTTACTAATTCTACTATGAATATGCCATGAAATTATACTGGGTCCATACTGTATAAACTAAATTTGGCTACAAATATAATTGTTTGTACAAGATGCTTACTAGAAATAACTAGAATAAGAATGATTTTATACTTTCTAGTGAATCAATGCAAAATTACATTTGGGAGAAAGTACTCTTATTATATTATAGATTCATATAGCTAAAGTAGATCGGGGAAATTAAACGATTTTAAATAGGATATCACTGATTGATGGTACTAGTGCCTTCAATCGAGTTATCTTAACAGTGTTTCTAGCCACATTTGGCCTTGAGAGTAATCAAGTCAAGTACTCTCTAAACCAAATGTGGTTAGAAACACTGTTCTCAAAATCAATATGATAGTCGAAAGAAACATATTTGAACCATTAAAGGTATTTAGTGGTTTACTTGGTTCAGTGGTTTATATGATCAACCATTGAATGGTTCATATGGGTCAGTTGTTTATGGTTCACGTTTCATTAATCCTGGGTTCAATGATGATATAGTAGAGGACACCTCGTATGTAGAAGAGGATATCCAGTGGATACGTGCAATGTCTAAAATTGCATTATGTCCTACAAAGACAAGGATTAGTAATAAGAGCAGTGGTATATATGCTATACGACATCCTTGCACAGGATTCTGAAAGGGTATATATTTATTTTCTTAACTTTTGTATTTAAATCAAATTAAATTGAAAAATTTGAATTTTTTTTTTCACGTTTTGGCCCCCATAGAGAGCTGTAAAAACATTAATGTTTCGGAATAAAATTAAAAAACTAAGCTAATGAACCAATGACTGTTTAATCTATTGAATTAAAATAATTTACAAATTAGTACGTGAAAATAATTTAAAAATAATTTAATTAAAATTGCTGACAAATGTGTAAAATAAAACCGATATTGTAACCTGACCTGACTCTCTGATATTTCTGTATATCTATGTAGTATAGAATGATATAAGATTTTTAAGAAGCAAACCCCAAAAAAAACCGGCTTTTTCCGTACACCGCAAATAAGGTTTTTTTTGCAAAAAAAAATATACAATAATATTGCTGGCATTGAAAAAATATTCTGGTTTTACAGATGATTGACAAACTTGATTATAGACAAATACTCAGATAAGAGTCTAAAAATGACAGACTATTATTCCAAACAAATAACAATTCACTAACAAAATATCAATCTCTTCACTTTTAACGTAAGTAACATCTACTGATAAAACTGTGTTAGTTAATTTCAAATAATCTAATCTAACAATTTATTAAAATATTATATAATATTAGTAAATAAATACATCTGTAAAATTGAAATCATTTGAACCAAAAAATTTGTTTAGAAATCAGCAAAAATTAATTATATATTTCGTAACTAAAATCATAAAAAAATCTATTTTCAATGTCAATTATTTCATATTTTTTAGTTACAATCAATTTAAATTATTATTATTTTTTAGAAAGTATATTGTTACAAAATTTTATTAACATGTTAAAAAATTAATCGACAAACTTGACCTAGAAAAATCAGTTCACTAATTAAATACATTTTAAGAATATTCTAAATTTCGAAAGTACAAAAACATATGCTAAATTTCGAAAGTAATAGCAAAAATATAATTTCAATATATTGACATTAATCAGTTTAAAAGTTGAATCATAATGATTATTGATCATGAAAATTGATTTTGAATATTTAAAGGTCATTTATGCAAAATTTAGTTCAAAATCACTAAAATTAAACAAATTACATATTTTAAATAAATTAATTAATAAAATTTCTGACTGTAAAACATAAAAATTGTTAAACTGTCAATTAATGAATTATTTTTTTTTCTAACTAATTTCTTAATGAACTGCCAGTTCCGGTCCAACTTTTTAACAGGTGTAATAAATTATCATATAAATAGAAAGTTCATATCTAATGAATAAATAAAATTTTATTTGAATGTTTTTTTTAATGATTTTCTCTTTGAAATATGAAAACTCTGACTTTTAAAAAACAACAAAATTTCATAAATTTTTTATTAACAATAAAAAAATATGTAATTTATAACAAAAATAACACAATAAATTTTCCAAAAAAAAAATTTCGATTTCTTTTTCCCAAAACATAATAATAAACTTTATTTTTTTTAACAAAATTTTCTTTATGCATCATATGTTGATGCAGAAACATTACCACCAGTACCAGTCCAATTTGTATGTACAAATTTACCTTCTTGTTCTAACAATTCATATGTATGTGCACCAAAGAAATCTCTTTGTGCTTGTAATAAATTAGCTGGTAATTTTGCTGTACGATAACCATCATAAAATGATAATGCTGTTGATAATGCTGGTACTGGTATACCCCATAAAAATGCATTGCTAACAACCTGACGCCATGAATTTTGTCCTTTTGTAATTGCCTTCTTAAAGAAATCATCTAATAATAAATTTGTTAAATTTGGATTACGTGTGAATGCTTCTTTAATATTGCCCAAAAATACGCTACGTATAATACAACCACCTCGCCACATTAATGCTATTCCACCATAATTTAATTTCCAATTATTTTCTTCGGCTGCTTGACGCATTAACATAAATCCTTGAGCGTATGATACAATTTTAGCACAATAGAGAGCTTGTTTAATATGATCTAAGAATTGTGGTAAATCTTTAACAGATGGTTTAATAGATGGTCCAGATAATTGTTGACTTGCTTTAACACGTTCCGTTTTTAATGCAGATAAACAACGTGAAAATACAGCTTCACCAATTAGTGTTACTGGTACACCATATTGTAATGCTGCAATAGCTGTCCATTTACCAGTACCTTTTTGTCCAGCTGTATCACGTATCCTTTCCAATAAATAACCTTTATCATCTTTATATTTTAAGATATTTTCTGTGATTTCAATTAAAAATGAATCTAATTCTTCTGTATTCCATTTACCCATATATTTAGCCATATCTGCTTGTGATAATCCTAAATTTCTCATTAAATCATATGCTTCACATATCAATTGCATATCACCATATTCAATACCATTATGTACCATTTTAACAAAATGCCCAGCACCACTATCACCAACCCATTCACAACACGGTTCATTATCAGCTTTAGCACATATTGATTGGAATATTGGTGCAATATGTGGCCATGCTTCTGAATGTCCACCTGGCATTAATGATGGTCCATAACGTGCACCTTCTTCACCACCACTTACACCCGAACCAACAAATAATAAACCTTTTGCTTTCAGTTCATCACATCGTCGACTTGTATCCTGATATTCTGAATTACCACCGTCAATAATTATATCACCTTTTTCTAAAAGTGGTACTAACTGTTCAATAAATGCATCAACTGCATTACCAGCTTTAACTAATAACATTATTTTACGTGGTGTCTTTAATTTAGCTACCATATCGGGTAATGAATTTGCACCAATAACTTTTGTGCCCTTTGCTTCGTTATTCAAAAATTGTTTAACCTTTTCAACTGTACGATTATATGCACAAACAACAAATCCTTTTGAATCCATATTTAAAATTAGATTTTGTCCCATTACAGCTAATCCAATTAGCGCGATATCAGCTTTTCCAGACATGATTTTTTAAAGAGTTTTTTTTTATTATTTTTGTTAAAGATTATTAAGGAAAAAAAAATTGAAATTTTTTTTTCTAACACGAAAATTTAATTTTAAAGATCGTACGATCACTGTGCCAGTACGAGAATGACTAATTTTGCAAACTCACTAAATCGAATACATTAATGTATATTGTTGTCAGTTTTATTTTACAGTATACAACTGAATCAGGTTTTTTTTTAGAAATACAACAGAAAATGAAAATTTAAGTTGCTCTCTTGAACACGATCAAAAATATCATAAAAGTCAGTGGTAGCAAACCTGTCTAATGGCACGCTTCACGATATCTTCAATAAAGAAAAAATTATATCAATATTTCTCTCTACAAAAAGAACATTTGTTAGTGTTGCTGTCGTTTGTCCAGAAAATTATCATTAAAAGTTAGTACAAATTATTGTCATTACTAAAATTTAATGTCGATTAACAAACTCAACTTAATTTAAGTGATAAATTAATTGAAAACCTTAGTGGATAAAGATGTTAAGTGATATTTTTGAAAAATGAGAGATTGTTGCAAACATGTAGGTTTTAAATGTATATAAAAAAATGTTTTTTAGATATGGTGTTTTCTGCTCCAGAAACGCTATATTTTTAAATACAAGAATTAAGAACTTTACGCAATTATTTAGTACTTGACTTGTACAAAACTAAGAACTTTATGCGTAATTTACTCCAAATTGAATTCTTTGTTAACACATTTATCTACTAAGCTCTTCATTGTAACTGCTATTAAAAGTTAAAATAAAATTCAATTGAAATTTTAGCCCTTCGACTTTTCAAAAAGTTTATTAAAGTTTGTTCCATACTGATAACGATAGTGAGAGAGGTTCATGTTACCGTCACATGTGTTTATAAGTATTTGTAAAAAGCCGAGGTTAACTTTCTACTGGAATAATCGAATGATGTCTGTTGTTTATTTTTTTTTTGTTTCTGTTCAGCGCAAAAAGGGGATAATAATTTTAAAAGTAATATAGCAACAAATGCACAGCAACAGTGCCGTATTTTACTTTACTTAAGCTATTTTATTGTTATTAAACAATTTTCAACTCTAGAATTTCCGTTTTAATTCATTTTGAATGTTAAATTTTTCCAAAATGTCAAACGAATCCAGAAAATTGATAAATTTTTCGAAAATTAGTCCAAAGTCTTCTAGAATTTAAAGTCAATTTTAAATTTAATCTTGAGAAGCAGCTGTTTAAAATTCAACTCTGTATTGAGAATTTTTTTTTTGTGAATAAAATTTTGAATGTCTCTTAGAGGTTATTCAATTTAAATACATTTATTTTGTATTTTATAATAAAATTATAATAATTACAATTACATAGACATTCTCTCAATTTTCCATATCAGAACTTTAGCTTATTAGCATTTGACTAAGTTTTTTTTTTTAGATAGTCAGACACGACCGAAACAGAATGTTAAATTTTTATACAATTTCCATTTCCATGAATATAATTAAAAGAAAAACTGTTACGACCTTTAGTTAAAAAAAAAAACGAAAAATGAAAGCTCATCGGAAAATGAAAAGGCCTACAAAAAAAAAAAATTTATATCAGTAGTAAATTACTTAATTTTATGAAGATAATTCCATATTATAAATTATAAAAGCTTTATTATGTCGTGTAACCAAAAAAATGGCAAAAATACTTAAGAAAGGAAATTACAAATTTTCGTAGATATTTTTAGAGAAATTACAAAGCTTATCTATAAAAATTAATCTTACAACATTTTTATTATATTGTCAACATTAATTTTGAGATATATACAGATATAAAATTAGGTCAATACCTTATATTTAGTAATGAATAAATATCGTAAATAGGGTAAATGGATTAAAAACGGCTAAACCACTCAGCACACTTTGAGCTCTAACTCTAATCTATACTAATCGAAATTCCCAAATCTAATATATCAAATATAGAGTAGTTAGACACCCGCGACCTGGAAAAGTCCAGGAATGTATAGGTTACCGACGTATTTTTATCGATTTTCTTATTGACTTATTGACATTTTTAATCGAATTTTTATCGATTTTGTTATCGACTTTTTGTTATAAAAGGAAAGGAAGGTAAAAGCATAGAACCCCTATATTCGCTGCTATGGGCGAGAGAAAGAGTCACAATTTTTTAACACAAAGTCTGTATGCAAAATAACGGAAGCCCCGACTGGAATTTTTCGGATATTATTATTATGATAACGAAATATAGGGCAAATAAACCTCCTAGAAAATAAACGTTTTTTTTTTTTTTAAACCGACCTCTTTGAAGTTCTACAAATTCTGGGATGAAAATTCTTTCAACTGAAAAGATTTTCATACCAGAATTTGATAAAATTAAGGTAGAAATCAAAGAGGCCGGTTTCTGTAGTGAAAATGGTTACCTGTATAACCCAATTCGAACGTATTTAGTATAAAAATAATAGAATCTTGAATACATTTTTAATAATCTGTCAAATTTTGTACTCAAAAAAGTAAATATTTGCAGAATTTTCATAATTTTTATAGAAATTGTAATTACGAATTGAAAATATTCCTAAAAATATATGGTTTACAAAATTATATATCTAAAATTTAATGTAAATATATAATTAAAGTTCGATATTTAAAATTATTTTTAGTATAAAATAAAAAATAATAAATTATATATACAAAAAGAAAATTAATTAAATGTCAATAAAATAATAAAAAAAATTAAGAAAAACCAAAACTTTTGCCATAAAATTAAAAGAAAATTGAAGTGCAAAATAAAATTTTTTTTTTATAATAGCAACTAATAGAAATAGTTACCCTATTACCAAAGCAATAAAAACCAAAGCCTTATAAATCAGGATTATTAGAGGAAATAAAACAAAATAATCTTACTGTCTCATTGATCCCCATCGACGATTTGGCAAATTATCTGGATTGCTGTAAAAAGTTTTTTGTTTTTTCAGATATACAATAATCATAAATTCTTTGAAAATGGATAAAAATTATGCTTAAACATAATTTCTATACAAATATTTTTTTTTTAAGATACTAATTCATTAAATTATCTAAGATTTAAAATTCAAAAAGTAAAATTATTTAAAATATACTAAAATTTTCATCATAAAAATACTAATTTTCAAATAATATGTAAATAAATATTGCCTACCTTGTGGCTGCCCGTCGTAAACTCGTACGTGACCAACTGTGACGCGAGATGGAGCTTCGATCATCATCTCTGTAAAAAAATAGTAACATAAAAACATAAATGAATGAAAATAAAATTGATTACCATTAACTTTACAAAATTAACATAACAATGGCCAATAAAAGCTTTAATATTATAGTAAATATACTGAGCATAAATTGCAGAATGGCTGGCATTAAATAAAGCTTTTAAATATTTACAACTTTTAAAAATGAAGTTAATTAAACTGCTATTATTGCCATATGTAAATGTTAATAAAATAATTAAATTTAATTGAATTTTATATTTATTTACCCATTTGGTGTTGAATGTGGCGCTAATTCAAGTTCAACTCCACCAGAATTATTATTACTATTATTATTATTATTGTTATTATTATTGTCATTATTAGTTGAACTATTTATATTTATAGTACGATTAACACTATCATTAGTATCTTCACTAACTAATATTCGACCACTTATACGATGTCCATCACCACCACCACCACTATCACCAAATCCTTCAAATGATTCACCCTCAGATAATGATGAACATTGTGATTTTGGTGCATCTACAAAAAAAAATTAAAATTAATTATTAATTGAAAATATAATAAAGTTTACCTGTACTTGGTGGACTTGATGGTGTTGGACTTGAATCATCTGAATCAGCTGTTGAAAATAGGAATGTTGGAGCTTTTGATGGGCTCTTACTAGCCGGCATTGGTGCCATCATTTGGAATATATTTTGTCTTATAATTTATAAATATCTGTAAAATAATGAAAAAACAAGACAATTTATAAATTTGCTGTAAATATTAATTTTTAAAATAAATAAACACTTATTAAAACATGGAAGTTCATTGAAATGATACAACGTATATGCAGGAAATTTATTTATGGAAAGGATTCCGGAAATTATTAAAGATACTAAGATAATTTTAATCATTAAATTTCATAATTTTTTATTATAAATTTTACCACAAAGACCACCAAAGTATATTAAATTTTCATTTTTCTGTAATTTAATATTTTAATATAATTTCAAGTTACTTATGAATTCATCTCAAAATAATCAGGAGGAACTTAAGATATTCTATTGTGTCTGTATATAATATTATGTAATGTTAAAGAAATTTATGAGAAAACAGGAAATCAATTATGATAAAGTATCTATTTTCGTATATATACCAATATTTTAATATTTATGGTAGAAATTAATTTTCAAAAACATTATTAGTTTTTCATTTAATAATAAAATTTTGCCAAGAAAAGTTTGTGAAAGTTTTTTAATTGATTTTATAACCAAAACAGATAATTTAAAAGTTTTAAGAAGTCAAAAATATTAAAATTAAATTTAACTTTAAATTTAAAATTGTTTTCAAACTTAAAATTTTAACTTGGATAAATATCCAATTTATGCTCGATTATATTCAGAATTCTTTTTAGTCTTGTAAAAAATGTCGGTAAAAAATATAAAAGTTATACTCAAATTATTGGAGAAATTTATGTAAAAATTTGTTAAATTGCATAATTAATTATCACTTTAACCTTTCTATTGGATTTAATGTATATTTAACTTAAGATTTTCTTCGATTTATAAAAAAAATTTATCGTTACAAAATCCAAAATTCAGAAATATTGAAAAAAAGAAAAGGATTCATCGCTGATTCCGTTGATAAAGTGTAAATCGTGTCAAAAGGCACTGTCGTTATTGAGTAATAATAAAGGATAAAAGTCTGTGATGGAACAAATCTTGCAGTTCGATGGAGGAATATGTCAAATTTTTTTGGAAAAATGCACTTTGTGAAAAGTCATGCAAAAAATAGTTCGAGAAATTGTAAAACGAAGACTTTAGCAACGAAAAATACCCTGGAAGACTTTCAGTAATTAATTATTATATTCTTCACAATGATTTGGAGGGAAATCATGGTTATCAACATCGAAGGTCGCAGAAATGTATAATGTACGCCACAAAAACTGATTCAGGAAACATGCAATACGCATAAATGCTTATGAAAATAGAGAAACAAAAACAACACGATGTACACTTGGATAAGCCACTCCGTGAATGCCGAAACAGAGTTGTTTATATGGAGGGATGACTTCCGACTACCATTAATTTGACTCTGAAACATTTACAAAAGGGTGCAAAGTTTTAGAGGTTGTCAAAAAGAACCGGATGAATTTATAAAATCTAGGACCGAGTCTTTTTACCGTAGGAAAATATTCAAATTTCCATTAAGAAGGCAATAAGTTGTCGATAATAAGGCAATAAGTTGTCGACTCACAATTAAATATTAATATACAATATAAAAAGTTATATTTTTTTCCGTTCTTTAAAAAACGGATAAAACTTTCCGATCGATTTAATATTTTATGCAAATCGCGTAATATTTATGTAGTACCCGTCCTCCCCGTACTACAAAATTTCCTGGTCGATTTTTACACCATTATTTTTCTTTCTAAAAAAATTATAATTTTATCAAAAAATTCTTTCAGCATAAAAATACACTTAAAAATTTCTAAATTTAAGTTTTTCAAAATTTTTTGTTTATAATTCATGAAAATTGTAATTATTAACAACTGAATAAATTCAAAGCATAAATGAAAAATATGAAAATAAACTTTAATACAAATAAAAAACTCCCAAATATTTTTTAGAAGCGATTTTATTAAACAAAAAAATAAACATTTTCCAAAAAATTTATTCCAAAATTGTACATTAAAAAAAAATTATGTATTCTATGTAAAGAAATAACTTGAAAAAAAAAAAAGAAAATCCCCCCTTAAATAAATGCATTTTAATTTCGTCCATAAAAATGAATTTCGACCAGTAAAACACGTCCTAAAAAAAATTACGTGAAATGTTAAAATTAAAATATTTTTATGTTTTCGGAAAATTACATAAATAAAAAACATTTTGGAACATTTTATTTTAACAGCACATTTTTTTATTTTGGTTAAATTTAGACAAAAAGTTTGTTTAGTAATTACATTTCAGCCTGTAAATTAAATTATTTGGATTAAAAAGATGCTTTCAGATTAAAAAGATTCTTTCAGATTAAAAAGATGCTTTCAGATTTGTTTTTCACAAATTACTAATTTTAAATATGAAATTTGAAACGACAATATCCTAGTTTCTGTCTAACAAAATTTTCAATAATTTTCTCTGAATTTCTGTCACCATTCTGTAATCTAAATCCTTTTTCATTGTCAGTATTATGGATATGTCATATTTGAGATAGAAAACTATTTTGTCAAATAAAAATTTCAACAAAAAACTTTACAGGTGAATAGACAAGCAGTCTAAAAGAATTTCTATTTCTTAAATCAGCCCTAAAATAAAAACAATATTAACTAAATCCATTTTTTTACAATTTACTAAACGTAATAACTTCATTTCTTCCAGTTAGTTGAACTACTTAAGCTTAACTGAACAATTTAACAACAACTCTTAAAACTTTTACATTTTATATCGATTACTAGAATTTTTGTATCCAAGGATTTATTTTCCCTCACAACAGCTCATTGCACTAATGCATTTTCACATTATATGTAAGTGTATATAAACGTAAATCCTATTAAATAAATTTTCCGAAATGTTTTTCCCCCCCAATATTACTGAAAGAATGCATTTTCCCAGAAACATGAGTTTTACAGCCAGTAAAATAAATCTTTTAAGTATATTACAATGTTGTTGGGAAAAGGGAATACATTATGAAAATCACCGGAAAATATTTCGATTTTATTTTAATTGTTTTCTTGTTATGAGTTTTTCAGTTGACTTCAAATCAAAAGATTAAAAGAAAAATTCTTGGTTTTCTTTAAAATGTAGAAAAAAAAAATTCCGAGAGATAAATAAAAAAATGAAAATTGAGAAAATTAATAGTGGAGCATATCATTGTTTTTTGGGTTGAAGAGTTGAAAATTTGACTGACAAGGTAAAATGTATACAAATTATTTATAAGCAGATTTATGTTGATCTGAAGGAATAAGTTTTTTTTAAAAAAAAATAAAAAATTGGTGTTGATTTGCTTGAATGAAATTTAATGGTTTTTGACGGATTTGGATGACTGAAATTACTAAAAATATTAATCAACAAAAAATTTAATTTTATTAAATGAAAAGTTTTCTTGGTATTTTCATAGTAAAAGTCAAATTTAAAAAACGATGACATTTACTTGTCATGGAAAATTATTATTGTTGACGATTTTTTTTTTTTGTCATGGATGAACATTAATTGATTTAAATTATGGAGATTTGAATAAAGGTTTTGGGGAATTACAGTAAACTTTTGTAGGTGTCAATGTTACATATATGGAAATTTATAATTTACATTTAATTTTATATATTCAATTTTACTTTTTGGCGTTTTTCAGCTGTAAATTATCACTTTAATTTAGATTAAGAAGTTAGAGTAATTCAGGTGGATTTTTTGGCTTCTACTTAGTTGGTTCCAAAGATATTTTTGTTTTACCTTATATAAATTTACTGAAAACAGCTTTTTACCCCATGTAAAAAGAAGAGAATGATGCGGAGTTTCTATAAAATCCAAAAATTGGAAGAACCTCCGAATCTTTCTGTTCTTCCCACTATCTGCAAAGTTAAGATCACTTCCTCAGATTGTGGTCTTTTCCGGTAACAACGTTCATAATTTTAAACCAATTATACATAATTGTGATATAGTCGATGGGTACCTTTTTAGCTCTCCTCTGGGAAAGCACTAATTGTCTTGACATATTCTACAGCATTATATTACTTTAAGGGGTGTAATTGTTTTTTCTGGTATTAAATAATGTCAACAATCAATAACAATAATGAAAATATTGAAATACTCCCCTAAATAACAAGACATATACTAATGTTTTAGTTTATTTGTAGTTAATTAATTTATTTCTTGGAAAACTCATAACAGATGTAAAAATTTCAAAAAATCTGTTCACTAATTTAAGAAAATCAAAATAATTTTCACCAAAGAAAATCTTTTTAATTTCAATATTTTGACAAAATAAAATTGTATTACGAAATACGACAAAAAAAACTTTTTAAATTTAAAACATAAAAATCTATTTTTATATAAAACTTTCTTTTCGTAACCAAAACAATTTAATCAATCAATCATTTAATAGAAACGTGTTCTAGCGACTAGAATGAAAATATTCGGTGGGCGTCAAAATTATAAATGAAATTTGTTTTATTTTCGAAAAACAAATCGAATTACTTAGTAAAAATCAGGTGATCAGCTGTGAGATAAAATAAATGATTTATTTAAAATAATGTTTTTTTTTTTAAAACAACAAATATTTTTATATAATAAAATGATTGATGAATTTGAATTATAAAAGTTTAGAAAGATTTTTTCTGCAATGGTGAATTATTACGAAAACTTATTTCAAGGTTGATAAAATGTTGAACAATAAAAAGACTTTTTTTTCGAAATATCATAATTTATTAAATTTATTCGAATTTTGGCAACTTTTTTCGATTATTGCTTATGTGATAAAATTTAACCAGTTTTTTATTCACGGAAACTAGTTTCATAATTTTAGATTATCTTCAGTTTTGGGCATGACTTTTTTTTAAAAAAAGTTTTACTTGCACGAAATAGTAATAATTCTTTCGAAAAGTTTCTAGCGCAAATTACTTAATTTGCTAATGAGAATGGCGCTGTGCAACTGGAAAATTTCGCGGGAAATGATGATAATGATTCTTCTTAGATAAACAAAAAGTTGCTTGGTAAATAATTTAAAATAAACATTATTATTAAAATAAGAGTAAAATTAAAATTTACTTTAGGAAACTGGGGAAACACTTTTGTGTGGATGTAGAAAATTTCAAAGTGCATTAAAGTACCAATAAATCCAATTTACAGTTGTCACTATTATTGCATTCGAAACGAATTACGTACCGTAATCTCCCTCTGCAATACTATTGCAGAGCGGGAGCCATAAATAAGTATTAAAACTTGACAATTCGTGCCCTCAACTGACATTTGAATTGTTATTGAAATTTTAATTTTATTTGCACTTCAAAAGCGTAAAGTTTTTATTTTGAAGAGACAAACTAAGAAAAATTAGTAATAATCAAGGAAAAATAAAATAAAGAAAAATTTAACAAAGTGCGACATTAAAAAAATATAAATCGCTTTGCACCATTTTCTTTTTAAAACAAACCTAGTCATATATGCCAACGATTATGGCAAAACATATGACTAAGTGGTTTCAATTAACCATATTTCCAGTAATGGACATGATGACCATAACAAGGTTCATGGCCAGAGCAGATTTGTGAATAATGACGACCGAATATTAAATTGTACATCATACTGACTGCATATTTTCCATAAAATTCTATTATACGTTTTTACTCTTTAACTATTTTTAACTCTTAAATTTGGTTACAAGGTATTTTTTGTCACCATTACACGTCATTTACGTCAAAGATAATTCCACGATACACCCATTTTGAAAAAAAAATTTAATTACGTTTTACATAACAACAAAAAATCAGAATTTTCTTTAATTTCTTTAAGATTATTATTTACATTAACTTTCGAAATCTTTGAAGGAAATCTAATCAAATGTTTAAATATAATAAATAATAATTTATTTTCAACATTTTTCATACTTAATTAAACATTAAAATTTTAACAAATTTACCACTTTTGCTATAAATAAATTAGGTTAATCATTACAAGAAAAATATAATAAATACAAGAAAATTTTAGAAAACAATTTTTAAAAGAAAGTCAATATAAAGTCTCAATTTACTAGAAAATATAACCGCCATAATAATATTAAATAAAAAAAAAAGATTTAATGGAAAATTAAAGTGTAACAAAACGATAAAAAATTTTAGATTGAAAATCAAATAAAAATTTCACCGAACAATAATTATTTTTTATTTACAATAATAAATGTTTTGTTAAAAAAATTAACATTATTTTTTATTTTTTATGAAAATTTTCTATTTTTTGAAGCAATAAACTTTTATAAATTCATTTTATTTTTGTGCGATTTTCTGTAGGCTTTTTACAAAAAAAAAAAAACACTTAAAAATTTATATGAAATTTTAGTTTTAAGTTGTAAAAAAATTATATAAAAAAACAATAGAGAATTATTATCTTTTTAAAGGCCATTTACTAAAAAAAAACAAAATGGTTAGATTTTAATTGCAGTTTTTGTAATTAAACAAAAATTAAAAGTGCATATAAAAAATAAGCATAAAAAATAAGCATAAAAAATAATTAATTATTTTGTCAATAGAAAGTGTTTTTTTCTGTTTAAGTACAGAGTGATTAATAAATTTGTTATACTATTACTTTTTTTTAGAGTTTCATAAAAGGAAGCAGAGACTCTTCATAAAGATTTTTGGTAAAGAAAGGTAAAGTTTGCAAATTCACTGGTCAGAAACCTTTTTGCGGTATGTGAAAGTATCACACAAGCATAATATTGAAAAACAACAAGCTTGGCCCTCAAAAAAATTACTAAAACATTCAAAACTCTGTATCCTCGGTCAATAGAAGGGACAAATTGAGCATCTCCTTGAGTTCTCTCAGAAGAAAACAAAAAAAACCCGTAAACTTTCTTGTAGGACAGTACTAGCATTTGTACATTCTTGGGGTACTGCGAGCTGAACAAGATTCGCACATTTTTCGATTGTTAGATGACCAACCGTATTCTGATTCTTTGAGAATGGAACGGCGGAGCACTTACTATGTTAGTGTGAGATATTGATGACCAAACGGCTGAAGAATGTCTACTGATATACTTTTGAAGCGTAGGAAACATAGAACATTTCGCTCTTAAGAAGTACAGAACTACTTCTGCACTGCTTGAGAACTACTAGGTTCTAAAGCAGTACAGAACTACTACGCGAAAATCGTATCGATACGATTTTACAATAAGTTAACTGGCTAGAGTCGAATGGACAGTAATGTTGTCCTCTCTGAACTTAAAATTATTTCAGAATTGAAACAATTAAAATAATTCTAAAAGTGAAATTTAATGCAGTTCATCAACTGACAATGTGAAATACGAAATTCAGTTAGGATTGATGATGTTTACTCCAAGTTAATGATACCTCTTGATTTTCCTGCTGCTCTCTATTTGAATTTTGAGAACTTTCTTCAGTTATTAAATGAAATCTGATTTAGAAATATTTAAATTAAATTAAATCTTATTAAAATTAAAACTTATTTACAAATATTATTGTAGAATTCTCTAAAATATATTAAAAATATAGAACCATTTGACCTTAATTACAATTACACAGTATGCTTTATTAAAATTCAACATTTATGAATTATATAAAATTAAAAAAAAACTTGTTTTAAGCATCATCACCGAAAAATACACTTTATTGTGAAAATACTTTAATGAAATTTTTCTCTAAAAAAACACACACAAAATTTCAACTGTAAACAAAAATAGAATTAGCACACCGATCTTTCAAATTAATTATTAAATAGTCAATACAGAACTAACTCAGAACCAAATTAAACTTTTTTTTTTAATGAAACTCATAAAAATTTAGCTCAGGGATTTACTATTAGTCAGCTAATTAGTAATATTTCAAAATATACAAAATTATTATTGCACCAAAAAAAAAAACTACGATATCACAAAATATAATTTGAGACTTTATTTCTCGCAAAAATTTCATTCCAATTAAATATTATTTGCCTTAAAACTCACAAACATTTTTTCATAAAATAATTAGTTAAATTTCAAAGTTATATCATAAAAATTGCATAACTTCATTAAAATAAAACGAAATATTTGCAATTTCGATAATAAAATACAATAAAAAAAAACATACCTAAAGCATTAATGCTTTTTATGTCTTTAATTTTGTATATTTTATATAATTACATAATTATTAAAAAAAAAAAATCCAAAATAAAAATACAAAAATATAGAAAACTCTTAAATAATATTTTTGAGAAAATTTTTGTCTGTAAAATTTAATGGATTCAACTATAAAATTTCAAGAGTCATTAAATGTTGTCTGTATACTCAAGTTTTTGGTTGAAAATTTTATACATTTTAACATTAAATTATACAAGAAAACAAAATACATTTTTCAAATGTATCTAATTTATGCTATGAAAATTTATGATTCTTCACTGTATTTACTAGAAATATCAAAAACATCACGTTTCTAGTAAAGTTTTAAGCAAAAAATGAAGAACTATTAAATACCAAAAGATGCACCTTTTGTTACAAAATTTAGATTATATCTCAAATAATACAAAAACAAAGTAAATTAAAATTTAAAATTTAACATTATTTATGTTTCAACTAATAGTATCTTGAAATTTATCAAAATTAACCTCAATAATCATTTTACAAAATGTTGAAATTTTTTTTTTCTTAGTTAAAGTTTAAGAAAAACCAAAATTAGAACGTTTCACTGCCTCCCAGTATAATAAAGTTACTGTGAACAATTTCCACAAACTATTCACTATTAATTTCCTTTCTAAACTTTTGCTTACCAATTTTTTTTCTGTCAGTTCTTTTTGGTATTTTTTTTCTTCTAATTTGTCAAGTCATGAAACAATTTCATTTTTGTTTTCCCAAAAAAAAAAAATTAGAGATTTTATCAACAAAAATAAGTTTATTATTTTTGTGGTTAGGGAAAATGATAAAATTTGATTTTGTATTTTTTTTTATCCCTAAATTGTAGACTTTGTGGTGTCAATTATTTTTTTTTGTGCTAATCACAAAAAAATATATTCTTTTAAGTTTTTCTTCAATTTCCCATCCACACAACAAAATCCACAATAAAAATATTAAATTGGAAAAAAAAAATATCCATTTTTATTTTCGTGAAAATTTGCTGTTTTATTTTTATGTTTACTAATTAATTTTGTAACTGAAAATAAAACTATCTAAAAAAAAGGGAAGAGTTATTATTACTACTATTTTTTTTACAATTTAATTTTACATCTAACAGAATTTAAATAGTAAACCATAAAAAAAAATATGTTTACAGATGGCAAAAAAAAAGCATAAATTGTACTGATTTTTATCTTTTGCCGGAGAAAAGCAATTTAATTAAACAAGTTTTTATTTTTTGGTTTGTGGAAAGCAGGAAAAATTGAGTTGAATTGTAATAGTTTAATTTAGTAATTAAGATTTTATCGTCGATGGTTGGATGAATAGAAAATAACCGATTCAAGAGAATACCACACATTCAAGAAGAGTGAGGTCTTATAAATTTAAATCTAGCAAAAGTTCACTGAAACGATTTGCAGGAAAAAGGTAAACTTCCAGAATTGAGCCTTAAATTGTAAGAACTATAGAACAGGAATATAACTGATTTTTATTGAATACTGAATAGTGAAGGAATAAAGGGTTAGAAAACACTCAATGATTGAAACTTTTTTCAATGCTTGAATCCAATTTGAACCCTTTTTTCTTTTTTACTAGATTCACTATCATACTCTTCATTTTCCCTTCACATTAGTAATCTGCAACGATGGACTACTCTACTGAGCTAAATATTTTATCGACTGAACCTAGAGAACTGCTTCCCATTCTTGTTTCTGTTTCATGAAAACCTAACTGAAGAAATAAAAGAACCCAATAATTTCACTTCTTTTAAAAATTGCTTCATGACAATCTCTCAGAAAAATTAAAAGAACTTACAAATTAAGTATTTCAATCATCACGACTTGAAGAAACTCTAATCAACTTTTAACAATTATCGCAATTTGGGAAAACTGTTTGTCTAATAAACCCGACAAATCTAATGTATTTCATGTTTTTAACTCCATAAATAGTCATGATGATTTTTTTCACATCCCTGTTTTTTTTTAAAACATTAATAACCAAAAACTTACTCAATCATAAAACCAAAGGAAAAAGAAAATTCTAAAATAAATTTCATTGCCTCAACAACCTCAATTGATTTTGTCATTGATATACAAATTCCATTTCTTTATTTATTTTTTAACCTAAACTTCCTACTTTTTTGCTTCAAAAAAATTTACTTATTAGAGCATTTTACCATAAATTTATATATGTATGAAAAAATGTCTATAATTATAATATCATTAATATTCTTCGGTTTGTTGCATATCAAATGATCATATCATATTTCGATTTGCATGACTGCAAATGCACCACAGATGCAATATCAACAACAAAAATTAAGGAGCTTTTCATTTCTTCTTTTTTCTGCCTTATGTAATAAAATTCATTAGAAAAAAAAATCATATGCCTTCGTCGTCTACCTAGAAAACTATCTAATTTGCTGAAATAGAGACATAAAATACAATTTTTTTTTTTTTTGAAAACCAAAATTTCCATTCCTATATTTCTATTAATGAAAATTTGTCTATTAAAGTGAAATACTATCTAATATTGCATCTGGCTTACTACACGCCGACAAAAAATATAAAATTAATCTGCTATGCCATATGTGCAAGAAATACATTAAGATAAAAAGGTGTTTTTGGTAAACTTTTGTTTTTTGTAACGATTGATGTGGATATGATCTGTGTAGAAAAATAACCTAACCTGCTATAATGGACTGATTCAACACAAAATGTGAAAAATTATTAGATACATTAAGGCGTTAAGATATTATATTGAAATTACACAACATGTTACCAGAGCGAATGTAATTTTTATGTAGCTTAAAATTAGATTTATTTCGGACAACAAGAAAATTTAAATTACAAGTTATATAAAAATTAGTATTAATATTAAAAGGTAACGAGAATTTCTTGAAACTTTGTACGTTTACTATAAAAAGGAAACCATATAAGGCGGAAGATGATGTTAAATTTTCATTAATTTAAGAAAAACGTAGCATATTAAACGGCATACGTGAATTTTTATTAAAAAATTCGAGTTTCTAATGAAGATTAGTGAAATACTGAAGAAAATAAGGTAATCTGTGGTTACAATTTTTCGGTATAATTCTTTTTATAGTTTAAGAGGTCAGAACCACAAAGAAAACAGTTTTTCTAGGTGGAGTAAAATAACCAATTTAAAGTTTTTTGAAAACAAAAAAATTAATGAATGAAGAAACTTTTATTAAACTTTATTATACAAAATTAAATTTAATGTTTAACTCTATATTAGTAAATTAGGGTTATCGTCCAAAAACAAAACTATGTAATTTCTCTAATAAAACAAGCAATAATTTAGCTACTGTATGGGTGTTATTGTTCGACCCACAAACTTTTTTGATCAGATATATAAAAAAATATTTCTTCAAACTTTTTGGAAAAAAAGAATAATTCAGAAAATAAAATACAAAAAATATTCACAAAAATTTAGAAAACCAGTGAATAATAAATCAAAATGATTAATGTTGTATTGTAAAATTTCTAAGTTATCAATATTTTTCATGGAAATTCCAAATTGAAAATTCCAAATTTTTATGAATCAAAAACTATAATTAAGTATTATAAATTTTTCACTCCGACTACAATTTATTTTAAGCGAGTAAAATTACGAAACTAACCAAAAAAAAAATTAAGATAAACGGAAATTCATGATGGTGCATATTGCAAGCCGGAAGGAAATTTGAGAAGGATTCCCTGTTACAAAATTATTTAACAAAAATTCTTTATTTTTATGACATACATAAATGCAGTTTCTTCCAGCTGGCAAATTGAAATATTCTTCAAGTGGTTTCTTTTCGTTTTAATAAAAAATAAAAATTTATGAAAACAGATGTTGTTTTATTTTATATACATAAAACATTAAATAATTTTTGTAATTTTAGGTGTTTCGGATTTTTTTTTTGTAGTTTAAATGCAGACATAAAATTTATATTTATAGTAAAGAAATTCATAAAATTTTATAATAAATTCATATTAAATAAGTGAATTAACGAAATAATATTTTTAATAATTCAACTACCCAGCGGGAAATATAGGCAAGTCTTTCTATGGAAGCTTTAGAGAAGCAATCATTTGAAAACAAATATTCCGTGGAACTTATGACACTTGTAAAGTTGCTTCTGAGTAGTGAACATTCTGGAAGCGAATAAATTTATGGTTTCATTTGTATCAGTGAATGAAATTTTCTAATAAAAAATTCAGAATAATTTCGCAAAGTTGTGGAATTATTTATTTATTTATATATGTTATTTCCATTCAAAATGATGTATCCTGCATACATTTACATATTCTCTTTGCACACACAACCCAATGATGTATCCTTTATAGATTTCTTAAATATATTCTGTTTGCATTGCAAATAATGTATCCTATGTGCATTCCTATAGAGAAGAAATGGGTCGCCTTGCTTCTGTTTGTGGACATGCTAGTGTAAAAGGGATATAATATAGAATATGAACAGGCATGCTTCGATAGATTCTAAAGAAGGGTTCCGCATGTAGAACTGTATGCTTCCATTTCCCGCTGGTTGCATTCTTAAGAAATAAACGTAGGGAGATCAAACGCGTTCAGTCGTTATCCGAAAAACATGCTCAATAAATTAAAATATGTTAAACACGAAAAACGAGAGGAAAATCTTAAGAAATGGAAATTTGTTCTAAAAGAAAGAAATCGAAAGAAACTTCTCTGTTGCTTGCTTCAGGAATACTTTCTCTTCAGTTGTCTTGAGCTCATTTAATCTTTAAATTCACCATAAGAAGAGAAATCCAATATTTGAAGTCTTTAAATCGACAATTAACTCATTTTCCAGGTCTATTATTCTAATTTTAATATTCACTATGCTCCCCACAATAGTCTGTGTAAAAAAAAACCCTTTTATTCTATATAGTTTCTCTAATAATAATAATAAAGTGTATTTTCACAAAGCGACTATATAATTATTTTACCAGGACCAATTTGGTATACACCACTGAATATACTTTAGTAGAAGACCAATTACAAATTTTTAAAAAAAACTAGTTCAACTAAAATTACATATTCTACAATCCTACAGCATCAACATTATACAAAAAATCGATTAAATTTTCATTTTCATATAATAATACCATCTGAGAAATTATGTTATGATATTATAAATTGTTTTTATAATATTTTTCATATAAAACACAAGTTTCATTTTAAATTTATCATCTCTGATCGTATTGTTTTGTAAATACAGATACTGACTGAAAAAATATCTGCATAACCTAAGGGAAATTTGTAGAAATGCTTTATAATTATATAGATTTCAAAATTGTTTATTCCATATTTTATTACTGATTGTAGCTCATCTCTGGATTATACTCATCATAAAACTAAAAACTTTGCAAATTATATGATTTCAGAAAAAAAAAAATTACAAATTGACGATATATTTTGAGGACAATAAAAAAAGGATATAAATTATTCATATAATTTGCCAAAAAAAAATTATCAATCATAAATAATTAACTTAACCACAGACAAATTTTAAGTTGTTACTATGTGCAAGGACAATCAAAGAATTAATAACAAACTGGTATCATGTTGCAAGGAGACAAAACAAAGACGTAGCATGTTGCAAGGACACATTTATAAGAATCAGAAAGTTTTTTTTCTTATGTTGTTATTATTGACTTAACTAAAAGCAGTGTAATATTTGTGTATATGTAAATTTTTCCAAAAATATATAATCAACTATTAAATTGAATGAATTGAGAGTGACACGCAACATTACTACTTGTGACAGTACCTGTGAATGAATATTCACAAAAAATATTTATAATAATCAAAATAAAATACAATAAAATAATTTTCCACTATTTTTATTCGTGATAAACAAAAAGAAAAGTATATTAAAAAAGGAATAAATTAAGGTGTGCTCTATATTTGTGCACAGTTTAATAAGTTCAATGTAAAATATATAAAAGAAAAGTTATTGTATTTCAGTGAAGCATGGAACTAAATAGCATATAAATAATAGTGTAAAGAGTATAAGATATAAAATTTGATTGTTTTATATATTTAAGGGTCCTCTAAACATTTTATTTATTTTTCAGTTGAATGGAGTGAAGGATTTAGATTTATTGTAGATAAAGGAATCCGTGCCATCAGCAATATAATACCAATGTCAGCAGAAGAAATAATGCTGGTAATATCAATATCAGTGTTTTATCTTCAGCCTCTTTGGAGGAAAGCTTTATAATTTGACTAACTACCAATTATACCAACTAAATAAAAGAAACAGTGAGTCCGAAACGGACTGTCCATCCTACACTAATTTGAGTGTAATACATAGTAGGAAATTCGGTTAATTCTAGTTGAGAAAGCCAATATCAGTATTTTACTCTTGGCTAAGGATATTACTTGTTCACTAGCTCAGTAGTAAGACTTGGAGTAGTAAAGGGTCTTTTAATATTATGTTGCTAATTTTATAAGAATTTTTATAATTTTATAAGAAACCTACTAATTTTATAAGAATTCCGAATCATAAATGTATTATTAAAAAAAGTTGTAACTTTTCAACCTTTAAAAGCCCTGAACCTTTAGTATTTGTCATAATCTTAGAATTCCATTTTACTTCAAAGTTTTTACTATAGTACTTATTTAAAGCTAAGAAAGATATTTCTAAATATACAAAAAAAGGTAAAATTCATTGAAGAACTTTAACAGATATGCAATAATCTGTAAATCTGATGGGCCAAAAACTGAACTAGTTTATAATCCAATTTATCTTACAGTTACATTAATTAGGGCTTTTAATACCATAAAATGCTCAATATTTAAATATTTTGTGATTTACTGCGCAATTAAATTTCCACCACGATTTACTTTACGCCTAATTAAATCCTAGCTTAATAAATTTTATAAAATTCCGTAAATATTTTATAATTAATAGTTTTGTCAATAAAAATCAATAATTTTCCAATAAATTATTAGTTTATATATAAACATTTCTACACAATATTCTGTTTAAAAATAATGATTTTGATGGTATTTACCTATTACCTTCCAGAATAGTTCAAAAACCCTTAAACTGTCAAAGTATATCCATTTTTATTCTATAATATCGACTTTTTTACCTATATTTCAATATCGCTAATTCCTCTAATATATACAATAATAATAAAAAAACAGAGGGTTCAAAAAATTATCTGACTATATAAATTTCACCCTAAAATATTTACCCTTAAAAATAATTCCATTACTGATAGCTAATCGATGAAGTTAAATTTTGGTATAGCATTTTGATAGACTAACCGGGGTAAGTAATCTTTATTATACAAAGTTATGTCAATAGTTAAATTCAATAAAATTAAAGGTTTCTAGTAATTTTACGTTACAAAATTAATTCTGTAAAGGCGTCTACGTAATTTTTTGGTAAAAGTTTAAATTTTCAGAATTTATTGGAAATTTTCAAATTTGTGGATACATCCTAAATCAATTAAAGTGTTAGACCTGTTTCAAGAGTTACGCCAGTTAAGGCCTGTTTCATAGTGCGAGTGGCTTTTGACAGAGTTTTAGTTCAAATTATTTCTGTTTAACAGATATAATTTCAGTGTAAGTTTAAACGTTATCTTCGGCTTAAATTTAAGTTTAATATAAGTGGCAAATCACTTGAGTTTTAATTTTAAAAAACCGGCATTTAATGTAAAATTTATAAAAAATTAGTAAAAAGTTTTGTAAATTAAGATATATATAAGTAGGTAGGTTAGGTCCAGTAAAACTATCTTAGAGTGAGAGATAAAATTGGTTAAGAAACATTTAAAGGAGTGCAAGCAAGTGGCGCGCTTTTAAAAAAAAATTCCTGGATGTCAAAAAATTGCAGATATTTTCAATCATAATAACATTACTTTCTAATTTTAATACACAATAATAGACATTCCCTAGTTTAAGTAAATTGAAAATTCCCTAGTTTAAGTAAAATGTACAATTAGGAAACCGAATGAGTTTGAACTGTAAATTTTGAATTCCATAGTCAGTTTAGATAAACTTAAGTTTAAACTGTCACTGTGACACTGGCCCTAAAAGTGAAATTATGTAGTAAAAAAATAGAATTTTGAAAGTGTTTCAAATAAACATGAACTGTGTAACATAAATTATTGTAAATAATTTTTATTAAGTACATCGATTTATAGAATTCTATTTACAGAATTCCATTCTAGAAGGAAAGTTTTACTAAAACTATTTATATAGTTTATTATTGATAAAATATAAATAAGTAACAAAAAAAATATTCTGCCATATAATTAAATAAATTTATTTGTCACATATATATTTTATAAATAAATTCACTGAAATGTAATGACAACTGTTTTTATTTAGGTCAATTTAATCACTGTATTATATATAAATCTATGTTAATATTATATGTACTTAAAAAGGGGATGAGCAGAAAAGCTCATAAAAAATATGAAATAAAATATATGTAAAACTGAGGTTTTTTAAAAGCATTAATTTTCCCAAAAGAGTTTAATGTAAACGCATATATAAAAAATAGTTAAATAATTCATATTGTTGTGTCACTCAAGCACCTGGTAACCATTATGATTTATATAAAAAAAAATTTAAATAAAAAAATGTTTAAACAAGATTTTGCAGCTAACATAAGCAATCTTTGCAGGGCAAAACTGCTGTTTAAACAAAAAACAAATTAACAGACAAGACTCTGATCAATGCAAATTTAATTATTAATTTAATTAAGTCTATTTTGTATCTGATATTTATGATGTTGTCACAAATACTACGACTGTTATCTAAAAATTTTGACGTTTATACTGAAATATCTAAAATCAAAATTTCATACTGTAAGGAAACCATAAAAATTTGAATTAATGCGTCAAAAGAATACAAAATTACAAATAAAATTTATTATTCTGTTAAGTTATAATCCTATTTGCATGCCCCTATAAACTTAAAAATACAGAAATTTTTGACAATAGCTATTCAGTTTATCATCAGATTAATAAAATCATTGTATATAAGGTTTCTATATATTTTCTTAAGATGATTTTTCAAAAAATATATTAAACACGTCAAAACATAAAAAAAGAAATCTAAAATTTATTGCCACTTATACAATATATAGTTCCTTATTTGCTAAACTTCTTTATCAAATATTAATACTACTTGTAGAAATTTATAGAAATTTAGTTCTGGTTTTAGAATTAAAATAATTATAATTTTAAGATATTTTTTTTGTATTTATAAAACAAGATAATATTATAATTTATTTAAATATTTTCATTCGTTGGAAATAATGTTTGAATAATTTTATAACAATAAACACTTTGTCTAGATTATAGTCTAGTAAACACTACACAAAAGTTATCCTTACGATAACATGGTTAAAGTTAAATCCAATTCAAGACTGTATTCTGCAATTGTTACATGATACATCGTTCTAATCAAACGACACATCATTCTGAGAAAGTACGGTGCGTCTAGTGTCAGATTCGCAGAGGGAGGATCTGAGAAGAGAGGGAATCAATCGTACATGTCAACCTCTGCACTGTCCATCAATGCGAGAAAGGAAACTACGGATCCTATATAGATATTTCTTTAATAATTTATCATTTATTAACAGAATGAAATAAGTGGATGTAGTGAAAAGAAAGTATTATTCCGATAGCAGTTGTACAACACGCATATAACTGGTATCTTATGGGGTTTGTTCCTCTGAACATTAACCGAAGAAACATTATGGTTAAATTATGAGGAATATTCAATATATTAACTGATTACTATATCTATTTGAATGAATGAAACTATATTAGTTGTTTATTCGAAGTAAAAGGCATATTTTTTGACTGTACTCAATTTCGAATCTATAAAAATTGGTATTAATTTAAAGTAAGACTAAAAATTAAGTCCCGAAGACGAATTATTTGATTTCCTTAAATATAGACAATATGAAAGGTTTAAACTTAAAAACAATATAAGCTCCGACACTTTCTAAACCTACCGGCTCTAATAATAATTCAATAGTACGGAACTAAAACTATAACCACAATAATTTCAAGGAAATCAAAATCACAATTAATGATTTGTGGCATTGACTAAGGAAATAATAATTATAATTTGCCAAACCTTCATTTATATTCTTTTATTTGTAATTTAATTTTTGAATTTTAAACCAATATTCAAATCATTAAATTATATTACAATAAAATAAATACCAAAAAATGGACTAGAAAATTACAAATCCAAACTATTTCTTATTTGTTTTGATTTATTTATGCTGTTCTCTATGTTTTTATTGGAATTCTTTAATTCGCGTTGTTTTTTTTTTATGTTAAAACATAAAATAAATTAAGCAAAAAAAAAAAGTATGTATTTCAAAAAGCCAGAGAAAATAAACATTCTTCAATACAACAGAAAGTAATGAACTTTTTTGCAATGTTTTTTTTTTCTCTTTATGTTGTGTTTCTTGGAAAAAAGCGTAACAACACAAATGTTATTATAAAATCACTGTTGTTGCTGCTGCTGGGACCGCGATATCGTTAACTGACACGAATTTTTTTCAGTTTCTTGTTTCTTGTTTTTAACTTTATAATTTCGTGTATCACAAAATATAGATTATTATTTTTATTTTTTTTTTTACCTGATGAATAAATTGAGTTTGAAAATAAAATCAATTTTTTACATAAAAATCAATGTGGTTTTTGTACACGGAAAAATTATTTATTTATAAAATATTAGGGTTTTTTTTTATTTATTTACAATTTCGTAGTGTGAAATTTACAAAATATATAAACTTAAAAGTTGACTTTTATAATTGAAATTTTGCAACAATACTGTAAGAAATTGCAATATCAATGTTGTGTATTTTTTTGGGAAAATATTAGCAAGACACGAAAAAAAGGGCCATTTAAACATAAACAATGATTTTTTGTGATGTAATTTGAAAATTATTTCTTAGTTAATTACTTAATTAAGTTTAATTCAAATAGCCATGAGAATTAGTTTTATTTTTAGTTTTTTTTTGCTACATCGGCGAAAAATTGTAGAATATTAACTTGAAATCAAATATAGTTTTTTTTATGTATAAATAACAATTTAGGAAGTTCAATCGATTAATATGTGTTTTACATATTTCCAGTTTGGAAATTATGTTGTCAAAATAATCTATTTTGTGAATTTATTGTTAATTAGTTTGAAAATACGTGTAGTAATTATAGAAAATTAAACATTTGAAAAAAATTGAAGATATTAAAAAAGACAATCGATATTAATTAATTTATCCATGAAATAATTTTTTCGCAATAGACAATCAAATAAAGATGTGTTCTCATTGAATTAACTGATGTAAACAAATATGTTCAATTCATTTTTGAGTTTAATTTAACAAAGGTTGATATTAACCTAGAATATTAACTACATAATTATTTCTAGGCAAGTGTATTTGCACTGTGATCAAACCACCTTCAACAAAATTCTGAAAATAAGTTATATTAAAAATTTTTAAAATATTGTTATTAAGTCAAAAATTAAAATGAATATTTTACTTAGGCAGTGTACTAAGTTGGGGTGGATACAGTTGGTACTGGGTTCCAATTTAGCCTGAGACATCTATTTTGGTTTGAATTTAATCATCTTTAAATGAGTACCAGTTATAAAATTAGAGTAAAGTTTAATTTTAGGATTGGGTAAAATGCTAACAGTTGAAGCTAACTGCTGACAACATCGATTGGCGAACAAAATCTATTAGCTTGTTGCAATTAAAATGTTTGTTTACTATAAAAAACATGGTTTTGAATCCATATAAAATTAGTAGTCCAAATTGCAATGAAAAATGTTAAGAAACTTCAAGTACTTGAGGCCCAGCGCTGCCAAATGAAATGTACAAGGTATAAAAAATAATGTCCGTAAAGTTAGGGCTTCAGAAAGGCGAAATGAATATATTATCATAAAATTTTAACATCTATAATACTATTACAGAACAGAACTGCTCTTCACCTCAAATTCCAGAATACTAGTCATGGAATTTAAGAAATTTTTACTAATAACATACCATATTAATCAGTGCTGAAATTACTTTCAAGAAATCTATGTATTCAAGCAATTAATATCCTTTAATAGAACGCTTGGTAATAGGATTCGATCCTAATCTAACAGGTGCTAATAGAAACTCTAAATACTTAAAAAACTACATTTCTGTCTGTACAATATATAAATTAATACGTTTGATTGACAACAGTCTCATTATTTACATCAGCAAAGTAAATAACAAGCCTCAAGAAAGCAACGCCAGGAAGTAACTAGTAAATATATAATAAATCACAAAATTTTGTGAAATACTTTCTACTACAATAGTTACTTCAATAAATTGTTAAACTAAAAAAATTTTCTGTCCAACAAAAACTAAACAATTTTTTAATTTCAATTAGTAATAAGATTTGAAAATATTAAAAAGTTTATAAAAAAAAAATTAGAAAGGCAATTGACCTATTCCCCCTTTTCCATTTCTTAATCAACCAACCATTTTAAAAATACAAAATTACAAAACATTGAAAATTTAATATTTTTCTTAAAATTATTATATTTTATTTATTTTTCTACTCAAATTATTAATTTTTCCACAAAACTGTAATAAAAGAAAAAAAATTATTTTCACACATAAAACATTTCCATGTAGAATTGAAAAAAAAAAATTTTTAATTTAAGTAGAAAAAAATTACAATTTAAAAGATTTTTATCTTTATTTTTTCTTACCTGTTGAAATTTTATTGCTTTTTGTTGTTGTTGTTGTTGTATAATACGTCAAAAGAAAAATGACATTCGTTGATGCACACAAAAGTCAAAAACAATTTTGTTTTTTTATATTTTTAAAGTGCACAGAGTTTATTCACAAAAAGAAAAAACCAAGAAAATTAATTTTGTAAATTTTAATAATTAATTAAATATGGAAAATAAATAATTATATTAAAAAAAAAAAATATATAAAATTTTTACAAACACTTTGAATAATTTTTTAAGCACAAATACACTTTTTTTTGTTGTTTTTATTATTATTATACAGGTAAATTATTCACTAATAGTAATACACAGGTGTAAAACACAAAAAAAAAAAAAAATTGGTGAGATCACTTGATTTTCTGGTAATATCACAAAAAAAAAATGTACACATTTGCTTATATACAAAAACAAAATGGAATTAAAAATGTATTGGTAATATGTTTTAAGAAAATAAATTTCCAAATTTTTCTTGTAAAAATATTGTAAACAATTTTTTTTTTTTAAAAATTCCAAAAAAAATTTAATAAATTCAGAGTTGATCACGTAAAAAAAAAATATATTTTTTTTTAAACAAACTTTTTATTTTAAATTGCAAAAGTTTGTATATAAACTTTTTGGAGAATTTTTTTTATCAAAAAAATATTATTGCAATTGACAGGAAAAATATTACAAGACTTTTTTTATTTTTTTTTAAATTACTTAAATTCAGGTAAATTAATTTTTATTTTAATAACACTTTAAACTTTTATATTATTATTAAATATACTATAAAAAAAAAAAAACTTTTATTAAGTACAAGAGATTCGTGTTAAATATACAAAATTTATAAAATACTTTTTTTTTTTGACAATTAAAGAATAAACGGCGCGAAAGATTTTCTCAAAAAAAAAAAAAAATATTCACCCGACAATTTTTAAAACAACGTCCGAACCGCACAGAAGCTTGTTGTAAACTAAATTCAAAACAAGAAAAAAATACTCAACTGAAACAAAAAACTCAAATAAATTTGAAATTTCTCATTTTCTAATGAGAAATTTGAAATTTATTTGAGTTTTTTGTGTCAGTTGAGAGTTGAGTATGGAAATTCAAGTTGTCGGGCCACTGTTTTAGCAAATGTTGGAAGAAGAGGTACTATTTTTTTAGATATGATACTTTTGCATATGAATTTAAATAAATAAAAAATCTAAATATTGCACAATAATTTATTAAATTATTTAAGTTAGATTTAATGCCAATGTAGTACACAAAATTTCATTATGAGTAAAAAGAGGAAAATGGCTAATAAAATTCAATAAATACCATAAGAGATAAGACCTAAATGAGTTTCTTAATGTAATACGAATTTATGGTATATTAAAGTTAATAGTGTATGTACTTAATCCAAAGTATTCAATGAATATCCGAGCTTCAAGATACAAATTAGACAAAATACAATTATTAATTGAAAACTCGGCATTCTGCTGGCAACAGCCAATAAAAAAAAAGGTAAAACTCCTTAGTTTGAAAATTAAATTTTGTCCCTTTTCATAATTACGGTTGGAACAGATGAATAGTAAAAATTCATTTTTAATGTGTGTCGGAAAGTTTGTTTTAGATTAAGCAATAAAACTTTAGATTTTTAAATTTTTGTACACAAAACCAAAGAAATATACACTTGAAAATAAAAAGAAAAATTATGTTGTGCATATTTTATAAATTATTTGACCTTAATGTTTTCTATAGTACAGGTAAGTTTCTTGAATACACATATTCATAAAATTAATTTTGTTTGAGTTCTATAGTCGAAAAAAAGAATATGAAAGCTGTCTATTGACTGATATTCTTTCTCTTTTTTTTCTGGTAACATTTCCAATAATAAATGTACACTAGACATCTTATTTCTTGCAGAAAACCTGTTTAACTGGCTTCCTTTCCTCTTACCTTGAATTTTTATTAGATTTTTAGTTTGTAGATATTTGTTAATAAATAAAATTGGGAATGTAGAGGATATAATTTTTGGTTGAAAACTAAATAAACTTGTTTTATGAAATGAACATATTAAAATATTGTTGTTGTTTTCAATATTCGACAGATCTTAAGACTATAAATAATTTATGGCGACAAAAGGTTCAAAGATAAACAATTGAAAAAGAAAAAAAATTAGAAAATGTTATAGGTCAAGTGTCGATTATATTGTATATTTGAATCTTTGATAGTTGAATGTTATAAGACAATATACTAGAGACATAACTTAGATAGATATAAGAGTATAGGAAATTAACGTATATTTTTGTTAGTTTCTATTGTGTTGGTTTCAAATATACCGCTATATAAACCAGCACAAGATTATTTCTGGAGATTTTCCGGCAATTATATGATTTTTAGAATATTTTTGTTTAAAGAATAAGGATATTGGTAGAATTTAAGTAAGTACATCGGTAAAAACCGCGATTACGTTGGTGCAAGATTATTAAAGCTACTCTGGTTTAATTTCAGCTGTGAACTAGAAGTTCAACGAAAGTAAAGAAGAATAAATGTAGAGTACACAGTTGTTACGGCTGCATAATTTTTTTATTTATGTTTAAATAATTTAATCTAAATTATTTTATTTCCATAATCGGATTCAGTAATTCTTCTCGAGTAATATCGATACGATTTAAACACATGAAATATTTTAGTAAATTAATTAGATGAATATTAATATAAAAGTTTTCATAAAGTATATTCGGAAATAGATTTAGATTTATTTTAATATAAATTGTAATAAATAATCAATTTTGTAATATTGAAGCTGAGTTTATTATAATCAAAATATATTATATATAAATTTTATTATTTAAATTTTCAACAACAAATCTAGTTCAACTATTAACATGTAGTAGATCATAAAAATAGCATATTACATCTATTTTTTTGATATCTTTCCTTTTCTTTTAGTATCTCTTATATGATCTAGCCAAAATGTTTCATCTAAAAATTACATGCATTCATATAAATTTTCTAAGACCAAACATCTCCATATTGATTTTGTCGTTGCTCTTTTTTCTGATTCTGTGTATTACTATATTGTTCATCATCTGTTGGTAATTGATTATTTTTATTTCCTCGTATTACAGGTGGTATTTCTAATGGTAATTGTGATTTAGAAATACCAATATCTGAAGTTGATTTTAAATATTGGTCACGATTTTGTTTTCTTAATTCTTCATATGATACTTTATGTTTTGGCGGTTCTAATGGTAAATCAGGATCTGAGTTTACATCAATATTTTGTCTTTGTGGTTGTTCATCTATACCAAAACTTGGACGTTCTGTATCTAAATCTAATGAATTTGATTGTTGATTACCACGTAAATGAAAATCATCATAAATTTGATCTGATTTTGGTTGCATAAATGGTAAACCATATCCAGCTGAACCTAATCCTTGATCTGGTAAATATGCTGATGTTTGTTTATGCTTTGCACGTAATATTTCACCAAGTTTTGAATTTGGTAATTGCATTATTTTTTCTGCACATTTTCTTTGATAACTAACTTTACCAAGAAAATATCCAAAAATAACACTAACAACAACTTTTGGTATCGGACCAAATTTAGCATTTGGTGCTAATTTACCATATTTAACAGCATAATATGCAGCTAAACCAAAGCCAGTACCCAAGGGTAAAGACCGTTGAAAAAATGATTCTGTATTACATTCACGTAAAATTCTTAATTCATCAGATGAAAATTGATAATTAGCAAGTGGATGTCGATGCCGGGATGGTGTTTGGTTATCAGGTGTTTGTACACCTGCATACGGCTTATCATCACACATTTCACAATATATTGTAAATCAAGTAATTTTATATTTATATGAATATTACGTGTCTAAAAATAAATATTTATTAATAGCTACATATTTATAAATATTTATGTATATAAATTCTACAAAATGTTTAACTATATACTATAAAATAACTATATACTATATACAATAAAAAGTGGTGAAATTAAATAATTTAGTAAGTATATATTTGTTATTTTTTTAATATAATTTCATGGTAACATTTTAATGTGATAATTATTTTGATGGAAGAACAAAAATTTTAGAAAAAGAAACATTTTAATTTTATATTTAATCACAAAACACTAAATAATTTACTTACAAAATTTTAAGTTTCATCACAGGTCGATAGTTAGCTTTAAACTGTCAAGTGTCAAAATATGTCGTTATAGTTTCATTTAGGGTTTCGTTCAGAAAAATAATATAAATTTCGTAGAAACGAAATTTGGAATTTCATTCTAATATTTTAGAAAGAGAAGGTTCCGATTTTTTTAATTATATCGACTATTAAAACTTTTAAAATTATAACTTGTACGCCCTTCATTGAATAGAATAAGTAGACTATGGACGCGCTCTGAAAATAGAATTAATTATATCGCTTTTTTAATGAAATAATATAAATGTTTGAAATTTTGAATTGTTATTTCTAAACTATTTAAAATCACTTGTTTAGAAAAAGTATTTAAGGCGCTTTCATGATCATTTATTCGAATGTATGAAATTTTATGAAAGTATCTAGCCATTTCCTAGCCATAAACACGTTGTATAACTTTTAACTTTTTCCGCTTCGTCAATGCATTCAATTATCAAATTCCAAATAGTTGAAAATTAAATAATTTTATAAGAAATTAAAGATAATCTAAACCTATCTCAAAAAATTACTGCGATATTTTTTTTACTATAATATAAAATTTACTATAATATTTAATTTAATCTTTATAGTTTGCAATTTTTGAACCTATTAAATTTGTAAATCAATATCAAAAAACTGCTGTCATTTACAAATTACAATTTGATTTTAGACAACTTTTTTTTAGGCTGGGTATAGAGAGCGAAAGCAAGCGTTGATTGTAGATGCAATATTAACAATTTAAATTGCTCTGCGTTGTTATACATACTTTCGTTATTATTATATTACTATAATTGACTGGGTAAAATAATGTCAATAATAAGAAACTGTCACTGTCAAACTGAGTCCAGTCAAGAAATATAGCTAGCTAATTTCTGTCGCAAATTTTATATTTTATTTCGACTCAATTAAAACATTTCGCTTAATTACATTCAAATTATAGATAAAATATTAAAATGCAGTGTAGTTTAAGGACTGTTTTAAATTTAACTCTTAAGGTAAATCGAGTAAATTGAAAAAATTAATATAAAATTTTCCTCTTTAATTATTATGCAACACATTTATAATGTAACCTCTATTTAAACATCCTATATATTCTAACACATTAATAAAAAAAAAACATTTATATTGATTGGAAAGGTCAAGAAGTTTTTTAATTACAATAACCATACTGATAATTTTGCAATAAAACTTTTTTTTTAAAGAGCCCACTGAAGACAAATGGAGCGATTTTGGGTTCTTTAAATAGTCGATTTTATTCGGGACAACCTGAAGCCGATATAGTTGTTATTGGATCTGGACCAGGAGGTTATGTTGCAGCAATTAAAGCAGCTCAAATGGGCATGAAGGTAAAAATTATATATTTTTTTAATACAATCCAAAATTTATTTATATTTGTATAGACCGTTTGTGTCGAAAAGAATGAAACTCTCGGTGGTACATGTTTAAATGTTGGCTGTATTCCTTCAAAGGCTCTACTTAATAATTCACATTATTATCATATGGCACATTCAGGTGATTTAAAAAAACGTGGAATAATTTGCGGTGATGTTTCATTAGACTTAGAAGCATTAATGGGCCAAAAAACAACTGCTGTTAAACAATTAACTGGTGGTATTGCACAATTATTTGCAAAAAATAAAATAACACGTATAGATGGTCATGGCACAATAACAGGACCTAATGAAGTACAAGTAAAAAAAGCTGATGGATCAACAGAAACTGTAAAAAGTAAAAATATTATGATTGCAACTGGTTCTGAAGTTACACCATTTCCAGGAATTGAGGTAATTTGACACATTAAAAATTATTAAAAATTAGTTTAATTTTAATTATTGTAGATTGATGAAGAAGTTATTGTTTCAAGTACTGGTGCATTAAAATTAAGTGGAGTTCCGAAAAAGATGGTTGTTATCGGTGCCGGTGTTATTGGTTTAGAATTGGGTTCAGTATGGTCACGTTTAGGTGCTGAAGTTATTGCTGTTGAATTTATGAATTCAATTGGTGGAGCTGGTATTGATGGTGAAGTTTCAAAAGCTTTCCAAAAAATCTTAGCAAAACAAGGAATACAATTTAAATTGGGTACTAAAGTCACAGGAGCAACAAAATCTGGCAATAGCGTTACCGTAAATGTTGAAAATGCTAAAAGTGGTGACAAAGAAGACATTCAATGTGATGTTTTATTAGTATGTGTTGGTCGACGACCATACACAGAAAACTTGGGCTTAGAAAGTGTTAGTATCGTTAAGGATGATAAAGGAAGAATACCAGTTAATGGACAATTCCAAACAGTAGTACCAAAGTACATAATATAATAAAATTAATAAGAAAAAATTATAATAAAATTATATTTATTTATTGTAGCATATTTGCTATTGGTGATTGTATTCATGGACCAATGTTAGCCCATAAAGCTGAAGATGAAGGTATCGTTTGTATTGAAGGTATAAATGGTATGCCAGTACATATTGATTATAATTGCGTACCAAGTGTAGTATATACACATCCGGAAGTAGCATGGGTTGGCAAAACTGAAGAAGACCTAAAAAAGGAAGGTATTGAATATAAAATTGGTAAATTCCCATTTTTGGCTAATTCAAGAGCGAAAACAAATAATGAAGCAGATGGTTTCATTAAAGTTTTAGCTGATAAACAAACAGATAGAATTTTGGGTACTCATATGATTGGACCAGTAAATCAATTCTTATTTATTTATTAATATAATTTTTCATAACTCTATTTTATTTCAGGGTGTCGGTGAACTTATTAACGAAGCTGTTTTAGCACAAGAATACGGTGCATCAGCTGAAGATGTTGCTCGTGTTTGTCATGCACATCCGGTAGATTAAAATATATTGTTTAATACTTTTCAGCATAAAATTATATATAATTATTTTAATTACAGACATGTTCTGAAGCCCTTCGTGAAGCTAATTTAGCTGCTTATAATGGAAAACCAATTAATTTCTAAACAAAATCTGAAAGTTAAATTAATTTAAAATATAACATTTCTTCATTTATTTTTTGAGCTGAATTTGAATATAAAATGAAAATAGTTCGAAAAGATGTTTTTATGTAAATTATGCGAAAGATACTATATTTGATTAAATTGTAATTTTTTTTTTGTTATTATAAAAAACCTAATATCATTTTATCAGATATTTATTAAATTAAAATGAATTATTTAAACAAATAATAGTCAAATTATTTGTTAAACTGAATTATAATGAACCGGAAATAATATAGATATTAAATTAATGGTAAATATTTTGCAATAAAAGATGAAATATTAAGAGAAAAAATAAGAGTTGTTTATTTTGGTTGATAACATAAATTGGTTTAAATAACTATTAATGGGATCAATAACGCGAATGCAAATAAAAATTAGGGTTCTGATTTGAAAAAGAAATATTTTTCATAACGGTGGTATCATAGTTTAGAAAATTTTGAGATATATTCACATAACCTCATTTTCATTTCCTTATCAATTATGTTTTTATGGTGAATATTCAATTTAAACTTTGACAATTGACACTTTGTAAACATAACCTTAAGAAATAACGCAAATAAACGATAAAAAGTGAAAATTCTAAACGTATTAAAATATATAAATTAATAATAATCACATAATAAACAATGGCCAATAATGTGACGGCTGCAGTTATAGCAAATAGAAATAAGAAAAATTTCTTAGGAGTTCCTGCACCTTTAGGTTATGTGGCTGGTGTTGGTAGAGGGTATAATTTTTCTTGTTATTACCACATAAATTCTTATTACATGTTATTTATCATCCAGAGCAACTGGTTTTACAACACGTTCTGACATTGGTCCTGCACGGGATGCTAATGATGTTTCAGATGATCGTCATGCACCGCCAGCTGCGAAGCGTATTAAATGTTATGATTTTATTTGACTTCTTTTATTAATTTATATATTTTAGGCAAAAAAAAAGAAGAAGAAGAGGAAGATGATGAGGATTTAAATGATTCGAATTATGATGAATTTAGTGGTTACAGTGGATCACTGTTTTCAAAAGATCCATATGACAAAGATGATGAAGAAGCAGATGCGATTTATGAATCAATTGATAAAAGAATGGACGAAAAACGAAAAGAATATAGAGAAAAAAGAATGAAAGAAGATTTAGAGAAATATCGACAAGAACGGTAAGTAAAAAAAACATTCTTTTAGATAAATATTTATTACAATTTCATTTTCAGACCAAAGATACAACAACAATTTTCAGATCTAAAAAGAAGTCTGGCTAATGTTACCAACGAGGAATGGTCTACAATACCTGAAGTTGGTGATAGTCGTAATAGAAAACAAAGAAATCCTCGTGCAGAAAAATTCACCCCATTACCAGATAGTGTACTCTCTCGAAATCTTGGTGGTGAAAGTCAAACCAATATTGATCCAAGATCTGGGTTGTCCTCAGTGGTGCCTGGTGTTGCAACTCCGGGTATGTTAACACCAACGGGTGATTTAGATTTACGTAAAATAGGCCAAGCAAGAAATACTTTAATGAATGTAAAGTTATCACAAGTTTCTGATTCTGTAGCAGGTCAAACTGTAGTTGATCCAAAGGGATATTTAACTGATTTACAATCGATGATACCAACTTATGGTGGTGACATAAATGATATTAAAAAAGCCCGCTTATTGTTAAAAAGTGTACGTGAAACAAATCCAAATCATCCACCTGCTTGGATTGCTAGTGCACGATTAGAAGAAGTTACAGGGAAAGTACAAATGGCCAGAAATTTAATAATGCGAGGATGTGAAATAAATCCATTAAGTGAAGATTTATGGTTAGAGGCGGCCAGATTACAACCACCTGATACAGCAAAAGCTGTTATAGCACAAGCAGCACGACATATACCAACATCAGTTCGAATTTGGATTAAAGCATCTGATTTAGAAACTGAAATGAAAGCAAAACGTCGTGTATTTCGTAAAGCACTTGAACATATACCAAATTCAGTAAGATTGTGGAAGGCAGCTGTTGAAATGGAAAAACCAGATGATGCACGCATATTATTATCTAGAGCTGTAGAATGCTGTAATACAAGTGTTGAGTTATGGTTGGCATTGGCACGCTTAGAAAGTTATGAAAATGCTAGAAAAGTTTTAAATAAAGCTCGTGAAAATATTCCAACTGATAGACAGATTTGGACTACAGCAGCTAAACTCGAAGAAGCTCATGGTAATATTCATATGGTTGAAAAAATCATCGATCGAGCATTGTCATCTCTAAGTGCAAATGGAGTTGAAATTAATAGAGAACATTGGTTCCAGGAAGCTATAGAAGCTGAAAAATCAGGAGCAGTACACTGTTGTCAAGCTATTATTAAATCAATAATTGGTATTGGGGTGGAAGAAGAAGATAGAAAGCAAACATGGATTGATGATGCTGAATTTGTTAGTATACATTTTAATAGCAAAAACTGTCCAATAATATTTTATTCTTATTTTAGTGTGCCAAAGAGAATGCATTTGAATGTGCTCGAGCTGTTTACGCTTTTGCACTGCAGGAATTCCCATCGAAAAAAAGTATTTGGCTAAGAGCTGCATATTTTGAGAAGAATCATGGTACACGTGAAAGTTTAGAAACATTATTACAACGAGCTGTTGCACACTGTCCAAAATCTGAAGTACTTTGGCTTATGGGTGCTAAATCAAAATGGTTAGCTGGTGATGTACCAGCTGCTCGTGGTATTCTTTCTTTAGCTTTCCAAGCTAATCCAAACTCTGAGGATATTTGGTTGGCAGCTGTTAAACTTGAAAGTGAAAATGCTGAATATGAACGTGCCAGACGTCTATTAGCGAAAGCTCGTGCATCTGCTCCAACACCGCGTGTTATGATGAAATCATCTCGTTTAGAATGGGCTTTAAATAATTTACCAGAAGCATTAAAATTACTTGAAGAAGCTGTCAAAGTTTTTCCAGAATTTGCCAAACTGTGGATGATGAAAGGTCAAATTGAAGAGCAACAAGAACAATTAAATGATGCTGCTAATACATATACAACAGGTTTAAAAAAATGTCCAAGTTCTATACCATTATGGATTTTATCATCACAATTAGAAGATAAAAAAGGTACATTAACTAGAGCACGTTCAATATTAGAACGAGGACGTTTAAAAAATCCAAAGAATGCTCAATTATGGTTGGAAGCCATACGAACAGAAATGCATGCTGGTTTAAAAGATATAGCTAATACAATGATGGCAAGAGCATTACAAGAATGTCCAAATTCTGGTGAATTATGGGCTGATGCAATTTTTATGGAAGCAAAACCACAACGTAAAAGTAAATCTGTTGATGCATTAAAGAAATGTGAACATGATCCACATGTTTTATTGGCTGTGTCAAAATTATTTTGGTCAGAACATAAAATGCAAAAAAGTCGAGATTGGTTTAATAGAACAGTAATTTATTATTTACTATACACAAATATTATAAAAGTTTAAGTTTTGTTTTTATTTTTTTTAAGGTAAAAATTGATCCAGATTTAGGAGATGCTTGGGCATATTTTTATAAATTTGAATTAATTCATGGTACCGAACAACAACAGCATGAAGTATTAGAAAGATGTACCTCTGCTGAACCAAAACATGGCGAATATTGGTGTAAAGTTAGTAAAAATATAAATAATTGGTGTTTTAAAACAGCAGACATCTTAGAAGGTGTGGTTAAATTAATAGCAATACCAATATAATATTTTATTTTTGCAATTAATAAAGTATAATTTAAGAGATTGAAATTTTATTTTAAATTTTATTGTATATTTTAAAAATAAGGAAGTACGACCGAAAATATTTTTCTAATAATATTTGATTGAACTTAATATGCTTTAATTTTTAAATAATATTTGAACATAATATACTTTAAGTACCACATTAAAATACAAACTTTCTGAATTGATCATCTCTAACATATTTATTGTATCTTAAAGTATTAGAAAGTTATTGACTAGGAAAAACACTTAAGAATATTTTTACTTTAAAATAAAGTGCTTTTTTATATAACTCGTAAGTGCTACCGTCTTTCAGTAATATGGTAATTCGTTGTTTGTTATCAATGATAGATTTCTAATTCGAAAAAATCTTATCAGCATAAAAATAATATGCAATATTCAGATTTAAATTATTTTATTATATTCATTTTTTATGCTATCGTCTTTTATTAATAGTTTTACTATTTTCAACTATATCAGAATATCGTCCATTAATCCCAAGACCAATTTTTTCCTTAACTTCCATCATCGTTTTTTCGGCAATTGCAGTTGCTTTTTCACGTCCCACATCCAAAATATACCATAAATATTCAGGATTTTTTAAATAATCATAAATTCTTTTACGAATTGGATTAATATGATCAATTATTGCTTCAGCTACTTTTAATTTATATTTTCCTGTATCAATACCCTTCGCTTCTTTACAAATTTCTTCAATACTCTTACCTGACATTATAGAATGTATTCCTAATAAATTGGTAACACCCGGTCGAACAACTGCATCAAATGTGACTTCTGATGTAAAATCTGTTATAGCTTTTTTGAGTTTTTCAATAATTTCTATTGGTTCATCAGTTAAATAAATACAACTTTTTGGATCTGGATCTGATTTAGACATTTTTTTCATTGGATCACGTAATGAACGTACTCTTGCTGTTTGTTGACTATAATCAATAATTGCATGACAATGAGGAAATGTTATACCAAATTTATGATTAAAAATTTTTGCTAAATGTTGACATAATTGAATATGTTGTATTTGATCTTCACCAACTGGAACATGAGTAGCCCTTTTGTTTAGTACACCAAAAAGCATTAAATTTAAAAATTTTTCAAGAGATATAAAAGTAAATTGAATACAAACTTATATAACATGATATCAGCTGATTGTAATACTGGATAAACAAATAAACCAAGTGGAATATCTTTCAATTTTTGTGTTTTTTCTTTGTACTGTGGTAAATGACCAAGTCGTGCCATTGTACTTAAACAACTTAAAATCCAATTTAATTCTGTATGTTGTTTAACTGTAGATTGTACAAATAATGTTGATCGATTGGGATCAATGCCACAAGCTAACATAGTAGCTGTTAGTTTAAGTATATTTTGTCGTAATATTAAAGGATCCTAGTGAAATATTTTTCCAATAATAATAGATTTTTTAAAATATCATTTTTATAATCTAAAAGTCTTAAAGAATTGTTTATACAGACCTGAGGTAATGTTATTGCATGTAAATCAACAATACAAAATGTTACATTCTCTCCACTTTCCTGTAATTCGGTCCATTTTTTTATTGCACCTAAATAATTACCAATATGTATTGACCCAGTTGGTTGTATTCCAGAAAATATTTTTTTTGGCCATATTACTTCTTCTTCCTTTATTTTTAAAATAATATTTCAGTTTTGTCATAAAATTAAATTTAATAGAATTTACTTTAATTTGTTTTGTTGAATAGTTATTTTTTTGAAATAATTTCTTTTTAGTCATAAAATATAAATTTAATTTACTTATTTTTTTGAATAAATTCATATTTTAATATAATATTAAAATATATTTTGTGTTATTTATAAATTTTTGACGTACAAATTAAGCTGATTTAACCTAACGTTTAAAAATCAGCTGGCGAATATTGTATTTTGTATTTAAACTAAATGATAACCCAACTATTTTCTAATAGGTGGCGGGAAACTCAGCCATACAGTAGAAGTAGATGTAGAAACATTTCGGTAAATTTTTTGTTGTATTTTGTTTTTTGAAGTCCAAAGGGCTTCTCCAAATTTTATTTCATAAAGTTTTATGAACTCCTACTCGCAAACGGGTCAATCTCGTTTATTACGCTAGAAGATAACTGAAAATTCAATATTATTATTACTATTAGCTTTGTATATAAATTTTAAAATTATAATTACAGCTGATGCTGCTGACATTGTAACAATTAGGACTGCCAGCTTTATTGAACCAAATATTTTTACAGCATCATTGTGTTCGTCCTTTTTAAGTTGTAAAACAAAATTTACAATTTGGATGTTTTCTCATAAAGTTATGATAACTAAATATTATAACTTGAGTTCAAATATGTCCCCTAACCAATGAAACTATTTTCATAAATCATATGAAACCAAATTGGATCATATGATTATTAATTAGGGTTACCAATTCGATCATTTTCACCGTAGTTTTCGAGTTTGAAGAGTATCTCCGGGTCTTCAGGTTAAATATCTTTCGGGTTTGTAATGTTTTAAGGTTGGTAACCCTGTTATTAATTATTAAATATAATTTTTTTTATCGTAATATTCTTATATTTTTAACATTTTCTGCGAGGAAAATTTCATAAAATTTACGATAAAAATAAACATATAATTAAAATTGACAATATTATGGCACTTTGTAGCTTTAATATACCAAATGGAAATCACAAACTAGTTTCTGGTATAAATTTAAAAATAAAATGTCCGGAACAAGTTGTATTTGAAAAAATAACACTACAAATAATACATCCACGACCTAATCGACAATCTAAAGATGAAAATGTTGAACATTATTACAGTTTATATCAAGTTTCATGGATTACTGTAAATAATCAATACAAATGTTTAATATGTGGTAAATTATATAAAAAAATATATGATTTATTTCCTCATATTAATTTGCATAGGTAAATTGTATTATTAATAATTTTGTTTTCTATATTAATTTTATATTAAATATATAAATCCATTCTTTGATTATAGAAACGAACGACGTTACCAATGTAAATTTTGTACAAAAAATTATTTCTCGGCAAGAGCCTTAAAAAGTCATCAAAATAAAAATCATTCGGAACAAATTGATTTTAAATATTATTGTCTAATTTGTGATAAAGGTTACATGGTAAAATATGCATTTATGCGTCATATAGAAGCAGAATCATCTCGTAAAAATTTGCCAATAACCTGAAGCCCATAATATTTAAGTATGAACAAGCTGTTTTATTTGTTTTTTCATAATTATTTACTAATGATTTTTATTAGCTTGCATTTTTTAACAATTTATAATTTGACGAAAAATACTCATGAAGGTTATTTAATTTTTTTTTATTTAATATAATATATTAACGAATAGTGAATTATTTACTGTAATAAAATTATAAATTGGCCAATAATTATAAATTGGCCAATAATTCAATTAACACGTTACTTGTTAAAAGTAAAAAAAAAAATGGAAACGAAGAATAAAAATTATCGGATCTTATAAAACAATTAATTATTTTATTTAATTATGTAATAAATAATTACACAAATTAAAATTTTATTTATACATAAATCAGTTTAATTGAAATTATTTATATAAATTACATACATATATAAATATAACTTCAGTTTTAGCAACGTAATGAAAAAATAAATGAAAATCATATTCGATAACAGATATTTTAAAATAGTATTATAATTTATGTTTAATTCAAGTACATGAAGTTATCATTTATTTTATTTGTATACCAGAATTGTGGAAAACACAAAAATTTTAATAGAAAAAATCTTAATCTAAATTATATTTAAAAATTTAAACAGTACTTTCGCTAACAATGCTTAATACGAAGATTTTTATTATTAATGTAAAAAGTATTTAAGTATATTTAGTCAGATTTATAATTTAATAAGTTTAGGGAGACTGAGTCGATAAATTTCTGTATTTACATTTCTGGTCTCAAATTTTCATATTGTATCACTTAATTTTTACAAATTATAGTCGATAAATTTTATAGTTGTGTAAAATATTATATAAATATAAAGCTGGTTTAACTTTAAAAATATAACAATTAATATGAACCGAAAAAAATTAAGTTTATTATAAAAAATGGCAAGTTTATTTCTATATTTTTGTTGGAAACTATATATTAAATGAATAATTGCAATTTTATGATAACTAATCTATCGCAAGTATTATTAAATATCAATCAAATGGGACATCTGATGTAAAATCTGTTATAGCTTTTTTGACTTTTTCAATAATTTCTATTGGTTCATCAGTTAAATAAATACAACTTTTTGGATCTGGATCTGATTTAGACATTTTTTTCATTGGATTACGTAATGAACGTACTCTTGCTGTTTGTTGACTATGATTAATAATTGCGTGACAATGAGGAAATGTTATACCAAATTTATGATTAAAAATTTTTGCTAAATGTTGACATAATTTAATATGTTGTATTTGATCTTCACCAACTGGATCATGAGTAGCCCTTTGGTTTAGTACACCAAAAAGCATTAAATTTAAGAATTTTTCAAGAGATATAAAAGCAAATTGAATACAAACTTATATAACATGATATCAGCTGATTGTAATCCTGGATAAACAAATAAACCAAGTGGAATATCTTTCAATTTTTGTGTTTTCTCTTTGTACTGTGGTAAATGACCAAGTCGTGCCATTGTACTTAAACAACTTAAAATCCAATTTAATTCTGTATGTTGTTTAACTGTAGATTGTACAAATAATGTTAATTGATTTGGTAGCTAACATATATCTGTTGAATTGAAATTTTTTCCTTTTAGTAATAAAATGTAAATTTAATTTACTTATTTTTGTTAATAAATTCATATTCTAAATATATATTAAAATATATTTTGTGTTATTTATAAATTGTTGACGTACAATTAAGCTGATTTAACCTAACGTTTTAAAAATCAGCTGAAGATAATTGTATTTTGTATTTAAACTGTATGATAACCCTACTATTTTCTAATAGGTGGCAGCAAAATCAGCCATACCGTAGATGTAGAAGATTCAAATACACTCCTTTTCCCAATTTTATTGGATGAATATGAGAGCCTTTCAAATGGATTTTAAATTGAGCCTTTTATAAATGATTATTATAATTTACATTAAAAACAAAAATAGTTGAAAAATTCAAGTTGTTTCAAATATGAAAAATTCATTATGTTTATATCATTTGGTTTGTCCATGCAGAAGCTCGCGAGTGCGCACTATTGGTTATTTGCAGTTTTTTTTAAATTTTGAAAATAACGGCATTGAAATTGATTGAAGCAATATTTTAATTGTTTCCAAAGCAAAAGTTTATTGTTTGCAAACCATAAGGTCAGATATATATTATTTAAGTATATGTACTGCAATTAATTTTATAAATCTAAAGTTAAAATTATTGTTAGAAGAAAGTTTTATTAGGTAAGGTGTTAGGTAATTATATTAGGTAATTTTTATTAGGTAAAGTGCTCATTCTAAATAAATTTAATATTTTTCTTAATAAAACTAAAGAAATATGAAGAGAATCTGTAATCATTTGACTATAAGGAAAAGGGTTTGCGCCACATGAGAACCATTATGTTTATTCTGCAAGCAAATAATCAAATCTATTAAGCGATGTGTTGTTAAAAGACAAAATTGTCTAATATGTTATGAATTTTTAATAAAAATAAGGTGATCCGCTCCATGATACGCGAGAAAGTCCTACCTTCATAGAGACCTGAATATAAATACAGTTGACGAAGAAATTACAAGAAATTGCTGTAAGACATTGCACCAGATTAGGCAATAAGTCAACGAATAAGCAACAAATCTCCTATATGTCAGCTCGATAAGAAGATTAAAAAGAAGAAGACCGGCCTTGAGTCCTAATAAACAAAAACACAACTCAACTGTTACACTTCACGTATTTTAAGATTTTTTCAAAACAAATTTAATGGTTGGTCCACTGTGACCAGTTTTAATGCTACAACGATAAAAAAAAATAATTTAAAATCTACAATAATGCTCCAGGAACGATAGTAAAATAAGAAAAAAACCATCTGGAACCACGAAGTTTTTTTCTGCTTAATGTTCTTTGTTTGATAAAAACATGTCGTTGTTGTCCCACACCTTCTAAGTCCAGCTATATGCTTTTTATCATACGTTTTCAGAGGACATGGTCGCAAACGATTGATATAAATATTAAAATAAGACTAAAGGACGTTTATTTAATTCCAAATTGCAACGAGTTTATTATTAAATAATTACATTTTATTAAGAATTAAGACTGATAACTTTAATCCAAAAAAATTGTACATAATATGGAAATTATCGTGGCAAATAATGATATTCTTAGCTCCTAGATGCAAACGGGACAACTTCGTTTAATACGCTAGATAATTGAAAATTTAATAATATTATTACTATATAAATTTTGAAATTATAATTACAGCTGCTTCTGCTGACATTGTAACAATTAGGACTGCCATCATTATTGTACCAAATATTTTTCCAGCTTTCATTGTTTTCGTCCTTTTTAACTTGTAGAACAGAATTTATAGTTTGAATGTTTACTAATAAAGTTATGATAACTAAATAATATAATTTGAGTTCAAATATCTCCTTTTTATACGAAATTGACGATGTAATTATCGACAAAATCCCATTAAAGTTTCGTTTTAATTTAATTGTAATAATATAATAGATTGGCTGGTTATAATGGCATTAATTAATTTTAACTAGTAATTAGTTAAATTAGAACAAAATAATAAACTTCTAATTTTAAATCAATTAATTATTTCTATTGTATTATAATACTTTTTGCATGTTTAATTTAATTATAAATTCATATTGTTTCAGCTCGAATATTTTAATAATTATTCTTTTCATCAAAAAATTATAATTAATTAAAAGTGGAGTTATTTTGACTGGCTCATTATTAAAACTTTTTTGATTTCCTTTAACATTTTTAAAGTAGGGAATAAAATTTTAAAAAATTGTTGATGTCCAAAAGAATTAGAACAGAATTATTGAAGGGATCCTAAGTAAAAAACGGCAAATTCACATATGAACTCATATAATGAAAAATTTAATGAGAAGATATAACGATTAATTAAAAAAAAGGAATTAGTAAGATTGTTAAAGTTCAAGTTTTATCTCTATAATAGAACTTTTTAATTCTCGCCAATATAAAATCACAATGTGGAACAAGTAAATTATAGAAGGCCTTATTATATGTCAAAGTTTAATAAAAATGTGAAATAATTTAAAAGCGAGATATTATTATTATTTCAGTCTTATCAATAATTACTCAAAAGTAATAATTATTATTAAATATTTGAATCATTAATTATAAGACTATATATAATATTATCTATTATTTTAAAAATAATATAATATAATTAAATTTTTAATAAATAAATTTTTTTGCATAAAAAGACGATACTTTGATTGAAACTGCAATATTTAGTTATCATAACTTTATTAAAAAACATTCAAATTGAGTATTATGTTCTAAAGGACGCTATGAACGTTCTAAAACTATTTAGTCTAATAATATTACCAGTCCTAATTGTAGCAGAGTCAGAAGAAATTTTTTTCCTTGTAAGTAAATTTTTATAATTTCAAAAATATTTATTTAATAAATATTAAATTTTAATTGTTTTTAGACTGATTCCGATGAATTCGATCCGAATCAGCCTATTAGGATGCTTAAATGAGTTTGAGACAGACGAAAATTCTACAATAGAACTTTCATAGTTTTTTATGACTGAAAATAATCTTATTGTAAAATAAAATGTAAATAAAAAAAAACAAAAGTTATTAAATAAAAGTCATTTCACTTAGCTGCTTTTTTGTATTTAAACGTGACTTCTAACTCTGATCCATCTGTTAAAATTTTTAATATCCTAACAAATAGATACAAAATAGTCTGCAATACTATTAGAAAGAAACACGATAGCATTACTAGAATGTTATATAACATGGACTCAAGGATTAAGAACTCGTGGCCGTGCAAGGAAGACCTGGCTATGCACGATACTCCAAAAATTAAAACGGCGTAATCTTACATTGGAAGGCGTAAATACATCAGCAGCAAACCGAGTGTGATTGTAGGAGTGACTTTCTGGAAGCTATACTCCAAAGGGGTAATGGAAAAAAAACCAGTAATTAACTAAAGCAAAATCATGAACTTCTATAAAAGTATTCTGCCCATTTCTAGTTTTCGAGTGAACTAAAATATATGGAAATTTTACGAATCGGAATTTTTGGTGTACCAGTCTTGAAGGAAACAGTAAAATATTTCGAAATGGAAAATCGTCCGAGTCAGAAATTTTTGGTATTCTAGTGTTCGAGTTTTCGATTACAAAATATCTTATGTCGCAATTTGTACATTTTGAATTTTTTCAGTGGAATTGTTTGATAGATTAATAGAAAATAAAAAATTTTGATAGAAAATTTTATGATTATAATAAAAATATTTCAAATAATCAGGTCATATTGAAATATATTTCATATAAAAATATAATTTTGAAAATTTGGTTAAACTGGTGCAATTTAATTAGAAACTCATATCAGCTCAAATATTTTAATAATAATTCTTCTTTATCTTATGCAAGATTCTTTGACTTATTTTGACTGGCTTATGACTTTGATTTGTTTTATGTAGTTAAAGGGAAGATAAAACTTTGTGTTCTGACCCTATTTTTTACGTGGAACAAAATCATTAATTATGAACCAACAAGTGATTCGCACATAAGTGTAATTAGATTCATATTTCAAATAATAATTCACTCAGATAAATAATTCTTTGGCAAGAGGTTGCGAGAGAAAATCTTCGTTTGTGATTAACGAAAATCGGTTTTAATTACTAAATTTAGTTAAAAGCAATAACATTGCATTCGAAGCAAGTGACTTACGATAGAAACTAATGCCCGTCAGTTTACTGCAATTTCCTGTGAAAATTCTCTGACGATTAAATAATGTTTTTTAGTATACTCAATTGCTAGGACATTATTATTGTTTTATTCTTATGATTAATTACTCGCAAATAATGACTTAAAAATATTTAATCATTAATTATAAAAATAATATATAATATATGATCATATTAATTACATTAAAAAATTCTGATAGATTGTACTATAAAAAGGCAAATTTTTATTTTAAACTGCAATATCTTAACTCTCTTAATATACATTCAAATTCTAAATTTGGTTTGCTAACTTTAAAAGGACGAAAATAATGAATACTCGAAAAGTATTTAGTATAATATTATCACAAATCACAATAAAATACCATTCAATCCACCAGTTTAGTGGATTGCATTGACTAACTTGCCTTTTTCAGTTTTTGGAGAACAAAATGATACCGAATGGGTTTCAACAAAACAGTAGTTTGCATTAGTATTATATTACTGCACGCGGTAATAGTATTTAGGATTGAGCTTCATCACTTTTGAAGCTATAACTTTATTATACATTATTAGAATCTACTTTACATCACTATTATTTTCTAATTAAAACATATCAAGTTCAGTTCAGGCCTTGAACTTTATTTGGCATTAAGTCCACTGCATACAAATTAATCAATGTAATACCTATTTTGTATTCGGGGCAATTTCGAAATAGTTACAATAAAAAAAATTCATACAAGAATTTTATGACTCTTGTATGAAGATTCTTATATGAACAAATTTTGTGACTGTTAAACTTTATGATTGAATCCTTATTTTGAATACATGTACTTTGCGTTACACAACAATTTTTATTTATGTATTATCAGTTTTAAGGACTATTTCGAATCAAATATTTTAAATAAAATTGTGAATCAAATGTTGTATTTATTTACTGATTTTTTAGAATATTTGGGCAAAATTTATCAAATTTGTAAGGATACAAAAAAAAAAAAGAAGAATTTTTAACCATATTTATGGCCCTTTTTTCCCCCTATGCAGTTTTAGCCGTTTTTGAGAAATACTAATTTTTAGATTGCTCAGAAATATATAACTACTAATCTGATAAATATGTTTTATATACCAAAAAAAGATTTTTCTGTGTAGAATGATAATTATTAAAAAAAAAATCTAGTTATTTATATTAATTCAACAAAATTCCTATTTAAAATAAAAAAATATCTTGTAAATTAAATTTTTCGCAAAAAATTACATATTTAACGGATAATACACAATTTAAATATATTTTTTAAAAATAACGACTTCAAAAAAACAAAAAAACAAAAATAAACTCCTCCTACTTTTCAATTTATAATTTTAGTTCTCGTTCGTTCGCCGGCGGATTAACTACTAATTTATTATTACCGCATTGGTAGTGATTTTATTAAAAGTGATTTTATTAAAGTTGATCGGTTTGTTGGTTAATTTAGTTATTAAATTATTTAAAAATTACTTAAATAGAAACCATAAATTTTAATATCAAGTGAATTATAATTTTATATTAATTTTGTGTATGATAAAGTGTAAATTTTTAGAGCGTCATTTTTTCTGGCCATTTTTTATTTTTTATATGTGAAAAAATATGTAAATTTTACATGGTGTTTTTTTTATAGTGCATAGAAAATTGAGTAATTGAGCAATAAAGTTCAATTTTTTAAAGTATTTTTTTTTTTTGTTTCTGGCCATTTTTTATTTTGTTTGTGTAAATATTTCTTGTCGTTGTTTTTGTGTATTTCGGAAATTTAAAAACAAAAAAAAAGGTAAGCAATAGAAATTAGAATTTTTTTAGAATTAATGGTACGACTACCATTCTTTTAAGAAAGTGTAAATTATTTTAAACGATTTGAGACGTTATTTTATCCTGATACGTTAAATAGTTGAAAAGATTTGATTTTTTATTTACAAAATTTTAGAAAAGGAACCGTCATTTTCGTAAGCATACTTTAAACTGTATTTTTGCAAGGAATATCAAATAATTTCGTAGTTTCATGCACAGTTAAATTAATTTTAAATGCTAAGAATTGATTTTCGGAAATTTCACCGATTAATTTTAAAACAAAAGTCGTTAACTATATCAAAACTCTAAGCAAGTTTAAAAAATTTTGTATTCTTTTATAATTTATAACTTTATAGCCATTTTATTGTAGTTTCTTGTGGCCTTCTTCGGTACTTGGTCGTACTAATCAATTATATTATGATAATTTAAAATGCAAGAATTAAAATGAATTTATATTTTCTGATTTCAGATTGATTCTGTTTCAGTCATCCGAACATCCTGTAGAACATCAAAGGTTAGATATCTTCTATTAAAATATATGATATTTTTATGTTTTAAAATTTGTATAATTTATGCATAGTCAGCCCTTTTAGTTCTCAGTTCATTGCTGTAATTTCGGTTGATTTCTGCTTAACAAGAAATAGCTGATTTTATTTGTCTCTGAGACCTCACCCTAAGATCATATTTGAAAAATATGGCCGATTTTTTGTTTTTAAATTTCTTTTAGAAACGCGACAGTACTTCGCGTTGAATTTTAATTTTACATAAAATTTTAGTGCGTATGTAAGCGTAGAGGATAAAGTTGAATTATTACAAAAGCAGTTTTAGAAATTTTCTAAAGTAATTAGTGATTTTAATTTATTAAGTGATTTGTTAATTTTATTTTTAAATTCTATAGAGAAACTAACGAAACCAGTGATTTATTATTTTGTTTAGGTAATTGTGATCACAATATTTATGTTTTAATTGTTAATTGGATTAATTGGAATTGCAAACAAAGAGATATATGTACTAGCACTTTCAAGCACTTGAAAGTGCTAGTATGTACTAGAATTTCTATATATAAATCTTCTCCTTGGATAAATAAATATTTGCTGCACACTTATTCATTACGATAACAAGACTAGATAACAAAATTTTAGAAATTTTTGATTGACTATATTATTTATTTTAAATTATTTTGCTGGGCAGACAATATCCAATATCTTTCAATTTTTGTGTTTTCTCTTTGTACTGTGGTAAATGACCAAGTCGTGCCATTGTACTTAAACTTAAACAACTTAAAATCCAATTTAATTCTGTATGTTGTTTAACTGTAGATTGTACAAATAATGTTAATTGATTTGGTAGCTAACATATATCTGTTGAATTGAAATTTTTTCCTTTTAGTAATAAAATGTAAATTTAATTTACTTATTTTTGTTAATAAATTCATATTCTAAATATATATTAAAATATATTTTGTGTTATTTATAAATTGTTGACGTATAATTAAGCTGATATAATTAAGCTGAACCTAACGTTTTAAAAATCAGCTGAAGATAATTGTATTTTGTATTTAAACTGTATGATAACCCTACTATTTTCTAATAGGTGGCAGCAAAATCAGCCATACCGTAGATGTAGAAGATTCAAATACACTCCTTTTCCCAATTTTATTGGATGAATATGAGAGCCTTTCAAATGGATTTTAAATTGAGCCTTTTATAAATGATTATTATAATTTACATTAAAAACAAAAATAGTTGAAAAATTCAAGTTGTTTCAAATATGAAAAATTCATTATGTTTATATCATTTGGTTTGTCCATGCAGAAGCTCGCGAGTGCGCACTATTGGTTATATGTAGTTTTTTTTAAATTTTGAAAATAACGGCATTGAAATTGATTGAAGCAATATTTTAATTGTTTCCAAAGCAAAAGTTTATTGTTTGCAAACCATAAGGTCAGATATATATTATTTAAGTATATGTACTGCAATTAATTTTATAAATCTAAGGTTAAAATTATTGTTAGAAGAAAGTTTTATTAGGTAAGGTGTTAGGTAATTATATTAGGTAATTTTTATTAGGTAAAGTGCTCATTCTAAATAAATTTAATATTTTTCTTAATAAAACTAAAGAAATATGAAGAGAATCTGTAATCATTTGACTATAAGGAAAAGGGTTTGCGCCACATGAGAACCATTATGTTTATTCTGCAAGCAAATAATCAAATCTATTAAGCGATGTGTTGTTAAAAGACAAAATTGTCTAATATGTTATGAATTTTTAATAAAAATAAGGTGATCCGCTCCATGATACGCGAGAAAGTCCTACCTTCTTAGAGACCTGAATATAAATACAGTTGACGAAGAAATTACAAGAAATAGCTGTAAGACATTGCACCAGATTAGGCAATAAGTCAACGAATAAGCAACAAATCTCCTATATGTCAGCTCGATAAGAAGATTAAAAAGAAGAAGACCGGCCTTGAGTCCTAATAAACAAAAACACAACTCAACTGTTACACTTCACGTATTTTAAGATTTTTTCAAAACAAATTTAATGGTTGGTCCACTGTGACCAGTTTTAATGCTACAACGATAAAAAAAAATAATTTAAAATCTACAATAATGCTCCAGGAACGATAGTAAAATAAGAAAAAAACCATATGGAACCACGAAGTTTTTTTTCTGCTTAATGTTCTTTGTTTGATAAAAACATGTTGTTGTTGTCCCACACCTTCTAAGTCCAGCTATATACTTTTTATCATACGTTTTCAGAGGACATGGTCGCAAACGATTGATATAAATATTAAAATAAGACTAAAGGACGTTTATTTAATTCCAAATTGCAACGAGTTTATTATTAAATAATTACATTTTATTAAGAATTAAGACTGATAACTTTAATCCAAAAAAAATGTACATAATATGGAAATTATCGTGGCAAATAATGATATTCTTAGCTCCTAGATGCAAACGGGACAACTTCGTTTAATACGCTAGATAATTGAAAATTTAATAATATTATTACTATATAAATTTTGAAATTATAATTACAGCTGCTTCTGCTGACATTGTAACAATTAGGACTGCCATCATTATTGTACCAAATATTTTTCCAGCTTTCATTGTTTTCGTCCTTTTTAACTTGTAGAACAGAATTTATAGTTTGAATGTTTACTAATAAAGTTATGATAACTAAATAATATAATTTGAGTTCAAATATCTCCTTTTTATACGAAATTGACGATGTAATTATCGACAAAATCCCATTAAAGTTTCGTTTTAATTTAATTGTAATAATATAATAGATTGGCTGGTTATAATGGCATTAATTAATTTTAACTAGTAATTAGTTAAATTAGAACAAAATAATAAACTTCTAATTTTAAATCAATTAATTATTTCTATTGTATTATAATACTTTTTGCATGTTTAATTTAATTATAAATTCATATTGTTTCAGCTCGAATATTTTAATAATTATTCTTTTCATCAAAAAATTATAATTAATTAAAAGTGGAGTTATTTTGACTGGACTATTATTAAAACTTTTTTGATTTCCTTTAACATTTTTAAAGTACGGAATAAAATTTTAAAAAATTGTTGATGTCCAAAAGAATTAGAACAGAATTATTGAAGGGATCCTAAGTAAAAAACGGCAAATTCACATATGAACTCATATAATGAAAAATTTAATGAGAAGATATAACGATTAATTAAAAAAAAGGAATTAGTAAGATTGTTAAAGTTCAAGTTTTATCTCTATAATAGAACTTTTTAATTCTCGCCAATATAAAATCACAATGTGGAACAAGTAAATTATAGAAGGCCTTATTATATGTCAAAGTTTAATAAAAATGTGAAATAATTTAAAAGCGAGATATTATTATTATTTCAGTCTTATCAATAATTACTCAAAAGTAATAATTATTATTAAATATTTGAATCATTAATTATAAGACTATATATAATATTATCTATTATTTTAAAAATAATATAATATAATTAAATTTTTAATAAATAAATTTTTTTGCATAAAAAGACGATACTTTGATTGAAACTGCAATATTTAGTTATCATAACTTTATTAAAAAACATTCAAATTGAGTATTATGTTCTAAAGGACGCTATGAACGTTCTAAAACTATTTAGTCTAATAATATTACCAGTCCTAATTGTAGCAGAGTCAGAAGAAATTTTTTTCCTTGTAAGTAAATTTTTATAATTTCAAAAATATTTATTTAATAAATATTAAATTTTAATTGTTTTTAGACTGATTCCGATGAATTCGATCCGAATCAGCCTATTAGGATGCTTAAATGAGTTTGAGACAGACGAAAATTCTACAATAAAACTTTCATAGTTTTTTATGACTGAAAATAATCTTATTGTAAAATAAAATGTAAATAAAAAAAAACAAAAGTTATTAAATAAAAGTCATTTCACTTAGCTGCTTTTTTGTATTTAAACGTGACTTCTAACTCTGATCCATCTGTTAAAATTTTTAATATCCTAACAAATAGATACAAAATAGTCTGCAATACTATTAGAAAGAAACACGATAGCATTACTAGAATGTTATATAACATGGACTCAAGGATTAAGAACTCGTGGCCGTGCAAGGAAGACCTGGCTATGCACGATACTCCAAAAACTAAAACGGTGTAATCTTACATTGGAAGGCGTAAATACATCAGCAGCAAACCGAGTGTGATTGTAGGAGCGACTTTCTGGAAGCTATACTCCAAAGGGGTTAAGGGAAAATCCAGTAATTAACTAATTAAAAGCAAAATCATGAACTTCTATAAAAGTATTCTGCCCATTTCTAGTTTTCGAGTGAACTAAAATATATGGAAATTTTACGAATCGGAATTTTTGGTGTACCAGTTTTGAAGGAAACAGTAAAATATTTTGAAATGGAAAATCGTCCGAGTCAGAAATTTTTGGTATTCTAGTGTTCGAGTTTTCGATTACAAAATATCTTATGTCGCAATTTGTACATTTTGAATTTTTTCAGTGGAATTGTTTGATAGATTAATAGAAAATAAAAAATTTTGATAGAAAATTTTATGATTATAATAAAAATATTTCAAATAATCAGGTCATATTGAAATATATTTCATATAAAAATATAATTTTGAAAATTTGGTTAAACTGGTGCAATTTAATTAGAAACTCATATCAGCTCAAATATTTTAATAATAATTCTTCTTTATCTTATGCAAGATTCTTTGACTTATTTTGACTGGCTTATGACTTTGATTTGTTTTATGTAGTTAAAGGGAAGATAAAACTTTTTGTTCTGACCCTATTTTTTACGTGGAACAAAATCATTAATTATGAACCAACAAGTGATTCGCACATAAGTGTAATTAGATTCATATTTCAAATAATAATTCATTCAGATATATAATTCTTTGGCAAGAGGTTGCGAGAGAAAATCTTCGTTTGTGATTAACGAAAATCGGTTTTAATTACTAAATTTAGTTAAAAGCAATAACATTGCATTCGAAGCAAGTGACTTACGATAGAAACTAATGCCCGTCAGTTTACTGCAATTTCCTGTGAAAATTCTCTGACGATTAAATAATGTTTTTTAGTATACTCAATTGCTAGGACATTATTATTGTTTTATTCTTATGATTAATTACTCGCAAATAATGACTTAAAAATATTTAATCATTAATTATAAAAATAATATATAATATATGATCATATTAATTACATTAAAAAATTCTGATAGATTGTACTATAAAAAGGCAAATTTTTATTTTAAACTGCAATATCTTAACTCTCTTAATATACATTCAAATTCTAAATTTGGTTTGCTAACTTTAAAAGGACGAAAATAATGAATACTCGAAAAGTATTTAGTATAATATTATCACAAATCACAATAAAATACCATTCAATCCACCAGTTTAGTGGATTGCATTGACTAACTTGCCTTTTTCAGTTTTTGGAGAACAAAATGATACCGAATGGGTTTCAACAAAACAGTAGTTTGCATTAGTATTATATTACTGCACGCGGTAATAGTATTTAGGATTGAGCTTCATCACTTTTGAAGCTATAACTTTATTATACATTATTAGAATCTACTTTACATCACTATTATTTTCTAATTAAAACATATCAAGTTCAGTTCAGGCCTTGAACTTTATTTGGCATTAAGTCCATTGCATACAAATTAATCAATGTAATACCTATTTTGTATTCGGGGCAATTTCGAAATAGTTACAATAAAAAAAAATTCATACAAGAATTTTATGACTCTTGTATGAAGATTCTTATATGAACAAATTTTGTGACTGTTAAACTTTATGATTGAATCCTTATTTTGAATACATGTACTTTGCATTACACAACAATATTTATTCCAGTATTATCAGTTTTAAGGACTATTTCGAATCAAATATTTTAAATAAAATTGTGAATAAAATTTTGTATTTATTTACTGATTTTTTAGAATATTTGGGCAAAATTTATCAAATTTGTAAGGATACAAAAAAAAAAGAAGAATTTTTAACCATATTTATGGTTAAAAAGCCGTTTTTTCCCCTATGCCGTTTTAGCCGTTTTTGAGAAATACTAATTTTTAGATTGCTCAGAAATATATAACTACTAATCTGATAAATATGTTTTATATACCAAAAAAAGATTTTTCTGTGTAGAATGATAATTATTAAAAAAAAATCTAGTTATTTATATTAATTCAACAAAATTCCTATTTAAAATAAAAAAATATCTTGTAAATTAAATTTTTCGCAAAAAATTACATATTTAACGGATAATACACAATTTAAATATATTTTTTAAAAATAACGACTTCAAAAAAACAAAAAAACAAAAATAAACTCCTCCTACTTTTCAATTTATAATTTTAGTTCTCGTTCGTTCGCCGGCGGATTAACTACTAATTTATTATTACCGCATTGGTAGTGATTTTATTAAAAGTGATTTTATTAAAGTTGATCGGTTTGTTGGTTAATTTAGTTATTAAATTATTTAAAAATTACTTAAATAGAAACCATAAATTTTAATATCAAGTGAATTATAATTTTATATTAATTTTGTGTATGATAAAGTGTAAATTTTTAGAGCGTCATTTTTTCTGGCCATTTTTTATTTTTTATATGTGAAAAAATATGTAAATTTTACATGGTGTTTTTTTTATAGTGCATAGAAAATTGAGTAATTGAGCAATAAAGTTCAATTTTTTAAAGTATTTTTTTTTTTTGTTTCTGGCCATTTTTTATTTTGTTTGTGTAAATATTTCTTGTCGTTGTTTTTGGGTATTTCGGAAATTTAAAAACAAAAAAAAAGGTAAGCAATAGGAATTAGAATTTTTTTAGAATTAATGGTACGACTACCATTCTTTTAAGAAAGTGTAAATTATTTTAAACGATTTGAGACGTTATTTTATCCTGATACGTTAAATAGTTGAAAAGATTTGGTTTTTTATTTACAAAATTTTAGAAAAGGAACCGTCATTTTCGTAAGGATACTTTAAACTGTATTTTTGCAAGGAATATCCAATAGTTTCTTAGTTTCACGCACAGTTAAATTAATTTTAAATGCTAAGAATTGATTTTCGGAAATTTCACCGATTAATTTTAAAACAAAAGTCGTTAACTATATCAAAAATTTTAAATTGTAAAAAAAATGAATACAAATGTTCCTTCAATCAAGTGTCGTCCTCTAAGCAAGTTTAAAAAATTTTGTATTCTTTTATAATTTATAACTTTATAGCCATTTTATTGTAGTTTCTTGTGGCCTTCTTCGGTACTTGGTCGTACTAATCAATTATATTATGATAATTTAAAATGCAAGAATTAAAATGAATTTATATTTTCTGATTTCAGATTGATTCTGTTTCAGTCATCCGAACATCCTGTAGAACATCAAAGGTTAGATATCTTCTATTAAAATATATGATATTTTTATGTTTTAAAATTTGTATAATTTATGCATAGTCAGCCCTTTTAGTTCTCAGTTCATTGCTGTAATTTCGGTTGATTTCTGCTTAACAAGAAATAGCTGATTTTATTTGTCTCTGAGACCTCACCCTAAGATCATATTTGAAAAATATGGCCGATTTTTTGTTTTTAAATTTCTTTTAGAAACGCGACAGTACTTCGCGTTGAATTTTAATTTTACATAAAATTTTAGTGCGTATGTAAGCGTAGAGGATAAAGTTGAATTATTACAAAAGCAGTTTTAGAAATTTTCTAAAGTAATTAGTGATTTTAATTTATTAAGTGATTTGTTAATTTTATTTTTAAATTCTATAGAGAAACTAACGAAACCAGTGATTTATTATTTTGTTTATGTAATTGTGATCACAATATTTATGTTTTAATTGTTAATTGGATTAATTGGAATTGCAAACAAAGAGATATATGTACTAGCACTTTCAAGCACTTTCAAGCTAGTATGTACTATCATTACGATAACAAGACTAGATAACAAAATTTTAGAAATTTTTGATTGACTATATTATTTATTTTAAATTATTTTGCTGGGCAGACAATATCCAATATCTTTCAATTTTTGTGTTTTCTCTTTGTACTGTGGTAAATGACCAAGTCGTGCCATTGTATTTAAACAACTTAAAATCCAATTTAATTCTGTATGTTGTTTAACTGTAGATTGTACAAATAATGTTAATTGATTTGGTAGCTAACATATATCTGTTGAATTGAAATTTTTTCCTTTTAGTAATAAAATGTAAATTTAATTTACTTATTTTTGTTAATAAATTCATATTCTAAATATATATTAAAATATATTTTGTGTTATTTATAAATTATTGACGTACAATTAAGCTGATTTAACCTAACGTTTTAAAAATCAGCTGAAGATAATTGTATTTTGTATTTAAACTGTATGATAACCCTACTATTTTCTAATAGGTGGCAGCAAAATCAGCCATACCGTAGATGTAGAAGATTCAAATACACTCCTTTTCCCAATTTTATTGGATGAATATGAGAGCCTTTCAAATGGATTTTAAATTGAGCCTTTTATAAATGATTATTATAATTTACATTAAAAACAAAAATAGTTGAAAAATTCAAGTTGTTTCAAATATGAAAAATTCATTATGTTTATATCATTTGGTTTGTCCATGCAGAAGCTCGCGAGTGCGCACTATTGGTTATATGTAGTTTTTTTTAAATTTTGAAAATAACGGCATTGAAATTGATTGAAGCAATATTTTAATTGTTTCCAAAGCAAAAGTTTATTGTTTGCAAACCATAAGGTCAGATATATATTATTTAAGTATATGTACTGCAATTAATTTTATAAATCTAAGGTTAAAATTATTGTTAGAAGAAAGTTTTATTAGGTAAGGTGTTAGGTAATTATATTAGGTAATTTTTATTAGGTAAAGTGCTCATTCTAAATAAATTTAATATTTTTCTTAATAAAACTAAAGAAATATGAAGAGAATCTGTAATCATTTGACTATAAGGAAAAGGGTTTGCGCCACATGAGAACCATTATGTTTATTCTGCAAGCAAATAATCAAATCTATTAAGCGATGTGTTGTTAAAAGACAAAATTGTCTAATATGTTATGAATTTTTAATAAAAATAAGGTGACCCGCTCCATGATACGCGAGAAAGTCCTACCTTCATAGAGACCTGAATATAAATACAGTTGACGAAGAAATTACAAGAAATAGCTGTAAGACATTGCACCAGATTAGGCAATAAGTCAACGAATAAGCAACAAATCTCCTATATGTCAGCTCGATAAGAAGATTAAAAAGAAGAAGACCGGCCTTGAGTCCTAATAAACAAAAACACAACTCAACTGTTACACTTCACGTATTTTAAGATTTTTTCAAAACAAATTTAATGGTTGGTCCACTGTGACCAGTTTTAATGCTACAACGATAAAAAAAAATAATTTAAAATCTACAATAATGCTCCAGGAACGATAGTAAAATAAGAAAAAAACCATATGGAACCACGAAGTTTTTTTTCTGCTTAATGTTCTTTGTTTGATAAAAACATGTTGTTGTTGTCCCACACCTTCTAAGTCCAGCTATATCCTTTTTATCATACGTTTTCAGAGGACATGGTCGCAAACGATGGATATAAATATTAAAATAAGACTAAAGGACGTTTATTTAATTCCAAATTGCAACGAGTTTATTATTAAATAATTACATTTTATTAAGAATTAAGACTGATAACTTTAATCCAAAAAAATTGTACATAATATGGAAATTATCGTGGCAAATAATGATATTCTTAGCTCCTAGATGCAAACGGGACAACTTCGTTTAATACGCTAGATAATTGAAAATTTAATAATATTATTACTATATAAATTTTGAAATTATAATTACAGCTGCTTCTGCTGACATTGTAACAATTAGGACTGCCATCATTATTGTACCAAATATTTTTCCAGCTTTCATTGTTTTCGTCCTTTTTAACTTGTAGAACAGAATTTATAGTTTGAATGTTTACTAATAAAGTTATGATAACTAAATAATATAATTTGAGTTCAAATATATCCTTTTTATACGAAATTGACGATGTAATTATCGACAAAATCCCATTAAAGTTTCGTTTTAATTTAATTGTAATAATATAATAGATTGGCTGGTTATAATGGCATTAATTAATTTTAACTAGTAATTAGTTAAATTAGAACAAAATAATAAACTTCTAATTTTAAATCAATTAATTATTTCTATTGTATTATAATACTTTTTGCATGTTTAATTTAATTATAAATTCATATTGTTTCAGCTCGAATATTTTAATAATAATTCTTTTCATCAAAAAATTATAATTAATTAAAAGTGGAATTATTTAGACTGGCTCATTATTAAAACTTTTTTGATTTCCTTTAACATTTTTAAAGTAGGGAATAAAATTTTAAAAAATTGTTGATGTCCAAAAGAATTAGAACAGAATTATTGAAGGGATCCTAAGTAAAAAACGGCAAATTCACATATGAACTCATATAATGAAAAATTTAATGAGAAGATATAACGATTAATTAAAAAAAAGGAATTAGTAAGATTGTTAAAGTTCAAGTTTTATCTCTATAATAGAACTTTTTAATTCTCGCCAATATAAAATCACAATGTGGAACAAGTAAATTATAGAAGGCCTTATTATATGTCAAAGTTTAATAAAAATGTGAAATAATTTAAAAGCGAGATATTATTATTATTTCAGTCTTATCAATAATTACTCAAAAGTAATAATTATTATTAAATATTTGAATCATTAATTATAAGACTATATATAATATTATCTATTATTTTAAAAATAATATAATATAATTAAATTTTTAATAAATAAATTTTTTTGCATAAAAAGACGATACTTTGATTGAAACTGCAATATTTAGTTATCATAACTTTATTAAAAAACATTCAAATTGAGTATTATGTTCTAAAGGACGCTATGAACGTTCTAAAACTATTTAGTCTAATAATATTACCAGTCCTAATTGTAGCAGAGTCAGAAGAAATTTTTTTCCTTGTAAGTAAATTTTTATAATTTCAAAAATATTTATTTAATAAATATTAAATTTTAATTGTTTTTAGACTGATTCCGATGAATTCGATCCGAATCAGCCTATTAGGATGCTTAAATGAGTTTGAGACAGACGAAAATTCTACAATAGAACTTAATAGTTTTTTATGACTGAAACTAATCTTATAGTAAAATAAAATGTAAATAAAAAAAAACAAAAGTTATTAAATAAAAGTCATTTCACTTAGCTGCTTTTTTGTATTTAAACGTGACTTCTAACTCCGATCCATCTGTTAAAATTTTTAATATCCTAACAAATAAATATAAAATAGTCTGCAATACTATTAGAAAGAAACACGATAGCATTACTAGAATGTTATATAACATGGACTCAAGGATTAAGAACTCGTGGCCGTGCAAGGAAGACCTGGCTATGCACGATACTCCAAAAACTAAAACGGTGTAATCTTAGATTGGAAGGCGTAAATACATCAGCAGCAAACCGAGTGTGATTGTAGGAGCGACTTTCTGGAAGCTATACTCCAAAGGGGTTAAGGGAAAATCCAGTAATTAACTAATTAAAAGCAAAATCATGAACTTCTATAAAAGTATTCTGCCCATTTCTAGTTTTCGAGTGAAGTAAAATATATGGAAATTTTACGAATCGGAATTTTTGGTGTACCAGTTTTGAAGGAAGCAGTAAAATATTTTGAAATGGAAAATCGTCCGAGTCAGAAATTTTTGGTATTCTAGTGTTCGAGTTTTCGATTACAAAATATCTTATGTCGCAATTTGTACATTTTGAATTTTTTCAGTGGAATTGTTTGATAGATTAATAGAAAATAAAAAATTTTGATAGAAAATTTTATGATTATAATAAAAATATTTCAAATAATCAGGTCATATTGAAATATATTTCATATAAAAATATAATTTTGAAAATTTGGTTAAACTGGTGCAATTTAATTAGAAACTCATATTAGCTCAAATATTTTAATAATAATTCTTCTTTATCTTATGCAAGATTCTTTGACTTATTTTGACTGGCTTATGACTTTGATTTGTTTTATGTAGTTAAAGGGAAGATAAAACTTTTTGTTCTGACCCTATTTTTTACGTGGAACAAAATCATTAATTATGAACCAACAAGTGATTCGCACATAAGTGTAATTAGATTCATATTTCAAATAATAATTCATTCAGATATATAATTCTTTGGCAAGAGGTTGCGAGAGAAAATCTTCGTTTGTGATTAACGAAAATCGGTTTTAATTACTAAATTTAGTTAAAAGCAATAACATTGCATTCGAAGCAAGTGACTTACGATAGAAACTAATGCCCGTCAGTTTACTGCAATTTCCTGTGAAAATTCTCTGACGATTAAATAATGTTTTTTAGTATACTCAATTGCTAGGACATTATTATTGTTTTATTCTTATGATTAATTACTCGCAAATAATGACTTAAAAATATTTAATCATTAATTATAAAAATAATATATAATATATGATCATATTAATTACATTAAAAAATTCTGATAGATTGTACTATAAAAAGGCAAATTTTTATTTTAAACTGCAATATCTTAACTCTCTTAATATACATTCAAATTCTAAATTTGGTTTGCTAACTTTAAAAGGACGAAAATAATGAATACTCGAAAAGTATTTAGTATAATATTATCACAAATCACAATAAAATACCATTCAATCCACCAGTTTAGTGGATTGCATTGACTAACTTGCCTTTTTCAGTTTTTGGAGAACAAAATGATACCGAATGGGTTTCAACAAAACAGTAGTTTGCATTAGTATTATATTACTGCACGCGGTAATAGTATTTAGGATTGAGCTTCATCACTTTTGAAGCTATAACTTTATTATACATTATTAGAATCTACTTTACATCACTATTATTTTCTAATTAAAACATATCAAGTTCAGTTCAGGCCTTGAACTTTATTTGGCATTAAGTCCACTGCATACAAATTAATCAATGTAATACCTATTTTGTATTCGGGGCAATTTCGAAATAGTTACAATAAAAAAAATTCATACAAGAATTTTATGACTCTTGTATGAAGATTCTTATATGAACAAATTTTGTGACTGTTAAACTTTATGATTGAATCCTTATTTTGAATACATGTACTTTGCGTTACACAACAATTTTTATTTATGTATTATCAGTTTTAAGGACTATTTCGAATCAAATATTTTAAATAAAATTGTGAATCAAATGTTGTATTTATTTACTGATTTTTTAGAATATTTGGGCAAAATTTATCAAATTTGTAAGGACACAAAAAAAAAAAAGAAGAATTTTTAACCATATTTATGGCCCTTTTTTCCCCTATGCCGTTTTAGCCGTTTTTGAGAAATACTAATTTTTAGATTGCTCAGAAATATATAACTACTAATCTGATAAATATGTTTTATATACCAAAAAAAGATTTTTCTGTGTAGAATGATAATTATTAAAAAAAAAATCTAGTTATTTATATTAATTCAACAAAATTCCTATTTAAAATAAAAAAATATCTTGTAAATTAAATTTTTCGCAAAAAATTACATATTTAACGGATAATACACAATTTAAATATATTTTTTAAAAATAACGACTTCAAAAAAACAAAAAAACAAAAATAAACTCCTCCTACTTTTCAATTTATAATTTTAGTTCTCGTTCGTTCGCCGGCGGATTAACTACTAATTTATTATTACCGCATTGGTAGTGATTTTATTAAAAGTGATTTTATTAAAGTTGATCGGTTTGTTGGTTAATTTAGTTATTAAATTATTTAAAAATTACTTAAATAGAAACCATAAATTTTAATATCAAGTGAATTATAATTTTATATTAATTTTGTGTATGATAAAGTGTAAATTTTTAGAGCGTCATTTTTTCTGGCCATTTTTTATTTTTTATATGTGAAAAAATATGTAAATTTTACATGGTGTTTTTTTTATAGTGCATAGAAAATTGAGTAATTGAGCAATAAAGTTCAATTTTTTAAAGTATTTTTTTTTTTTTGTTTCTGGCCATTTTTTATTTTGTTTGTGTAAATATTTCTTGTCGTTGTTTTTGTGTATTTCGGAAATTTAAAAACAAAAAAAAAGGTAAGCAATAGAAATTAGAATTTTTTTAGAATTAATGGTACGACTACCATTCTTTTAAGAAAAAAAAATGAATACAAATGTTCCTTCAATCAAGTGTCGTCCTCTAAGCAAGTTTAAAAAATTTTGTATTCTTTTATAATTTATAACTTTATAGCCATTTTATTGTAGTTTCTTGTGGCCTTCTTCGGTACTTGGTCGTACTAATCAATTATATTATGATAATTTAAAATGCAAGAATTAAAATGAATTTATATTTTCTGATTTCAGATTGATTCTGTTTCAGTCATCCGAACATCCTGTAGAACATCAAAGGTTAGATATCTTCTATTAAAATATATGATATTTTTATGTTTTAAAATTTGTATAATTTATGCATAGTCAGCCCTTTTAGTTCTCAGTTCATTGCTGTAATTTCGGTTGATTTCTGCTTAACAAGAAATAGCTGATTTTATTTGTCTCTGAGACCTCACCCTAAGATCATATTTGAAAAATATGGCCGATTTTTTATTTTTAAATTTCTTTTAGAAACGCGACAGTACTTCGCGTTGAATTTTAATTTTACATAAAATTCATTACGATAACAAGACTAGATAACAAAATTTTGGAAATTTTTGATTGACTATATTATTTATTTTAAATTATTTTGCTGGGCAGACAATATCCATCAGGTTAAAAATCGGAGCACCATAGAATATAAATTGAATGTTAAATTGTGTAATTTGTATTTGTACCCTATTTACAATGTTCTTAATAACATGTTATTAAGGTGGTATTGACATTCAATAACATCTTAATAACATGTTATTAGACGTGATGTGAATGAATACGCTATTACCCTTTAAGAAAGCGATTCGTAAACGTACCGCCAGCGAAGACATTTTTTCATACAAGAATTCGTAAACGTAACACTTTTACGAATCGTAAATAAGCCGTAAGCATAAAAGTTGGAATATGCGTTACGGCCAAGCAGTTGGTTTTTGAAATGCCTGAAGCGATTCGTTTTAGTACCTCCAAATATGGGACATTTATGAACTGATTTTATACATCGAAATATATTTCCATTTTTGAAATATTTCCAAACTGTTGCGAAAAGATTAATCAACAACAAATTGCAAATGAAAGGCGATTCCTATGCGGTTTAATTTGGATTCGTGCAAAGCGAATTCGTTTAGCTTAAAGGGTAGCATTATACAAAAGTCAACAAAATAATGCGATAATGTCAGGTTGTTGTTTTGAAAGCTAAATATTCATAAAAGTTTTATTAAAAATGGATTTTAGATCATTTATACAAGAAGTTAAAAGTTATCCCGAATTATATGATCAAAAAAATGTTAATTATACATATTTTATAAAAAAAGAATTTATTTGGCAGCAAATTAGTCAAAAATATCAAATTCAAGGTACAAAAAAAGATATATTTTAAAATTAAAAACATATATTTATTATCTTATTGAAGCAAAACGTAAATGGTCATCATTACGTGATAGATATGTTAAACATAAAAAGAAAATTGATTTAAAAAATGATTATGATGAACCAACTTGGGAATATTTCGAAGATATGAAATTTTTAGATGAACATTTATTGAAAAATAGGTAATTTGTTTTACATTTATTGTTAATTTATATTTAACGCCTTTTATCAACTTCTTTTTTTTTTTTCGTAAAAAGAAAAAAACCCAATTTAAGTACAAAAATTAAACGTGATAACAATTCGCATGACGAAGAAGAAGAATATTTAGAAAATATACAGGAAAATATACACGTAGAAAGTGTAGAAACAATAGAAGATGACATGTTTTTTGATAATGAAACTAATATCATTGAAAATTTAATTTTGGAATCACCAGATTATCCAAAAAATTATCATAATGTTGAACATAATAAGTCGGTTGTTTATGAAATAAATACTGAATGTAAATGTGGCCAAGTTTATATAGATAATGGTAAACTTTTATTTGTTTGTGAATTTTGTGTGAACGTTTTTGAGAAATCAGAAAATTTTCTTGATCATATTATGACAATACATAATTCTATTAATCAAAACAAATTTATAAATGACATAAATATGGATGAAAAACAAGATATTGCTAAAGAGGAGCATAAAATTGAAATAATGGAAATAAATGAGAATGAATACAAAGAAATTATAGATATAAATGAAGATGAAAATGATGAAATTACAGAAATATTGTAAGTATATATATATATATGTATATTAAAAATTAAAATAAATGTTTAGTAATTATTTTAATACATATAATAAAATATATTTCAGCTCAAATAAACTAGAATATAAAGATTCACAAATTATTTATCCTGAATATCAGGAAAATTTTATTGATTTCCAGAATAATAATAATGATGATAAATCTATTACTTCACCTACAACAAATAATATTGAATATGAAATATTAGATGATGATGATGATAATTCTACATTTACGGAAGAATTAAATGATTTTGATAAAAATATTAATAATAATTTTAATATAGATCCAAATAATCAATTATCTATATTATCAGCATCAACAAATTTACCTAAACTACCATCAAAAGAATTAAACGAAGATAATGAATATTTTTGTACCATGTGTGATAAAACCTATACTATTTATAAGTCATTACAAAATCATTTTCGTATATGTCATTCAACACCAAATATATGTAATATTTGTGGTAAATCATTTTATAAAAATGAAATTTTAATTACACATATTAAAAATGAACATTTAAAAAATGATTCATTAACAAAAAACAATAAACAAATTATTAATAATTGTGATGACAGTAATTGTGATGATACATTTACATCTAATATATTAGAAGAAAAATTAAAGGATAATTTTAATAATAATCATATAAAAACAGATGATAAAAATCCATTTTTTATTGATCAACCAGAAAGGATTAAAGATAAAAATGGTCGTTTTATATGTACAAAATGTCATATAACATATGCAAGATTTGAAAATATTAAAATACATTATCGTAAAAATCATGTATTTGAATATTATACAATTGAAAAACCATTAAAACAAAAATTATCACAAAAATGTGATGTATGTAATAAAATATTTAAATCAAAATGTCAATTACGTCTTCATATGAATATACATAATAATAAACGACCATATAAATGTAAAATATGTGGTGTTGATTTTACACATCCACAATATTTAAATTATCATATACGCATTCATACAAATGATAAAAGATATCCATGTGATTATTGTGATAAAAAATTTATACGTAAATTTGATAAAATTTATCATATGAGATCACAACATACTATGGAAAAACCAGCACAATGTGATGATTGTGGTCAAACATTTACAAAATATGCTCAATTAACAATACATAAAAATAAATATCATAATCCAAATTATATTAAACCAGAATATATTTGTGATATTTGTAATAAAAAATTAACAACTTATCAAGCAATGAAATATCATAAATTAATTCATACCGGTGAAAAACCACATAAATGTAATATATGTTTATTAACATTTCGTAAACGTAGTAATTTAAAAACACATGAAAAAATTCATTCAGATATTAAAGAATATTTATGTAAATTATGTGGTAAACAATTTTCACAATCAGCTGGCTTAAGTATACATATGAAAACCCATGGTGAAAGTTTATTTGATAAAAAACATAGAAATTTAGATAAAAATGAAGAATTTTTATCATTTAGTTAATAAAATTATTTCAATAGTAAATTTAATTAAAGTGTTTGTATAAATTTTTAAATAAAAAAAAAAATAAAATAATAAATTGCAATATTATTTTTTCTTTTGGGGACAAACTACATAACTGATAGATACATAACTCACAACAACTCACAACGTTATACTTACCACAACTCCACTTATCAAATTAATTAAGATGTACTTAATTAAAAGAAAATCGATTTTTCTTCCATTTATAAGTTAAAAAACTATAAATTTATATAATATAAAAATTTTTATTGACTAGTATCTTATTAATAATATCAATTTAATTTTGCGGGTCAAAAGCTTTTATCATTTTCTTATACCATAAATCATTATGAAAATTTATGTTATTTCTTTCAAAATTTAAATATTCTTCTAAATCTTGAATTTGATTTAAATTCTCATTATTTGTTATAATTTTTAAAATAATTTCATTAGTCATATTAAATTTTGTTAATACTAAAAATTCTATTAATAATCCTCTAACATAATAATCAATTTTTATTGATTTGTTGATTTTTAAAAAATATTCTTGTAACAAGTTCAAAAATCTTTCAAAATCTTCATTATTATATTCATGTTTTAATTTATAAATACCATCAATTAAAGCAAATAATATACCTTGTTGAAAATTTGAATTATTATTAATTTTAAATAGAATTTCAATAAATTTTAACATTAATATTGGCAATTCATTACGAAAATCATGTGCACGTATTAAACATTTAGCAGAAAGTTTACGTATTTTTTCACATTGGTGTGATAGAAAATTCCAAAAAATCTCACGAAAAATTTGTACATATTTTGGTATATTGTTTAATTCTAATGAATTTTCTATATTTGCTATATTTGTAATTGAATAATTTCTTAAATATTCAATACATGATAGAAATTCTAGAAATAATATTATTGTACCATTTGATTTTTTTATATTGTTATTACTACAATATTCAATCATATGAAATGTAATTTTTGGTAATTTTATAATTATTTCAGAGTATGTGATTTCAGTTGGTTCCCAAAAAATTGGTTCGTCGGTTGCAACAGCTTGTTTTTGTCCAACAATTTTTGGTACTGTAGAACCGAAAAGTTGTAAGGCAGCATTTCTATAATATAAAGAAGTATATTTGTAATATCTGGTTTAATGATAATGAATATTAGTTATACCTAACACACCATTCCCGGTGTTCTATTCTTTTCATTGCTGCTATTAATATATTATCATAAAATTCAGAAATATCATCTTTTAATTCAGTATCTTTAACCAAAACACACAAATAATGTAATACTAATGCATCAAAATTATCATGTTGTTGATTATTATCATCATTATTAGTTTTATTAATTTGATCTGATGGAGTTTCTGATTTTTTCACATACTCCATTAATGTTGTAATAGCATGTTGAAATAATGGACGTCCACGTTGACAATCATTTTTTAGCATATGATGAAACATTATTGATAAACCAGCACCACGACGTGTAGTACTGGTTTTTTTACTTTTTTCGGTACCAAAAAGTACAGAAAAACATATAAAAAGTTTTTGATAAAATTTTGATGTTTTATGGTATAATGTTGTTGTAATTTTAACAAGACTTCCTGAAATATTGCGAATTATTTTATAAAAAAATTAATTTAATTAAATATAACTAACCTAAAGAAAGTCCAGCAGCTTCAATAGCTCCCTTATGACGACACTTATGTAAAACATTTATATTAATAATTAGACATTTCTCAAACATATCCAAATTCTTTGAATCAACAGTATCAGAGAAATTAAGCAAATGTGAACCTAATGTTGTAGCTAGATCACAACAAGCCTTGTTAAATTTATTTATAAAAAGAAATTAAAAGTTAAATTATGTATATATAGTACATATATATTTAAAGTATATAGTATATATTTTACTTTTAATGTAGTCCAAAACGATAGCAATAAAAATTTCCGATTTTCATCATCTGGATCATTAGACTTGAAATTAGATTTCTCTATTAAAATTTGTAGACTTTCATCCATTACCTCAAAACTAGCTGATGAATCTTCTTCATTACTCTCAATGTGTTGTTCAGATATTTTTAACATTTTCAAAATTTCATCAACTATGGTTTCTAATGTATCAATAAGTCTTTTTAAAGTATCAGTTTCGTTTAAATTTTTCGAAAAATTTTGATTTTTAAATATTTCATTTAAACAATTTATATATCCAAAAATATGATCACCATTTTTACATGATAAAAATGGATCAGTTAAAAATTTCTTTAAAATTTCTTCAAGATTAATATAACAATATTTATAAAAATCATTTGATAATGACAAATTATTTTCATTGTCATTTACAACTAATTTAGCATAAAATGAACTTAAACTACAATTATAAAGTTCACGACTTTTTAATGAAAATTTACATTTTTCTAAAATAATATCATAATTGCAAATATTTATTTTTTTCAATATTTCTATTATTATATCACGAACATCATCATATTCAGCTTGTTTCTGTTCTAATAGTTCAAAAATTACCGAATTTAACTCTTCAAAATCAAAACAATTTTCTTTTAATAAATAATTTCCTAAATTTTGATTTTGTTTAATATTACAATTTTTAACAAAACGTTTACTTGTTTCTGAAAATAATGATTTTAATATAATCTCAAACATTTTTAATGTAAATATCAATGGTTGATAATCAATACTTTTAATACCAATTTTTATTATATTATTTAAATTATTAAAGAATATTTTTAAAGTATTATGAAAATTTATTGAATTTTCATTAAAACAATTATTTTGTTGAGCAAATTTCTTAGATAAATGATTAAAAATTTGTGGAAATTTACATAAAATTGTATTACGAAATTCAGAACATGGTATAAATAAATTATCCATATAAAATTTTGATAAAAATTCTAATAATTTATTTAAATCAAATATTATTGTAATACTATCAACTAAAAATTTATAAATATTTAATTGTATTGTATAATTTTTAAATTTTAAACAATTTTCTAGATAATATTCTGTAATTTGATGAAAATATTTTAAATTTGATTCAGCAATTTGTAATTTAAATATATAACTTATTAAAATATAACGATTAGATAATATATTTTGATTATAATGAAAATTTTCAATATTTTCTATGTCAGTAATTTTTAAAACTTGTTTAAAAATTTCATCTTTTTGTTGTATATTTCTCATCCATTGGGTATTTAAATATGTTAATTCTTTTATTGTACCATTTTTAATTATATCTAATATTAATAAATTTAATTCTTTTGTATTATTATTCTTTGATAAACTTTTAACTAATGCTTGACCACTTGAAAATAATTTTTTATATGTTAATGACATTCGTATACCTTGAAAAATATCTTTTATATTATTGTTATTATTAAAATATTCAAAATTATTATAATTATATATACTAAATATAATTGCTAAAAAATAAAATTTATTTTTATTTGTCCATGGCCAAAATTCTAAAATAATTTCAAGAAATTTAATTGTTTTTTGTTCAGATCTTAATAGAGTATATTCTAATAATATTAATGTTTCTTCACGAATACCAGGTGAATTTGATTGTATACAAAAATAAAAATCATCTAATGATATATTAAATTCTTTACAATTAGGATATTTTTTATAATATAATATCATAGCACGTAACATTATAACAAGATGTTTTGAATTTATTAAAATATTTTCTTTAAATACTTTTAAACATATTTCATTTAATTCATATTCATTGAATTGTTTATGATAATTTGTAAAAAGTATTGCATTTATAAGAAATGGACGATCAATACAATTTAATTCATTATATTTTTTATAAAATATTTCTTTAATTTGATTATTGTGTATAGTAGATTTACTGATTAACTTTAAATATACTTTATATAATAATTCTAATTCATAATTATGAAGAATTTTAGTAATATGTGATGAATTAAGAATAATATTAATAGTATTTATTAATTGAGAGCACATATCTTCATTTAATTGATTATACTTAGATAGTATTTCCTAAAATATATATAATTTTAATATTAGTAAATATGTTAAAAATATTCTATATCGTAAAATTTTACTTGTAAAATTGGTATAAAATCACAGTTATTTGGGTCCAATAATTTATTATTCCACTTATCCATATTGTAATTTATACGAAATAAATAGATTAATACTTTATAGTATTCAGTTAATTAATAAAATCACTTTACACGTGCAAAATTTTATGTTACTATATAAATTTTTGTTTATATATTTGACATTAGAAATTTACTGTCAAAATAAATGATACAAGGATAAAGACATAATTTTACTTAGGTGGCAAGAAACCTGAAAACGTATATTAAAAAAAAAACTGATTTTGCTATGAAAAATAGAATTTACTAAGAAAAATGCCTAACCTGAAATAATTAATATAACTTCTCAGAATTTTTTAGCATAAAAAAACTGAAATATTTCATAAAAAGTAATAAATATATTATAAATGTTAATTAAATTGAAAATAGATTTTTTTTCTGTCAAATTTATTATGCAAAAGTTGGCTTTGCAATAGAATTTATTAATTAAATATATTAAAAAATTAATTATATTTAATTTCTTTTTAAATTACAAACAACATTAAAAAGCGCAATCTTATTTTTACAATAAAATAAAACAAATTAAAGTAAATGTTTAATTTTTAAACAATTATTTTTTTATATCTTCAAAATCTATTCCACGATAAATGTATGGTTAATTTTTAATTTATAATAAATTAAAAAAAATTTTAATTTGTACAACTATTTTTTTATTCATCTTTTGTTACTTCAGCCAATAATATTTCAATTTTATATCCATCATCATTATTATCATTAAGTTGGACAATTTCATTACCTAAAACTGCAGATGACGATGTCGTTGTTGTTGATGTTTTATTTATATGTAATTCTTGATTATGAATTTGTTGTACATGTTTTTTTAAATTATTTAAATGCTGAAATCTTTCTGTACATAAATGACAATTAAATGGATGATCTTTTAAATGTGTTTTTCGATGTGATGATAAATTACCGGATGTATTAAATGATTTACCACATATTTCACATTCATATGGTTTTTCACCAGTATGAATACGGACGTGTTTCTTTAATGCATGTGCTGATAGGAAACGTTTAGTACAAACCGAACATGGATGGCGACGATCTTGAGTATGAATACGTTGATGGGCTTTTAATGTGTGAGACCAACCAAAATCTTTACCACATTCAGTACAATGATATTTTCTTTCACCAGTATGTAATACCATATGTGACCGTAAACCCGATGGTTCGGAAAACTTTCTATCGCATAATTGACATGGATATGGTTTTTCACCAGTATGAATATTAACATGATTTTTTAAATTTGACGCTTGACGAAATGCTCGTACACATCCTGCATATGGACATTTAAATGGTAATTCTTCGGTATGTGTACGCATATGTTGTTTTAAATTTGTTTGCATTTGACCACAAATTGTACATGGATATGAGTAAGAGATACGTTTACCATCATAACTTTTTACAACCTAAAATTAGAAAAGCAGTTTAATATTAATAATAATTGTTATATAGAACAAATAATTATAATCCTTTCAATATTTTTCCATGAATATTATATTTAGTGATCGGTAGATATAAATTAAATTTTTATTTCATATTGTAAACAATACGAGAATAATTTCGATAAAAAGCAATACTGATGAAAATATATGATAAAACACACAATCGATATTATAAACATTTAAATAACGATTATTAGAATATATTTAATAAAGTAATTAATTTACCCGTATTTCACCTGATATTCCTACAATCTTTTCACTAACTTTTTTTCTTCTCACTTTTTTTTGTACCTTATCCGATGACCATAATAAACTACTAGAATCATCATCTTGTATTTGATTTTCTGTATCATCTATATTAATATTTGTTTTTTGTAATTTATTATTACTATTTTCATCGTCATTAAAACTTTCATTATCATCCATTGTATTATTATCATCAGAATCTAATATTTCAACATTTTCAGATTCATTATAATTATTATCTTCCTCTTCATCAATATCATCAACATTTTCTTCATTTACTTCAACTGTTTCATCTTCACCATTTATATTTAATAAACTATATATTTGTATTTTATTATCATTATTATTTGTATTTAAATGATCATTAATATTTTTATTATTATCATTATCATCAATAATACTATTATTCCCATCATCACTTTTATCTATATTTATTTTAAATACATTTGATTTAGATGTATTTTCAACTTCTGTATATGTATGATCTATAAATTCATTTAGTTCTTGATGATCATATTCTAATATTGAATATTCTGTTAATTCACCAGTATGTCCTGACAATATATTTAATATTTTCTCTTTTTTGGTATCATGTTTTGTAATATCTTCAACTATTTCTATATTATCGTCCTCATCATCATCGTCATCAAATTGTTCTTCTTGTTGTTGCTGTTGTAATTCATCAATATGTTCAATAAATGAATTATTAAATAAATTATCATCATAAGTATTATCTGTTTGTGTACATTTTTCTAATTTTATAGATTCATTTGATACAGTTATCAGATTTTCATATTTACTTTGTAATATTTTATTTGAATTAATGCACTGTCGTTTAAATTTTAACCAAATAATTAATTCTGATTTACATATTTCACAAATACGATTTGGTAATTCATTCGAATCTTGTAACTACAAAACATTAATTTAATTACAAAAAAAAAGAAGAAAAAAACCAAGTTTATTTACTTTCAAGCTTGTACATTCGTAGATTTTTTGGACTAAATCTAATGAATTTGAGGATGAGAATATATATTCCATATTTCCTTCGTCTCCTAAACATAATCGACATATAATTGATTCTGACATATTTAATGTTATATTAATAAATTTTTATAATTGAATATCATCCATACAAAAAACAGTAAACAGTTATTTATGATTAAGAAATTATACGTTTTTCTGACACTATTTTTTAAAGTTTGATGCATCTGGCATCTATCATGACATATGCCGCGTTAATTTCCTTTACCAATTAGCATGATCATAATATTAGTATTATTATTTCATTCTTAACTCCAATGTTCAGAATTCAGTTCTGAAATACGAAATCGTTCAAAGTTTATAAAGGTAATTCTTTCTTGAAAAGTTGTTGCCTTAACATTATATAAGATTTTCATTATGATGAGATCATTTTCAAGCAGCGGATTCTCAATTATTATTTATAGGGAACCGATTCTGTTGCGTAGTTTTAGTCTCTCTATACGCAGCCTACAAAAAAATTATCTACAATAAAATTGCAATTTATCTACAATTATCTACAATAAAATTGCAATGACAGCAGTTATAAAAATATAAAAATTTAAGTTTATTTGTATAACAAAAGACAGTTGGTATAGTAAATTGTTGATATAACTAAATTCCTTAGGAATTTTTGACATAACTTGAGATTATGTTTAATTTCATATAAAATTATTTTATTTTTAATTGTCAATTGTATGGAATTTGTCACTTGATAGCGTTGAAAAAGCGAAGAAGTTAAAAGTTACAGAACTTTTTTGATGGTTGCGAAACGGTTACGTTTATTGTAGATTTCAATTTGAGAGCGCAGAATTGTAGACGCAGTATTACGGATCAATTTAAATAAAATCTTGTGTTTATAGGGAAAGTTATTTTTAAACGATCCTAAAATATGACAGCTATTAAATTAAAAAATAAACAAACACCAAGTTTACAATTTATTGTTGTTTTAAATTTATGAATTATAACAAAAGCATTGTGTTAAGAAATTATGGAAAACTTAATTATAGAAAATAAATATGGAGAAATAATTTTAGAAAAAGAAAATACATTCAGAATATATTGTGATTTATGTTCTGATACATTTTTAACTTTGGAAAATTTTCGTTATCATGTGTTCAAACATTTACAAAACACTGATTCAGAAGATAGTACGGATTCATATCTTGATTTTATATTTCAAGATGATACAGATAGTGCAAAAATAACTAATTTAGAAATAGATATAAATCCAGCATGCCATGAAGATATAATTGGTAACCAAAATATTGAAAAAATAAACGAACATATTGACAACGTCGATGCTATTGAATCAATTGTCAAAAGTACTGACAACATAGAGTATAATGATACTATGGATACTGTAGAACCAGATAAAACTACTGATGATGAAATAGATAATGAAAATATTGAATTAATTATCGAAAATTCTGACGATATAGATCCTAATGAATCAATTGAGCATTTACTACACACAGTTGATGAAACAGATGATTTTTCGTTAAATAATCTTAAAACTTTTAGATCTAATGTAGAAAATAATAAATTAAATATTAATTTAATGGAATATAATGAGAGTGATCATAACGAAGAATATAATTATAATAGTGATACGGGTGATGATTCTATAAAAAATTTTCATAATTTAGAACAAAAACAAAAACATGATTTTATTGTTATTAGAAATAAACTTAGAAATATATTTAAAGTATATAAAGATTATTGTCCAATATGTTTACATAGATTTTCATGTTTAACTGGTTTAATAAAACATACGAAAACCCATTTGAGAGATTTAACTAAAGAAGAAATTATAAAATTTTATGAAAATTCATTGAAGCAAAACGGACAAAATTCAATTTCAAATTCAAATATAAAAGAAACAATTACAAAAGATGCTTGGGAAAAAGTACAAAAATTACAATGTTCATATTGTGATAAAACTTTTGTATATAACAGTGATTTAGAGAGGCATAAAAAAACTCATTTACAAAATAATATGAAAATATTAACATGTAAAATATGTTACGAAAAATTTAATAGTAACAACAAATATGCTTGTCATATGTTAGATAAACATAATGTTAAAAAAGCATTTAAATGTGACCGTTGTCCAAAAACATTTCAGAAATTTAATTTTTTAGTACGCCATTTACGTTTTCATAACGATGATAAACGTTATGAATGTGAATATTGTGGTAAACGTTTTATGGAAAATAATCGAAAAAAATTACATATTCGTTTGCAACATACAAATGAAAAATTATATCAATGTGAAGAATGTGGTATAACATTTGCATCAATATCACAATTTAAAATGCATCAATTACGACATACAAATAAAAAAAAATATAATTGTACAAAATGTGATAAGAAATTTTTTACGTCATATAGCTTAAAAAATCATTTTGTTGTACATACAAAAGAAAAACCATTTCAATGTGATGTATGTAACGCAAAATTTGGTATGCGTGGATCATTATGGACCCACAGAAGATTGCATAGTAATGAAAGAAAATATAAATGTAAAATATGTGAGAAATCATTTCTACAATCAGCTGGATTACAAAGCCACATGAGAACACGTTGTAGTAAATAAAAGTCATCAGTTAATTAAAATTATTTTATTTCATAAATCAATTTGTTTCAATTATTTTGTTCTTTAAATTTAATAAAGAATTAATAGTGTTTGAAAATATGAAGAAATTATGTACCTATCCCGTGACTTGTGTTATTTTAGTTTGATGCTTTCATTAGTTGTTAAATCCAAATAGTTGTTTTTTTATTTTTAAACTTTAAAACAACGAGTAAACAAACATTTGTATTTATAACACCTAGATAGCTCATATGGGACTGGCATGTGCCACCTGCCATGGCACATGCCGCCTTTGTTTTTTTTTTACCAATTAGCATAAAACATATTTGTATTATATTTAATTCCGAGCTCTTCTGTATATTCGAAACTCAGTTACGAAATAGTGTATTGTTTATAATGAATTTTGTTGAAAATATGTTGCCTTAACATTATACATCGATAGTAGACACATATTCATTGTTAATCCAAATATATTATGATTGCGGTTTTTTTATAAAATAGTTTCAAGCAAATGTTCAACACAGAACGAACAGAAGCTGTTGCGTCAGTTTCTCTTACGTTACGATCGTTATATAGGTAATTTAAATTCATGGCCAATTTAAATGTTTATAGGGAAAGTTTTTTTTAAACGATCCTAAAATATGACAGAGATTAAATTAAAAAACAAACAAACACCAAATTTACAATTTTTGTTGTCTTAAAATTGTTTATTATAATAAAATCCTTGTGTTAAGAAATTATGGAAAACTTAAGTAGGGAAAATAAATATGGAGAAATAATTTTAGAAAAAGAAAATACATTCAGAATATATTGTGATTTATGTTCTGATACATTTTTAACTTTGGAAAATTTTCGTTATCATGTGTTCAAACATTTACAAAACACTGATTCAGAAGATAGTACGGATTCATTCCTTGATTTTATATTTCAAGATGATACAGATACCGAAAGAGTAACAAATTTAGAAATTGAAATTAATCCCGCAGGCCATGAAGATATAATTGGTAACCTAAATGTTGAAAAAATAAACGAACATATTGATAACGTTGATACTATTGAATCAATTGTCAAAGGTACTGACAACATAGAATATAATGAAGCAATGGATACTGTAGAACCAGATATTACTGATGATGAAATAGATAATGAAAATTTTGAATTAATTATCGAAAATACTGACGATATAGATGCAAATGAATCAATTGAGAATATACTACACACAGCCGATGAAACAGATAATTTTTCGTTAAATAATCTTATAACTTTTAGATCTAATATAGAGAATGCTAAAAATATTAAATTAAATATTAATTTAATGCAGTATCATGGTAGTGATGAAAACGAAGAATATAATTATACCACTGATACGGATGATGATGATTCTATTAAAACTTTTCATAATTTAGAACAAAAACAACAACATGATTTTAATGTAATTAGAGATAAACTTAGAAATATTTTTAAATTATATAAAGATTATTGTCCAATATGTTTACATAGATTTTCATGTTTAACTGGTTTAATAAAACATACGAAAATTCATTTGAGAGATTTAACAAAAGAAGAAATTATAAAGTTTTATAAAAATTCATTAAAGCAAAACGGACAAAATTCAATTTCAAATTCAAATATAAAAGAAACAATTACAAAAGATGCTTGGGAAAAAGTACAAAAATTAAAATGTTTATATTGTGATAAAACTTTTGTACATAATCGTGATTTAGAAAGGCATAAAAACACTCATTTACAAAATAATATGCAAATATTAACATGTAAAATATGTTACGAGAAATTTAATAGTAATTATAAATATTCTTGCCATATGTTTGATAAACATAATGTTAAAGAACCATTTGAATGTGACCGTTGTCCACAAACATTTAAAAAATTTGGTTTTTTAGTACGTCATTTACGTTTTCATAATGATGATAAACGTTATGAATGTGAATATTGTGGTAAACGTTTTATGGAAAATAAGCAAAGAAAATTACATATTCGTTCCCATCATACAAATGAAAAATTATGTCAATGTGATGAATGTGGTATAACATTTGCATCAATATCACAATTTAAAATGCATCAATTGCGACATACAAATAAAAAAAAATATAATTGTACAAAATGTGATAAGAAATTTTTTACTTCATATAGTTTAAAAAATCATTTTGTTATACATACAAAAGAAAAACCATATCAATGCGATGTATGTAACGCAAAATTTGGTATGCGTGGATCATTATGGACCCACAGAAGATTGCACAGTAATGAAAAAAAATATAAATGTAAAATATGTGCGAAATCATTTCTACAATCAGCTGGATTACATAGCCACATGAGAACACATTGTCTTAAAGAAAAGTCATCAGTTAATTAAAATTATTTTATTTGATAAAACTAATTCTTTCATTTAATATATATTGTAATTTTAATGTATTTTTTAATTTTGTATAATATACGGTATATATTTTTGAACTATTGTATAGTATATATTTTTACGGTTTTGTAATTTTAATTAAAATATTTCCATTATATACTTGACAACTCATATTACATAAATTATTTTTATGGCGCTGTAACTAATAATTTTCCAAATAACTTACATTATACATTGTTTACCTGAAATTTAATTTTATCAACTTGTTTTTATTACTTTTACCAAGTCCTGAAAGTATTGCATTTAAACAAATACATAAAATGCACAAAACCAAAAGTAATAATTCAAAAACTCAAATTTAGTTATAATTTAAAGTAATTATTAACAAAAAATGCTTATTCTTCTAATTCTAATATTTCAACATTCTCAAATGGATCACTATCATTTTGTATGGAATTAATTGTTATATTATCTATTATTTTAACATTTTCTTGATTACTATTATCTCTTTTATTTAAAATTCTATTTATTTTCTTACGTTGATGTGATTTGATATGTTTTTGTAATTGTGAATTATATTTAAATTTATGGCCACATATAGAACATATTTTTGGATCATTATGTAAAATCATATGTGCATATAAAGATTTACTTTTTATAAATTTTTGATTACATAATTTACAAAAATATTCTTCTTCTCTTTTGCACAAATTTTTTTTAATTAAACAAGTTTTTAAATGTTTTTCTACTTCAATATCATATTTAAATAATTTACCACAGTTTTCACATTTTTTTGGATTTTTATGTATTATCATATGTGCATATAAAGATTTTTTTATTTCATAAACTTTATTACAGATTTCACATTTATATAAATCATCATCATTTTCATTTGTTTTTATATATTTATTAGATTTTAAATGAATTTGTTCAATATGCCGTTTAAGTTTACATGCATAATTAAATTTTTTATTACAATACTCACATATTTTTGGATTTGTATGTAAAAGCATATGATTTTGCATTGATCTAAGACGTTCATATGATTTATTACAATATGGGCAATGATATTCACCATTTTCTTTTGGTATATAAATATTATTATACGTTCGTTTTGTTCGTGGTTCATTTGAATGGCGTAATGTATTATGACGATTTAATTCACTTTGTGTTTTAAATTTTTTTGGGCAAGACTGACAATGAAAATTTCGTATATCACCACAGTGCTTACGAAAATTATGAGTTTCTAATAAATGATTTTTTGCAAATGCTAATGGACAAAATTTACATTTAAATGGACGATTACTAGAATGTGAACGTAAATGTGTTTTATAGATAATCAAATTTCGGCACACTTCTTGACAAATACCACATTTTATCTGTTTTTTTAACCAATTTTTCTTATTTAATTTAATTATTTCAACTTTTTTCAATTCTAATTTTAATTGTAAATTGTTTTGCATTAATGATATATCATTTGGTGTTTCGAATTTATTGGACTGCTCAACTGATTCCCTATTATCAATATTTCGCCTTTTTAAATGGTTATTTATTGATTCTACTTTAGCATTGTTATCCGCTTCAGCGTTATATACTTCCGCATGCTGCCCTTTTAAATGTATAACCAGTGTACGATAATTATAAAATTTGCCTGAACACATATCACAATAAAATTGTGGTTTAATATGTGATAGTTTATGATCTTTAAAAACTTTACTATCATGAGTTGTAAATTCGCATTTATTACAACTGAATATTTTTGTTAATTTTTTTACAATGTCTGTTCCTGTTTCTTTTGATAAATTATGTGGTTCAATATAATTTGGATTTCCTTTGAAATCAGATTGACAGGTATTTGTTCCGGCTATATTATTGTCAATGATTTCATTAAAATTATCTGAATTTGTTATATGTAATAGCAGTTCTTCTGTAAAATATAATATTTCAATAAATTTTTAAAATTGACTTTCTCTTACCTTTTGTAATTGAAGCTAATTGTGATGTACATGTTTTGCGATGAATATTAAAATTTTCGTCTCCTTCAAATATTTGGTCACAATATTCGCATGGTATAATTGTAATTACTTCTTTAAATTCTAAATTACAATTTTGTATATGATTTTCAAAAATTTCTTGATTTTGAAATAATAAATTACATATTGGACATTGTTTTTCCTTTTTCAAAAATGGTTTTTCATTCTCAACATATTTTTTATTATCAGTTGGAATCATTCCATTCTCAAGTTTAATGTTTTCCTCTTTATTTATGTGATTTAATTTAAAATGTTCATTTAGTTCTAATTTACTATCAAATAATTGATTACATAAAATACATTTAAAACGATTTAACAATTTTTGAACATGTTTTTTTATATGTTTATAAAATAATGATATTGTTTTTAAACGACAATTACAAATATTACATTTTCGGAAATATTTTTCAATTTTATGTATTAATATTTCATGTTCAGTTCTTTTATTTTCATCATTAAATATTGTTTTACAAAATTCACACGAATAACCAATCCGACCACAATGATTTAATTTATGTAAATATAAATTTTGATATTGATGAAATGATGCTGGACATAATTCACATTTAGCTAGGCGTTGTCTATTTTTTGTTGACGAACTTGAAGACGATGAATATAACAATTTCTTTTCATTAGTGTTATTTAATGAATTATTTATTCGTGCATTGGTAGAAACTAGTATTTCATATGCAGTTTGTTTTGAACTCATGTCTTGTTTTTCTTTTCTCACAGCATTTAATATTTCTATTTGATTTAAAGGTAGAAATTCTTGAATAACATTAAAATCCTCTTCCAAATATTCAATATCCATGTTTAAAGTGTATGTATTCTTGTTAATAAAATCTTGGTTTCATTCTAGAATAGGGTGCTCCGGCTGACAACTATAACGGCTTAGTTAATGGCTTAGCCGATATGATAACATTGTGGCAGTGGGTAGACATCGATACGATGAGGCTCATAAGTAGTATTGTAGTTTACAAAATTATATTTTTAAAGTAATCTTTTTAAGTAATTGAAGTGGTTAGAGAAAAATGTTAAATGACAACTAACACATTTGGCGCCCTGTTTTATTCACTTTAGCGCTGCGTACATCATAGATTACAACCGGCTAAGCCGGTTCATCCTATTCTAGAGTTTTATCAAAATCTTTAATATCTCTTCAAATCTACAACCAAAGTTAAACAAAATCTTCAATATTTTCGTACTAAAATTTTTGACGTTCTGAACTTTTGACGTTTATACTTTATGGCCGTGTTAGAAAGCAAATAAATTAACTCTATTTTTCGAAATAAAATTTTAATTTCATTATATTTTCAGATATTCACTGCTGAACTTATTGAACATTAAACATTTTTATTATTATTTTCTTCTTTTACACGTGAAAATGATAAATGTCTAAGGATTTTGAATTTTAATTCAATAATTTCCTAAAACCGAAAATGTTGACCATTTTATTTGTCAATTTGTGTGGTTAAATGGTTTGATCTATTTCATCTTCCATGTGTTAAATTTAGTAGTTGTATTCCGAAATGCATAATCGTACCTTCCGTTATCAATTCATTACAAACTACTGTTTCAAAACTTTCTGAAATACTACTTGACTGTAAAATCTTTAAAAAGGAATAAAAAAATATGTAGGAACTGTCTGTGGCATTTAGAATTTTATATTTTGTAAACAATTTTAAACATTTATAAACGTTTCACTAAAAAACTGAATTGTCAAAAATAAATTAAAATAAATTAAAGAAAATACAATTTATTCAGTTATATTTGTGTAATTTTATTTAAAGTTTAGTGAATTTTAAATTAAACTTAATATCTACTAAAATATTTTTTTTTTAACTACTTTTATATTATCTTTAATTACACCCCCAAAAAAATTGATATTAACAGATTCTTGATTATTTATACAATTATTTTGTGTATTAAAATTATGTAATTCTAATGAAATTTTCTTTTTAAAAATTCGACCACATTTTCCACATTTCCACATTGGTTTTGTACTTGATGGTGTTATTGTTGTTGTGCCAATAAATTCCTCTTTACTTGAATGTGATAATTTGAAATGTTTATTTAATTCACCAGGTAATAAGAAATTTTTATTACAATAATCACATTTTAATTTTGTTTCTGATAAATGAAAACGTTGATGTTCTTTTAATTTATCTTCACTTGTAAATTCAAATGGACAAAAACAACATTTATATGGATGTGTATGAGATTTAACATGTGTATTATATATTGATTTTCTAGCAAAGACAGCATTACAATATTCACAACGAAAATGATTTGATTGTTCACAAATAAAATGTACTTTAAAATGACTTTGTAAAAAATTTGGTACTAATGATGAATAACCACATACCGGACAATAATATTTTTTATCAGATTTTTTTAATGTTCTTAATTTAATATCTTTTATTTGACCATTAATAATTTTCTTTATTAAATATTCTTTTTCAATATTATTATCATATTGGTTAACATTATTTTCTTCAATTGATGTTATAATTTCATTATTACTAATTCTTACATTATTATCATCATCATCATCATCATCATCTATAATATTATTATGATTTTCTTCATTAATATGATTTGTTGTTGTTAATTCATTTGGTGGTAAATGTATATTTAATGTATGTGACATAAATAATTTTAATGCTACAAATTTCTTATTACAAAATTTACATATAAACATAAATACACCATTATTTAATTCAATTTCACCACATATTGTACTATTTATTAATTGATTATTATCAATAATACTATTATTAGTAATAATTGGTATTGTTGTACATGATGATGATTCTTCTTGTATTTGATCAAAATTTGTTATATTATAATTATCTGTATTTATATCATCAATATTTGATGATGGTATATCAAAAAAACTTTTATCATCTTCATCATATTCATCTTTTATTATGACAGATGATGATGTTGAAAATTCATTACAATTTTCTGTATCATAATTTAAAGGATCATGATGTCTATCTATATCTTCTGATATATTTAATTCTTCTTCTTTTATAAAAAAATTTATTGTTGGTTCAAAATTCATATTTAAATTTAGATTATTTATTTTTTTGGTTAAAGTAAAAAAAAAATTGTAATTCTTAATTTGTTTACTAATTTTTTTGTGTTTTATTAAAGTTTTGTTTTGTGTGTTTACACTTTACCCTATAAACTAAATGATTTGTTGACGATTTACCCTATAAACTAAATGATTTGTTGACGATCTGCTTCAAACATAAGAAAAGTGTTAATGTTGTATAAAGATTTGTGAGTTACAATACTTCATTTTCATTTCCGATTTTTAAATCATTTGCGATCCGTTTTTAAGTTTTCAGGGTGCAGATATTTAATTGACACAATTGTCAATTGACAGTAATAAAGTCTGCGCCGATAATGTTTTTTTTGGTTATGTAGAATATTTTTCTAGAATTTTTAAATTATTGTATGGTTTGCGACCTGGAAATTATTTCATGTATAGGAAATGAAATTATTTCATGTACAGTCACATTAGTTAATAGTTTAAATTTATAATTTAATAGTTTAAATTTATAATTTAATAGTTTAAATTTATAATTTAATAGTTTAAATTTATAATTTAATAGTTTAAATTTATATATAGAAGCTTTAAGAAATGGTTTTACTACTAATTCGGGCAGAAGATTAATAAGTTTTATATATTAATTTAAAATAATAGAATAACAAACCAACAACCATATTTACATCTCCATTAACATCTGCTTCAAACATAAGAATAATAAAAAATAATTATTTTAACATGAACACATTTGATGATGTTATTCTAATTATTGTGGTTATAATTCTGTGTTGTTATTTTTTATAGTGTATACGTTTCTATATTACATTTGTGAATCAATAATACATCTTTTTTGGTCGTCCAAAAGAAAAGAGTTAATGTTTCATTTCCCATTTTTAAATCGTTTGCGATCCGTTTTTAAGTTTTCAGGGTGCAGATATTTAATTGACTCAATTGTCAATTGACAGTAATAAAGTCTGCGCCTTTAATAATTTTAATTGACAGTAATAAAGTCTGCGCCTTTAATAATAATAATTTTAAAATTCTTTTTCTAGAATTTTAAAATTATTATAGGGTTTGCGTCCTGGAAATTATTTCATGTACAGGAAATGACGTCACATTGGTTAATAGTTTAAATTTATAATTTCATAAGTTTTCTAAAGTTAAATTCAGATTAATTGAAAACTTATGAAACATTTAAAATAATTTTTAAATGTTTCATAAGTTTTCAATTAATCTGATTTAAGATTCAAAAATTTTTGAAATTTAGAATTTTTGGAAAAATAGACAATAGTATTATGTACATCAAAACTTGAAATTTTAGTTTTTAGTTGATTAAAGAATTAGAAAGGATATGTGATGGGTGAAACATTTCTATAAAAACATTAAATTAAATATTTTATATTTGTTTATTATTTTTGAATTATTTATTATAAAATAATATCAATAAAAATCATATTTGTTTTTTATTTATAAAATTCCAAAAAAATATAAATTCTAAATTATATTTTTCCTTATTATTTTCCTTTAAGCTAAATCAAAAATAAAAACAATATTTTTCAGGACTTGAGGATAAAATTTAATTGAATCCGTTTGAAGTAAATTCTACAAAATTGTATTTTGATGAAATTCAATTTTTAAATCTGAAATAGTCACGATCTGACTCTTTACAGTATTGAAACTATAATAAACGAAATTTATACAATATAAAATAGTACGCTACGTTCAGTCACGACTACAAAATTCACTTTTTTTTTTGTCAAAATTATTTTCTTATGTTTCTTAAATCATTCTGGATGAGGTTATTTAGATAATTTTAAGGCTGGTGTATTATTATACTTTTGAGACTTTGAAAAATGATACCAGTTCCAAACACGTGCTGATAACAAATATCTTAATATTAATAGCCATTACTTATGATTGTATAGTAAACAATTTCTGGGATAATAAGTAAATTTCTTACAAAATTCTTACAAAATTAGTCAGTTAAAAAAAAAACATGTATATTTCGAAAGAAAGGTCAAGGTTTAATATGAACTCCGGCACCAATTAAAATATTTTTTTTTTATAAAATACAAAAATAAGAACAAACAGAATTATTATAAGAAATCAGCTAATTTTCCATCTAATTGCTAATACGTGTCAATTAAATACGATTATATTACAAAATATTGTTAAGATATTTTTGAACAATTGTAAAACGAAAAAAAAAGTTTGATTTGTTAAGAAATACTTTTTTATTCAGCTAATAAATCTAAAAAAATAAAAAAAAAATGAATATCTTTATTTTCCCCATAAGTCTCCTTAATAATCACATAAATGTATATTGGAAAATTAAAACCCTTCAATATATTTTCTCTTTTACCTTTCAATATTTTTAAATATTTACGTAGATACAATTTAAAAAGTTTACCTTACAACAACAAAAAAAAGAAAATTATTTTGATTTTTATAGAGAAACAAAAAAAAAATTGATACTTTTACACTTTTCTTTGGTTTTGGAAATTTTTTTTTTCAAGTTGAAAATCTCATGGGATTAATTTACATTTTTATGTTATGTTTGTTTGTTTTTTTAGAACTAAAAATGTAGCTTTATATTGTATAGATTTTGTTTCAAATTTTACAATTTTCCAAGTTTTTTGTTTTTGTATTCTGGATAATGAAAATTGAATTGGTATTTTCACCTTTTTGAAACAATTTTTCTATTTTATATTTATTCAGTTTATTATGGTAAAAGTATTCTTTGTATTTTTATTGTTTAACTAATTTAAGATTAATGAAAATTAAATCCTAAGTGTATAGGTTCAATTATTTTGGTATAATATGTGGTTATGGCTAAATACCGAGGGATACTAATTTTAGTAATTTGGGTTTTTATGAGATAAATTCAGGGATAGGTTTGTACTGAGGCGATAAATTCCGTTTTAATATAGTCCTTTGAAATATGGTTTAAATTTTTTTTTAATAATATCAAGGTTGTTGTTACAAGGATTTCTCTTCTTAATTGTTTACCTTTAAACTCCAGTGAAATAAATTAATTTTAATTATTATAAGTCAGGCAGTCAGTGCATCGCCAGCCTGTCGCCAATATCAAAAGTATAAATAATGTCAATATCACAAATAATCTAACATCTCTAAGTAATCGAAGTAATGAGGTTTTAGTCTGGTAACTGCTTGGAATGTGCTGTGAGGAGATTAATTGTGTTTTTCCAAAAATTTAAAATATTTGTACGCCATACATGAAGAGCAGCCCAGGCTCAGAAAAATTCAATTGAGCAGAAAGAACTTTGAAACTCGTTTATTGCTAGAACCACAAATTTAAGGAACCAACTACAAACTATTAAATTAATAGGAATCAACTATTAAATTTCTGGTACCTCATGTGTTCCCATCAAATTATAACGGGAATAAGCTTAAGAGTAATGTGCTTTGCTTTTAACCCTGGTCAATTATTTAACCCGTTCCGTTTTCCAAAACTTCTCATTCCACCCCATAACCAAATGCTACGGTCACAGTTAAGAGAACATTTTCTCATTATTCTCTTAATCTGCTGTATCGTGACATCAAATATGTTTTAATATTACCTTGATTGCATCCCTGTAACTAGAATAAGTTCAATTAGATTATTTTATGGTTAAATGTTTACTGATGCTCCGTTTTTTTTTTGTTTATTTACTTGGGGTAAATAATCATCATGAGATTTGTTGTCTTTTTTCTTGTTTTGGGGTTAAAAATTTTTTAACTAAACATAATTAAAATTTATGGAAATAAAGAACCCAAGTCCTCCAAAAAAAAAAATTATTCCATATAATGTAATATGTTTAATATACATATTAATTTTTTATTAAATTTAAAACAAAGTTGATTTTTTAATATGTCAAAAAAAAGAAGAAAGTTTTTCAACATTTTCCAGCCAAAAACCAAAACAAAAACAAAAATTTTGTTACGCTACTAACCTTGTAGATATTTTTCAAATCCTCTTATAAAACTTTTTGATTTTGTAAAAATTCCTAAACATGCAAACATAATAAATTATTTTATTTTATAGACTTAGAGCTCCTTGTCACATAATATGGCTAGAATTTTTCTATAGATAGAATTTTTGTAATAAGATTTTCCATATGTGAAAAATGATATCGTTTTTTTTTTTCAGAAAATTTTCAGAAATTATTTCAGAATGTTCAGTATAAACGTGCGTAACTAAAATATACCTTAAAAAGGTGAAAATTTTGAATATACAACAGCTCTGAGTATTAAAAAAAAAATTACCATTTTTCAAACTTTTAAATATATGTACATAAAACTTTTGATGTTTCACATAAATTTATGAATATTATAAAAAGCTAATTTTATATAAAATATTTAAAATATTTTCCTCTTTCAGATTTTAGTTTTTTTTTTCCTGTTTTTTGGCTAACAAAAAAAAAAAAATATCGCGTGCTACAAAAATTTATAATTTTCTGAACAACAAATATAAAAAAAAAAAATGTCAACTGAAATTTAATTAATTTATATTAAATTTTATATCAACTGCAACCAAAATTATGAAATATATAATTTTTTATATTTAATTTAAATTTATTTCCATTTTTGTGAAAATTTTTTTTATTTTAATTAATATTAATGTGATAATTAATATGAATGATAATAATAATTTGTAAGTGAATTATTAATATATTAATTAAAATGCAATTTAAATATATAATAATTTAAAAAAAATATATATATTTAAATTTATTTTGGGTATTAATTAATAATAATAAAAATTAATAATAATTTATTATTAACATAACCCTTTTTTTGGTTGCAAAATAGACAAAGTTTTATGTCAAATTTAAATTATTTGTTCACTGTGGAAATTATTAAATTTTAAATAATAATTTCCACAGTGAACAAGTGTTGAAAGTGTTGAATTGCATTGAAAAATTTTGATATTTAAATGCCAATAGAGTGCACAATTATCTTAAAACTACACCATAATTTGTATATTTTAAATTATATTTTTAATATTTTAAATAACCTGATTGAAAGATATTTAACATTTTCTGCAGATTAAAGTACAATATTCAAAAAAATTTCCAATTGCAACTTTTTCCTTTTTCCAAGTACAAAAATTTATCTAAAATACTAAAAAACAAAGAATACTATTTTAATAAATTTTAAAATTGGAGTTAAAAGAAACTTTAAAACTATTATTGCAATCATAGTTTTTATCAAATATTTATTAAGAAAAACTTTTTTTTTTTTATGTAAAATCTAAAATTTATAAAGTTTACAATTTAAATTTGACGTTTTTCTTTAAAATATACATTTTTTTTTATATGTTGTTCCCAGTTTTGTCGTTTTGTACCATTAACAAGATCGTTATTACCATTAAATAAAGTCTTAACATTAGACACAAGAGTAATAAATCGAGAGGAACAAAAAAAAAAGTTTTTCATCAGTTTTTCTTTCTAGTAAAAAAAAAAAAAAGTGTCGTAAAATCGGTTTTTTTTTTACTTCTTCTCAGACTTCATAAAAACATTTTTTTTTTTGGAAATTTATTTTTGAATTTTATGAGAAAAGTTTTCAATTTATTTTCTTTTTTATAAACATTTGTTGTTTTTTTTTTGGTGTATGTGTTTGGAAAATTTATGGTTTTTCTATCTATAGAAATTGAATTTGTTTTTTTATTTAAAAGAAAAGTGTGAAAATGTAAAAATTTAAAAATATATTTATTGACAATTTATTGAAAATTTATAGTTTAAGAATTATTTGCATAGTAAAATTCAATTTTTATTATTGATTTAAAATATTTGCTTTATTCTATATTTTTGAAATATTTTAAATATGTAATTTTTTTTTTTTTTGGGGTAATAGTATTTTCAATCTTATTTACCGGAAAATTTTTAATTGGCATAGTTTCAAATATAAGAATTTTCTTCCATATTTTATTGGTTAACTAAATTTGGCAAGCCAAATAGTCGACATTAGACACAAGAAGTGCATCCTACAAAAGATTATATTTAAATTTTCCGGAATTGAAATGTTTAAGATTTTTCTTGTAAATGTGTTTAGATGAATTAATGTTTTAAAAACTTTTGGTAGAAAACCGGATTTGTATAAATCCTTTTTCTGTTGTTGACTTTGTGGCTCTTAAAATGTGCTATTTTTGTTATCATAATTTATTTGAATGTTGGTAGAATAGAAAAAATTTTTTTTGTTTCGCCAAATTTTTGTGTGTTTTATTTTGTTGTCAAGATAATTTACAAGTAACTTATTGGAAAATGACTAGATTTTGGAAATCACAAAGAAAAACTAAAATGTTTTGTGTATCTGGTGAAAATAATTAGTCTGAAAGAGTAACCCTTCTTAGCACACTTGGCCAATTTCTTAAAGAAAATTTTAAAAAAATGTGCAGACATTAAAATTAATTTTCAAGTCACTCTCATTTGGACGTTCTTGTTGTCCCGTATTATCAGCTTAATCCCAGCGATTCGGAGGGATAATTGAGTAAAATAGATTTAGCTGAAAAGAATATTGAATATATATTTTCAGTTTGCAGAAAAATTGATTTATTACAGATTTATACGTTCTAGATAGTAAAGAAGGTGTAAGATACGTGACAGCGGATGTCTATGGATGCGTTGGAGTCCGTAGGAATGTTTCGCCCAAAAGAAACAATTCACAAGCAAACAAAGAGCTGTTTAGTCGATAAAAATTCCGCGTTTTTCAATGTTTAGTCGTTAAAAATTCTTTGTTTTTCTATAATACCTGAATCCTCTATAGAAGTACATCAACGAGTCCTAATAGATCTTCAAAAATTGCGTTATCCTTGTACCTGGATTGTGGTAAGCTGTTGAATACGCATAGAGCTGTCACAGACCTTCATCCCCAATCGTCCTGTTCGACATCCTTTTATTAAAGAGTTCGTTCTAAAAGTTTTAAATCCTAAAATTATGCTACAATATTTTTAAACAAAAATATTTTCTTTGAAAAATTTAAATTATCATGAAAACATTATTATCACAATTTTAATACATATTCAAAAATTTTCGTCAAAATCCTCCTTAAAATCTTTTATTGATTATAATTTCCTAATTTTAATAAAATTTTCAAACTCGTTAACAATTTTGTTGTAAATAATTTTCACTATATTTTGTAGCCTAAATAAAGTTTTTATGTAAATTTATAAGAACTCCCAGATTTTTCAGAAAAAAAAACGTCTAATAATCCTCATTTTTTCAAGTCCAATAAATAAAGTTATTATTCATTTGTTTTGACTGATATTGAGAAAAAGAATATTATTATATTTTTGTAGCCTTTAAGGGTCAATAAAGACACAATCATAATCGTTAAATATGGAAAAAAAGGGAGCATATATATAAAAACATTTTTTTTATGTTTATATTACGGTATATGTATAAAAGTATATTCCCTAAGGATCATCCGAAAAGAATAAAAGGATTTCTTTGCTGAAATAAAAGATAATAAAAAAGAAAGGATATTAAAAAAAAAATATTTTTACAATAAAATTTGATTTAAATTTGGTGTTTTTCTTTTTTTTTTACTTTACTTTTTTACGTATGGTCAATTTAAGAAAATTCTTTCACAAGGATATTAATTTCATTTTGATCATAAAAAAATAAACAAAATTACAATAATTTATTAATTCTTTCTAATAAAAAGTGGATTAATTTGATTTTTTAATGATTCCAATTTAATAAAGCTCTTAAAAATTTTAATGACCTTTTTTTTTTTTAACTGAGCATAACTTTTTTTTTAATAGGACTATTATTTCCACGCAATTTTATTTTCGAAACGTGAAAAGAGCTGAAGAAGAATTAACTTTCTAATATTTTTAAATATACACTTAAATCTAATATGGTACATTATCATTATTCAGAAAAATTCCACTCATTTTAGTTCATCAAAAAAATTTATTACACACGTAAAAAATTGTTAAAGATATGAAACAAAAAACTTATAAGGTAAAATATCATAATTGTAGCCGTCTCAAGTTTCCAGTCACACTGGAGTAAAACCATTACGTTCTTTTTCAAATTAGACTCAAAATGTGGCAGAACATTTCTTCTTAACCATAATTATATGGTTAAGAAGAAATGTTCCTGTAAATTTATCATAATTATATTTTAGATAAAATTAAGAAAATCAAATTTTTTTCTTTATCACCAGTACTTCCAGTATATACACAGTTTTATAAACGTTTTTGTTGAAAAATGTGGTTAAATGGCTGGAGACTGGGTATTTTACCCTATTTACACACTTTAATTATTCTTTTTACGTAATATTGTGGTTTTAAATTAGTCAAAATTTATTTATTTTTATCTAAACTTGTAAAATATCTTATTACATTTCATTAAACTAATATTCTTGACATACTATCTAAATATAGTAAATAAATTAATATTAAGTTTATATATTTAAATTAATTTTTCTGGTACTCACACATATTTTCTAATATATTTCATAATAATTAAATTTTTTTAATGTGGTAATTATCATACATTAAAGAATTTTTTAATTAAATCAAATATCTACAAGATTATATCAAACCAAAAATTAATTTAAATTTGATAATACAATCTATAAAAAGTTTAGATTAATTAAATTTTTTTACTAATTTTCTATTTAGTCAAATTTTACTTATTGAAAAGTTTTTCTAAAGTTATGAAAAGTTTGGTATAAAAATAAATGATTATATAAGTAAAGTCAAAAAATTATGATTATTTATTTAATGTGAAATATTCAAGTGAATAAATATTCTTAAATTTTGCCTTAACTTTCGCTATTATTAACAACAAATTGTTAACAGGCCACTCAAGTGGTATACTTGACTTTTGTTATTTTATTACTCATATCAATTACATATAATAATTGATTAGTACTACTTGAGTATCTAAAGTTACCGTGATAGCGACTCTAGAAACAATGGTAACTTTCAAACAAATTTTGTATGTGCAATTGTACAGCAGTTTGTTGACACTGTTTTCAGATATATTTTAATTATTTATTAGGTAATCTTACCAATTAAACTTTGAATGGTAAAAATATATCTACATTTTTTTTATGATTTAATTTACTTAATAATCAGTTTATTATATTTTTTTGATTTTATTAGGAAAAATTATAAAATTATTATTATTATAAATTAAAAATAGAATATTAAAAAAATTCTAAATTAAATATTATTATCGTATAAATATTTATCAATTAAAAAAACATAATTTGCATAATTTTATTTAAATTACATTTTATGTAATAAAATTTTATAATTAAAATAACAATTTATTTAAATTATAAATTTTATAAATTAAAAGAATTTTTGATAAAAATTTTTAAATTTTTAAATATTTAACGAGATAGAAAAAAATCATAAAATTTTCAATTAATTTCCCATATGGATTTATGTAAAGATAATAATATATATGTATAAATAAATGTTAATTTCGTACGCTAACAGAATTTGCACGTGCTCCTTTAATGTTATATTTATAATAATGTAGGTTACAAAAAAAAAAAAAGAAGGATAATTAGTATACTATTCAAATAAATTCACGTACAAATATATATCTATATTTTCTTTTCATATTTTATGTAAAAACCGAAAATAGAAATTTTCCGGTATATTTCCAACTATGAATAATACCTTCATAATTTTACTAGTTTTTAATCAGTGTTTTGTAACCTGTAGAATAAATTTGATTGTAGTAATGTGTCTTCTGAGAGATTTATTTAAATTTAATTTACGCAATGGTATGCTGCAGAGAATTTGACATTTTTGAAAAGTTTCGACACCGACAACTTATAAACTACTTTACTATTATTCAATTAACAAATAACATTAATTGAAATTTTGTTAAAGTCACAAAGTAAACTTAAAGTACCAACAAAAACTTCGACAACAATCAGCTTAATATTTAAGCAATTACTTGGAAGCAAAGTCCCAAATTTTTATCTAATTAATATAATGGTACAATCAGCTTTTAATAAATTTAAATTATTTTCATTTTGCGTGCCACAAATTAAAATATTACAAATGCCCTGCGTTAATATACCTTTAATCCTGGAAAATTTATACCAAAAATTTCAATTTATCGTCACATTTATTAACTGTAAAATTTCTACCTATATGCATATTTTAATAATTGTAACCTTTTGGTAAAACACAAAAAGAGCACATCTCTCATCAGTAGCATCATCATCATCATCATCATCACTGTCGTTGTTAAAGAATAATATTATTGAAAATTTTATAATATTTGTATATAAATTTTCATTTTTCATTATAAAAACTTTTGATGTGGAATTTTTGGTTAGGACTTTATAACATCGGAAAAAGGACTATAATATTATTTATATCAATAAATTAGTTAGTTAGTCTGTCTGTTTAAAAGTCTTAAAGTACTTTTGTGGGGGGGGGGGGGGGGGGGTTTTGTTTTTCTGACATTGACATGAAGTGTGAATTATATAATTAAGAATTTTTAATATAAAAAATGTTTTATTAAAACAATATATAATAAATTATATTTTTTTTATTCAAAACTCTTGGGAATTGGTGTCATGTTGACAAGATTGTGGATAATAAAAATTATATATATATTTTTTTAATTAAATTCTGAATATTTCTTTTGACGTTAATATAATTTAATTTTGTTGCTTATGGTTGTATCAATTATTCAATTTATTTTCAATCAATAATTAATTCCATAAAATCCAAAATGTATGCAATTTATTGATGAATAAAATTTTGAAAAATTTCATAAAATAACTTTTGAAATAATTTATTTTTATAATTTTTTATATTGAAATTATTTAAGTAAATAACTATTTTTAATAATTTGAAACTAGACAAATTTAGTACAATATTATAACTTAGATTAAATAGTACATAGAATTACGACGATCAGCCTAACTGGTCGTCATAATTCTAGTCAGTCTAATTGTTATAAATGGATTAGTTGGAATTGAGTCTGAATAATACTAAATTTCTTAAATATTTATTCAAATAATTAATTTATTAAAATAATTGGATGAAAAGCTTGAATGAGTTTTTAATTAATTTTTAGAATACATTATCATGTTTCTTTTTAATCGATAAAATACATGGTTGCCTTAAATATAAGCAAACCTAGTAATTTTATTTAAATTTTTAATAGATTCTTCATTTCTTTTTCTTGTATGCTAATCAGTCCTTGCTGAGCTTGCGTTGTCAATATTCACTAATTTGATACATGCCGTTTCTTTAAATCTTTCTCGACTGCAACTACTTTCACATCTCTTTTCCGGCATCCTTATTATGCAACCCAGCCATTTTAAACTCTGTGCTTTGATAAATCATGTAATGTTTCGATGGTCAACAAGATCAGATAAATGGTTGATTTTTGTTCTAAATGCGCCACCATAACTAAGCATCTAATAATTTCATTTTTCCAGGTTTCTAGGTCGATAATTTTTTCTTTAAGTTTTGGTAAATTTCTTGCATTATACTTAAAAACAGCTAGTTGGGAATTCACATTCATGATTGTAAATTTAGTATATATACTTCTTCAACTACAGAGTCTATTAAATTTTATTGCATAAAAATATCCTTTTACGAAATGAATACAAAATTTTTGCTTATATTTGATCGGTTTACCTGAATTTTTTATTTCGACATAACAACAATGGTTTTAACTGAATTTTTAATTTTATCTTTACAGAGAAAATTAAAAATATTTTAGCTGTGTTGTAAATTTTCTAATTATGACTGACAATTAAATTTTATAAATAAATAAAAAGATGTTCCATTAAAATCCAATTAATTTAACAAATCAAATTTTCTTTAATGCATAATTGAAATATTAATATAATTTTCTTTTACTCCTTGAATACATATATAATTTTTTTTTGGGAATTTTCTTTCAATCATAATTACCAAATTTTTTAAAGTTATTTTTAAACCTTTTTATATAAAATATAAAATTCTTTATGTTAACATATTACTGTTCATCTGTCTGTCACCTGAAAATTTTTAAGTGCGTGCTAAAAAGTGTAAACTGTTACACTTGAAACTGGGGAAAAAAAATATTGCAGTTGAAAATAGAATTTAACTTAGTAAATATTTATTAAAAATTACGTATAAGAAATTTAAGAGTAGGAAAATGTTTGTACAATTCTTGTTTCTGCAAATAGGGATACTCCATTATAAAAAATATTATAATTGCTTAACGATTTCTCTTAGTGTAATATCCTTTTACTTATTTGAAAATACTTACAGCAACGTGTTTTCAATTAATTTTACATTTAGATAAACTATGTAAGATACCTATAACACAACAAAAGCTCATAAGTACTAGACTTACTGCACAGTATTTAAGTTACGCGGCATTTTTAACTGACTTAAGTAAAATATTTGCTAAAAAGATAAAATAATTTTTTTTTTACATTTATTTTTACAATTGAATTTCAATTTCATAAAAAAAAAAAAATTATTATGATTGTTGTACGTTTTATATTTAGTACATAAAAAATTATGACTATACATACATCATATTTTTTTTTTTTGGTTAACAATTTTTACATATGTTATGACGATTACATTATTCTTATCTATACATAAAAAAAAATAAATAAGAGAAATGTCTTATATTTTTTTTTACCTTATATCTCTGTTCTTGAAATATACATTAAATATTTTCCAGTTTTACCCTCTGCTATCTACATTAGAAAATTGAATTTTTTTTTTTACAAATAATTTCTACATTATTTTCCATATTTTCTTTTATATTTATATACAATTTGAATCAATAAAAAAAAAAATGTATAATGTCGCGGTTTTCATATTTTTTCACGACGTTTTTTTTTATTTTTTTTTTATATAATATCTTTTTCTGAAGCAATATATTTTTTTTATTATCAATTACTTTGAAATTTGAAAGACTTAAATCCTTTTAGAAACATGATATTTAAATAAAAAATGGTATAATAATTTAAAGAAAAAATATTTATTCTAATTTATTGATTTATTTTAATTTATTTATAGAATAAAAATGAAATATTTTTTTTAAATGGATAAACGCCTGAAAGTATGTAACATAAAAATATATAGATATAGGTATTCATAAAGTTTTCATTATAATAATGATTTTTAGTCATTATAATAAATTAATTATTTAAGAAACTAAAAATACTATAATTATTATTTCACTTAAACTAATTACTTCTTTAAAATTTTCCAAATCAATAAGTAATTTTATAATTACATATTTGAAATTTTTAATTAATTAGACCACAAGGAAGGATTAAATTAAACGAATTTTAATTACATTATGTTTAATTGAAATTTTGTAAATCAGTAAATTTTTGTCACTAATGAAAGTATTTATTTAATTTCAATTAAATTCTATTATAGAACACATAATTGATTTAATGGTTTTATTAATTAAACTATGCTGATGTATTGTTTAAAAAAATATAATATTGTGTTTCGACATTTTCGATATTAATTAAAAATTTCGTTTTGATTCAATATTATTTTGAAAATCCTAAACCACAAATATTTGGTAAATTGTTTCCATGTTCAGCATTTTTTTTAATAAATTAAATGTTTCTGTTAAATTCTATACCGTCATATAAATTTAATTGAAATTTTTAAATGTTAAATTTAAATCGATACGACAAATGCTTACAAATTATTTTATGCCAATTTGAGTTATGTCAACATTAGGTTAACCTAATAGTAAACGTATACAAAATGAGTTTGTTTTACAATTTTTTTTTTTTGGGTAAATTTCTAGCAATAAACCACAGTACAGAATATGTTATATGAAATATTCATAGCATATATTTTGATAAATCCTAATTTCTGAAAAATAGGCACCTTTTTTCCTAGAAAAAAATTAAATAATTCTAGATTGTGTTGTGTAATATTTACATATTTCTGTATTTACTTCTAAATTTCGGATTTTATCTTATCTATTAATAATTTCCAAAGAAATCTTATTTTCTAAAATGAGAAAAAACAAATTTCAATTTTATATAAAATAGATAAATTTATTAAATTATTTTCTTTACTTAAATATTAATTTAATTGATCTAAATTCTTTTTATTTGTGTTAATAATTTTACAAGTAATTTTGGAAGAAAAAATACGTAAAAAAAAATATACTTAATAAAATAATTATAATATTATAAAAAAATAAGCTTATTAATTAAATTATGGAATGTTTAAATTTTTGTAATTTTAATCCCTATTCGCACTGGGCATATATTTTTTTAATAATAATAATTAATTTTTTTTTTTAATAAATTGTTAAATTAAATATATTTATTTATTTTTATTTAAAAAAAATGGAAAATTAATAAATATATATATATTATATGTAAAAAATCTATAAAAATATCCAGAATATAAAATATTCTAAGGATTTTTGGAAGCACTCTTAAAATTTTCTTTTTTTTTTTTTTTTAATAATAATATACATAATATTCTAATTTACTAAATTTTTGATAATTTTACAGAAGTGTACATTGACTTTTGACATTTTATTTAATGACATTAGGTACTTATTTATGACAATTTATAATTAAATTTGACATACAATTAAATTTACAACCAAATATACGGCTTAGGAAAGTAATCTGTCATAGAAGATCAAGGTACAATATTCTGTATTATTAATATTTGAATTATATTTTACTTAGAATTACTTGGTAAATCATCTTCGTCATCTTTTACACGTCTTTTAGTTGCCCATTCAACCATACAGAAACATCCAGTACCTAATGTTCCTAATACAATTAGTATACCTAATTGTGCTCTTAAACCCAAATGTGATGAATAAAAGAAACTAGTAGCAGCTGCAACAGACTGAAAGTATATATAAAAACAATTTTTTCTTTAATTTTAATTATATTTAAATAATATATTTAATTAATTACCTGGGTAAATTTAAATAATGCAAATGCTCCAATTGAATTACGTACAAAAACACCACCTAACATTGAATATATTTGTGTATTAAAACATGCATCACCAAAACCTAATAAAAATGCACATAATAATGCTATCCATGATTTTGGTGGATCTAAATAACTAATATCTGATGTATCTTTAAATGGTGCATTATTTGGTAAATTAACAAATATTAAAAAATATGATATAATATGAACAATAAAACCAGCTATTACAATTGGATCACGACCATAACGTGTTGTTTTATTACCTAATATACCAAATAAACCACCGCCTAATACTTCGCCTAAACCAATACATATACCAGCTAAACCAACAATTTGTTTTGGTGTTTCAGATATACTTAATGTAAAACCAATTGATGAACCATAAACACCACTAAAAAATGATAATTCACTGCCTTGAAAAAATAAGAGAAATATAAATAATATTAAATTTTTTTTAATTATAAATTAAATATATTTATTCGATTACAAAATGTATTGAAACGTTTCTAATTAAATTTATTGAAATTTTTCTTGAATTGATTATTAAAATTTTGTAGAATAGATTATTAAAATTTTGTAGAATTGATTATCAAAATTTACTAAAAATTTATTATGAAGTTTTACAAATTTTAATTAATTTTAATTGAAAATACTTTATTTGTATTAAATATTTTCTTAAAGTTTATTAAGGCCCAGTTTCAGTTAAAGTTTAAGCTTTAGTTAATCTAACCTGAACATGTAGTTTAAACTTTTAATTTAAAGTCATTTGGTTTCACAATTGTAAATTTTTCTCTGTTTACTGAAAGTGTAATAATGTGAATTAAAAATAGGAAATAATGTTATTGTGATTGAAATTGAATCAAAATTTTATATCAATTTGACAAATATTTTTATTTTTATATTATTTCCATCCACAAAATACCTTAGGCCAATTCTGCTGGACCTGCGTACGGATATCGTAATTTTCAAAATTTTATATGAATTTTTTATAAGTTTGACATGAAATGTTAACTTAAACTAAGAAATAAGTTAAAGTGAAGTTTAAACTTTCACGAGAGTTTAAACTTGGAGTGTGAAACTGGCCCATAGTCTTCTAAATCGAAATACCACGGTCGTGAAGGCTACTATAGTGAAATATTTTGTAAAAAATATATTTTTATTTTCATTGATTATGCAAAGTTAAATACTTTTACGGAAGTATTACCCACTTTTGCTCTGATTTTATCCACGTAAATTTTTTTTTATAACATCTTTCATAATCTTAAAAAAAAAAAAAAACAAATATTTCAATTAATTTCGAATCATTTCATAATATAATTAGTAAATTTAATTTTTTTTTCCTTTAATGATAATATATTTACCTGTATAAAAGAATGCTACACTTAATAATAACATATCTCTTGTTAAAAATAATTCTAATGCTGATTTAAATGCTTTAATAGCACTAGTTAAACCACTTTGTTTTTCTTGTAATTCACCATCATTTCGATTACTTGAATTATCTAATTGTGGTCGTAATGCAGCTAAAAATATAACACCTAATAATCCAACAGCAATTAATACACCAATAACTAAATTTCTTGTTTCTTTATTAATATGATTCTCTTGGAATTGGAAATAAACAAATAGATTGCCAAAAAACATGCTTGCTTGTAACATTGCCCAAAATATACCAGAATTACGTGATATTGTTGTTGGATCACTACAACGTGCTAAATATGAACCCTGACCAGTCCATGTTATTGATGCACCCATACCAAGTATAACACTAGCTAAATATAATAGCCATGTTCTTGGAAATAAAAATGATACCATAAAAAGGCTATAAAATTATAAATATATTTAAGTTAGATACATAAAAAAACATGTAAATTATGTTTATTTTAATTACCAGTATGTTACAGCACCAACTAACATTGCCCCTCTTGGTCCACTATATGATAAAAATGATGGTGCCAGCCAATTACATAACGAAAATACTGTATAAATGACAGCCAAACTGGTATAACCATCACCAGTAAAACTTGGATCATCAGCACTAATACTGGCCAGGACGGTTTTCTAAAACAAAAAAAAACAATTTTCTCCATATTACAAAAAATCAATATAATATTAAAAAATTAGGATTCACTGACGACAACCATATATACTCCTATTACCGTGAAACTTCAAGGTAAACAGGTGTCGATGAAAAAAAAAATTAATTTAAATGACTAGTGCCACAACTTTTATGAAATATTTTTATGAAGATCCAAACATTGGGGTCTCTTAAAGGGTCAACGAACATTCTAGTGCAATTGGGAAATACTAATTTTATATTCCGAACCATAAATTTCTTATTAATTAACAAACTTTAATTGGAATTAGTTACTAGCTTTTTATTTAATGCGTCATTTGTTGTTATTGGCTATACGGAGCAATGGAAAGTTTATTAGAAATAGGAAGGACTTCTATTAAAGAACTATGGTTAACAGGGAGTGATTCACATTCCCGTTAAACTCATTCAATTTGATGGAAACATGAGGTGGTAGTTGGTTTCATAATTTTGTGGTTCTAGCAATAAACGAATTTCTAAATTTAGGTAGCCAGGGCTGCTCTTCTTGCGTACAAAAGTTTAAAAGTTTGGCAAAATACACTTAATCTCCTCACAGCAGTTTCCTAGCAGATACTTGTAAACCAGACTAACAGCTCATACATTGCTGCGGTGTAATGTATTTGTAATATTGGCATCATTTATAATTTTGATTAAGCTTTATCAAAATATTGGTGACAGGTTCGTAATTCACGTGCGCAAATATGTAAGTCTTGTATATAACAAGATGAATTGAAGCTGTAAAATATCTCTCATTTGTCCACAAAATCCCTAGACAATTAGCAGAATTTTTTGCTATTTATTTCCATATCTAGGATGTTGGTTGCTTCAGAGTTAATTGTAATACATATTTACTTGTTCGGAGAAGGAATTATGGGAAAATGATAAAAAACTCAGTTATTACTTAGATGCATAAAGGCTAGAATAGAATAAAATCAATATTTTTCTAAAATATTGCAAAGTGATTGTCATTGGTTGTCATTGAAAAACATATTTTCTTTCATAATTAAAATAATAGACAAAATTTATTTCAATTATTAATTATCTCAAGGGTGAACTGATTCTGGAAAATAAATAAAAAATAGATAATAGACAATCAGCTGCTGAACAAAATGAAGGAAATTAAATAATTAGGCTTATAAATTTTTTAGAGTATAATATTGCCCAATAATATTATTATTATTATTATATGTACTTTATAGATATAAATACTGAAAATTCGTTATCATTAGTTTATTATTGAATTTAATTTGATAATTTTTTTTTTTGTTTATATGGCAATCCAAAAAAAGTGTGTTTTAACCTAAATTATAAGTTTAATTTCTGAATTATATCTGTGTAGTCTTGAAACGTGTTGACATATTTAATTTTGACATCAAGGAATTTAAACATAATTTTGTAATAAATTGAAGTGGAAAATCTATTTAGATATCACAGAAATTCAATTAACTTTTGAAAAAAAAAATGGGTTATTTTCTCAAAAAACAATAAAATGTTATTACCTTAATTACAATGAAAATTTTTGTAATTACGTAATTATGAAATTTTTCAATGAAATTTGTAATTTTGTAAATTATTTATTCAATGAAAAATATATGAAGAGAATAATTATAAATTATTCTATATTATAATATGTAAATTTACGCGCTTTTAATTATATACATTACAGTCTCGTTAATAAAAACTCATATATGGAATACTAATTGGAAATTAATATGCCTGGTTTATCAAACACGATGTCTCGTAAGAATCACTATGTCGTTATGTCGGAAGAAAAAAAAATTAGTTTATCAAATGTGATAGAAAAAACGCTATCACCTAATTGTCATATATTTACTATATAATTACCGGTGCTGTTCTACCATTTTCAGGATAATTTCGCTTTTTCGTATTATTATTAAATTTGATTTAAATATTACAGTGTTTTAACTTTTTAAAAGACATAATAAATTTTTATGAGAATAATGTTAAATTCCTATTAAAATACTGACATCAAAAACATGCCGTGTCGATCACGCAGTAGTTAGAGTTAAATCAACCTTTTCGTTTTTGTTAATTTCATTACAACTTCGTAGAAAGTTTGTTCAAATGTTGTGTGTTCAAAAGTAACAACGAAACAGCATGCTTGATAAACTTGGTTGATATTCTATTTATAATCCTAATATTTTTATTAAATTACTTTTGACAAAAAACTTCAAATACCGCGTATGTAAAGCATGAAAAGCATAAAATTCCTTATAAAAAAATTTAGTATTATACCATGATTAGCAAGATCTGCGGTTTGCTTGGTTGTGATGCGATATGTACTATGAGCGAACCCAGTCCGTGGCGTTGATTTTGGTCAGTTTACAGTGGAAGCAATTTTCTAACAACAAATATCTGACTAATAAAACCATTAGCTTGTTGCAATTAAAAGTTTCTATAGTATAAAGAAATTTATGGCTCGGAATCCATATAAAAACTTAGTTAGTACCAAAAAAGTCTAAATTTAACGTCAAAGACTAAATTGAATTGTTAAACTCAATTATTTATCAAAATTTAGTATCATTTACTAGAATATAAATCTTAGCAGTAATGTGATAATAAATCTGTAAAAAAAAAATATCGATTGTTTACTGTGTAAACAAATACTGAATATTGATAAACATTTCAAAAAAAAAAAAAAGCAACAAGTATCTTGACAACTAAACATAAACTTTTATTATTATTAAAAAAACAAAATAAAGATTATATTGTATATTAAAATAAATATTTGTGATAATATAATCACATTTTACTTTTAATATATATTTTATTATTTAAATTAATTTCATATTTTATTAAAATTGTATCTGTTATAAAATATTCTATAATTCATAATTTATTATTAGTGCATTATTAATTTTTATACTTGGATATATTATGCAAATGTTAATCAATAGATATTTTTTTTGATAGTGTATTATATGCTGATTTTATTATCTAATTTTATGAATACAATAATAATAATAATATTTACGAAAAATTCACCATTTTCCCTTAATTCAAAGAATTATTATAAATTAAGGTAATTTATAATAATTAAGTATTTAGGGAATTAATAATTTTTTCAAAATTTGTGTAAATGAATTTGTAAAAATTGACATTGAATTTTTTATTATTATTTTGATATATTTTCTAATATAAATTATCAACTAATTATTTATTGATGGACATAAATATTATTTATCTAACTGACCTAATATTTTTGAAAGTGGGCTACAAAAAAAAAAGAGATATTTTTATTTTATATAAATATGTAGATATCTAATTCCGGAGATAATATTTTACGTCTTCTTTTATAGCTTTATTCAAAAAAAAAAAAATTTTATTGCAAATATCTCATATTCACATCACCATAAATTTTGAATTGACTTATTTGTAAAGTGTTGATATTGAGAAAGTCAAAATTGGTGAATTTGTTATTGAAAAGTTGAAAACGAAAATTGAAATTGTAATTATAATTTATTCAATAAAACGTCATAGTTTGATAAATTTTCAAAGAATTATTAGATTAAAATATATTTAATATTTTAATTATTTATAATTTATTTAAAAACATATGATAATTATCTAAAAAAAAATATGAATAATTATTCATTAATCTATAGATAATTTTTTTTTTTGTAATAAATTTTATTTAACCCCTTAATTGGATTGATTAAGCAATCAATTGGTGGTAATATTATTAAATATTTTTACAAAGATTAAATACATAAATTATATAAAGTTTATCTGAGTTTAAATTAATAAAAAGAATAATAAGATTTTTTTGCAATCCAGCATAAAGTGAAAATTGATAAGATTTTAAAATATTTTTTAAAAGTTTATTTAAGTTTTCTGACTTCTTTATATCTGTTACAAATATAAATTGTTTTTTTTTTATAAAACTTTGATTAGTAAGAATTAAATATGTTTTGGTATTTATAATTATTTCCTGATTTTTTTTAAAATTAATTTATTTAATATTTTTGCATATTATTTATAAATACCAAATATACAATATTTTCGCCGCTTATGTGTTAATTATGTAAACTTTTGTATACGTATTTAATATCTAATTATTATTATTTTTATTTGGCTTATGAAATAATTAGAAAGTATTGTATGATATTTTGTAATTTTCATATTAAATAAATTATTTTATTAGTTAATAAATATAATTTAGAAATAAAAAAAACATACATTAAATTTAAATTACATAGTTTTAAAAGATATTTACCTGTATATTTCCCATTGTTTGAAATGATGTAAATAGGAACATAAAACCAAATCCTAATATTATAACATTTACAAATTTCATATCCATTTTTATGGCTTTCTATTTTTTTTTTTTTAATTTTATTTAATACTTTAAAAAAAAAAAATTAATGTTTATGTTTTTTTTTAATGTACGTTACAGAAACGCGACGTTTTAAATTATACTAATTTTTATAAAAAAAAAACTAAATTATCTTTTGGTTTAGTATATATTTTTTTTTTATGTAAATTTGGTTTTTTTATTAAACACTTTTTATTTTTATTTTATTATTATTTTTTCAAGTTTTCTATTTTTTTAAAAATTTTATTATGAATTTTAATTTGAGTTTTATTATTAACCATACTTTGAAAATTTTAAACAAACTGATCAACATTTACTTTCATTCTAAATTAATTCAAATGTTATTCAACAGGTTTTTTTTTTTTTTTTGCTTTTCATTATTTATTTATTTTCTAGTATCTACGTTTGTCAAAAAAAAAAAATACATTAAACTTTGTATTTGAAGTATATTACAGGGTATTGCAAAAAAAAATAATAGTAGTAACACAAATTTGAACACTTTCATTAAGAGTGTTAGAGTGTTTATTTAAAAACCGGATTTTATTAATTATGTTGAAAATTTACGATGCTATAGCGATTATGTATAGTCGTTTGGTTACTTGTGTACCCGGTTACAAGAGAGTGGGTGGTTTAGTGCTAGTGTACTTAAAGATTGGCAATAAAAAACTAACAAGTTTTTCCACTATAAATATATTTATGATTCGGAATCTATATAAAATTAGTAGGTCCAAATTACAATAGAATATTAGCTGATGCTTTAAGGTTGGCCCAGACTTTTCATGAGCTTTAGCGCCAACTAGAAGGTAATATATCTAATTTGTATTGGCCGTCATAAGTAACCACCCAAACTTCCACACAAACTTTAACAGTGCATGAAAAAAAGTGATATTACTAGTTATTTTAAGCGTATATTACCATGACGGCTTCAAAGCTATGCATATGGACATACTTGTGTCTGCATATTACAATTATGATCTGCAAACTACGACTTTAAAATTTTAAGAAAGTTTTTTAATACGTGAAAATAATCACAAATAATCATGGGAAAATTCTTATTTTATTTGATCAACATTGTGATCAACATTCATAATAAAATATAGCTCTGCAGGCAACCTTTTAATTGAGGTATGCTAAATATCCCAGTTAACAGATTGGCTGTCTGTTGGCTTGTACATCCAAAAGAGTCCCCAATATGTATTTTATCATCAATAGAATTGATTTTAAATTTAATTTAATTTAATTTAATGAATTTATTAAATATTAAATCATTGAAAGTGTTTAATACAATTTTATGGAACACCTTGTATACATAATACATAGAAAATTTATGGTATACACATAAAATTTATTATGAATGTTGATCACTATATAATATACCGTATATAATAAAACAGATAAGAATTAACTTTTTATAGTTAGATTTATATAATGCAATATTGTATACAGTGAAACAAAAAGAAATGAATTTCAAATTATAAGTATTAAATAAATATAATATTTACAGATTAAAATATTAATATGTATTATTATATATTTTATCTATCATAATTACAATTAAAACAATGAATTTATTCAACTATGGTTTATAAATATTGCAATTATTAAAAATTAACTTAAATTCTTAAATCTTCTAATATACATGTTTTATGAATAATTTCCATAGTTTTGAATATACATATTTCATATATGAATAATAATTAGCCAATTTTACTGATAAAAAACTTGAAATAAATTATATTTTTTTTTTAAACTTCAAATATTAAATTCCGATTTAAAATAATGATTTCATTATTCTAATATTTTAAAATATACATAAATAATGTCAATTTCTATCTGGTGGTAAATATAGTAACGTTTTTAAAAGATTTAAATTTGAAAGATTAACTACTGTTTTAATATGACTTTTAAGGTTTTTCGGAAAGACTGAATAAGAATTAAATAAAGATTTTATTTAATAAGAATGAATAACATTACAATTTGATTAAAAATTAGAATTAATTGACACCAATTTATACAATATTTATAAGACAAATTACAATACCAGAAAAGCTACTAATGTTTTATGCTATTTATGTTTCTAATATTTTGAATTGTTTAAAATTTTCACAAATATAATTAATAAAAAAAATTATGTAGACGAAATTTTAATGAACTTTATTTATAAAGTTCAAGAAATTTTTGATTATGAGTTATGTTAATTTTTAATTATGATTTGTGTTAATTTGAAAAACGTGCTTTTTTTTTTTTATTAATCAACAAAAACATTAAAAATATTTTGAATGAAACTTTAAAAGTTTTATAGTAATCTCTGAATTGTGAATGAAACTTAATATGTTATAGTATTTTTGAACTTTTCCAATATTTCGGAATTTTATAGTTTAAAAATCAAAAGTTTTTTAATGATTTTAGTATATTTTTTTAAAAATAAACTTTATCTCTACATTTTAATAGAATCATTTTGCTTCGTTATTAACTCGTTAAGTTTCAATTCAACAGAAAAATGATTCATATTAAATTTCTAACAATTTATAATAAATATTCTGACAATTTCATTTGCTCCTTAATTCATAACCTGACACTACATTCTACAACAAGAAATGACCATTATAGTAAAAAAAAGTAATATAATCTGACAGCTTAAATAAAAGAATTTATTTTTTTTATATAATCATAAATTAAAGAAATATTGACTTGTAAAATAAATTCTTTAATTTGTAGTTCCTTCCTTATTTAATAATTAAAACAATAATTAATAATAAAAATAGGTCAAAATTAATATTAATTATAGTATAATCAGATAAGATATTATTTTTTTATTTATTAATCTTTAATTATTAATTAATAACTAATAAAACGTTTTTTTGAAATCTTTTTAAAGTGTATAGTAAATAAATGATTTTTATTGGATGTTATTAAAAAATAAGTAATTAATTTTTTATTCATTATTAAAGAATTTTATAATTATAAAATATTAATTATGAATATATAATAATTTCATCATTTTTTATTCCATATTTGAAAGAATGAAGAAATTAAAATAATTTAAATTGACAAACTTTCAAGGATTTTTATTAATTTAGAAATTTTTATTATTTTTTTAAATATATTTATATTTTTAAAACACAAAATTTACGCACAGATTTAATTATCTAAATTTAAATAATTAATTATTGCTTGTCAGGCAATCACCATATTTCACTAATAATCTAATTTAAATAAAAACTGAGGAGATTTAAATTACTGAGATTTTTTCTTATCTTTTTATTTAAAATAAAAATTTTTTGTTTGGGTAATAAAAATCTAAAAACCAAAACAATTATAAGCACTGTACTTGTCATTAATTAAGACGTCATCTTTTAGAAATGTTAAGAAACGTCACATTATAATACTAGTAAACCAAATTTATAGATAATATAAAAGCGTAACATAAACGAAACTATTACGTGTATTTTTCTATTTATTATTTATTACGTTTTTATGTTGTTTGGTAAATAGCCAGAAAATTTTGGAAATTATCAAAATAAAGCAATTAAAATTTGAAAATACAATATCATAGTTCATATTGAAATAAGCCTAAAATTAGTGAAAAATTTAATAGAGACCTAAAATTAAAAATGAACTAAAAAAAATTTTGGAGTCTAATTCGTTTACTCTTGGTTTTTTCAATTTCTAATTTTTGGCTTTTAGTTTGTGTAAACTTATGGCAAATTTTATTGCGGTTTAGATCAGTTTTTTTCCGGGTGTTAGTTTATTTGGACGTTCGTTCGTAGAGGCATATTTTTACTCTATTGGACTTTATAATAATTTAGTATTTTAATCAAAAATAGACAAATATGTTCAAAAGACAAATATTATAATTTCTACTTAACAATTAATTATTACCAACCAATCCTTTTAGTAACAGGATATGTTAATATTAATATTTTGATTAATATAGGTAAGAAGGGGTGAAAATAAAAGGAATGAACAATATTGAAATATTCTTATTATCAATTCCTGAAAATATGCAAAAATTATTTTGTTACAAAGTTAACCTACACGGAAACATTAATTATTAATTTAATTATACTTTTTGTTAAAATTTGCCTACATTCTATTAATTTCCCCCTAAAATTATTAGTAAATTTTTATTACTAATGATGTATGTATGTTTATTTAACTTCAATTATATTCTATTATAGAATACATAATAGATTTTATGTTTTTATTAATTAATCAATGCTGACGTATTATGAAAATGGTATTTTCTTTAACATTTCCGATTTTATAATAATTTCCTTATAGTTACAAATATCACAAACCGCAAAAAAAAAATTGCCATTATATTAAAACAAGCATAAAGTAAAAACTGTTTAAGAAATTAAATTAAATTTTCAGATATTTTCTTAATTAATTATATAGAAAATTTTATGTCAATAAATTTTTGAAAAGTTTACGTTTCTCTGAATAATTTATTGGTATATTAGTTAATTCAGAATTAATTGTTATAACTTGCTTGATAAATTTAAGAATATTTTTGAAACTGGTACTTACTACATAAATATAATAATTACAGATACAGATACTTGTTTTTTTAAACTATATCTTTCAGGTTTAATATTGTTTCTGTACCATAGCAGGTCAGATAATTATTTAATTAATTTTATTTACGTTTACATTAATTGGATAAGGTGATTGAAAAAAATGTAGTTTATTTTATGATGGTATGTTATCAGAATATATCTTTTATGCTGGTTTTATATGTACTGCGTGACCTTCATTATATAAAAAAAATATTATTGAGGGATTCAAGATTTATAATTAATTCCTTTTCCAAAAAAATTATTCCACCGGACTATACTTAAACATAAATTATGTAAAATATAAAAGTTTGTAAAAAATATAACAATAAAATGTTTTGCTGACTTTAGAAATATTTTAATATTGTCAATAAAAATGCATTAATTTGAATATGTTATTTTTTTTTATACGAATTTATGTATTAAAGATATTTTCAATTGTTTTATATTTTCTTTTAAGTAAATTTTATTCATAAAAAAAAAAAGCTATAATATGGAAAATCGGGATTCAAATTTTCTTTTATTGTTACACAAAAAAAAAGAACACATTAATATTGTATTTTTACAATCAATAATATATTAAAAAAAAAAATTATTAAAACTTTTATTATTAAAATTCAGAATAGAATATTTTATGTAAAAGATTGATAGCATATTTTATATTTACATATTAAATTTTATTTGATTCATTTCACAAGCGTATGTGAAAGTGTAAATCGATCAAATGATAAATCTAAAATATTTTGTAATAAAAATGATGATGTCTTCAATGAACTGGAAGTAAAGATTTTTTTTTTCTGTTGTTGTTCACATATCAATGTTGTAGCTACTATAATTTTCTATGTATTGTATATATTTACACTGTGATTTTATTGTGATAATAAAAATTTTTTTATATAAATTTAATTTTTTTCGAAGACATTTTTGTACAAGGATTGAACAATCTTTGTATATAGTTAAGATTTTTTTGAGTTATGTTATGGGCTAAATGATGTCAGCATAATATTGAAATATAAATTTGTCACTGTAAAATTATGTAACATGTTTTATGCCAGAAAATAGTCCAGATCCTATAGAAAGTTTACAATTCTTCAAAAATTAATGTTTGTCATTTTAATTAAAGAGTTTTCTCTATAAGTTTATTAAAATTCCTTGTCAAATTATATTTTATTTTAAGCTCCTATATATATGCAATTTCGTTAGAATATTTTTTATTTTAATTTACTCTTCTAAATTTATTTAGATTTTCATTTCAATAATAAATTTTATTATTTTGTCCATTATTTTTCTAAAAAAAAAAAAATCTCATACCATTTCGTCCTTAAAACTTTATTCTTAAAGCTTAAAACTTTTTTGGTTGATTTTTTTTTTTTTTTGTTTTTGCTAGAAAATTATCAATTTTCTTTTAACATTTTTTCCTATACAATTTTTTTTTTGTTATGTTGTGAAATGCCTTAGTAAAAATTGAGTTATCACTCATGAAAAAGATTTTCTTTTATGTTCGTTCCTTTTTTATACTTATACAACAACAACAACAACAGTATGAAATTTACATAAAAATTGAAGCAGGTGTTTTTTTGATGAAGCTGTTAAATAAGGAACAATTCATGCTGTGAAGAATCTATTCGCCTATAGGCTTTTTTATAGAACACTTCTTATTTTTTTTTTAAGGATATTAAAGGTTTAAAATCACTTTTATTATTATTTTTCTTTTTTTTGTTGTAGTAGTAAAATAAAAAAATTATAAAAATATTTAATATGAACTTTATTATTGATGACATATTTGTGAAATATTAATGGTTAATAGAAGGCCTTATAAATGCTTTTAATAGTGGAGAGGGTGAATTTAAAATTGGTGAAATTATCAAATTTAAATTTTTTAATTCAATTGCCACTGGAAATTATCGAAATTAAAATATTAGTAATAAATAATAGTAATATATAGTAGTATACTTTGGTTAGACTTGAAATCATTCAATTGTTATGAACTGTTTTAAATTTTAATGGTGTCGTGTATTGACTAGAACAGAAATGTTTAGTTTAATTTTAAGAGAAGATTTCAAAATAAATAATAATTCCAATAAATATATTAAAAACAATATAGATATCATAATAAAAAGTTAATTGAAATATTATGAAATGTTGTAACTTATTTTTATCTTCATTTTGACCTTCATGTGGCAATTAATGTTGATCTAGAAATCTTGACATTCCTTTTTATCTTGACACTGACTTGGAGTTTGAACTTGAATTTAATATTAACATTGATATTTATATAAATATTGATCTTTAGATTAATCAGGGGGACAAATGATTTTATGTTTAATAAAAATTTAAATTAGCTTGTTATTATCATTTTCACAATTTCTGAGCTGCAACAGATTTTTTTGTTATTTAAGAACTGTGTCATAAAAAAAATTAATAGATATTTGAGTAATGTCCTAGAAAATGAGAAAAGCAATTTTTCTTTTGCAAGAAAATATCCTTAAAAAAATGATAATAAATTATTTGAAAGGGGCATTTAATTCGTTTCAAATAAACTATTAGCGATAAATTATTTTAAATAATTTAAAGTAAATAATGATTAATTTGCGTTAGAAAATTTAACTTTTAATTTTATAACTAAATTTAAATTTTTTAATAATTTCATTTTTTTTCTCTCGTTTCAGGTATGGGCATTTCCAAATATAAATCAACATTAATTTACATAAATATAAATTATAAAATGTGAGTAATTTTAAAACTAAGTGATACTATGTTTAGTACTATTAGATATTTCAATAATTATTTTATTTAGATCACTGATAAATTTCTCTTAAGTAAAAAACCAAAACTTACAAAGTTCAGTCCATAAAAGAAGCTGATTACAAGTATTTTAATAACATAATGTTTTTAACTATTTTTTTATTAATTACCATTCTACAGATAAAAACCTTTAATTTGGTATATAAAATTTATTTATCAGATAAGTAGTTAATTATTTATCAGATAAGTAGTTATATGTATTAAGCAACTGTACGGTTAACTTTTAATTGCATATCTCATTGAATAAGTGAAAATTAACGATTGAACATACTTTCTATGTATTTAACTAGAAAACTTTTGAAATTAACTATAAAAATGAGTTGAATTTAGCTTAAAAAATTACGAATTTCACTTGAAAACAATGAACTTTGTTTAAAAAGCATTTAATTTAAAATCAATTAATAGTAACAGGGTGGCTCACTGAAGAGTATATTTTTTGTAACTCTTGAAATTTTTTATTTAAAATTATTGATTTATTCTTATAAAATTATAGTTTAGATATTTATATTTTGATAAATAATAATATAATTTAAATATCCCCGATTGCCCTGATTGCAAATTTTTATTCTCTGCAATGACTGGATCCATTACAGTAGCCAAAACTCTTAGATCAAATCTTGTTATTTGCTAATTCTAATATTATATGCGTTTGATTAATATACAAAAATTTCCTACCCTTACATCGGATGACCATGTACGCCAAATAATATCCCCCCTAACAGTCCCCAACAGAAAAACAACTTAAAAAAGAAAATACAGAAATCTTCAGTAACGTTAGGAACTGTAGTTTCATCTTTTTGAAAACGTATTTCTTGTCTTTAAGTTGTAGGAATAAACAAATTTCTAATATTGGATGTAGGGCTCATCACTGACGCAATTTACATCTTAGGCCTGTAAAGGGTTTAGTCACTTAGATTTTTAATGTTACAAATTCTGAAATTTTATTTTACTTGTGCTTGTCGGGTGGTGTTTCTGTGATGTTAAAATTATTTTGATTTTGCTATCTGATCAATAATAAATTTATTCATTTTTAATTTCACATAAATTTAAGCTTTAAAATATTTAAACTTTTAAAGAATATAAAATTTTCAGTGACTTATAAAATCCACTATGATAAGATATTATTTTTAAGTAAAATAGTAAAATCTGAAATTTGTAATTTACCTAATTAAAAAAATATTTTATCAAATATTTACTAAAAAGTTTATACTCACTGCACTTTAAATTATTACTTTATTGCCGAAATTTTAGTTACACAAAAAATATCATTAACTTAAAGGAAAAAGTCTTTAAGTTAATAATTTTTTTTTTATTATACATTGACATTTTAAATTAACAACATAAAATTTATATGTATATGTATTATATTTAATTAACATAAATTGTCATTAAAAGTGGATAAAAATGTCATTTTCTATATAAAAACAAAAACTTCATTATAATATAATAATGAACATAAATTAATTCATTATTATTTGAGCGTTATTATTCATCATCATTGTCATTTTCAGAATTGAATTAATTATCAAAAATTATGTAGAATTATAATTAACGTGAACCAAAAAAAAAAAAAAATGAGGCAAAAAAAACATAAATTTTTATGGTATATGACAAATGACATCATTACATACAACAACATCTGTGATAATGTAATACAGTTAATGATTATGTATAAAAATAAATTATGAAAATAATTAAAATGAAAATATAATATGTTTCTTAGTTTTCATAATAAATAATTTCATAATTTAATGGTTTGTATATAGTTTCGTATTAATAAAACATAATTAATTTTACTACTTTTATATAAAAATGTCTGGAAGCTAAAATAAATTTCTTTCATCTTTAAAATGTTTAAATAATAAATGTTTAAATAATACTAAAAAAAATATCTAAAATATGTAATTTAATTGGGATACATTTGACCCCCGTATAACGCGGTAGTTGGGTTGTACACCCTACAGAAACAACTCGTAATGTAAATCACGTTATTCCAGACTCTGCTCGCATACGAATACATGGGGTTACGGTAAAAAAAAAATTTTAATTAAAGAAGATAATTTCTAAATCTAAACTAAATTTTATTTGATTATTTATATTAACGATTCCTAACATAAAAATCTTTAAACAAAAATTATAACTCGACATTCCTTTTCTAAGTATCCCTATACAAACAGCCTTTACTTCTGTAGATAATTCATATATGAAATTCTTGAATTATGTAAAAATTCGCTAAACATAAATTTGCACGAAAGTTTATAAATGTTCCCATTCATAAAATTACAGAAGGGTGTATTGTTAAGTAGCAGCATTAACGGTTTGATACGGGAATTAATTTGCGTTCGTAAAATTATGCTGTACTAGTTGTCTAGATCAGCAGAAGCAGTTAAACACATCTGCCAAAAATTTTGGACCTAGGTCTTGTGTCTTGTCGAAGTAGGTCTTTGGAAATGTACTTTTCGTGTCAAATATAGTAAAAATAAGATAATTATGTTTAATAGTTTTGCAAAATTAATGTACATTTAAATGTACATCAAGAGCTAATCGGTTAAGCAACATTAGAAGCAATTTAAATTCGTGGTATACTTAAACCGCATTATCAAAGTACCAAGTGTATGACGAAACTTGAAATTCATGTTATCTCTAAATCGCGTTGAAGAAGTACCGCGTTATACGAGGGTCAAGTATTTAAACATTTTTTTTTAAATTTTAAATGAAAGTATGTAAGAGTTGTATAAATTTGATTTAGAATTCCTTATAGATTACAATTCGAATTTCCCAAATGTATTTAATCACCACCGGCAATAATGTGTCTACAGTTTCTAAATTAAGTCTTAAGATCTATGCTTTTGGAATAGGACAAGGGCATATATAATGTTATTTAAACGACAAACTGAATAATTTTATAAAAAATTCCTTTCACATTTCACTTACATATAAATGTTTATAAAAAAAATATTTAATTGGATTTAATGGTCATATTTACTATACAAAAATTTCATATTAAATTTTAGAACTTTCATTTTTCTTCAAAAAATTTTCTATTTCTCTAAATTCTTTTTTTTTTTTTAGATTTTCCTTGTGTTTTTTTTTTTGTAAAGTTTTAATAAGGATATTTTTTTTGTACAGTTTTAATAAGGATATTTTTCACAAGAGGAAATACCTATATACTCCTACTGGCAAGATAAGAGATCAGTCAACCAAAAAAAAAAAATAATATTAATAATAAAAAAAAAATTGTGGATGAAAATAAGATTAAAGGAAATAAATGTAAATTTAATTTTCATATTTTTCTTTTTGGTATTTTTGATTAAAATACAAACAAAAATTTCATGTATAATAATTACAGATTATGATAATATTACATATTTTTGATTAAAAGAATGTTTTTTAACATTAAAAAAAAAAAAGAAATGAACAAAAAAAACATATTTATTTGAAAATTATAAACAAGAATATATTTTTTTTTTTTCGAATTAAATTTAATTAATTTTATTTTCATGTGAAATTCCTTTTACAATTTTTTATAAAAAAAAAAAAAATTACAATTATTATAAAATATTTTTTTGTTCTCCTATAAGTATGCTATGGCAATGTATTAAATTTCTTTTTAAAATATTGAAGCAAATCATTTTGTACGTACAAGTAAAAAATGGTTTGGTGAATTAAATATCTTTTAATTCACCAAATCTTTTTTGTACGTACAATTAAATGGTTTGGTGAATTAAATATAAAACTTTTTTTAAACAAATCCTCATAAAAATCCTCATTTTCATAATTTTCCTATTTTTTTTTGTTTATTTTGATATTTTGAACATTTTCCTTTTTTTAATTTTATTTTTTGTGGTATATTTGTAAACGAGTACCATTTTTAAATATGTACCTATTTTTTTTATTGTGATACTATTAAAAGGTAACCCTTGGAACATTTTCCTTGTAAAATTCTTTCATAATTTTCCTACTTTCATTTCTTTTATTTTGATTTTTTTGTTGTTGTTTCAATTAGTTTTAATTAAATGATTTTTTTTTCATTCATATCACAGTAGTGAGGATCTGTAATATAAAATTATCAATACACAAAAATAAGATGTATTTTTTATCGAATTTTACTTGTATTTTATCGAAATTTACTTCAAATATTTTGTAAGAGTTTAATTAAGTGGAAAGTTAATTTATTTCTTGAAGAACTACTAATTATCACTTAATTTATGAAACAACACAGTCAAAGAACCACAACTCAACCAAAATCGAATGATAAGAAATGATTGCTATGAATGTTTTACTAGTTTAATAAGTCGTGTTCTTTGCAAAATATTTAACAAAAATTTTTTAACATACGAGTATACTGTCTAACATATTGTGAAGGACAGTGTAGTTGTTTATAAATATTTGACGTTTAGATATTCTGTCGCCAAAGTCAAATTAGAAATGATCAGATTGGTCAGATTTTATTTTTTTGGAAAAACTTTAGATTTGGAAAATTTGCCGACAGTAATTATACCGACTAGAAAGTTCATCTTCCCAGAATTTGTCGAAAAGATAATTTACCAATTCTATAATTCTATAACATATAAGATCGTCAAAACTTCTGAATGACGACCTCTATTCCCAATATTGTTGTGAAGTTTCTTCACGGCCTTATTGTTATCTTCGTTTTGAAGTCCCTTCACGGCCTTATTATTCAAATGTTATACACATCTTCAAATGTTATACCCGAATACGGGAGTTGCGCTTGCCATACTTTACACATTTCCAATATGTTTCAATTTGTTTTTCTTTGGAAAATAAGTGACCGTCTACTAAAAGTTTAGGTTTTTCTTTTTCACTCATAGAAAACTGAAGGGCCATGGATAAAGGATAAAGGAAATTCGTAACTGAAGTAAATACTACAGACTACACTCGAAGACTTTTGAATTTTCTTAGAATTTATAAGAAGCTTTATAATTCTGTGCAACATTGCCAAAATACGTTATATATGCAGAATTACAAATTTTCAACTGAACTAATTTAAGAAACTTGTCATGATAATATAATTCTTATGAAATGTTTCTTATTTTTTTGGTGGTTTTTGTTTTCTAGTTAATTTGTAAACCAAAATTTGTGGGTAAAAAAGCATTAGACATAATTTGCTATTGAATATTCTTCTTATTATTATGGTCATTAGCATTATCTTTTAATTATGCTACTCTAAACACACATTTAATTTTAGTTTATACAAATATTTTTCTATTATCATCATAAATCATAAAACCGGCGACTTATCCTTTCTGTCCGTAAAATTTCGAGTCGTTGAATTGTTGTCGATGAATTTTCCGTATACCTGAGAAACGATTATAATACGAATCACCTTGGAACATGAAAAACTATTTTGAATAATTTTTTTACATATTTTTTTTTTATTATTATTCCTTTGTCAAATTATTGTAAAAGTAAACCAATTTTTTAATAAAAAAAATAAATATAAGAATTCTGAATAATAAATTAAATTACATAATGTAAATAAATTTATATAAATCTCTTATGATTAATGTTTATAAAATGAAAATTTAATTTTACTAATGGTTTATTTTATTTTTAAAAAAATATTATATTTATGTTTTTTTTTTACAAATTTTCTTACAAAATTGTATGATTGTATTAAATAAAGTTTTTTTTTTTGTAGATTCATAATAATAATCCCAAAATACAATCTGATATATGTTTATATTATTATCAATTTTCTAGAAAAAAAAAATCCTTTTCCCTTTTATTTTTCCAGTAATAAAATATAAAACAAAACAAATATAAACAAAATAAAAATACAATTTAATCAAATGTTAAAAAGTTTTCTGAAAAAATAAATAAGAAAAATTTATGGATAAAAAAAATTTCATAAAACATAGATTTTTTCTGAGTATACCCCAACATTAATTTTAGTTTTGTCTCAAATGTAAAATTGTTTTTATTTTTATTCTTAATTTTATTTTACTTTTCATGTAAATTTTTTTTAAATTGTTAGTATCCAAGGAGTTGAACCAAGGATACAAAGTAAGAAAAATGCATTTTGAAAACTTTTTTCATTCTTGTATTGTGGTTATTTTAGTTTTTTTTTTTGATGTTATATCCTTGGAAGAAAATAAATAAAGTCAAGGTGTACAAAATTCTTGAAAAGTTTTTTTTTTGATTTACTTTATAAAATTTCGCAATAAAAGAAAAACTACTTACAAATTTTTATAGAATTTTCAAATATGTTTTTTATTAAAAATTCTTTTAAAAAAATTTCAATTTATATTTTAAGCATTACACAAATATTTACTATAAAAACAACAATTTTGTAGTTTTGTATATTTGGGTAATAATATTTTAGTCAGTCTTTCAGAGTATACCCCAACATTAAGTCTTTCTTTACAAAATTCTTGTACTGTGAGTGAAATTTTTTAACCTTTCTTTTGTAAGCTTCGATAAAATTCAGAGAAAATTGCTTTAACCAGAGAGTCAAACTGGAATTTTTTTTAATCCGGTTTTCAGTTAGATTCGTAATATTTCATTTCGGTTCAGTGTCGGTTTTAAAATTTTCTTCTGTTCCGGTTACGGTTTTATTCCCGTTTCGGTTCAAACCCGATTTACAAATGAAGGTAATGCTGCACCGAAAATAATTTTACGCTAACATCGTAAAGAAAAATAATAAATGTAAAGTTGAAATATTATTTTGAAAACATTTTCTACATAGTTTTGAAAATATTTTATATATTATTTACAGACTTGAACTCTGTTTCAGTAAAATATATATTAATTTATGAAATAATGAAGAATTAATTAAGAACGGGTTTTATTAGAATCTAAATATTTCAATATGACAATTAAACCAAATGTATACAAAATATTTTCCGATTACAGTTTATGTTCACCTTATATTTCATAAATCGGTTTGTTTCGATTGTTGGTGTTTGGTTCTATTCCGGTTTGACTCTTTGGGTCAATGATTAATATTAGACATTAATAAAGTGACAGTAAAGAAGTTTTGTGTACCAACTAGTAATTCTAGGATTAGTTAAATTTACTGTCATTTTCCAAACCAAAATTTTGAAAAGTTTGTTTAGTTTTTTAGTAAACAAACTCAAAAATTTATCAAAAATAAATAAATTTTCAACTTTTATTTCAATTCAACACTTCAGTAATTTGTTTATTGAAATATTCTGTATAATTTTCAACAATTCTTATCATCAAATTATAAAAATATAATATCAACTTTATACCTCAAACCTCTGACATTTACCTTGTATACCAAAAAAAAAATAATAATATAATAAAATAAATAAATTTAAAGAAAAACTTAGATGTGATTTAAAATATTTCAAGTGGAAATATTAAATTCTTTTACTGGTGTATCACATTTACATTTTATTAACATGTTAACTGACTGTATGACATGCTAATGATTTCCACATGGTTACATTTATTTAAATATATATATAATATATAAGTAAATATCAGTACAAGCATTATTATTATTTAAATATGTATTTTAAATATGTTTTTTTTTTCACCATTACTTTTTGTTATCATGACAGTGACATTTCGATTTAATACCTACACTGTTTCTAGTTATATTCTAATTTTAAATGTTAATGATTTATATACTAGGCCATAGTCGCTAAAGTTCAGACTAGAATGAAACTGTCTGTGAATTAAAATAATAATGGCTTTTATCTGGACAGTAGTATTCTTATAATTCGCAACCTAATGCGGTTCCATTCGCTTAATGTAGAGTGTTCTGTGATTAATTAACGAATTTACAAATATTTTTTACGTAACAAACATTGACGAATATGACATACATTTTTTAACGATTACGATCATTTCTTTTGTCAGTCCACTCAAATAGAGTATGACAATTATTTGTCAAATTGTTAATCCTATTGCTAGAGAGCCATGATCCTTCGAACCTATCCGATATCCGCCAGTATACAATTACAGCTTATAAACTGTACTTGAAAAAATAATACGCCTAAAAGTATGTTAATATTCAAAATATATAAATAAGTATGTAATTATTTTTAGAATTGAGCTCGTATTTTTGTAATTTATTTTTTCAAGTAGAAAGAAAAAAAATTGTTAATTAAGTACAAACCTATTCTATTTATACGTATCATAAAATGCTAAGAGCATATTTTAGAATTAATATTAAACATACATATTTATATAATTATGTACATATTATACATTATGTTAAAATTGAATATAAGTATGTCACAAAATTGTAATTGAAAAAAAGAATAAGATTTTTCTTTAAATATTTATTTTAACAAATATTTTATCACAATTCTGTTTTAAAAGCTGTATAATTGACTTAAGAAATTTTAAATGATTTTTTTTAGCTAATTTTATATTTTACTGAAAAATGTTAATAGTCTACAGAGAATTTAAATTATTTAATATTCTGTTGTGTTTAGTGATTTATGAAATATTTAAAGGCGGAAAAATTGACTAATTAAAATCATAAATTTTTATTAAAATTAAGTAAAATAATGTTCTTTGGAAAATTTAAGTAACTTAAGGAAATAATATTTGATAAACAAAAATTTGTTTGGTATTAAATATTCAACGATGTATAACACAGCTTTAATTTAAAATAATTTCAACAACTTTTTTGAATGGTTAAAAATAAGGACAAGTTCTAAAATTATATTTGCATAAATAGTTAAATCCTTTAAAAAAGTTTATTATACTTAACACATTTATTACATTATAGCAACTAATGGTTTTTTAAAAATATTTTTATATAATCTTTGAAATTTACATTTAAAAATAATGTTCAGTAATTTTGCAAATAACTACATTGTAAATATTTGTTACACTTCCAAAAAAAATATATATTTATTGCAAGTTGAAGACGTTACTAAAGTCTTGCCACGAAAATGAATCTGAACCGTAAAGGACGTTTAAAGTACTAACTGTGTGGTTAATATATGTACAAATGTAAATACATTGCCGTAAATCTGAAGAAAATATTAAAAATCTATTATTACTCAAAAAAAAGCCGCCAACAGTTGAAAACTATGTACTTAATGAAAAATGCAATGTAAACTTACCGCTTCGTCTTTTTCAGTAAAGCAATATTTTTATTTTTAAAAACCGCCAGTCGAATTGGTGAAAATGGCTTAAAGCTTTAGCGATTCGTTTTTGTGACGAATATCTAAGTGAATCGCCATGACCTATAATATAGAATATACTCTACAATAGCTCGCTATTAATAATCATTATATCCTCAGGTAAATATTATGAAAAATAAAATAATAATTGAGGGTGAAAAGATTTTCTTGAAATTTTTTCTGAAAAAAAATTTTGATTGTACAGAAATTTTACAATGTTGCTCATTAATGTTTTTTATGTGGTTATGACTAGCTAAACAAAATAATAAAAAAAAAAAAACAAACAAATTTTTTGATTACATAAACTTTGTTGTAAATTTTCATTTTTTTTTTTTATCATGTTTATATTTTATGTGATGTATGAGAAAAACTTTTATAATTTATCAAAATAATAATCGTAATATCCTTATATAAAAAATATAGACTGGTAAAAAATTATATTGAAAATTCCAATCATAACTAAAAAGTTTGAAAATGAAAATATATTTTAAATAATAAAAAAAAAATAAATAAAATATATAAAACTTTTAGGAAAACGTTTTTCATTTTCATACGAGAAGAGAGAAAAATACTCGTAGAAGAGTATTTTTTTTTTTTTAGAAATATATTTTCAAAATATTTATCAACTATATTTACCCATTAACCTTAAAGAATTATAATAAATTTATCGGAAATTAGATTTTTGTGTTGACCCATCATTCTAAAATAATTTAATAAATCCTGAAATTATTGATTTTCAGTTCATAAATATTTCATATTTTTTTTTTATGTATATATCCAATATTTTTAGATTACTATCCAAAAATAATATGTATATAGAGTCAGTGTAGTTACTTATTGACTATAAAATATAAAATTCTTTATATTTTTGAACCAACATAAAAGAAATGACTTCTTATATCCTGTTTTTGACCCTTTTTTTTATATATAGATATATAAATTTAGTTTGCTGGTTGGATAAAGGAAATAGTATTTTGAAAATATAATAAAACACTTTATGAAGAAAAAGTATGTCATAACCACAATGGAAGAATTTATGTTTTTTTTAAAAAGATTTTTACTAAAAGGTTACGAGATTTGACTTAAAAATTTTATTATTATTATTTTTTTTTTGTCTATTTAAAGAAATGATATTGGAAATTTTTTTTGTCAAGTTAGTATAAATTTCAGTTAGTTGAAAAATTATTTATGTAATATAGAGGGATTTATATGGATTTATTTAATTATGTTATGGATTTTATTTTATTAACAGGAAGTAAAATTTAAAATTAATAAAATTTAAATTAATTAATGCCACCTAAAATTATGCACAGTGTTAAAAAGACTGTAGAAAGGTCATTAAAGAGAATAATATTTCGTGCCGCCAATAAAAGACCGTATTATCTCAAAAATATTATTAGTTTTTAGAAAATCTTGTTTTAAATTTTGTAAATATATTAAATTTGGTAAATATTAAACATATATATTTTTAATTAGGGCACTGTATATGTTCTACAGGCCTTTTCATTAAACTCTCCTCGATTTGCGAATATTTTTTAAACACTTATCTATTTTGGATGGATACAATGTTCGACGAATACTTATCTATTTTGGATGGATACAATGTTCGACGAATGTATTCGCTCTGTCGATGTTTATTTCGCTGGTGAGTAAATCATCGACTAGGTAACTTTTAAAACGAGTTATATCATACTGAATTGAAAAAAATGAGGAGAGATGGCGATATTGAAAATGTTTCGTTGTTTTTAATTATTTAATTATCTAAAAATGGTTTTTTGAATGTGCTTTAGTCAAACATATTTAAATGACAATTTTATTTTGAAAAATGTACTGTCGACTGACGATGTTAAACAATATTTTGTCAGACAGAAATCTTAAATTAATAATTCAAATAGCTTTTTTTCTTAGGATCTAAAAAATAGTGTCAGTCATATATTATTGACATGGCAGTAAGAATGTTAATGGTTAAAATTGCATTAAAAAACCTTAGATATTAAAACCTGAATTTCTTGGACAGATTTGATCCTATAGTATGACCAAAATATCTGACCTGTGTCTCACCAAAATGTAAAGTTTTAATTACTTTAACTCAAAATATAAATAACTCAAAATATAAATTTTTTTTAGATACGTTTTAGTAAATATTTTGGCAATAGAATCCAAATGCAAAAAAAAAATTATTTTATAAACCAACAATTTATTATTTTCTGAATAAACTTCCTTGAAAATTTTTTATAATTTACTTAAGTATCCTTTTCATTTATAACTTTAAGACTTCCGTACCAATTTTGGATATATTTCAAAAAACAGTTTGAAATCTGAAAGCATAATTTTGAAATATACACCATGGTATTTGTAATGAATACTAGTTTTTATAATTTATTATTATTACTGATAAACTATCCATTTTGAGTTTCTACAATTTCACAAATTGCTAAATTCGAAATGAATTTAGTACATTGTAAAGAATAACATAAAAGATAGAATTTTTTTTATGCTTTGTGAAATGAATAAGATGCAAATCACTAGATACAAAAAAATATACTTTTTTTCATAAAATTTTACTTTTATGCATAATGAAAAAAAAAATATCTTTATGATGTCCAGAGAATATTAAAAAAATAAAAAAGAATTCTTTTTTTATTATTATTTCATATTTTTTTTACCATTCTTACAACATAAAAAAAAAATCTGAAAAATAATAGGGATCATTTTAGAGAGACTATCTACATTTACATTTTGTGGAAATTTTCAATTTTTTTTTTTGGTATGTAAACGAAGCGGTGTTTCTATGACAGACATTTTCTTTTCTTTTTTTTTTTTTTTAAATTTTTTAATTTTTTTTTATTTCTGTAATGTTGACTGTGACCGGCGATGACATTAAAGCCTAAAGCTTTTTAAATGAAAATTCAGTTTTTTTTTCTGTGTTATCCTTTGGACAGGAAGTGTATTATAGATAAAGATTTTTCATTATGAATTTTTAATGAAATTTATATTTTTTTTTTAAGTCTATGGTAAATTTGAATATATTTATTATTATTATTATTATTACATTTTTTTTCTGTTCGTTTAAAGAAAGATATTATCATAAGCTTTAATCTTTATTAAAAAAAAAAAATTAAATTCTTAATTTTTTTATTCTTGACTAGATTTAAATAGAAAAGAAAAGAAAATATATGGAAAATTATGTTAAAAAGCATATTAAAAAAAATGAAAATGTAATTTTATGAATTTTTTATTTGTTATTATTATTATTCAGTAAATGAAAATTAAATTATTATAGAAAACATAATTGAAAGGACTAGAAGAAGCTTAAAAATTAAGTAATATATAATAAATAAATTTTTGTATATAAATGAAAATTACTTTATAATTTGATGAATTAATATTTTTTTTTTTATTAATTTTTAATTTTATATTTGTATAAAATTTTCATGCGACTCCCGAAAATATGCAATCAAATAATATAGGCTCCCGAAAATATGCAATCAAATAATAGTCTAGTAATGTACATACCCTAGTAATATATTAATGTAAATTTATTTATTGTTACTTAATTTTTAAGCTTCTTATAAAATCATCTTGCTTATTGCAATTGACCCTGACGGACGTGTCACAGCGGAATAAATTAGTAATTGCTCAGCAAATTTAAAATATACTCGCGCTGATTATTACATTAGACAGGATTATTTTCGTTTGTTCACATTAACTTTATGTCAGGATTATTTTCGTTTGGTCACAATAACTTTATGTCAATGTAAATTTAATCAAAAAATGTAGTCCTTGTGAAAACCTTATTAAAAATTGAAAGATAATATTTTACAGGATAGCGTATCAAGTGACAACAGTAAAAATTGCCTTACATTATTGTTATATTCTTTCTTCACTACCTTTTAAACGCGTCCTGACACATCCTTTTTGGTAAATATTTACTGTATGAAATTACATTCTCAAGTTAATACAATTTCCGCCCTTTGGTCCTAGAATCTAGAATTATGCTAACGAATGTTTACTTCTATTCTTTATTATCTTTTTAACGAAGAAGGGTCTAACATCAGTTATGAACACAATTTACCATGTTAAATTATATTTCAAAAATTATTATAAATGAATTTTCCACAATTGTGACTTTATTCGCAGAAATTTTAATTAAAGGTAAGTATTACTTTCTTCTATCCTTTAGTACATCTATTATCATCTTTCAGAAATATTTACTATCTGAAATTTCAATTTTTCATTAAAAAACATGTTGTGGGAAAACGTGAATTACGCCGCCTTACAAATGGTTTTAAAATAGTTTTTATCTTCATGTGACAACAAATTCTTCGAATTTTACAATCCTGTATTACTTAATTTTTTATGTGCACGTTTACTATGCTAAATCATAAGTTAAAAATGTTTATCCAAGACCGGACCGGACACCAAAATTTCTTAGAATTTCAGCAACCCTACGGAAATACATTAATATTAAATTAAATTAATTTTGAATAAATATTTAATCTTTAATTCCAATTAAATTAAATGCAATTAAATAAAACATTCTTTTATAAATTCAAAATTTACTTAAAATTCATAGAATTTCATATATTTTTACTTACAATCCCTTTAAGCATATGTGTACACTAAAACTTTATGTTTTAAATTACAAATAACCTTAAAATTGAAAATTTCATTATATTTTTTTAGTGTATTAAAATATTTATTATTTAATTAATTATATAGTCAAATATATATTTTCATTAATATCTAAAATTACTTTCATTTACTAAAATCATTAAATAAAATCTTTTACCATAAATCTAATCCAAAAGAAACAATAACATTTCTTGATACCATAATCTAAAAAATTTTTGAATTTTTATTCTTAATGCTCCAGGAATATCCTTTTTTTTTGGTATACCTTTTTTTTTTCTTGTTATTGTAATTAAAATGTTGACCTCTCCTTTTTTTGTAGTTTAATATATCAAAAACTACAATATAATAATAGTATTATTACGAAATTAGTATTTGATTGTACTCACCATAAATATATATTTATATACATATATATTCTTCTCAAAAATTAATATACTTTACATAATAAATTATATGAAATTTAAATCTTTTTGGGGTAAAGTATAAAATTTATAAAGGATATAATATGTAAAATAAAATCTTTTTTTAAAACAAAAATTTTCAATTTTCTTTTTAAAATTATATATGTATTGTTATAAATTTAATTTTCATTTTATGTATATTTCCACATAAATATACTGTATATATTTTTTTCAAGGATATTAATTTTTAAATTAAATATATTTTCATTTTTTTATTATTATTATTAAAATTTTATATTTATACATAAATTTGAATAGAATTTTAAAATGAAAAAATAAATAAAATTTATGAAAATCATAAAATTTTTTATATGTAATATACATAAAAATTATAAATGTGTAAATAAAAATAATATTGATAATTAAAATATTTATAATTTAGTAATTAAAAACAAAGAAAATTCTATTCGGAAAATTCCAAATTAAAAAAGAAAATTTTTAAAGCACATCTGTGATAGACATTAATATTTTTTTTTATTATTTTTTAAAAATTTTAAATTAAAAATAATATTAATTTATAGAAAAATTGTGGTTAGACCTTAGACTAGAGAGAGTCAAACCGAAATTTTGTTCCGATCCGGTTTTCGGTTACATTCATATTTTTTTTTGTTTCAGTTAAGATTAGGTTCCAGATACGCTTTAAAACCGGTTTAAAAATGCCATAAATAAAATTGTGTAGCCATTTTCGTAATATCGCTAGAAAATAATATCGTAAAGGACAAAACGGTTTAAAAGCGGTTAATCTGATGTTAAAATTGTATTTTGAAAATCTTTTCTACCGAGTTTTGAAAAGTCTTTATTTATTTCAAAATTATAGGTAATATTCTAATTCTTTTCCGATTATTAATTAATTTATTAAATAACGAAATAATTAAGACCGGGTTTTATTTTAATAGCCAAATCAAATTTATATTTTAGTATGTAAATACGAGTAAAATCAACATATAACTACAAAATATTTTGCTTATAGTATTTAAATTCCACATTACAATACGTCAAAACCCATAAAATATGAATCCGTGCAAATATTTAATCAGTTGTAAAACGTTGGAAAGAATTAATTTGAAAAACCAAAATTTGAAAACTGGTTCTACATTTTTTTCATATATCGGTTCGGTTCGGTTCCGGTTTTTGGTTCATAAAAAATAGAGCTTTTTATTATAGTTTTCAGTTTCTATTTCGGTTCGCAGCTCTTGGTGAAACTCAATTGAATTTATGTTTATGACATTGATAAAAAAATAACGAAAACGAATAGATTAATTAAATAAAAAAAAAGAAGATATGTCAAAATTAATTGATTTTCATCATTTTTCATTTTAAATTAAATAATTGTACAATTTTTTCTTTTCCAAAAAATACCAATCTAAAAGAATAATCAAAATTTCAAATAAAATTACTTATTTTTTACTTAAATATATTATTATAATAAAACTTTTTATTCCCAAAATCCCACAATGATTATTTCATCAACTAGAAAATTTTCTACTCCTTTTTCCATAACAATATTTATATGTATTCCAGAAAAAACTACAAGTATATTTTATATATTTCGCACAAAAAAAAATGTTTATAACTTGTTCTTATGACTTTAAACTGTAGTACAAAAAAAAAAATGGAACAGGATAAAAATAAAACTTATATATATGTTAAGAAAATTGTAAAATTAATGAATATCCTTACAAATACATGACTTCATATCTCAAGTGCATATGTTTCCATTTTATAGAAAATTTCTTTCTTATTTTTTTTTCTCATATTACACAATTTGTTCATTTTACTTTAGATATATGTTCTTTTGAATAGTATTCTAACTCCTAGCATATATAGCATATATATGTTAGTAGTTAAAATATCTATATATTTTTTTTTATTTAATATTATTTACTAAGTAAATTGGATAATATAAAGGATTTGAAAAGAAATAAATAGGAAAATCGTGGAAATATGTTTGCCAATTTTGCTTTTCATTGCAAAAAAAAAAAAAAAAAACGAAAAAAAAATTATTTTAAAATTGTTGTAAAGATAATTTTTGGTTTCATTTCATTTAATAATTCTCTCTAAAATATTGCATAATTTATGGAGCTTAATAATTGCATAGTTTAAGAAGATTAAAAAAATATATAAATGCATATTTGCAGGAGCTTAAAAAACAATATAAATTGAAATATTTAGAACAATATAAAATTTATAGATTTTTTATTACATAATTTTAGGAGCTTACACATTATTTTACATTGTGGTTTAAAAGGATTTTTAAAAAAAATCATAAACAATTTTAAGTAATAATTGATGGTATTAATGAAAACAATTGAGAATTAATCTATAATTTTACTAGAATTTAATTTCATTTCGACTAAATAACATGTAAACACATAACATTTTAAATTAATTAATTTCTGTAAGTTTATTAGAACAGTCAAAACTATAAAATATTAAAACAAAATTGCTATTTATTATTCAAGTCCTTTAAGCATACTCTTCAGTATTATAATTCAGTATATTTTCCCACCAAAAAAAAAATATATATAAAAATCTCAATAAAGCTATCAATGCACGTGCATAACCATATATATCTAATCTAAAAAAAACTTTATGTAATTGTCCAATAAAATAGCAAAAGAAAATGCATTAAACGAACATTTTTGAATACACACGTATATAACATATATTTTATGTAAAACGAAAAATAAACTTATTTTAAAAGAAGAAATATTATTATTTTATAATATGACCTACTTGTAAAAAAAAAAATTCTCTTAGATTGGTATGTTATGTATCTTTGAAAAATAGAAAAGTTCAATAGTTGGTCTCTTGTGATTTATATCAAAACATAAATGGGTAATAAGGGTAATATATATAAATAGATATATTTTTTTTTTTGACTTGAAAATGATAAACGATTTAATAAATAAACATAGATTTAGTAGATATGTAAAAAAAAAAAAAAAAAAAGTCACAATATTATGTTATAATAAATTGATATAAGATTTGTCACAAGAGAATAAAGATAACTTTTATATTTTTTTATGTAAAATAAATATCTTAAAGGATGTTAGTTTTTATGTTTGTTTCATTATAATCATTAAAAAAAATTATATTAAATTTTATATAAATTTAAAAATATTCGACTTAATAAAATTTATCGAATAATATTAATTGTAAATTGTAATGGATACTGAAAATTTGGTTTTGTGGTGGAAGTTTTACTAATTGAAAAAGTTTTTTTTGGATAAAAAATTTTAGATTTAAAACCTATTTTATTTTACATGATCCATTTATAGTGATCGAAAGATTTATTTTAAATTTGTAGTAAAATATAATGATTTTGTTTGATTTAATAATTCTCTCTAGAATATTGCATAATTTATGGAGCTTAATATATTGTTTAGTATTTAAGAAGATTAAAAATATAATAATAATGCATTTTACCAGGAGCATAAATTGAAAGTCAAAGTTTTTTTCATTTACACCTAAAAATATTTCGTTGCTATGTTTTTTCCTTCTAGAATTTTCCAATATCCTTTTTTTTTAGTGAAATCAATAAAATTATTTTGAGATTTAAAAAACAATTTTAAAAATATAAATTATAAATATTGAGAAATAATTTAATTGTCATTAAAAATTGAACATATTTTTCATTGCCACGTCTTGAAATATCTTAATTATAATTCGAATAAATTTAATATTTTAAAATTTAATTAATTTACCAGCACAATTAAAAAACCAAAAATAAAACCCTTTTCATAATATATAATCATTAAATTGTACATTTATCAACACTTGTATAATTCTAAATTGTTTCCACAATAAAATTTTTCTTTTTAATGTTTTCTTTAAATGCTCTTTCCTTTTTGATTGCAATATTTATTCATCAACAGTTTCTACATAGTCTAATGCCTCGTTACAAATTGGCCTTTTCAAATAAACAACATTTTCCTTTCATTTATTTTCCTTATTTATGTTTAGTTTCCTTTTGCTTCATTTAATTCACATTCATAAAAAAAGAAATGTACAAGTACACTTTAAAAATAAATAGTGTACAATTGTAATATAGTCTTCTGTTCGTTAGTTCCTGAAAATTCTTTATAGTAAATGTTTGTGCAACGGACAGGATAAGGTAAATATTTAATGTTGTTGTAAAAAAAAAATATTACTTTAATTTTGCAGACAATTTTTTATTTTTGTTTTTAGTAAAATGTAGAAAAATGTATCTGATAATTTAATTTTATGGTATTCAGCACATTTTATGTAAAGAATATTTTTTCAAAGAAATTTTTGTGCAGTTATAAATAAGTACCTGATTTTTAATTTAAAATAATAGACTAGTGTATAGGAATATTTAGTTTAATTGATGTCATTTCATTTCTAACCAACTAATTTATATTAACAGTGTCAGTTTTAATTTAATCAAAGTATAATTTTATGTTTTTTTAGAAAATGTTGAAATTAGTTTTATGCTTACATATCTTCTTCATATCTAAAGGAGTTTAAGTTTTGCTGATTAAATTATTACTAATTAATAATTATTAGTAATTATTACTTTGAATTTAAAAGTTCACAAGTAAACCAGAGTGCAAGCACTAGCAAAACGCATAGTTGTAGATAATAGTTGTTTCTATTGTCTGAGAAAGCATTTCTCCGCAACTGTGATAGTAGAACACCAAAATTTATCCTTTACAAAACAGTGGTGGTTCCAATCCTAATGTATGCAAAGGAAAATTGGAGTATCGTCAATATGAAGGAATACTTTGATCATTTAAAAGAATAATCCTAAGAAAAGTACTTTGTCCTATGTACGAAAATAAGTAGTAGGGGGTGGGGGCGGGGGAGCCTGGTACAATCACATACTGCACCTATATGGAGGCATCGTCAAGAAAAATTAGTAGATTACAGTGGGTTTGTTATGTCTCTCGTGCAGATGAAGCCAATGCTACTAAAATATGGAAAGAAGACTAGAATGAAAAGGAACCAAGAAAGACCGACCTAAACTTCCATGGTTAGACACTGTCCAGGTAGATTATCGAAAAATAGGAATGCAAAATTAGGGAATAGTCGTCAGAAATCGCAATTTACTTAGAGAATACTAGTTTCGGCCCGGACTCACCTAGTGCCAATGATGAATTTAAAACATACTTATTTGTTTGGAAATTGATTTTATATTTAAATTTAATTGACTTTTTTTTTCAATCCACGCTTTGATTAAAATTTTATTTTTCATTATTTTTATAAAACCACTAGACTTGTAAAATATTTCCCTTTTATGCTTTCATTCATACAATTATGGTAAAGAAAGAAATAGTATGCTCAACTAGGACGATAATAATTCACAACCCACTATAGTATTCTGACTTTATTCCTTTTTATATCTTGTTATATTAATTCTACCATTTCATATTTTATTATATTTGAGTGATGAAAGCAATTTTTCAATTCAATTAAAAATGTGTCGGTTGAAATAGTGTTTTCTTTTTTTTTTTAAACTCAGTGATGGTTTTTTTCACTCATTTTATGGATTTTAAAAAAAAGAAATGGGTTTTTATGAAATTTTATAATGTTGTAGAGATATCGTTTTTTCAATGAAATTAAATTTTCCGCTTCTAATAATGTTTTATGATTATGATTAAATTTATTATGGTAAAAATAGAATCTGTTCAGGAAGAATGACAACATTTATGTGCATTTTATAGATTATGCCAGTGAGGAAAGCAAGTTATTTTTGTCAATATTTAAAACAAGGGCAAATAAGATAATTTTAATCGACACTAATATGTGCATTTTACTGATGGAAATTGATTCTTCTGCTTACTAACAGAAGGATGAAGTCTTCGGATGCCTGAGCCGCTCTGAAAGAAGCTACGTCTATTATTTCAAAATAAAGGTTAGTTCAAGAATACGAATACAATGTTAACAACCTGTATAATAAATAGACTAACACTAAAATGCGTACCTGGTCATACCAATATCTCCGGAAAAGAAAACGGATGCGATAGCTTATTCTGAAATTTTGAAAGGTGATGGATGGGAGGGCTAAATCAACTACCAAGAGATTAGCCCCTGAAAACTTTAGAGACTTTACAATAGGTCTAATTAGGTCTGAATCTGTGTTTTCCTCTCCGGTTTCTTCTCTCCAACCAACCAGCCATACATAATCAATAAGCGTTAAAGCTTCATATTTTTAAATGAAAATCTGTTTTTGATTACTTTTGACTAGATAGTGTGATTTAGTCTTTTTTCCAATCTCGAGAATTGAGAAGAGTTTTATTGAATTCTCGAGAATTCTTGATAAAATTAAAAAAATACATTGCAACTACATATTGTAAAATTATTTTTTTTTATTAATGTAATAAAATAAAACTAAAATCATAACAAAATAAAAATAAATAAAAAATTAAGGAAAAAAATCAGTCATATTTTAGAAAATGTGACTTTAAAAAGGATAAACAGTTTAAAGATTTATAAACAGTTTAAAGCAGAAAAGCATAAACAGTTTAAAGCAAAATTGCTTGATATTGACAAATTTCTATCATTTTGAGTAAATGTTTTGAGTAAATGTTGAAAAAAGTAAAATATGTAAAATCTAACAATGGAGCAGCACTAACTGATAATCATTTGAAATCAATCTTAATGATGGGAAATAAAAGTTTTGAGACCCATTTTATGAAATATTATTAAATTTTCAGCAGTTTCATTCTTCCCATTAAAATTTGTTAATTATTGTTACAACGTTGCAATTTTTTTTGAAAAACGTCAAGTTTTGAAAAATTTTTCCAAAGAAATTACATTTTTCCAAACATTACAACGTTGTAATTGTTTTGAAAAAGGTTGCAATATTTTGAAAAATATTTTCAAACAAATTACAACGTTTTTAAATCGTGTTCCCAAAACAATTACAACGTTTTCAAGCCATTACAACATTGAAATTATTTTGAAAAATATTGTAATTGTTTTGGAAGCATTTTTCAAAACTTTAACAACGTTTTTCAAAACGATTACTACGTTAAATTAAACTATAGTGGAAATTTCTCGAGAAAGGAAAAAAAATTCTCGAGAATTAGAATAAATTAATTTTCTCGAGAAAAACGAAGCCATATAAAAAAAAAATTCTCGAGCACAATCTCTACTTTTGACTATGATTATAATTAAATTAGCAATTTCCACACCAATTGCTAATTTAATTTTTCCATATTACCATTATTTTGTTATAAACATTTTTAAAAATTCTATAAATTTTAAATGCTTGTAATTAATTTCCCGTCTAATAGTATAATTTAATTAGAAAGACGTTAATTATTTTAAAAATTTCTTTAAAAAAAATAAGATATTTCCTCATTAATTCCATTTAAAAAAAAAAAAAATTTTTTTTATATTACAAGTTATCTAAAATATTTAAAGTTAATTTTTTCACTTGTACACATTAAATTTCACTGATAACATTAATATTAAATTACATATTTCTATTTATATATTTTATGTAATGTTGGAGAAATTTCATTTCATTTTATATTCATTTTAAATGTTCCATAAAAACATTATTTTTTGAATAATTTATTTGCTTCAAGTGCTTAAAAAACGTTCGTGCGATTGTTCTTCTAATGTTTAGTAATATTCTCTTCTAAAATAAGAAAACTTTTGATTTTTAATACCATTTTATTATTCATAATAGAAGTTAAACAAGACAATAAATGATTACACCTAAAAATTTATAAAATTACCTGGCAACATTTTTTTTTCCTATTTATAGAAACATGTTTTATTTTTAAAAGGTATACAATATTTTAAAGGTTAAAATGGTTAAAAACTAAGAAAATTTTGCCAACAAAAAATACCCATTTCAAAGGATCAATAAATGTACGATCTTATAAAAAAAAAATATTTTCTAAATATTTTCCAACCTTTTCAACATAGACAAAAAGTAAAAAAAAGTTTTATAACGAAAATAGGTAAAAAAAAAAAATATTTTCATATCAAGAAAATGTTAAATAAAAATGTTAATTTGGTTTTAAAAAATTCTAAGCACGAAAGCAACAAGTTATATCCGTATACAAAATATATATATATTTTTTCTTATTTTGTATTTCACCAACAAGGATAAAATTAAAATTAAGGCAAATATTATGTTTAATAGTTAAATTGTATTTGAAATAGAAAAGAAATTAAGTTAGTATGGTAAATCAATAAATTGTATTATGAAAATGTATGTAAAACATTAAGTTATAAATGGTAGAGAAGGTTTTTTATTTTTGCATAGATATCGTATTTAAGAAAAGTATTTATTCTAGTGATTAATTTAGTTTCCGATAATACAATACAGTATTAATATGCTAATTTTATAGCATACTTTTAGGAGCAAAATTATTTAAAAATTCATTTACATATTTATATGGTTTGAGCTTTAAGACTGAAATTGCCACTAAGAGCTCCCGCCATTACAATTTTTTAATTGCTCAATTATTTGCATTGAAAATCTAAATAAGAAGTATGCGGGCTTAATTCTTTTTAGTTTCTATATGACTCATAATCAGCGAGTAAATTGAAAGTAACCGAACACCCTATGAAGCTGAGTTTTTAAATTTATTAGATTTGAACCTACAGTTCTTAACATTTTTTTATTGCACTTTGGACCTATTAATTTTTTATGGATCTTGAACCATAAATTCCTCTTAGTTGCAACAAAAATAACATAATGGCTTATTTGTTTTTAGCAAGTTAGTTTTTTTCTAATCTTAAAATAACATAACTTCAATATAGGCCAAAAATGTGACCTACATAATTTTTTACTAAAACAATTTTTATAACATAATTTTCTTAATATGTATAATATATATTTGAAGAACCTCCAAAAGTATGCACAATTTCAAAATTTGCATACATACACCTAAAAATATATTTAATGTCAAGGCAGTTTTGAATATTTTCTATTTTAGTTAGTTTGTCCATGACAGCACTTTACCATTTTCAAATTACAAAAATATTACTTTTTGTAATTTATTTACTAAACTTTATTATCAACTACCGCAATAAAATACTCATCTATATATAAAGTAATTTATGTCCCTACTGAATACTCATCTATATATAAAGTAATTTATGAATACTCATCTATATATAAAGTAATTTATGTCCATATGTCACGAACTATAATATGGTCCTTATACAAAATATAATTTTCTTAATATACAATTTTTTAAGTTAATTTAATTTTTTTTTATTCTGAATAATATTTTTTGACCAAATCCACAGAAAACTAAAAAAAAAAACAACAGAACCAAATTAATAAAATAAATAAAGATATAAATATAAAAATTATACAAAACCACTAAAATTCAAATAGTATCTACAATAATAATAAAAATTTCTATATTTACAAGGTTAATATTTATGTCTATAAATAAAATATCCTTAAAAGAATTTCCATTTTATAGTAAAACATTTTCAAAAAAAAAAAAAATACCAGCGAATAACTACAAAAAAAAATGTTTTTCCAGAATTATAATAAAAAAATAAGAAAGAAAAATATAAACAAATACATATATAAAAATAAAGTGTAATGAGATTTGGGAAAGACGAAAACGTTGAAATTTCCCATTAGGATTAAAATTGGTTTTATATATATTTTCTTCTTTTTTTTTTGGTAAACACGTTTTACTACGCTAATAGTAATTACAGAACTTATTTCCTTGAATTTCACATAAAAAAAAAATTTCTATTTTCTTTTTTTTTTGTGGTTAAAGTATTTTCTGAAAATATTATGTTGTTTTCATTTTTTGTTGGGAAATTTAAATTTTCCTCTCTCACTCTGTTTATTTTTTTTAGAAAATATACTATAATATTATTATATTATTTTTCATGATAGCATTGAGACGAAAAGTTAAATATATAAAAATTTAAATAATTCTACTATTTAGATAGAATTTTCCAAAAAGAAAATAGTAGAACAGGATTTTCTATTTAAATGTATATTTATATTATAAATATATATACATATATATTTTTGGTTTTTATTAAAATAAATATTCACAATGGAGTTTCACCTTTTTTTATATAAATATATTTTATTTCATAAATTTTCATTTAATTAGAAATAATTGTTCATTTTCATTTTTCATTGCAGACACTTCTGTGTTGTGTAAATAATAAGTTGAAAAATATTTTTTTAACATTTAATATATGTATTATGAAAAAGGACACCGTAGTTAAAAAAAGGGATATAATTTTATATTATGGGAATAAAAAAAAAATGATTTTATTTTAAATATGATATTATCCTAGGAAATATGTTTTTATAAGTTTCAGAATAATATAAGTGAATTTACTTGTTTTTTTTTTTTAAAAGTTATAATTATAATAATTTTGTTGTTTTGAATAATTGAGCTTTTTTTATGCTTTTAAAGATAAATTTTGGTTTCGAACTTAAATATTTTTTTTTTATGTTTGGGTTTTTATGATAATAATTTTTTGGATTCTAAAAAGTAACGAGATTTGTTTTGGGTCCTGTGATATATATTCTAGAAGGAATAATTATGAAAAAGTAGTTTAGTATATGAAAATTAAATGAATATTTAAAATAGTTTTTATTTTATTAAAATATATTCATTTTTTTACTTGTTCTAGGTTCGACTTCGTTGTTGTGAGTGGAAAATTACTACAAATCTTGGTAAGAAAGAACACTATAATAATAATTATGTCGAAATTTTAGTCATTATAAAACCGAATTAGTCTTAGTTCCTCATTAAATTCTGCATCCAGATGTCAGAATTACGAATTGTATTAGAATATAATCCGAATTATAAGCCGAATGGCTGATTAAATCAATATTAGAATAGAAGGTTCTAGTAATTTTCGGTCGGGTTTGTAAATAATTCTAGTTTTTTTTTCTTGCTTACTTCATTTTGTAGGATAGGGTCTCAGTGCAGAATTATCTGTACTTAAAGACTATTTTATGTTGCAATTTGGTCCTACTAATTTTTTAGGTATTCCGTACTCTAAATTCGTTTATACAGAAGAAACTATTTACTACAACAAATTAATGGCTTTTAGTAGCGATTTGATGTTGTTAACAGATTGCCTTAACCGTTAACATGTTTTCGAATCAAAAGGTCGCTCATTTAATGCAAAGTAAATTTAGATTGCAATATATATTGCAATATATAAATGAAAATATAAATAAAGATATATGATTATAATATTAACTTTTTTCTGAACTTTTGTTACAAGTGTTTATATATCTTTCATTAACACTCTCGTTTTTCTTCTGTAAATTAATTTTTTTTTCCCATTTTCTTATAAAATTATCCTGATGGCATATTGCTTTTACTGTCATTGAAGAAAATTGCCTTTAAAACAAAAATTAAAAAGGCAGAAAATATTAAAAACGATTTCTATAATAAATTTGAAATCATAATTTCGTTAACAATCTTATTTCTAAAGTATTCTATTAATTTTTCTATTTAAAATTTAATAGAAATTTATATTAAGTTATATTTCTGGAATTTAATGAAAAGCATAATATTCGATAATAAATTTCCTTTAATGTTATTATTATTATTTATTTATTTTTCCGGTCATTGAATAAATATTATCTAAATATTATTAATAATAATATTTCTTTGTGATTGATAAGGAATTATTTGCTATAAAATTTAATTGAATATATTAAATATAATATGAATTTCCTGGTCAAAATTTAAATGGATCATAAATTTACTAAAAAAAATTTAATGGAAAGAATTTGATTGTATAAACATTTTTTAATTTATTTATTCTAAGAAGGATATAATTTATTTTTCTAAAGTTATCAAAAATCAAATATGTACATTTAATAATAATTTTAAAATCATATATTAAATATTTCTTGAAAGTAAATCAAAAACTTTTTTTTTACACAAAAGGAATAATCAATATTTTCAATTTATGTCAAACCATAAAATATATACATATATTAATTTAATATAATTTAGATTCACATTACTAATGAAATATTTCATCAACAAATTTATATAAAACATTTTTGAAAAATAAATCTTAAATACTTGGGGCTAGTTTCACAGTGCGAGTTTAAATTGTTGACAAAGTTTAAATTTCAGTTTAAATTATTTCTTTGTTTCCCAGTAAAAGTGTAAAACGGTTAAATAGTTTAAACTTAAGTTTCAGTTAAACGGGATTTACTGGATCTAACTACGTATATTTCAATATTTACTGGATTTACTGGACCTAACTACGTATATTGAAATATATTGAAATATACGTAGTTAGGTCCAGTAAATCCCGGACTAAGCTACTATAAGAGAGTGGAATTAAAGAAAGAATTATATTATTTTACAATTGCAGTACACTTTTCACGTACAAAAGATGAACGTAAACCTGACCTAACAGAATTCACGTTACAACAAATTTTTATCCAGAAGTCTGCGAGGCTACATTTCACTGAACTGCAAGCTACATTTCACTGAAATATTTATTATATCAGCTGTTTCATTTTCCAACATAATAACATTTTTAATTCACAATAATACAGTTTAGGTCAACTGATACAAAAATGACAACTATGAAACCAAATTATAGTTTAAATTGAAAGTTTAAAGTTGAAACTGAAATTTTCAGTTTAGATTAACTTAAGTTTAAACTCTGACTGTGAAAAGGGAGCTTAGTGTTACCAATAAAATTAATTAAAAATGGAAAACATTGTGAAAATATATTATTAAAATGGAAAATAATTTTGATATATGGCTGCAAAATATATTAAATATGTTATAAAAATATACACTTTCTATTAATTTTTAACCTTTATTTTATTTAAAAAAAAAAAAGCAACCAGCAATTTATAATAAACTAATCCAAATATTTGTAAAATCCGTAGAAAAAGTAGCACTGGAAGCGCCCTAATGGAATAAAATTGTTCAACTTTTGTTGAATTGTTCAAAGAATTGTCAAAATATATTTCAAAATAAAGAGTTGACAGTTGAAATTCTGAAATTTTAATTCTAAATTATTTAAAAACACTTGCTCTGTTATATAATTTCGTTTGAAATGTGATTTTTTAAATTAATTTTCATGAACTAACTTTGACATTTCGGGGAATAACAGAAAGAGAGGCGAACTACTAGTTTTGGTTGTACACTTTGTTTATCGAATTTATATGGAAAATATTTATTGGCCACTTCCATGGCTACATATTCTATGGTCATATCAAATCGAATATAAAATATAAATGAAATTATACCTATAGGTAATCGAAATAAATGGTGATATTTTTCATGTTTCACCCGCATAGAATATTATATATAAAATTAATTGATTTATTTAGAAATTAATTATTTAAAATAAATATTACCCCAAAAGAAAAACTAATTTACTTAGTAACTAAAAACAATTTATTTCTCAAATACTTATTAAATTTTGCAATTTATAGTTTTTTGTATATTAATAGTAAATGAAGGACTTTTTTCCGAATCCTATACAATTAATATTACATTGTTTGGTAAGCAAAAGCTATTAATATTTTGCTAAAAAAAAATTTTTTTCTCGTCTCATAATATAATTATCTATATAGTTAAATATCATTCACTATTTATACTGTACATATTATATACTGAAAATTTCTAATTATGCTTAAATAGGGATATTTATTTATTCATATAAGTACAATGGCTGGTATACTCGTATATATAGAAACTGATTACAATTCTTGAAAATATATAATGTCTAAAATTCCATTTGGCATCATTTATCACATTAGTGATGCGAAAAAATAAACAGCAATAATTTTATATATACAACCGTATACATTTTTAATACCTTTTTAGTATCATGTACATTGAGAGTAGAAATTTTATTATAAAAGGAAAATATAATTTTCACTAAATACATTTTTTTTTCTATAGACATGGAATATATACGGTAATTTTAGATTCTGAAAATATGTGTTCGTTAATTTCATTTTACCAAAAAAAAAATTAGATTAATTCAAACAAAATATTTATTTTTATATACTAAAATTTAAAATACAATTTACGACAACTTTGAAAAATGTGCAATTGCAGCAATGTTTAAAATAGCTGTACTTAGAAGGACAATTTGCAATATCTAAAAAATCGTAAATTATCCTTCTCAGTAAAACAAATTATATTAGTTATTTAATGTCATAAACAAAGTAAAAAATCGGTAATGTCCACTCTAAAATTAATAAAGCAAAATATTATTGCACAGAGAAATTATTATTTAGATATTATGGGCATTATTTAAATAATGCTGTCATTATTTAAATAATTAAAATTTTAAAATATTTGTTTAAGCTTAAATTACAAGTAGTTTTCTTTAAAAAAATTTAAAAATGTTCGTAAAATACATAAAAGTGTCAGAAGTAAATTACCAATTCCTATATACAGATCTATACCAAAAGTAGCTCACATTAAGATATTCACATTCCAATAATATAAATTTTCTTAAAAAATAGTTCTACTTAATTCCACTCTTCTCGTATCCACATACCGAAAGACAGACGGACTTCATGGTAAAAACTGTGTATATTTCTTTTTCTAAGAGCCTAATTATGCAAAAAAGTAAATTTTGATGGGATTATATATATATAAATGTCAGTAAAAAAATTATAACCGCGGGTAAAAACCATTTTTTATATATAAAACTCCTAAAAATATGCAATCTGAAATAAATTTAAAGCTCCTAACGATATGCAATTTTTTATATATTTAAATTTTCATTTCTTTTTTCATTGTGGCACAAACTAAGTTTTTGATATAAAGGTCATAAGACGTTTGGTCTAAACTATCTTTTTTATATAAGCTCTTAAAGATATGCAATTTTTTATAATTTTAATGCTCCTAAAAATATGCAATTTTTGAATATATATACATTTTCAATTTTTTCATTTTGAACCATACTAAAATTTAGATTAATAATAATAATAAACTTGAATAGTGTCCACATAACAAAATTTTCTCATTCATTGAAAAATTGACGTAGTTGTGTGTGGGTGATGGTTCATTTTCAAGAATGTCACAAAATTAATTTTTGATACAAACATTTTTATACCAATCTATATATACAAATATTACCATAATATAAATTTATTTATGATAAATTAAAGGATCGTATTTTAGTGTCGCAAGTTCAATATCCTTTTTTCATTTATTCAGTATTTTTTTTTGCTTTTTTTTTTAAATTTATGTGAAAATAAAAAATTATTTGTGGTTTTTGCGGTTTTTTTTTTGGAACACAGAACAAGGCTATTCTAATATAAATGCTGTCAAAAAAATTTTTATATAATTTATTTTTGAAATCATGAAAAATTAATGTTTTCATTTTTGATTAATGTGATACTTATAAATGGTATACGTATATATAATTTTTTTTATGTGGATATTCAAATTTTAGTCTTTAGGCATAAAAATTACGGGTCTTCTTTGGTTTTAAAATTTAAAAGATTTTACGTTTTTTTTTTTTTAAATAAAGAAATACATAATCTTTTTATGAAATTTTCAAAAGTATAGGAAAAATATCAGATATATAAATATTTTTTTATTTTGGGGATATTTTGGTTTTTATCTATCTAAACGATCTGTTAATAATTAATTTATAAAGTAATTAATGATTAAAGTTTGTTTTTTTTAACTTTTATCCTAAAAATACCTAAAAAAAATATTTATAAATTTTGTTATAAAATTCTTTTTTTTTTTTTTTTGCTTTTGATGAAGTCCTTTAAAATATTTACAATTATGACCATCAGGTGGCAATTTACTAATGGCATCATTAAAGAAAATCTCGTAATTTTTAGTTAGTGTAAAGAATTATAAAGATATTTTTTTTTCTTGTAAATATTCAAAAATAGATAAATTCAATGGGTCATCCTGATAATATGAAATATATTTTAATTTTTGTATAAAAGAAAATGCTGTAATATTTTCTATTTAATATCTTTTTTTTTATGTAATATTCAGTTTTCTTTTATGAAATATTTTGAAAGATTCTTTTCATATTTTTTAAATTATTTTTAAAAAAGTTTTTTTTTTTTTACAGAATAAAATGGTTTTACATAAATAAAATATGAACTTCACCAAATTTTTAAAATTTAAATTTTATTTAAATAATATTTTTAAATTGGATTTTTTATCATTCAAGTATTATCAAAAATAAATTTTTAACAAAAATTTAAATTATATTTTGTATTTTTAGTGTAAAAATTTTACATTTGAATAACTCAAAAAGTAATATTTCTTAGTAAAATATTTTTTTTACGAACTAATGATCTGTACAATTTTATTAATTTCATAGAATATATCTTTTAAACAGGGTCCTTTTTTTGATTCATCAGATAAAAAAGGAAAAAGAACTTTAAAAGTTTTTTAATCCTAAAGGCATGCAACATCTTATTTAAGTCAGCATTAAAATTTTCCTCTTTTACACCTCTTTTTTTATAAAGTGAACATCATCCATTGGGTTGTTAATTCTTATGCTTTTTGCTATATCAGCAAGGAGCATAAGGATTGACAACCCAATAGACTACGGTCCGCAGCAATCGTTGGCTTTCCAACTAAGCACTCAGTAACATTCTATAGCAATTTTTTATGTATTCCGAACCATAAATATCTTTATATAGTCTAAAATCGAAATTTGTAGCCAGTATCATACGAGTATTACTAAATTTATTGAGTATATTTCCACGCCATCTATTGAGCAAGCAACATTTTCCTCCCAAAACTACATATTAACTGAAATGGTGGTGTTAAAACACACTGTAAAATAATTGAAATTTATAACAACAACAAAATATCTAAGTCTAAGTCTGCTATCTTCAAAACTTAAATCATAAATATTTTTCTTCTGATAGTAAAAAAAATTCTTGTATCTCAATATATTTTATATTTAAAGGTACATTTTTATTTAATTTATTTTTACATGGAGTTCTACAATCATAATGATGGCTTCTATCTTTTTTATACAAAAGGATTTTTATGATAAATTCCAAAAAAAAAAATATTGGACTATTATTGATATAAGTATTTTTTTGAAACAGAATTTTCTTGAACTTTTTTTTTTTGAAAGGATAACACAAAAAAAAAAATTTTAAATTATTGAATGGTTATGAACAATCTGTTGCGGTATTCTGTAAAGTGTGAAGATTAAATATTTTCTAAAAGAAACAGAGACGAATGAAATTATTGCTGATACTGTGCTTTTATAGCAAAAAAAAAAAATTTAGAAAATTTATTGACCCTTTTATTATACTTGAACCTAAAAGAGAGAAATATTTATATATAAATGCGTAAAAAAAATCCTTCTTAACCGCATAATCTATTAAAATTGAAGGAAAAAAACGATCATTGGTATAGACTTAAAAAAAAATATAATACTTATAGCTATAAATATACATATATTTTTTTTATATTTATATTACTTTTCAAGAATATTAAAAAATATGCTAAATTGGTTTTTTTTAAGTAATTTCCATAATGGTGCAGAATTCTTATTTTTTGGGGAGATTATTGAGAAAAATGATATGCCAAAGATGAATAATGTTGTACATAAAATTTACAAGAGTGGAGCAAAGGTTTTAAAATGAAAATTTATAATATTTGTGAATTTAATTGGAGAAAATTGTATAGAATATTTATTGCAAATTCAATAATAATACATTTGTTTATTATAAAATTATTCAAATTTCTAATACTCCCTGTATGATTCTATAAAACTTTCAAATGATGATTTTGACAAGAAATTATAAACCTACACGCATTAGTTGATTTATGAAATGCATAATTCTTACAATAAAATACAAAATAATTTCTAAAAAGTAAATAAAAAGTAAGAAAAATATCGGCTTATTATTTAAAGAATCCAAACACATTTTATATTTGTTTTAATAATTTCAAATTGTGTCCTAAAAATAATATCCTGTTTAAAATTAAATTTTAAGATATCGTTTTAAAATATGTCACAATTTATATCTCATAATGTTATGTCATATCTAAATTACCAAATATTGCTTGCAAATATTATTATTTCTCTAATGGACTAAAATATAAATATTTTAATATAAAATTTAAAGTTGTCCAATGCAAAAATTTCTTCTATCTTATGCAATTTAAAATTTAAAATATACTTTCCAGTAATCAAATTATAATTTTATTATGAAATTTTAAAATTCAGTTTATTAATTGCAATTATAAATTTAATAATTCTAAATTATATATAATTTATTTGTACACTACAAAATTCTATTAAACTAATTGTATTAAATTTTGCATACCTTTAGGCATTTTAGTTTCTTTTACTATAATTATGAAATATATTTATTTTTATAATTAAATTTAAATAAATATAATTCAATAAATTTAAATAAATGTCAGTAGGTATACGGAAATTTTTATTAATATTAATTGTTATATTTTCCAAGAAAATTATTATGTTTGTTTTTATTTTTCACCTATAGTTTAATGGATCTAATAAATTTCCGTAAAAAAGTATAAATATTAATCAGGAAAAAAAATTTATATATTCTGTTTATTATTTTACTTATTTCTACCAGAGAATCAACCGGAACAGAACCTAATAAACCGTTATTTTTTATGAATCCAAAACCGGAACCAAACTAATTTGTGACCCCGGAAAGTAAACTGGAACAATATTTTTCTTTACGATATCAGCGCATTTTTAAACCGTGTTTGAACGGTAATCAGAACTAAACCGCAACCGGATCAAAAAATATTCAAAATCTAAACCAAAACGAAAAAAAAAGTTATTAGAAAAGTAACCGAAAACCGGACCGTAGAAAAATTCGGTTTGATCTCTCATTTCTACAAATTATTTCTGTTAGCCATTGTCGGATAAAGTTTTTATTAAGATATATTTGTGACAGTCATGAACGTTTCATTTTCGAACATATAAATAAGTATTTAGATAATATTTGATTAGATGTGAATAAATGGCATACATCCTTTCTCGAAAATTATAAAAATGCACACAGCCAAATATTATCGTCAGAACTATACTGCTTAAATAATCTATACCACAGTCCAATTAGCTACATATAGCACAGAATATAGAACAGAATCCTGAATCAATTACGCACTTTTCTTTGATATGAGAAATAAATTTATGTTGATACCTAGAAGGCGTACTATAGAAACAAGAAGCCATACAGTTTACAATAAAAACATACGACAGGCAATAAGCACGTATTAGTCTAAATATTTTGTTGTTATATCAATAATTTAGGACTATAATTAGAAAAGAATTGTCAGATCTCGATTTACATAAAACACTGAATTTTCGATAAAAGTAATTTTGGCGCCTTTTATTTGCATATATCCTTTTTTTTTGTATCTCAAGCTTATCGTAGAAAATTATATATAAATAATTTTTATTCAAATTAACCAAAAAAAGGATAATATTTAGAATTAACAAGGAAAATGTTTTGTGCTTTCTTTTCTCATAAAAAAAAGAAGAATATATTCATTTTATTTTTCGTGAAAGGTTTATTTTGTATAATTTTTTTGTTTGTTTGTTTTCTAAATAATGTGGCTTCATATTCTATATTATCCTTTTTTTTTTTGTTTTTATAATACTCATGCGGAAAAACCCTTTTTTTTTTGTTTTTTTTTTTTTTTTGTTTGTGTGTTTGTGTTGTAAGGAAAATTTATTTTATTATAATTTTTTTGTAATGTGTTAAGAGTTATCCTTTTTTTTACTGTGCTGCTGCTGCTGATGATGCTGTTGTTGTTTATACTGGTTGTAACCAAACATACAAAGGTACTTTAAGAGGTAATACCTTACGGAAACCACACACATAATATATTCATCCTTATAAGCAATTTTCCCATTATATTTATTTGTGTTTTTTTTCTCTCCTGTTTTTGTTTCAAAAAAAATAAATGGAATTAAATTTTCGAAAGGGCTGAAAAAAAAAGATTTACCATCGCCAGCAAAGCAAAGCATGGCAAAATAAAAAAATTATCCTTCTGACCTACAAAAAAAAAATTTATATTCCAAAACGAATAAATAAATAAATAAAACTTTTTGTATTTCTGTATAATTTCTTGGAAAATGTTTATCCTTTTTTTTTCTATTATGTTTATTTATATGATTTTTTCTTATGCTGAAACGATTTTCGTGTTATTCTTTTTTTTTTGTGTATATTTAAATAAATAGAAATTGTAAGACTTATTGAAAGTATTATGCTTTTGATATGTTAACGATTATTATCAGAAATATTTGAATATATCTTTATAATGAAAATGAGAGAAAAACCTTTTAAGATTAAAGAAAGATCTTTTGAGAAATAGTTTTTTTTTATATATATATAATTTAGACAATTAATTTAGCCTTATGGGAAATGGATTGAGGATATTTTGTATTAATTGAACTGTTATCCTTAAAGGTGATTTTTAACTGGAAATATTTGAATGTTTAAAATTAGGTGAAATTAAGAAAAGTGACCTGTGACTTTGAAACATTGGATATGGATAATAAAACAAACAACGGATTCTAGACGTGCTCGAAAGAAAAATTTTACGGTATAATGCTGAGTTATACAATTTATATACAGTATAATTAGCGTTACCACCTTTACAGAATCTTCATGGAGGACAACAATAAAAAAAATTAAAAAAATCTTACTTTTTATAACAATTTTAATTCAGTACTTTTTTTTACAAAATAAACATAAAAAACAAAAAAAAGCAAATAAAAATTAAGAAACTAATTCATGACTAGAGTAGAAAGGCATTTTATATTCAATAATTCAATTATATATTTAGTAATTTAGTTTTTAAAAGTATACTTTTCATTACTTTTTGCCATTTTAATAATTTTTTCTTCATTTTTTATTATATTGAAAAATTCTGAGCAAGATCTTTTTTCATTAAAAAATATTATAAGCTCTGACTTAATTAAGTTTGTTGAGCATATGTTTCTTTCGTCACTCCATTTGGAATTCATTACGGAAAATACGCGTTCTGTAAAAGCACTGCTTGCCGGAATACTTAATAAAAACGAAATTATAATGAAGAGATTTTTACTATCGTCGAAATATTCAAATATTTTTACATACATACTTTTCGTTAGTGTTTGGCAATTTTTCCAAGTTCAAAAGGTTATTCTCGAAGGATATTCTCGAATTTTAAAGTTATCTTTTAATGAAATTTTACTCAATTTACAAAGCCAGGATTCTTCAGAAAAATCAAATCTTTTTTCTAAATAAGTTTTCGTTGTTATAATAAAATTAATAAAATCGTCTACAATTAATTTTTCCTCATTTTTATTATTATTTTGTTCTAGTAGTTTTAGTACTTTGTATCCAAAAAAGTTTTTTGTAATCATATCATCCAGATTGTCAACGAATTCGGTAAATATTTCGTATGCATTCATTGCTGTACAATTATTGGATTCAAGTCTTTTGGTTAAATATGAAGAGTATCTTGGTTAAATATAAATATGACATTTGTCATGTCTAGGCAAAAGTGAAATTTCAAATTAAAAATTGTAATGCTGGAGATACAATAAACGCCAAACGCCACCATAATCGTAATAAACACCAAACGAAAACGGTTTTAAACTAATTTAAATTAAATTAAATTTTTCAAAAAACTATTTTTGGTAAATGGAGGACAATTTAACTACAATGGAGGACAGAGTACAATACATCAAAATGGAGGACTGTCCTTCACAAAGGAGGACGGGTGGCAACGCTAGGTATAATGCTGTGTTATACAATTTATATGATGCATTAAAATTTTCATAACGTATAAAAATTTCACAACTCCGATAGGCTCTGGAAGAATGAATGAACTCTGGAAGATTCTCAAGTAAATATTAAACTAGAGGACGCTAGGCAGAACATCAGTAGGACACCTAAAAGAAGATGGTCACATAACGTGCAAATAGACTAGTACAACGAATGAACACTAGAAGAATCCCATTAGCCAGAGAGAATATGACAAAATATCAGTAGGAAAACCGAGACAGAGATAATCACATAACGGACAACAAATGAACACTCGTTGTCCGTTATGTGATTACCATGGACAATACTAGATCAGAGGCAGCAGCTCAAAAAAAAAATAATGTTAATGATATTTTATATAAATAATGTTAATGATATTTTGAATATCAAATACTTGTCTATTTGAAATTTTTTTGACCATTACTAATTAAAACAACCCTTAAGTATATTTTGTGATGAAGAAATTAATCAATATTTTCTTCATTACAAAATTTATCTATTCAGTAAGCTTATTTACAAATTACTCTAATTAATTTTCGGTAGTTGTTTTTTTTTTGCTTGTGCTGTAAGTATAGGTGAAAATCTCCTAAAGTCCTGAAAGAACCAACTGATAAATTACAAATAAATGATGATGAATATTAAAGTAGTTTTTAACTATATAAAGAATATATAATCTAATGAATTGGACTGGTTCTGTTGAATAAAGACAACATGTAAATAAAATCGATTTTCAAATAAATGACTATTTGTCGAAAATGTTTGATATCCTCTTTACATTATTTATTTTATATAGTATAATGTTTTTGAGTCATATTCTAATTAACTTTACGAGAAAAATGGTAAAATTTCCAAATTGAGATTAACATTGTTACGATAAATTAATATATCGTAGAATAGTAATTTCCAAATGATTAATGTATATATCACTGGGTATGAATTTGAGTAGTAAATTTAGTAGTTAATATCTAATTAAAATTTATTTGAAATGTTGTTTCATCCATTTAAAATCTAATAATGTTGAAAATTTATATATGAGAATTAAAATATTAAAAATTAAACATTTCAAACAATGCTATATTTTGAAATTAACCAAATTTCTAATTTGAATAACTTATTCAAATATTTAATTCTAAAAACTCTTTACTTTAGGATTCTCCCCTGTGGTTATTAAAATAAATTTTTTTTTGGCCATTTTACAAAAATAACCACATATTTAGTTTAACTCTACTACATATATTATGTACTATAATAACACTCTAAAGATCATTGTACAATTAATAGAGCAATTTACAAAACTATTCATAGTAGTAAACTTACAAGAACAAATTTTAACAGACAATATGCATTAAAGACTTAAGGGCCAAATAAAAATATTTTCACCTATATACATTTTTAACATTTATATTTTGTATGCTTTTATAATGTTGATAAAATTTTGTAGTTTTCCTATGAGAATTTATATATAGAATTTTTAATGGATTCGAATAAAAGAGCTGGGAAAATTATAATAATAGTATTTTTGAAATACATTTTAAAATACATTTTTGTTAAAGTAATTTTAACTTTGATTAATTCTCAATTATATTTATAGTAGTATCAGTCTCTTTGCGATAGAAACTAAGAAGTAGACTAGAAAATGATATTAAACGTAGTTCATTGTACAAATCTAATTTTATTGGCTCTATGAACTAATGGCCAAATGAACTAACATCCACAAAAAAACTAAAACCGAACAAAATTTGGATTTAGTTCACGTGAAGTAAGGCCCAAAATTTAAAAATGAACTATAGCCCAAACTAAATGTGACCAAACAAAATTTTCGAGTGTAAGTTCATTTTTAATTTTGTTTTTAACCAAAAGTTGCAGTTTTTGGAAAAGGGAACACTTTGTATTTTACGAATTGATTTTTTTTTGTTGACAGAATGAACTAAAATTGAGACTTTATTTGACTTCATATGAACTAATGCAAAAAAAAATATGAACTTGTGTCCAAAAATTTGGAACTAAGGCTCACAATATTTTGAGCTAAAGAAGAAATTTCTATTCAATGTGGTTGGTCTTCGGTTTATTTTTTCTTGGATGTTAGTTAATTTATGCCGTTAATTCTAGACCCCATCTTACTGTATAGGTTTTCTTACCACATTAATTTTAATCGAAAAATTGTAATTGTAACAATTGCACTTTTACATACTGTTTTTTCCAACAAATGGTATCCATTTTCTTATTGGATTCGATTATTAATTTACGATATTACTCTGTATTTTTGTTTAATAACACGTATATTTACAAACCTGGATTCTAAGTACAATATGCACAAAATATTTCTCTCTAGCTAGTACCTAAATATATGCTATAATAATAATTATACCTACATATATGCTATTGTAATAATGAGATATTATTACGATGGTTTTTGTCATATATGGAACTTGATATTAAATGTAATTTTATAGGAACTTTCTCAAAATTATCGTCATGAAATTTTGTTAATAATTTTTGTAAAATTAATGTTAGTTAACAGAATTTTCAACAACTGTTAATAATAGATTCATTTTCATAAAACGGATTATGATGATGAATATAAGATAATAAACAGTATTTTAAAATTTATGGTTATAATAATTTGATTTTTGGACAATAATTGGATTTTGAATTTGATGCCAAAAAACTAAGAAATTATAAATTTAATAATCTCTGGTCATAAACATTGTATTTAATTTTTTCTGTATGGAAAATATTAAAGTAAAATTGTTTTATGTTGCTAGTATAAAAACGTCTACAGCTTGTTTTTTTAACACAGTTCATATGTGTTTTTAAAATTATCTTTTGCATAAAATTATAAATTATGTTTAAACATAAAATGAGTAAAAAAAATTTAAAAGGTCCTTTTAAAAATTTAAAAGGTTATACCGTAAATTTAATAACCAAATCCAATAAGAAAATGGAATCCATTTTGAAAACCCTTAAAACTGAAAGCAATTCAATACAAAACATCAATACAAAATTCAATACAAAACATCAGAATTTGTAGCAAAAAAATGGAAGCCCTTAAAATTGAAAGCAATCCCCACATATTTGGTATCTCCGTATAGGGAATTTAATTTCTAGCGCATTTCCGAAGACCTTTTCGAAAAATATTCAAAATTGCCCGAGAACTCGGGAAAATATCGAAATTTAATGAGATTCAATACAAAACATCAGAATTTGTAGCAAAAAAATGAAACCCTTAAAACTGAAAGCAATCCCCACATATTTGGTATTTCCGTGTAGGGAATTTAATTTCTAGCGATTTTCCGAAGACCTTTTCGAAAAATATTCAAAATTGCCCGAGAAATCGGGAAAATAATGGAATTTAATGAGATTCAATACAAAACATCAGAATTTGTAGCAAAAAAATGAAAACCCTTAAAACTGAAAGCAATCCCCACATTTTTGGTATTTCCGTGTAGGGAATTTAATTTCTAGCGAATTTCCGAAAACCTTTTCGAAAAACATTCAAAATTGCCCGAGAAATCGGGAAAATATTGGAATTTAATGAGATCCAATACAAAACATCAGAATTTGTAGCAAAAAAATGAAAACTCTTAAAACTGAAATTAATCCCCACATATTTGGTATTTCCGTGTAGGGAATTTAATTTCTAGCGAATTTCCGAAGACCTTTTCGAAAAATATTCAAAATTGCCCGAGAAATCGGGAAAATATTGGAATTTAATGAGATTCAATACAAAACATAAGAATTTGTAGCTAAAAAATGAAAACCCTTAAAACTGAAAACAATCCCCACATATTTGGTATCTCCGTGCAGGGAATTTAATTCCTAGCGCATTTCCGAAGACCTTTTCGAAAAATATTCAAAATTGCCCGAGAAATCGGGAAAATATGGAAATTTAATGAGATTCAATACAAAACATCAGAATTTGTAGCAAAAAAATGGAAGCCCTTAAAATTGAAAGCAATCCCCACATATTTGGTATCTCCGTGCAGGGAATTTAATTTCTAGCGCATTTCCGAAGACCTTTTCGAAAAATATTCAAAATGGCCCGAGAACTCGGGAAAATATGGAAATTTAACGAGATTCAATACAAAACATCAGAATTTGTACCAAAAAAATGAAAATCCTTAAAACTGAAAGCAATCCCCACATATTTGGTATTTCCGTGTAGGGAATTTAATTTCTAGCGAATTTCCGAAGACCTTTTCGAAAAATATTCAAAATTGCCCGAGAAATCGGGAAAATATGGAAATTTAATGCGATTAAATACAAAACATCAGAATTTGTAGCAAAAAAATGAAAACCCTTAAAACTGAAAGCAATCCCCACACATTTGGTATCTCCGTGTAGGGAATTTAATTTCTAGCACGTTTCCGATACCTTTTCGAAAAATATTCAAAATTTCCCGAGAAATCGGGAAAATATGGAAATTTAATGCGATTCAATACAAAACATCAGAATTTGTAGCAAAAATATGAAAACCCTTAAAACTGAAAGCAATCACATTTGGTATCTCCACACATTTGGTATCTCCGTGTAGGGAATTTAGTTTCTAGCGCATTTCCGAAGACCTTTTCGAAAAATATTCAAAATTGCCCGAGAAATCGGGAAAATATGGAAATTTAATGCGATTAAATACAAAACATCAGAATTTGTAGCAAAAAAATGAAAACCCTTAAAACTGAAAGCAATCCCCACACATGTGGTATCTCCGTGTAGGGAATTTAATTTCTAGCACGTTTCCGAAGACCTTTTCGAAAAATATTCAAAATTGCCCGAGAAATCGGGAAAATGTGGAAATTTAATGAGATTCAATACAAAACATCAGAATTTGTAGCAAAAAAATGAAAACCCTTAAAACTGAAAGCAATCCCCACACATTTGGTGTCTCCGTGTAGGGAATTTAATTTCTAGCACGTTTCCGATACCTTTTCGAAAAATATTCAAAATTGACCGAGAAATCGGGAAAAGATGGAAATTTAATGCGATTCAATACAAAACATCAGAATTTGTAGCAAAAAAATGATAACCCTTAAAACTGAAAGCAATCCCCACACATTTGGTATCTCTGTGTAGGGAATTTAATTTCTAGCACGTTTCCCAAGACCTTTTCGAAAAATATTAAAAATTGCCCGAGAAATCAGGAAAATATGGAAATTTAATGAGATTCAATACAAAACATCAGAATTTGTAGCAAAAAAATGAAAACCCTTAAAATTGAAAGCAATCACATTTGGTATCTCCACACATTTGGTATCTCCGTGTAGGGAATTTAATTTCTAGCGAATTTCCGAAGACCTTTTCGAAAAATATTCAAAATTGCCCGAGAAATCGGGAAAATGTGGAAATTTAATGAGATTCAATACAAAACATCAGAATTTGTAGCAAAAAAATTAAAACCCTTAAAACTGAAAGCAATCCCCACACATTTGTTATCTCCGTGTAGGGAATTTAATTTCTAGCACGTTTCCGAAGACCTTTTCGAAAAATATTCAAAATTGCACGAGAAATCGGGAAAATTTGGGAATTTAATAAGATTCACATTCAATACAAAACATCAGAATTTGTAGCAAAAAAATGAAAACCCTTAAAACTGAAAGCAATCACATTTGGTATCTCCACACATTTGGTATCTCCGTGTAGGGAATTTAGTTTCTCGCGCATTTCCGAAGACCTTTTCGAAAAATATACAAAATTGCCCGAGAAATCGGGAAAATATGGAAATTTAATGAGACTCCATACAAAACATCAGAATTTGTAGCAAAAAAATGAAAACCCTTAAAACTGAAAGCAATCACATTTGGTATCTCTACACATTTGGTGTCTCCGTGTAGGGAATATAATTTCTAGCACGCTTCCGAAGACCTTTTCGAAAAATATTCAAAATTGCCCGAGAAATCGGGAAAATATGGAAATTTAATGAGATTCAATACAAAACATCAGAATTTGTAGCAAAAAATGAAAACTCTTAAAACTGAAAACAATCCCCACACATTTGGTATCTTCGTGTAGGAAATTTAGTTTCTAGCGCATTTCCGAAGACCTTTTCCAAAAATATTCAAAATTACCCGAGAAATCGGGAAAATATGGAAATTTAATGCGATTCAATACAAAACATCAGAATTTGTAGCAAAAAAATGAAAACCCTTAAAACTGAAAGCAATCCCCACACATTTGGTATCTCCGTGTAGGTAATTTAATTCCTAGCACGTTTCCGAAAACCTTTTCGAAAAATATTCAAAATTGCCCGAGAAATCGAAAAAATATGGAAATTTAATGAGATTCAATTCAAAACATCAGAATTTGTAGCAAAAAAATGAAAACCCTTAAAACTGAAAGTAATCATACATTTGGTATCTCCACACATTTGGTATCTCCGTGTAGGGAATTTAATTTCTAGCGAATTTCCGAAGACCTTTTCGAAAAATATTCAAAATTGCCCGAGAAATCGGGAAAATGTGGAAATTTAATGAGATTCAATACAAAACATCAGAATTTGTAGCAAAAAAATGAAAACCCATAAAACTGAAAGCAATCCCCACATATTTGTTATCTCCGTGTAGGGAATTTAGTTTCTAGCGCATTTCCGAAGACCTTTTCGAAAAATATTAAAAATTGCCCGAGAAATCAGGAAAATATGGAAATTTAATGAGATTCAATACAAAACATCAGAATTTGTAGCAAAAAAATGAAAACCCTTAAAATTGAAAGCAATCACATTTGGTATCTCCACACATTTGGTATCTCCGTGTAGGGAATTTAATTTCTAGCGAATTTCCGAAGACCTTTTCGAAAAATATTCAAAATTGCCCGAGAAATCAGGAAAATGTGGAAATTTAATGAGATTCAATACAAAACATCAGAATTTGTAGCAAAAAAATTAAAACCCTTAAAACTGAAAGCAATCCCCACACATTTGTTATCTCCGTGTAGGGAATTTAATTTCTAGCACGTTTCCGAAGACCTTTTCGAAAAATATTCAAAATTGCCCGAGAAATCGGGAAAATTTGGGAATTTAATAAGATTCACATTCAATACAAAACATCAGAATTTGTAGCAAAAAAATGAAAACCCTTAAAACTGAAAGCAATCACATTTGGTATCTCCACACATTTGGTATCTCCGTGTAGGGAATTTAGTTTCTAGCGCATTTCCGAAGACCTTTTCGAAAAATATACAAAATTGCCCGAGAAATCGGGAAAATATTGAAATTTAATGAGACTCCATACAAAACATCAGAATTTGTAGCAAAAAAATGAAAACCATTAAAACTGAAAGCAATCACATTTGGTATCTCTACACATTTGGTATCTCCGTGTAGGGAATTTAATTTCTAGCGCATTTCCGAAGACCTTTTCGAAAAATATTCAAAATTGCCCGAGAAGTCGGTTAAATATGGGAATTTAATCAGACTCCATACAAAACATCAGAATTTGTAGCAAAAAAATGAAAACCTTTAAAACTGAAAGCAATCCCCACACATTTGGTATCTCCGTGTAGAGAATTTAATTTCTAGCGCATTTCCGAAGACCTTTTCGAAAAATATTCAAAATTGCCCGAGAAATTGGGAAAATATAGGCATTTAATGAGACTCCAGGCATTTAATGGAGTCTCATTAAATAGGCATTTAATGAGACTCCAAAACCCTTAAAACTGAAAGCAATCACATTTAGTATCTCTACACATTTGGTATCTCCGTGTAGGGAATTTAATTTCTAGCGCATTTCCATATTTTCCCGATTTCTCGGGCAATTTTGAATATTTTTCGAAAAGGTCTTCGGAAATGCGCTAGAAATTAAATTCCCTACACGGAAATACCAAATGTGTGGGGATTGCTTTCCGTTTTAAGGGTTTTCATTTTTTTGCTACAAATTTTAATGTTTTGTATTGAATCTCATTACATTTCCACATTTTCCCGATTTCTCAGGCAATTTTGAATATTTTTCGAAAAGGTCTTCGGAAATTCGCTAGAAATTAAATTCCCTACACGGAGATACCAAATGTGATTGCTTTCAGTTTTAAGGGTTTTCATTTTTTTGCTACAAATTCTGGTGTTTTGTATTGAATCTCATTAAATTTCCATATTTTCCCGATTTTTCGGGCAATTTTGAATATTTTTCGAAAAGGTCTTCGGAAACGTGCTAGAAATTAAATTACCTACACGGAGATATCAAATGTGTGGGGATTGCTTTCAGTTTTAAGGGATTTCATTTTTTTGCTACAAATTCTGATGTTTTGTATTGAATCTCATTAAATTTCCATATTTTCCCGATTGCTCGGGCAATTTTGAATATTTTTCGAAAAGGTCTTCGGAAATTCGGTAGAAATTAAATTCCCTATACGGAGATACCAAATGTGTGGAGATACCAAATGTGATTGCTTTCAGTTTTCAGGGTTTTCATTTTTTGCTACAAATTCTGATGTTTTGTATTGAATCTCATTAAATTTCCATATTTTCCCGATTTTTCGGGCAATTTTGAATATTTTTCGAAAAGGTCTTCGGAAACGTGCTAGAAATTAAATTACCTACACGGAGATATCAAATGTGTGGGGATTGCTTTCAGTTTTAAGGGATTTCATTTTTTTGCTACAAATTTTAATGTTTTGTATTGAATCTCATTACATTTCCACATTTTCCCGATTTCTCAGGCAATTTTGAATATTTTTCGAAAAGGTCTTCGGAAATTCGCTAGAAATTAAATTCCCTACACGGAGATACCAAATGTGATTGCTTTCAGTTTTAAGGGTTTTCATATTTTTGCTACAAATTCTGGTGTTTTGTATTGAATCTCATTAAATTTCCATATTTTCCCGATTTTTCGGGCAATTTTGAATATTTTTCGAAAAGGTCTTCGGAAACGTGCTAGAAATTAAATTACCTACACGGAGATATCAAATGTGTGGGGATTGCTTTCAGTTTTAAGGGATTTCATTTTTTTGCTACAAATTCTGATGTTTTGTATTGAATCTCATTAAATTTCCATATTTTCCCGATTTCTCGGGCAATTTTGAATATTTTTCAAAAAGGTCTTGGGAAACGTGCTAGAAATTAAATTCCCTACACGGAGATACCAAATGTGTGGGGATTGCTTTCCGTTTTAAGGGTTTTCATTTTTTTGCTACAAATTTTGATGTTTTGTATTGAATCTCATTAAATTTCCATATTTTCCCGATTTCTCGGGCAATTTTGAATATTTTTCGAAAAGGTGTTCGGAAATTCGCTAGAAATTAAATTCCCTACACGGAGATACCAAATGCGTGGATATACCAAATGTGATTGCTTTCAGTTTTAAGGGTTTTCATTTTTTAGCTAAAAATTCTGATGTTTTGTATTGAATCTCATTAAATTTCCATATTTTCTTGATTTCTCGGGCAATTTTGAATATTTTTCGAAAAGGTCTTCGGAAACGTGCTAGAAATTAAATTCCCTACACGGAGATACCAAATATGTGGGGATTGCTTTCAGATTTAAGGGTTTTCATTTTTTTGCTACAAATTCTGATGATTTGTATTGAATCTCATTAAATTTCCACATTTTCCCGATTGCTCGGGCAATTTTGAATATTTTTCGAAAAGGTCTTCGGAAATTCGGTAGAAATTAAATTACCTATACGGAGATACCAAATGTGTGGAGATACCAAATGTGATTGCTTTCAGTTTTCAGGGTTTTCATTTTTTGCTACAAATTCTGATGTTTTGTATTGAATCTCATTAAATTGCCATATTTTCCCGATTTCTCGGGCAATTTTGAATATTTTTCGAAAAGGTCTTCGGAAACGTGCTAGAAATTAAATTCCCTACACGGAGATACCAAATGTGTGGGGATTGCTTTCAGTTTTAAGGATTTTCATTTTTTTGCTACAAATTCTGATGTTTTGTATTGAATCGCATTAAATTTCCATATTTTCCCGATTTCTCGAGCAATTTTGAATATTTTTCGAAAAGGTCTTCGGAAATGCGCTAGAAACTAAATTCCCTACACGGAGATACCAATTATGTGGGGATTGCTTTCAGTTTTAAGTGTTTTCATTTTTTTGCTACAAATTCTGATGTTTTGTATTGAATCTCATTAAATTTCCATATTTTCCCGATTTCTCGGGCAATTTTGAATATTTTTCGAAAAGGTCTTCGGAAACATGCTAGAAATTAAATTACCTACACGGAGATACCAAATGTGTGGGGATTGCTTTCAGTTTTAAGGGTTTTCATTTTTTTTGCTACAAATTCTGATGTTTTGTATTGAATCGCATTAAATTTCCATATTTTCCCGATTTCTCGGGCAATTTTGAATATTTTTCGAAAAGGTGTTCGGAAATTCGCTAGAAATTAAATTCCCTACACGGAGATACCAAATGTGTGGATATACCGAATGTGATTGCTTTCAGTTTTAAGGGTTTTCATTTTTTAGCTACAAATTCTGATGTTTTGTATTGAATCTCATTAAATTTCCATATTTTCCCTATTTCTCGGGCAATTTTGAATATTTTTCGAAAAGGTCTTCGGAAACGTGCTAGAAATTAAATTCCCTACACGGAGATACCAAATGTGTTGGGATTGCTTTCAGTTTTAAGGGTTTTAATTTTTTTGCTACAAATTCTGATGTTTTGTATTGCATCTCATTAAATTTCCACATTTTCCCGATTTCTCGGGCAATTTTGAATATTTTTCGAAAAGGTCTTCGGAAACGTGCTAGAAATTAAATTCCCTACACGGAGATACCAAATGTGTGGGGATTGCTTTCAGTTTTAAGGGTTTTCATTTTTTTGCTACAAATTCTGATGTTTTGTATTGAATCGCATTAAAGTTCCATATTTTCCCGATTTCTCGGGCAATTTTGAATATTTTTCGAAAAGGTCTTCGGAAATTCGCTAGAAATTAAATTCCCTACACGGAGATACCAAATGTGTGGAGATACCAAATGTGATATCTTTCAGTTTTCAGGGTTTTCATTTTTTGCTACAAATTCTGATGTTTTGTATTGAATCTCATTAAATTGCCATATTTTCCCGATTTCACGGGCAATTTTGAATATTTTTCGAAAAGGTCTTCGGAAACGTGCTAGAAATTAAATTCCCTACACGGAGATACCAAATGTGTGGGGATTGCTTTCAGTTTTAAGGGTTTTCATTTTTTTGCTACAAATTCTGATGTTTTGTATTGAATCGCATTAAATTTCCATATTTTCCCGATTTCTCGAGCAATTTTGAATATTTTTCGAAAAGGTCTTCGGAAATGCGCTAGAAACTAAATTCCCTGCACGGAGATACCAATTATGTGGGGATTGCTTTCAGTTTTAAGGGTTTTCATTTTTTTGCTACAAATTCTGATGTTTTGTATTGAATCGCATTAAATTTCCATATTGTCCCGATTTCTCGGGCAATTTTGAATATTTTTCGAAAAGGTCTTCGGAAACATGCTTAGAAATTAAATTACCTACACGGAGATACCAAATGTGTGGGGATTGCTTTCAGTTTTAAGGGTTTTCATTTTTTTTGCTACAAATTCTGATGTTTTGTATTGAATCGCATTAAATTTCCAAATTTTCCCGATTTCTCGGGCAATTTTGAATATTTTTCGAAAAGGTCTTCGGAAACGTGCTAGAAATTAAATTCCCTACACGGAGATACCAAATGTGTGGGGATTGCTTTCAGTTTTAAGGGTTTTAATTTTTTTGCTACAAATTCTGATGTTTTGTATTGAATCTCATTAAATTGCCACATTTCCCGATTTCTCGGGCAATTTTGAATATTTTTCGAAAAGGTCTTCGGAAACGTGCTAGAAATTAAATTCCCTACACGGAGATACCAAATGTGTGGGGATTGCTTTAAGTTTTAAGGGTTTTCATTTTTTTGCTACAAATTCTGATGTTTTGTATTGAATCGCATTAAAGTTCCATATTTTCCCGATTTCTCGGGCAATTTTGAATATTTTTCGAAAAGGTGTTCGGAAATTCGCTAGAAATTAAATTCCCTACACGGAGATACCAAATGTGTGGATATACCAAATGTGATTGCTTTCAGTTTTAAGGGTTTTCATTTTTTAGTTACAAATTTTGATGTTTTGTATTGATCTCATTAAATTTCCATATTTTCCCGATTTCTCGGGCAATTTGAATATTTTTCGAAAAGGTCTTCGGAAACGTGCTAGAAATTAAATTCCCTACACGGAGATACTAAATGTGTGGGGATTGCTGTCAGTTTTAAGGGTTTTCATTTTTTTGCTACAAATTCTAATGTTTTGTATTGAATCGCATTAAATTTCCATATTTTCCCGATTTCTCGGGCAATTTTGAATATTTTTCGAAAAGGTTTTCGGAAACGTGCTAGAAATTAAATTCCCTACATGGAGATACCAAATGTGTGGGGATTGCTTTCAGTTTTAAGGGTTTTCATTTTTTTGCTACAAATTCTAATGTTTTGTATTGAATCGCATTAAATTTCCATATTTTCCCGATTTCTCGGGCAATTTTGAATATTTTTCGAAAAGGTGTTCGGAAATTCGCTAGAAATTAAATTCCCTACACGGAGATACCAAATGTGTGGATATACCAAATGTGATTGCTTTCAGTTTTAAGGGTTTTCATTTTTTAGTTACAAATTTTGATGTTTTGTATTGATCTCATTAAATTTCCATATTTTCCCGATTTCTCGGGCAATTTGAATATTTTTCGAAAAGGTTTTCGGAAACGTGCTAGAAATTAAATTCCCTACACGGAGATACCAAATGTGTGGGGATTGCTTTCAGTTTTAAGGGTTTTCATTTTTTTGCTACAAATTCTGATGTTTTGTATTGAATCTCATTAAATTGCCATTTTTTCCCGTTTTCTCGGGCAATTTTGAATATTTTTCGAAAAGGTCTTAGGAAACGTGCTAGAAATTAAATTCCCTACACGGAGATACCAAATGTGTGGGGATTGCTTTCAGTTTTAAGGGTTTTCATTTTTTTGCTACAAATTCTGATATTTTATCGCATTAAATTTCCATATTTTCCCGATTTCTCGGGCAATTTTGAATATTTTTCGAAAAGGTCTTCGGAAATTCGCTAGAAATTAAATTCCCTACACGGAGATACCAAATGTGTGGAGATGCCAAATGTGATTGCTTTCAGTGTTAAGGGTTTTTCAGTTTTTTGCTACAAATTCTGATGTTTTGTATTGAATCGCATTAAATTTCCATATTTTCCCGATTTCTCGGGCAATTTTGAATATTTTTCGAAAAGGTCTTCGGAAATGCGCTAGAAACTAAATTCCCTACACGGAGATACCAATTATGTGGGGATTGCTTTCAGTTTTAAGGGTTTTAATTTTTTTGCTACAAATTCTGATGTTTTGTATTGAATCTCATTAAATTTCCATATTTTCTCCGATTTCTCGGGCAATTTTGAATATTTTTCGAAAAGGTCTTCGGAAATGCGCTAGAAATTAAATTCCCTATACGGAGATACCAAATAGGGGGATTACTTTCAGTTTTAAAGGTTTTCATTTTTTTGCTACAAATTTTGATGCTTTATATTGATTGTCATTAAATTTCCATATTTTCCCGATTTCTCTGGCAATTTGGAATATTTTTCGAAAGGTCTTCGGAAATGCGCTAGAAATTAAATTCCCTACACGAAGATACCAAATATGTGATTATTGCTTTCAGTTTTAAGGGTTTTCATTTCTTTCCTACAAATTCTGATGTTTTGTATTGAATCTCATCATATTTCCATATTTTCCCGATTTCTCGGGAAAATATGGAAATATGATGAGAGTGAATACAATATGATGAGATTCAAGACCTTTTCGAAAAATATTCTTTGAATATTTTTCGAAAAGGTCTTCGGAAATGCGCTAGAAATTAAATTCCCTACACGGAGATACCAAATATGTGAGGATGACTTTCAGTTTTAAGGGTTTTCATTTCTTTGCTACAAATTCTGATGTTTTGTATTGAATCTCATCATATTTCCATATTTTCCTGATTTCTCGGGCAATTTTGAATATTTTTCGAAAAGGTCTTCGGAAATGCGCTAAAACTTAATTTCCCTACACCGAGATACCAAATATGTTGGGATTGCTGTCAGTTTTAATGGTTTTCATTTTTATGCTACAAATTCTGATATTTTGTATTGAATATCATCATATTTCCATATTTCTCGGGCAATTTTGAATATTTTTCGAAAAGGTCTTCGGAAAATCGCTAGAAATTAAATTCCCTACACGGAGATACCAAATATGTGGGGATTGCTTTCAGTTTTAAGGGTTTTCATTTTTTTGCTACAAATTCTGATGTTTTGTATTGAATCTTATTAAATTTCCATATTTTCACGATTTCTCGGGCAATTTTGAATATTTTCCAAAAGGTCTTCGGAAATTCGCTAGAAATTAAATTCCCCTATATGGACATACCAAATATGTGGGGATTGCTTTCAGTTTTAAGGGTTTTCATTTTTTTGCTACAAATTCTGGTGTTTTGTATTGAATCTCATTAAATTTCCATATTTTCCCGATTTCGCGGGCAATTTTGAATATTTTTCGAAAAGGTCTTCGGAAATTCGCTAGAAATTAAATTCCCTACACGCAGATACCAAATATGTGGGGATTGCTTTCAGTTTGAAGGGTTTTCATTTTTTTGCTACAAATTTTGATGTTTTGTATTGAATCTCATTAAATTTCCATATTTTCCCGATTTCTCGGGCAATTTTGAATATTTTTCATTTGCTCATAGAGTAAGTAGCCCTGGGTGCGCTTCTAAAGTAATACAATTGTCCAACTTTCCTTGTGTGTTTGTCTCTAACTGGCATTGTCAGTTCGGGCAGTAATAGAAAGCGAATTACTAGTTTTGGTTGGAGACTTTGTTTATCGAATTTGTAAGGAAAAAAATATACAGGGCCCTTCCATCGCTATATATTCGATGATTTTAACAAAAAAATCTATGATTTTTTAAAAATTTGTATTATGATCCACTAAATCTGGTTTTCATGAAAACTGAAAATATACTGATTTTATTCCGATAAATTTTGACAATTCGGGGAGTATATTAAAGAGACAAATTATAGGGCTACTTATTCTGTGGTCTCAATTAAAACTCGTAATATTTTTAGCAATATATATGGGACGTATTGTTCTACAGATTTCTTTTTCAATAAATCAATCAGTTTGCCTAATAAAACAAATTACATTTAGAAAAATTTAAGAAGGGATAAAAAATTTTGTGGACTGAATTAAAAAAAACAGACTCTATAGCATAATATTTCCACAACATTTATTTCATTAGTGTCTAAAAATTGGCATATTTTTTGTACAAACAGTCAGAGAGTTAAACAAAATATATATTTTTAGTTAAGAAAAATTTAATTTAAATTCTTTTTAATATTTTATTTGAAAATTTTTAATTCATTTTCTTTTTTTGGTGCTACCAGATTGTTTAAAAGAAAATTTAATTTTTATAATATGTAATTTTTTTTTTTTAAGTTTTTATCTTTGATACGAACCGCATTTGTTGTTAAACTTTTTTTGGTATACAACATTAAAAATTTTAAATTTTTTGTCAGTTTTGCAATTTTTTTACTGAAAAACTTTTATAATTAGATTTTTTTTTATTGTACATTTTATACAGTATATAGTAATACTTATGAAAATAATTTCTATTATTTTTTTTATGGTTCTAGCATATAAAGATTTTCTATGCAGAATGTTAACTTTTTCTGGCGGAAAAAAAAATAATTTTCTTTATAAAAGTTTTAATATTTCTTTTCTTTTTTTTTGTGAATATTAAAATATATTTAAAAAAACTGTGTGAATGAGTACCATATTCATAATGTGCATTTAATGTAAAAAATTTACATATTTTATCAGTTAATCTGTTAGTCTTGAAAAGAATTATAATCCAGTTTAATTAAAAAGTGTAGAATAGAATTTACTCACAACAAATGGTGTTATGATTTTAAGCTTTTTTGAAAAAATTTAAATTAACGATTACGTGGTAATTAGCAGATTGATTTTTAATAATCAACAAAAATATTCGAATTTTTTATCAGAAGGGTACCATAATTGAGGAGGATTATGGTAACTCTGGAGACGATATTAGTCGAATGAAAATATTCTGGCGCATATTCTGTAGAGAAAGAACAGGATCAATCTTGTCTATGAGCCAGCAGCAATATTGTAAATATCCTGGCCGGTAACTGAATGACCGGTAACGATTGCTTAAACCTCTTGAAGTTCCCATGCAAGAATTTTGTCGCTGTGGGGACGAAAACATAGAAACCACACTGGAACATCTGGTGGGGAATGCGATATCTTTTCACAATCCTGGTACAAATACCTGAGGCAATGATATTTTTCAAGATCTATCGGCACACAATTATTTACCTCTTTGGAAAATCAAATTTTTCATAGAGAAAAGTGAAATTTTTAGCGAGTTATGGTTTTGTTTCTTTGGGAATTATTTTATAACGAAGCGCACGAATATAACATGTAGAAGAATCTTTGGTTGTAGCAAAACATTTAGTACTTCTAGAAAACTGAGCCATTAAAACTGAGCCACTCAAACTGAATATATCTTCATCCTGCAATCTTATATATAAATTAGAATATTAAGCCTTTACATACTGTCAGGTAAATTCTGTAATAAAAGTAAAGTGCATTACGTACTTTCGGGTTAAATTCGTTTCAATTTATTAAAAGAACACAATCCTAATTTATTGGTCTTGTTTAATTTATACTTTCTGATGTGTGACGAGATTGTTTTAAATGTTCAGACACGGTCGAAGGATGGAGTTGTAAATAGGTTTAGTATTAGTTTAATTTATAAAAATATCGTAATCTGTCGCGAGATTGTTGCAAATTTTCAGACTCGGTCGAGGAATGGAGTTGTAAGTTGATAGAAGACATATTATAGATCCAACAATAACCATAATTGGATCAATATTACCTAATTTTCTTAAAATAAATAAATTTTGTTAAAATAACTTGCAATTTTCTTTTCCAAGAAACTTTTACCCCATACAGTATTTTCTAATTAATTTAATTCCATATGCAAACTTTTAAAGAGTTTATTCTTATTAAAAATATTAATTATTATAACTTAATCATATAAACTTATACTTAATTTTGATAAGAAAACTTTTAAATTATTATTATTATTATTATTATTATTATTATACAAAAACTTCAGATATCATTTTACACGTCTCACTAACTTTTTAATTACATATATCAAAATTATATATGAAGAATTTTCACTTTTCAACAATTCAGCACAAATTATTAATTTAGTTAATTTTCTTCATTTTTTTTTGTAAATTTTAATTATCACCATTTTGTCTATAGTTTTTAATTATCATTATCTACATGAGTGTTATATTGTGTTAAAGAAATGTCTTTTTCTGCATTAAATACATGAATAATAAAAAAATCGATATATAATTTAATAAATCAACAGGTGGGAAAAATTCATTTATAAAATAATATTTCTCAGCATATTCATAAAAATTATGATGCGTATACATATATGTATATGTATTCCTATAATATACAAAAACTTTTAGAAATTAAATTGCAAACAGCATATGTGAAAAATTAAAAAATTATCATCTCTAGGAAAGTTTTTTTTTTCACATATGACAAAAGGGTAAAAAAAGATAAATTCTTTTTTTTTCTGTTCATTTTGTGAACATAAAGAATATGACATTTTGTAAGCTCAGCATAAAAACAAGCATCCTTTTTTTTGTACTGTGTTCCAATTGAAACTGAAGTACAACAAACTTTATGTTCATTTCATAAAAAAAAATAGGAATTTTCCTATTTTTTTTTTTCTTGTTTAAAATCATCTCATCTTTTCTAGTCTACTACAATTATTTTGATATTTATATATACATATATCATAAATATATAATGTATAAGTACACTTCTACTAAATTATGCTAATGGTATAAAATTGTGTGTAACATATGTGGTAAATGATACAAAAAAAATATTATATACTTTTGTATATATGAAATAAAACCTTATGTTTAGCAATTGAAGATAATATAAGAAGTTTAAAAATATATTTATACATATTAGAATATATTATGTTTTGTTGCATATATAAATGTTGGTATACATTATTTTTTTTAAAGCATTTTAGTCATAAATTTTAAGTTTCTTAAAAATTATTTAAATAATATACAGACCAAAAAAATATTTATGTACAGATAATATTTTGTTTAAATAGGCTGTGATAAGAGCATATACTTAAGTTTGTATTTTTTTGAAGAAGAAGTAGTTGAAGAAGAATAAAATATCATTTTGTGTAAAGATTTATGTTAAAAAGATTTACAATGAAGTGGAGAAAAAAAAAGTAAATATTTAAGTAAACCGAAGAATAGTTTAGATAAATATTTAATCTACGAAAAAAAAATAGATTATTTTTAGAGAGAAAATATTTTTATAAAATTTTAAAGATATTAATTTCAAAAAATTTTTGATGGAAAATTGTGGAAAAAGGAAAATAACAAAAAAATATCACAGAAATAGAATGAGAATGCATTTGAGGATCTGATTTGAGTTAAACCCAATACAGATTTAAAAAATAGAGATTTAAATACAAATATAGAAATCAATCTTTTTATGTTGCAGGGAGACTTTTCTTGGATAACTTTGAATTTACATATATAGAGCTCTGGAAAATTGCCTTAAGATCTATTTCCCATTTTGGCGTAAAACTTAACTATTTTATAGTTATAATCTTCTTCTCCTTGGAACTACAGCCCATGGCTGTATGTAGTGGTTTTTACTATATACATTTTTTACTGCAGTGATTTTTTAATGTAGTGTTCTTTACTACATTCCTCCAAACATCTCGATTTACTGAGGTTGACGTCCAATTTCTCACTCCCAAATTTTGCAGATCTTCTTCTCCTCCATATATACTAATCCAAAAGAATATTTTATGGCTGCTTTTATAAACCAAGTTTGAAAATCCCAAACTTGTATTGTCACTTCAATACCTAACTAAGTCCACTCTTATTATATAAATGAAGCATGTACAGCTGGCAATGCTTACCGAATTTTACTGCGAAAGTAGCTATTCTTTTCTTCTTTTAAATTAAATTTTAATAATTTATAATCAATAGTATCATTACAAAATCTCATATTTTTTTAAATTAATTTAATTAACAAATAATATCAATTTATACAAATATATTTATTTGGTCCACTGTTACTAACAAAAAAACCAAAAAAAATACCATTGGCAGTTCCGTAAAGTTCCGTAACTTTGCGGAACTGCCAAATACCATTGGCAGTTCCGTAATTTTTTTCAACATCGCTTAACTTTTTTTTTTAGCCAAAATTTCTAGTTTGACCCAATATTGAAAAAAGATTTTTGTAAATTTTATGCTCCAAATATTTTGTGTAATTTAGTGTAAATCAAAATATACTTAATAATATTTTACATAGAATTTATTAAATGCATTTATGCATAAGATTTTAAATATTTTTGGATAATATTACATATTTTTGAATGATTCATCAGCTTTATAAATTGATATAATATTTATGCTTACAGCAAAGTAAGACTATTGTTTAAAAGTTAAATACTCTACATAAAATCTATTTAACAATGCTGCATAAAGGAAATTGTACAATCAATTATTTATAAATTTTAGTTTATTTTATTTGACTTTATCCAAAAGCATATTTTCAGTGAACACAATTTCATTTCTATAATAATAAATATTCTATTAATTTATTCATATATATAACATTATTGCACTTACTATTGTTCTGATACGATGTAATATAATCTGAATTCAATATTGAAATATGTAAGTTTATAAATGTTGAATAATTCAATTCAATTATGTATTTATTATTTAAATTCTTTTACAAAATAAACTAAAATACAACTAAAAAGAAAAAGAATTTGTAAGCTCCTAAATATATGTAACAATTCTACAAAATATAAATATAAAATAGATATTTGAAATTTTTTTTGTAAGATAATATATAGCTCCTAAATATATGCAACAATTCCTAAATATAGATCCTAAATACAAGCTCCTAAATATAGCTCCTAAATATATGCAAAAAATTGTTGGATATATATTTAGGAGCTTTATATTATCTTACATATTTTTTTTTTCAAATTTTCTACATATTATTTCTATTTTTACATATTTTGATTACATATTTGACTTTAAAATACAAATCTACTTTTTTTTCTAATCTAAACAAAATTTGGAAACTATAATCTTTCTGTATTTCATAAAATATGTACATTTCTCAAGAATATGAATATTTTTGAATTTTTCATCTATATTATAATGAATATATTGAAACATATGTATACACAATAATGAATTATTAACATAAGATTATCCGATAAAAACAAGGACAAAAATTCATATTTTTTTTTTAAATAGATTATAATCTTATTAAAATAACTACTATAGTTTTAATTTACTTTTATTTTATACAAAAATATGTCATATTAATTATCTCTTCTACACAATCTACAAAAAATTATATTTTTTATTAACTTTACTAAAAAAAATTGTATAGAAAGTTGGTAGTTCTATGTTTACATAAAACTACCAACTTTCTATACAATTTTTTTTAGTAAAGTCTATAAAATATTTCATTTAAATTATCTACAGACTATAATTTTTTACAGAAAAATACAATTCACTACAAACAACGTTTATTTCTTTTATATACATAAATTTTAAAAAACAGTCCTATGAACATTTGGTATAATTTTTGGTTATATTATGGTATTTTAAGTTGAAATATTTTTTTTTTTTTTTTTTTGTATTACTTACATAAATTGGGTTCTTATTATTTGGGATAAAGTACAAAAAAAAAATCTGAAAATTTAATATTTAGGGTGGTAATAAAATATGAGTTAAATGTAGTATACATAAAAATTTATATATTTTTTTTTTTTGCAAAAGATACATAATTGAATTTTACATAAATGATGACAAATTTATCTTAAATATGAGTACTTATGAATTTGTAAAAATGGGAAAAAAAAAATTTAATAATAATAATTTTTTAAAAAAAATAAATATATGTATAAAAATTTAAGGATGTACAAATTTAAGGATTTATGTATCAAATTTAAAAGATTTTTTATGAACATTACATAAGTCTATTATATATTTCAAAAATTATATGCTATTTTAAGATTTTGCGATTTTTATTATGGCTTCAAAAATATTACGAAAGTATAAATATTTTTTACTAATATCTTTTGAATGGTCGTAATATTCCATTAATTAATAACAAATTAAAATTTTCCAATCATCAAATATCTGTAAAAGGATCAGAATTTAAGATTAATCAATCTGCATTTTAAGTCTGTACTATACTACGTGTGTACTATAATTTAATTTGTTAAGTCTGTACTATAATTTAATTTGTGTTGTTTTGTGCTTAAGTGAATGATAGCATAGTGCTAGAAAATAGCAAAACTATAGCTTTTATTGATATCTGATCCATAGAACCATATTTATGTCATTTTTTGAAAGTGAAATAAATTAGTAAAAATTTTAAAGGAGTTCATAGAGAATATTATTATTGTGCTTCTTGTTTTCTGCAGATTATTGAATTTGTGACTAATTTTTTTCCAGAATTTTATTTTCATAAGTGCATAAAAAAATTCCTATGAAAACTATTTACATATTTAAAATGAGAATTTTTCTCAAAAAAAAAATTAACACCAAATAACTTTTAAAATTGCTTATAAAAGTAATTGAGTGTAATTAATTTGTTGAGCAATATCTTTTATATTTCCAACTAAACCTCTCTATCTGCAATAAAAAAAAATCCTGTTCAAAAAACAACAAATTTTTTGAAGCATATAGCGTATTGCTTTCCTTTACAATACGCTATATGCTTCAAAAAGCATATAGCGTATTGTAAAGGAAAGCAAATATAATTTAAAGGAATATAATTTAAAGCATATAGCGAAGCATATATGCTATATGCTTCGCTATATGCTTTAAATTATATTCCTTTACAATATCTCTAAAAATTTCTATATTGTTTTCAGAAATTTTTCGGCAGTTTATTAGGCTCCAAAGTAGAGTGAAAATAAATTTACAGTAATTTATAGACCATCATAAATTTAAACTATAAGTACTGAATCACAAATTAATTGAACCACCCTTTTTTTATATTAATTATTAAAGTAAATATACACAATTTATTAGTTCATTTTAATTTATCCTAATCATTTACTATATACAAACTATATATAGATTTTATATGAAATAATTGCCAAATTTCAACAAACTAATGACCTATCCTCCACTTAACTTTATTGTATAAGTTTGTTTAGTTGTTTTAAAAAGTACTAAATTATAACACAAAAATAGAGTACACGAAATTTTATTTTTTATATTAATATTAATATTATTTACAGGCGTTGTTTATACTTTCATCTTCATTCTATGGGTTTTAAAATAATATTTAGAAAATATCCTTTATATGTTTACCCATTTACCAGACATTTGGTTATTATGTTTTTTTTTTTTGGGAATAATTCACACAGAACACAACAAAGAAACACTATAACCCAAAAAAAAAAAATACAGAAAAAAAGGATATCGCTTATAATAACCATAGAAATGTATCCATCTGGGCAGAAAATCTTTTTACATGGATCATAAATTTTTCGTTTTTCATCATAATATAATTTCTTCCTTTTCTTGGTTTTGGGGAAAATCATTGACATTTCTCGTATACTGAAGATGAAACAAAAAAAAAAGTTATTATAATACGTAAATAATAAATTGTATAACAATATATACATATACATACAAAAAAAAAATATGATATCCTTAAAATTGTATAAGGACGCGGTCATGGATAAATTTACATTGTATTTGTATTTCAAAAAAAAATCATGTATTGTGCTATGTAATGCTATTAAAAAAAATTGTATATAAAATTAAGAATTAGAATTGAATTGAGAAAATAAGGAGTATGTACACAGATAAAAATTAGGATCAGTAATTATAAATAATTTCATTTCTAATTAGCTTTGAAGATTATGAACATTGCAAAATATAATGGAAAGGCATAGTTATAGAGAACTTGTATATAATTAATGTAAGGATTTTTCTAGCAAATTTTAATCCAGAAAATAAATAGCACCCTAAACTGGCCCATCATGGATTGACAAATCTTGATGTTGTCAAACCATTTTGATACTGAATTGGCAAATCTTTGATATTTTGGCAATCATGTTTGTAAATTATTAAAATTGTTGGAATTTCTCTTTAAATCAGCTGTCATTTATTTTTGAGTTAATATGTGGATGACAAAATTTGTGTCAAACCCTTGATGGCAAGTAAAGAAATAAATCAAAATTATTTCAAAATTTAATTTAAATTGTCAGCAAATAATAATAAATTTATTAATTAATGTTATTTTTGTTATCACTTCAAAAATTATCTTCAAATGAAATTTTTCAAAATGTTTGACAATTGGATTATAATTTTTAAACTCAAACCTCCAACCAAATTTATAGATACGATTTAAAAGTGGATGAGGCACTTAAAACGTTCGCGTTAATTACGACATAAGACGTCATTCCAATTTCTATCCGAATGGAAAATACATTTGGAGATATCAATATGTTAATATAATTTCAGGCTATACTATTATGGTTACTCCTTCGTATTCCTAAAAGTTATATTGACGTCGTGCGGTCTAGTCACGTAATATGTCCACAATGTTGCCAATTTCTAGTTTTGGTTGGACATTTTGTTTGTCGACTTTGTACAACAACAAAAAATAACTAAGATTCTTTCATAGCTAATTATTCTATGATCTTAGTAAGATTAATCTGTCTCAATCACATCATTAAACGGCTTGATTTCATAATTGATTTATTTTTATATCAATTATGAAAAAATTAAAAAATATTTTTAAAAAAAAAATCATTGCATATTTTAAGGAGTTATTAAATAAATTTAAATTCTTTACTACATAATAATACCAACCTCTAACTACTGAAATATTTATGTAAATTATTGTTAAAATTAGTTATGATAAAAGCATAAAAAATATAAATATTTAAAAATTTACATAATCATAAAAAAAAATAAACAAGAACATAAAATATAAATATATTAACATCATTAAAAAAATTTTTCGTCGCGCGTTTATTATTGTAGTAGTAGTAGTTTTAATGGATTATTATATGTTGTTAAGGGATAGACGATCATTAAATTTTCTTTTATGAGATACACTGTTTTAAATTTTGTATTATGACTCAGTATTAAAAGGAATTAAGAAAATTTTTTTTTGTTTTGTTTAGTAATATTTTGTAAAAAAAAAAAAGGAAAGCACATTTTTAACAGATAAAAGGTCGGAAAATGAGTTTTAAAAGCTTTAGAAATTTGATACTTTTTTTTTATATGAAAATGAAAAAACTGTTGTCATAATAAAAATGATTTTATTTCAAATTTTAAGAATACATATTTTTTTTTAAGATATTATAAGAAATTATAAGAGTTTTATGAAATTGAAATCTTAAGCACTTAAAAGATGTCCTTTATAAATTTATTGTTCTGCTACATTTGTTCTGCTATATAAGATTTGTTAAAATGTTATTGTGAAAATTATGCAATTCAAATTTTTTATATTAGATGAGAAACACAATAAATTTTGAATTAATGTAAACTTGACCAAGAGGTTGTGTTTTAGCTTGAAAAAAATCATGTTCGCTGTCTTAGTTCGTTACACGTTAATTGTGTTTTTCAATTAAATGTTTGTTTTTAAAACAAATTTAATCATCAATAAAAGAACAATTCTAATTAACATTGAATTTTTTATATTTAAAGTTTGAAAATACATAAAAGGCCGAACAGAATATGACGCAGCCTGTCTTTTGTGGCTATAAAATTTTAAACAAAATGAAAATGACATATTACGGATTATAGAATTTTCATAAACTGGAAACGACAATAATATTGTCCCAATGTTGTCATTTCTAGTTTATGAAAATTAAATTTAAAAAACACATTTCAATCAAAATTACATGACAGAGCAAGTATTTTTAAACAATTGAGAATTAAAAATTCAGAATTTAATTTGTCATCTCTTCTGTATTTTGGCAATTCGAGGAGTAAATGAAAGTGGCAAAGATAGAAGAAAGGTTGGACAAATTTATTATCTTAGGATGCTCCCAGGACTACACTTATTATACGGTTCTAGGTAATACAACGCGTACGATAGAATCATTGGCGACGAACTTGATGACAGCCGAACCAACAATGACATATTCTGTTCAGCTCTTTAGAATTTTATAAATAAATATTTCTGTTTCTTAAATTAAAAAATTAATTTTTAATTAGAATGTTTTAAAAACAAGATATGTAAACAGAAATCTAATGAAATGTTTTTTTTTATACCCTGATGTGCTACTAAAAAATCACAATTTCTCTTTTATTTTTTTATTTTTCTGAAATTTCTAAATTTTTTTTCATATTCTCCAAATTTTCTTATCGATTGTTTCTGTGTTCATTTCACATATAATATATATTTCTTGTTATTTTGGACTGCTTGTTTTATTTGATGAAAACAAATTCAATTAAGTTATTCTACAAGTTTTTTTTTTTTTATATATTATCATTCCTAAAGGACGATAATATCCTTGATCACTTTATATAACAAATAAAAATATATAATTCTTTAATACTTATATATATGTATGTTATTTAATTTTTTTTTTGTTGTCATGATGTCCTTCAGAATAAAATGAAAATTGTCGTCTGAATGATACTTGATAATAGAAGTTGTCGTGTAATAGAAAATTAAGAAAATGTTGTTTTCTTTTTGTTTGCTAAAAATTTTCAATCAATATTAAATATTTTTTTGCAAATTGTAGCAATTATCATACCCGCACATTGTACAATTTTATAATCAATATTTTCGATTTAATTTCGATTTAAGAAAAAAAAACATAATTTTTATTATTTGGAAAAAGACAATTTCAAAAACAGAATTCTAAAGATGAGATGGCACTTTAATTAATGTAATATACAGGTCGATTCTCAAAAACGTTGGATCTAGAATCCGTTTGGATTGTTGTCATATTAATTTTCAAATTAGTTTGGATATGAATTGTGTTTCGGAAAGGTTTTATTCCATTCTGAAATCTATTCGAATCTGAAAATGAAATGTTTTTTTTTGTTGATATAATTTCTATGCATTTCTTGTTATGGAAAATCATAATGTAAATGGTTTTATTAAATATTAATAATGAAAAATTTAGCTATAATGAAATTTTCAGATTTTCATATTTGGTAATGATTCAAAAGAGGACAAAAAATATTAAAATTATTAAAGAACAACATAAAATAAAGTTTTCTGTCGGATTTTTTTTTTATAAATTGTAGTAATTTTTAGTTCAAACCCGAAAGCTTGAAAAATTATCCTGTATGTTGATTTTAACTCTTTATTAATCTTAAATTTCATTACTTAACATGTTTAAAAAACCACTGACTAATCTATAAATCCACTTATATTATAATTTAATGGAAAATTAAAATTATTACTTAAATTCACTAAATAAGAATAGTTTGACTCGAATATTTGCAATTGCAAATCATCAGAATCGAAGAAAATAAAAAAAAAACGTTTAAATTTAGTGAGCATAATTTAGTAGTAAATTTAAATTAAAATTACCTTAATTTAATTAATTTAATTTGAAATTTATATAATTATTCTGCTTCATTCAAAAATATTGAAAAAATTACTCAAAATTCAAATATTCGCGCCATGAAATTTACAAATTATACTCAATTTCAAAAATCTTTCTTGTCACTTAAGCCACGCCTTTTTTCATCATTTCAGTTTTATTGTCGATGGTCGATCATTGAATGACGCGTCGGTTGATAAAAACTATAAAAAACATTTAATTTGACTGTGAAAAATATTAATAATATTATTAAAAATATAAAATAAATGAATTTTAATATAATTTAAATAGAAAAATGTTAAAATATATTTAAGTGATCATGTTTTTCCACATTTTAAATGAGTTTGAAAATATGTTCTTATTAAGAGCTTTGCGTTGGTTTTTTTTTTTGTGGTATAGTTTTTTTGTTGTTGTGTAGAGTTTTTTTTTGTTAAAAAAGTTTTTTTCCTTAGAATCGTAGTTTTGTGGTCAGAATTTACTGAAGAATTTTTTTTTTTGATTCGGGACATTTTTTTTTTATATAAACCGGGAATTTTTTTTTAAATCGGGAAATTGTGCTAATTTAAGATTAATATTTAAATAATATAAAATTAATAATGTTTAGTGAAAAGTGTTAATTAAGTGAACATTATACTAAGGTGAATTTTTTTCATCTGATAAATGTGTTAGCTTATAATTATTTAAAAATCAATAATAATGTGTCTAATGAAAATTAATTAATTCATTTGTCTGTTAGATTAGAAAATTTTTTATTTAATTTTGTTTTTGGTGAAATTTTTTAAATTATCTCTATCATGTTATTTTAGTATTCACAAAACCCCATAATTCTCCATAATTATAAAAATTCATTTATAAATTTTTGTGTGTTTTCTGATCAGAATAGAAGTTAGATGGCTGCAAAAAATAAGGTAAATTCCGAAGACCATCCAGATTCATATTAATTTTAAAATTATAATTTTTTATCAATTATTGTCGTTTAATTGTAATTATTGTTAATTAAATAATTTTAAATTTATTACAATAATTTTATAAATTAATAGAAAATTAAAATTTTTTTTTTCTCTTATCGTTTCAGGTAAATTATTTTTTGGACTATTATTTTCTAATATATTTAAAAAAATAATGTAAGTGTTTTTTTTATACTAAAATATTAAAATATAAATGCTTGTCGAAGAATATTTGAATTCTGTGGATTATTATCTTTCATAATAATTGTCACATTTCATTCACAGTCAAAACTTCCAACACTCTGTGATATTATTATTTTATGGAATATATTATAAATCTTACTAAGTTTAGCAACAGGTCACCGTCATGTAAATTTCTTTGTTGCGGGTGGATTGCAGCTATAGTATATATAGCTGCAATCCACCAACAACAAAGAAATGATGTTGATAAAATGACATGTCCAGCTAAACATGCTACAAAATATAATATGCTATAATATGATAATGTCACAGATAATAGGTTCTCTGTGACATTATCTGGTCAACGTAGAAGAGTATTTTTAATTAAAACAATTTCATATGTGACTCTCTGAAAAAATCACTAATATTTTAAATTTTTATTTAATTAAGTAAAAAAAATTAAGTAAATTCTGACGAATTTAGATACACGTACAAGCAACCGTACAAGTAACTGTAAATAATAAATAATTTACGATAAATATCAAATTTTTTTTTTTTACTTCTGACATTTCTGGTCGGATATAAAATATCGCGCAGTAGAACTACTGTAGAGTAATTTCATACGTGTGGTATATTCTTAGGAATTAAATTATTTGTTTTGCTTTTGTAAGCCTATTATTGTAGCATAATTTTAGGCTGAAATGTTCTATGGAAATATCTCATATTCTATCTATGATATGAAGGCAAATAATCTTTAATTAATATTTCAAAATGCGTTTTTTTCTGCAATATGTCAAATAATTTTTGAAGTAGACAAGTAATTATTTGTTTTAAATATTAAATTCTTAAATTTGTTTTTTGCCATTTTAATAAAAATTCAGAAATAAATAATATTACTTTAAAACTTTCAAAAATCATTTTAGTGCATACTTCTTATTATAATAGTCATAATAAAAATTTAGTTTGTAAAATAAAATTTAATGTCCCAAGTAAGTCTGCTGAAGCAGTTTCAGTGGAAAAAAGTCAAAACAATTTCCATAACGTTAATTATTTATATTTATTTATGTCCTTGTTTATTTCTTTTTATGGTTATGTAAATTTTTAATATATATTTATGCCTTTATCATAACTAATTTTGAAAATATAAAAATTTCATTTTCTTTAACAGCAAAATTTTAATTATTTAAAATTTAAATTTTTAGTAAAATGTAGAATTTTTTTATTTTATAAAAAATTTTTTTTTTTTTTTGTTATAAAACTTTAAATTTAAAAGCATTTCTTTTAAACATTTACTGATATAATTTAATTATATTTTACATTAGTTTCTCAAAGTTTATGGTGATATTTTTATTTAATGGTCAGCAGTAACCTTCATCGTTAGAAACAAAAATGTTAAAATTATTTTTCATGAAAATAACGATATATTTTTCTATCAGTATTTTCATAAAATTAAAGTTCTTATCTCTGGCTGCAAGAATTCTTCGTTTAAGAACTCTAATTTATAACATAAAAGCTTTTACTATTAAAATTTTTTTTTTTTTTTTTTGCAGTAAGTTAAATTGCTGTATTTACCAAAATTAATCCATAAACACGAAATCTCCAAAAACAAAAACATTTTAACCTATTTTTTTTTTCTGTATGCTAAAAACCATCTCATTTGCAAAAAAACATGGAGAAAAAAAAACAATCTAATTATCTCTACTTAAATTAATTTATATTATAAATAATTTTTACGTAAATGAAACAAATTTGTGTAAAAGATTTACACATTAACATTTTCTACGAAAATAATTAATTTTCGTGAAATTATAATGGTGTTAAGATTAATAGCGTATACTTACTTATAAATATATTTCTATACCAGCAAACATATTTATAAAGAATGAATAATTTTAAAATGATTATTGCATTCTTTTAGGCGGAAGGGAAAATAAGTAAAGTTTATTAAAACAAAATTTTATTTCAAAATCTTTGAAAGTGACGAAAACAACACTTAATATCCAGTCTGTAAGTCTGTAGTCATAGTGTCATCTAATTTCCCAGAAAAAACTTTTACCTAATTCGAAATAGACAAAACTTTTTAAAACTTTTCAATCCCAATTGGTTTCTAACAAAATAGAAAAACTAAATTAGAACAAGCTTCGTTAATTATTCAATTAATTAGTAAATTTCTGATAATGACAAATAAATATTAGAGAATGAAAAAAAAAAACGAACGAACATATTTATTTTGATTAAACTTTTCTTTTATTTACTTTGTAAATTTTCTTTTTTTTCTACCTTGAAAAAAAAACACTAGATTTTATTTGATTTAACTTTTCTTCAAGATTTTTATATTACTTTAATGATTGGAAAAATATATTTACTTTAATTTAAGAAAAATTTTGATTATAGATGTATTTAGAAAATAGGACCCTCTATTGATATTAGTTACAGTATATTTTGTTTATTTAGTATATTGGTTTGATTCTTAGTCTTTAACCATTTCGGTATGCAATTTTTATAGCTGAGTCTTTAAAGAGCTATTAATATATTAATAACTCTCTAACAATATTATCCACACAAAGAAATTTGGTATTCGAAGAGGGAGTAAGTTTGGGAACTTGTGCAAAAATGTAGCAGTCCATCCTTACCAGCACACATATTAAATAAATATCAACTTTATAAATACAAAAATGCAATAATATAATATTTTGTAAATCAGATATTTGATAAGTTATCTTAGTTTATTGCAAATTGCTAAATATTGCATAATTTATATATTAATCAAAGAAACTTACTTACTGTAATTATATCACTAAAACTAACTAAAGTTCATTAAATAATTTATATTTTTTTCAAGTATAAACTTAGTTACAATTCATACATGGTATAAGCTTAGCTAGAAAATTTTAATTGACAATTTTTATGTCGAAACTTCTTGACAATTATAACTTCTTGACAATTAATTATCTATTACATATTTTAATTGATTAGCATGTAGTTTGGAGTCTAGAAATGTTAGAACTTTTAATGGTACGCTTACCAAAAGGGATAATTTTCATGTCGAAATGAGTAGCAGTAGTAAAAGTAATTCTATGACTCAGAAACAACTAATACTCAGAAAATTTCTGATTATTAAAATTCATTTTAGATTGCTATATTACTGTAAATATTTATCTGCTAGTTAATAATCTATATAAAAAAGATTAATTTCAAATTAAAATACAATCGCCTTTAGGCAATTCCTTATATTTTCCACGACTGTCTAGCACATTATTTACATTTCTAGATACGGAAAAATTCTGTATTTTATTTTCTTTAATATTAAATTATTTTATTTGACTATAATTTCTGATTAAATTTTAATTATTCTAAATTAAATTTTATATATTTATTAAAGATATTTAGTTTTTTTTTTTTTTTTGAGTAATAAAATTAAATTTGATGTTAATAATTTGTTAATATTTAACGAGATATAAAATTTTTCTATGTACTTACACAATTTTCTATTTTATTTCTTGTCTGTGACTTATATTTATCAATTTATTTTATTACATACACAAAAAATATATATATTTTCTAAGAAATTATTCTTAAAAAAAAAATTGGTTTTATGAAATATGAAAAGTCATAAAAAACAATTTTAATGTTTACAAGGGAAAAATTACTTAATAAAATAATAAAGCAGATAAATTGACATGAAAATAGAATTCTTATGAAAACTTAATATACATATATATTATATATATTTACTTATACGAATTACTTATATCCTTTATATACTTTAAAAATAAGGAAAGATTTCCAGGACTAAATTTTTTTTTATATGTAAAAATAAATTCTCTTATGTAGGCGATTAAACTGAGAATGTATTATCTTTTTAATCAATAATTTTAAAGTATAAATGTCACCTGCTGTTAACTTATATTTTCTTTATTTACAATAATAATAATTACTAAGAAAAAAATAAATTTGTAAATTATATTTAAGAAAATAGGATAACATGACATTGAAAATTTATCTTATTTTTTCTTCTTGTATTATTTTATTTTATGTTTGGTAGATTTTAGGGAATGACTAATGTTGCCTAAAGATAGCAAAAAAAAATAATATCTTATTACATGCCAACTGTTCTGTTGTTATTTACAAATAGAATTTTTGTCAATTATTTATTAAAATTACCTTTAATTATTCTACATAAAATTACATTTTAATTATTTAGCTTAAAGCTACACACTTTATTCCATAGAAATTAATGATTTGTCTAAATAAAATTATTATAGATTCGTTTTTTTTTTTTTGAAGAATGAGACAGTTGAATCAAAATTTTCAGCTTTCAACACTAAGAAGTTAATGTTATGTTATTTAGGATTTAATAGCTTTTCGTAATTAGCTGACATTTCAATGTCAATTACTTGTTATTATTTACTACAGAAAAATACTACAGAAAAAGTAAAATATGTATTATAAAAAATAAATGTAGAATTTGATATTGTTTTAATTGGATTAGTATGTTATGCCAACTATAATATAATTGGGGTTTTACAGTGTTACCTTCACCATCTTTGACATGAGAGGAAAATTTTTTATTGGAATATCATATCGGTAATTTTTATTAATAGTGTAAAATAATCTCTTGTCCGAGGAATCAATGTTGGTCTAAGTTTAGTCAGCTTTAAATGAGTACCAGTAATAATATTACAATAAAATGGAAATTTAGTCTGGGAAAAATGGTAACGGTTAAGACCATTTGCTAACAACAAATGTCTAAAATGAATAACCAGCCATTAGCTTTTTGCAATATAAAGTTTCTTCACTATAAAGATATTTATGGTTCGGAATTCATATAAAATTAGTTAATTTTAATAGAAGAAAAGGACATAAATATAAAAGAGTAATATTAACAATTTGTATAAATCACGCTATATTTTTAGTTTCCAACAATTACGGCGGATTAAACTATATCATAGCTACGGTATTAAGATTTATTTAAACTAAACTATTCAGATTTAATCTAATTCATTTCACACTATATAAATATTCACTATTATCCTTTTCTATAATTGAATTTTTCCATAGATCCCATATCTAATTTTACTGTAGATTTTAAAAAAAAATCCTAAAATTTGAATACATTTCAGATACTATTATTTCAAATCTTTTAAAACCTTAACGACTTTTTAAATCTTTTAAATACTTACCCCCAAAAAAAAAAAAAAACTAAATAAAGTTTTATTAAAAAACTATTTTAACCCTGCAATAAAAAAAATCTCATATATTTTGAAATAAATCAAAATAAACTTTGATTGTCACTTTAATTCAAAAAAATTATATTATTTATTTAAACAAAGAAGTAAAAGCACAATTTTATTCTACATTTACTTACACCCAGCAATAGAAAAAATAAAGGGTTCACAATAAAGACACTCGTCAAAACTCTATAAAAATTATTCAAACAATTTGCCTTTTGCTTAAATGTTTCACTTCTATAAAAATCATTTATCCAACCCCTTTTTTTTTATTGTATTGATTGTGTTATTTTCCTTCATCTCAGAAAATTTATTCAATTTTTTGAATCGTTTATGATTTACTAAAATGATGTCCTAGTTTCAATCTTTTTTTATATAATATTAAAATAATATTAAATTTATTATTATATATATATGTGTGTGTGTGTGTGTAGTACCACCAACAAACTTCCTGTCTAAACTGTTAAGCATATGTTGTTAAGTCCTTATACTTATTTTGTAATCATTTTCTTGTATCTTATTTTCCTTATACCGAATATAAGCTATTTTCCTAATTCCATTTGTAATATAATTTTTTTTTTCGCATCTTTTTTTTTGTTTGTTCATATCTTTAAATATAAATCAATCTTTAGAGCTTATCGTATAAAAGAAATCAAGGTTAAAAAAAAAAAATAGCTACTCAAAAAAAAGAGAGATCCTTTAAAAAAACAGCATATATGGTAAGATGAAAAATTGTTTTTTTTTTTTCATATACATATACGTAGGATATTTTCTTCTTTATATTTTCTGATTAGCAAGTGAATCCCTTGTAAATTTTTATTACAGAGCGAATATAGTTAGAAACAAAAAAAAAATCAGTTTAAATTTACACAAATTTAAAATAAAAATTCTTAAATACGTTCTACATTTAAATTTTAAGGGATATCTCGAAAGTGGAGATAAATTGACTGGAGAATTGCTCCTTTAAATTTCATAATATTTCTCCAAAAAAAATAAAAAATAAATACATTCCACATAAAATTTTCACTGATAGTTTCGTAATGTTTCATATATAATTATACAAAATAATTTTAGTAAATGAATTTTGTTCCACATATAAATATTAAGGAATATAATTAGGTAATCTAAAATCCATATAAAGGGGTATTTCGAAAATCTACAATCCATATAGGGGTATTTCGTAAATGTATGTTATTAAGGAGTATTTCGAAAATATATATTCCACACAAAATTTCAAGGGGTATTTCGTAAATGGGGTAATTCGTAATTTCACCTGATTGTGGAAAACATTCGAAATTCTCCTTAGAATTTTTCTCCTACAAAATGGAATTTAGAAAAATGTAGAATGTGGATATAAATAAAATATTAAGAGGAGAATATTATATTAGGGGATTTTATTCGAAAATTTTGATATTTAAATGTTAATTTTATTTATGGTAATATTAAAGAAATATTATGTTTTGTAGAAAAAGAAAATAAAATAAAAAAAACATCAATCATTAAATAAGTAAATACAGTCAATGAAAATAAACTTGTTGTTTGTGTTATAATTGTTAAGGTTCATAATTCTGCAGATTTTTTAGGGGTGGCAAAACTTTATTATGGCGATTCTTTAATAAATAATTGTGGTTTGTTTATTGTAAAAATTGTTTTACTGTAATGAATTAATCAAATAAATGAATTTTTATTAAAGTAATACGTTATAATTAATTAATGGAATTTAATGAAAATTGTTATTTATTAGATTATTTTAATGAAAACCTTTAAAAATATATTATTGTAGATATAAATTATAAATTAAATTGTATATAGTAAGATGAAATTTAAATATTCTTGAAATTGTTATACATTAAAATTTTCATAAATTTTCTTTATAAATTGATGTGAACTATGAAACTTTGTACTCTCTTGAAAGCAAAATAGTACAAATTTCTTTATATGAGGTGTCCTATTCCACAACGCATTTTATCTATTCCAAGTAATTTAGTATAAAAAGACTATTTTCTTTTGCAGGCTCATATAAAATGTTCTAGGTTTCCGTTTTCCTATCGTACACTTTTTATAGAAAAACGTTTAATTTTAAAGAATAGTTTTACTCAGAATGTTGACGGAAATCAATAGTTTCCATTTGGTATCACTATCTATTTTTTTGGTGAAAAGGCGCGTTTTGGAAACGGACGACTGATATGTATACAATTATTTTGGAACCTATAGTATAGAACAATAGACATGAAATTATGCAGCCAACCTCCTCCTCTGTGCTCTCGTCCGGAGCCTCCGAACTGTATATGGATTCCGAAACATAAATTTCTTTATAGTGAATCAATTTTAATTGGAACAAGCTGATGGCATTTTTCCAAGTCTTAAATTACATATTATTGTGATTTTATTACTCACATTTATTTAAAGCAATTTCAGTAAATCCCTTTAACGGGACTCCAACATCAATAACTCAGAAGGGAATATAGTACATACCGCAAAACAGCTTAATATACTATTAAGCTGTTAAGCTATTTTGCGGTACATACTCTATTCCCTTCTGAGTTATTGATGTTGGAGTCCCGTAAAGGAATCTACTTAAATTGCTTTAAACCATCTAAACCCAGCAACATTAAATTATATTCTATAAAATTATGAAAAATTAAAATTCCAAAAATAACCAAATTTAATTATATTACTTTTCTCAAAAAATATAGCCAAGAACCACAAAAACTTTCTTATTGATAAATTCATAATTTATGAAATTTTTACTAAAAAATCTCTTATCCTTCAATGTCTCAGAAGTTTTCAAATCCTTTTTTCTTTCTTTATTCTCTTTAAAAACCTAATTAGAATAAAATAACATCATTTAATTTTAATTATACTTAAAAAAAATTCAGATTTTTAGACTACATAAAAAAAATTATAATTTTCATCAAATAAATATTAATAATTTTTTTTTCCTTGCATAGAAAAAAAAATTTGAACTCTAATTAGCCTCAATTAAGCAGCCAAAGCTATAATCATTAGCGGTGAATCTATTTTTTTTCTATTAGTACATAATTTTAAAGAGTAAAAAGTTTTTTTTTTTTTAATATCGAAAATATGATGACTTTAGAAATTTTCACTTCATTGAAAAAAAGGACTTTTCTATTACAATTTTTTTTTTGTGCTCCTTAAAAATTATTAGATGTTTGTTTTGTTTTTGTTGTGTGCTGACAAAGGTAAAATAAACGTTGATAAGGATTTTGTAAAAAAAGAATATTTCAAATTTAGTTTTCATTTATTAATTTTAAAATAGTGCTAATTAATAAGTTTAACAGGTGCAGAAAAGTTTTAATCGATATATATGTATACGTAAATAGGATGAAATATTTTTGGAAAAAGGTATATTAATTTGGAATATTTTGATTGATGTTTTGTAGAATTATTGTTGATTTATAATAATTATACTAGAAAATTTTGTATATTTTTGAAACAAAAATATTTTAGTATTTTGAAATGAAATGAAAAATTATTAATTACGATAAACAAATTTTGAAATAATTGAATATCCTTGCTCACTTAATATAATAATTTTACGCTTTCAAAGCAATATAATATAACCATCTAAATATATGAAATCCACTTATTTGTAGAAATTCTAAAAAAAAAATGATATTATTTAAACAAATTGTTTATATAAATCAAAAATGAGTACAGCGTATGTGGTTTTGTCACTTTACCACTAGACTACAGTATGATTTTGTGCTATAAGTTTTATGTATATCAACCAAATTGAAATATGAGTATACAAAAATTTTTAAATACTTTTTCGAATTATTCCTTATTTAACGAAGGATCTATGTTCAAAAATTCTATATGAATGTTAGTTTTAAATTACCTAAATTCCGTCCTAGAAAAGCAATTGATAACAATGTGGTGGTTGCAATAAAAATTTGAAAATATTCTGCTAGTCGGTACTATTTATTCATCAGGGAGAATGGGTTTTGTGATTTAATTAAAAATTTAAGATATTTATTCTTCGTAAAGTTCCTCTCCTCTGCGGAATTTAGACGGTAGGTAGACGAAAACAATTTTTTAATCATGTATTCTACTTCCACCTCTGCTTCTTATGTAGAATTCAAAACTAGTTGACTCTCATAATGTGCCCTAAATATGATAGTTTCCTAGCTTTAATTCCATATACAAGTTAAGCCAGAGTATTCATTATTCGCAAAATCTCCATATTCTTTATTCGATCCCTCCAATTCGTATTTCTTTTAATATTTTTCTATAAATCCATAATTCTTTAAAGTCCGTAATTATTTGGTTTTGTCATACTAGGGTTTGTTTTCTTATGACTCTGTTTGTTAATGTCACCGTTTTTGCACTGTAGAGCAAGATTGGCCAAATATAGCACTTTTACAATCTGATTTTTATTTCTACAAAACGAGTTAGACAATTTTCTGAAGGCAGTTTTCGTTTATTCTATTCTAGAGACTATTTCAATTCTATTAATAGAATTGTGATCTATTAAAGTACAAAGATATTTGATTTTTTTCTAATAATTCATACTTGGATTTTTACCAATGTGCTTAGTTTTATAAATGCTAATATTAAGGCCATACGAACCACATTTTGTATACAATTCATCAACCATTTTTTGTAGATCTGTTACTGGCTAACAAAACTATTACTGACTAACAAATGCCAGACGAGAAGACCACCGGAAAACTGTAATACTTATATATGCAATAATTTCGGCTCTACTAATATATTTTGTTACTACTAATATAATAAAGAATGGTTAAATATAAATCTAATTTATGCATATTTCTAGGCGTTTAAAGATTTTGCCAATAATTTACAAAAATAGTATTAATATATCTTGTGAAATATCAAAGATTTTACAAACTTTTGTACATTTTGGTTGATAATTGAAATATAAATTTTCTTAATTTGTAAAATATTTTATTTAAACATTTAATTTATGCTTTATTTTTCATAAATTATATAAAATTATAATTAGCTTTTATTTGTTATATTCGTTTAAATATTTACTGTACATAAATAAATATAAATTTTCCAACAATTTTCAATAATTATGTATATATTTTATCATAATAAAGCATATGGATTTGTTTATGGTTAATAAATTTAATTGATGTATGTTTATTTACACACATCTATATATAAGTCTACATATATAAATAAAGTGGTAAATTTAATATTAGCTGTTAAGATTGAAATATTTTATACAAGATTTTATAAAATAAGTAAATATTATCTAATTAGCATTTTTATTTAACATATATTTAATAAATTTTGTTTATTTATGCATTAAAATTTCCTTCCTAAATATGATAATTAATTAAAATAACTTTACCATAAAATTTTAAATATTCCTCGTTGAATTTGATTATAAAATAATAATTGTAAATTTATGGAAAATTCTAACCTTAATTCTTGGAAGAAAATTTAAATTCTTAAATTAACTAAAAGTTTTCTTAATGAAATTTATAAATTTTTATATTTGTTTAATGATTTTATTTATTAATTTCATATTTTTTGGATTTGGTGTTTTATGATAATTCACTTTTAAATTTTTAAAAGTATTTTCATTTCAAAATTCAGACTAATTACATTAATCATGGAATGAATATAATTTATAATTTTATTATGGGAATATAAATGAACTGTTCAATATATGATTGAAATATAAGATAAGTTCGTCTCTTAACTGGTTTTATAACAGGCAACTGTCTTACACTACATCACCTCACTCAAACAGATCAATTGCATCACTCTGAATAAAATAGAATGAGACGGCCGAGTAAATATTTTTGCTCGGCGATTTTGAAGGCATATCTATTAGTAGATATAAGCTCTTCGGGCAATGGTTCTTAAAACCAGAGGATATTGGAGCCGGCTCTCTTCAGATTCTTCAGATTTATTCACAACTTAACTTTCTCGAATAAGAACTTAACTTTCTCGAATAAGATACATCTTTAGAGCTTTATGGTGTCAAAACAGGTCAATTTTATTCACTATGCCCTTTAGAATTTGTTGGACCGGTCATCTATCTATTATTGTTATTGTAACATATCAATTTTAGAGTAGTTGTTTGTCAATAAACCACTTTAGTCAATTAATATCGTCAATAAATTAGCTCAAATATACCACGTAATAAAAATCTAAAAATATCCTTAATATTGAAATAGCAAATCACTAAATTGATAAATTTATGTATTATCATAAAAATCCTGCTTAATTTAATTTACCCTAATTTTCAGCATATTTACTTCAACAAAATTTCAATAAAATAATTTATAAGGATATATAACTTGAAAGTAGATTTTTTTATTTCTCAATTTTCCTTTATAAATCCACTTAAGTATATAAATAATATAATTGAGCTAAATTGATTTATATGTATATAAAGTAAATTAGTATTATTAGATATTATTTTTGCTTATCTCCTTTTGATACAAATACTAATTTTATTAAGTATCGAATATTTAAATATATTAAAAAAAAATAATATTGAACTGCAAATTATAGATTATTCAATCTAAAATATTAATTTTATTTGTATTTTCCTACCGAATAAAATTATATATATTTTTTCTGCAAAACAGGATCTACAAAATTTCCTTCCTTAATTTAGAAATAAAAAAAATTGTTCCGTTAAACTTTTTTAGTATTTTTTTTTTTATTTTTAACATAATATACCGGAAAGTAAGAAAAATAAATAAAATATTTAATATTTACATTAAAATAAAAGGACTTTAAACAATATCCTTCTTATTATAGTAATCTCCCTAAAAAAAAATACATTGGGAAAAGTTTACTTGGTTTTGGTTCTAATTTAGGAAAATAGCAAAACAAATTTATCTAAATTTTTCTACTTATCCAGAAAAAAAAAATCTAAATCTCTGTAAAAATTTTATTTCATTGCAAAATCCAATTTGTAAACATATTATTTTTTTTAAAAGAAATTTCACTTTTTGCTGGTATTTTTTTTTTTTTTGTAAAAGTACACAAGGACACAACACACAACAAAAAAAATGTAAAGAAAAAAATAAAATAAAATGAAAAACTGAAATTTGTAGTGAAAATCATTAAATAAATTGTTTTAGCTATTATGTATTCGTTGTGAAAAATATACATAAGTTGTATAAAAGTTTTCCAAGAGGACATTTCTTTTTATTTTTTTATATTTTTTTAAATTAAGTGTAGGATATAAAAGAAAAGGCAAATTTAATCCTGTTTGAGAGTGACTTTTATAAACATTATATTTAAATAGTTAAAATTTATCAAAAAAAAAAAAATTTAATAAATTTATAAATTTTACACGTGTAGCAAAAGTAGGTAAATATTTCAATATATGTATTATAATTTATTATTATGTTTCACCTAAAATTATGTAATTTGTACCGTTTATAGTATCATCAACTAAATTTTTAAATTTTCTTTTAATAAAACGAAGAGTGACAGTTAATTTTATTATTAATTTTTAAATTGTTCACGAATTATTGTGGACTTTACTTGAAATTTGAAAAGACGTCGAAAATTTGTTTTAAACAAAGAAAAATAAACTTTTTTTACTAAAAAAATCTCTCAAGGTTATGCAATTAATTAATTTTCTTTTCACCTAAAAGTATTCATGTTTTATTTATTTTTAAAAAAATTACCGAAAATTATACAATTTTCTCATTATTTGTTTTCCAAAAGTATGCAATTAAAATTAATTTTTGGTAAATAGTGAATTTGAAGATTAATTTTATACCCACTAATTGATTCATAAAAAAAAGACCATGAAAAATAATTGCTGTAAATTCGCAATTCTCATTGTATTTTTATTAGTGTTGAATTGATGCACCTACAATATCCTTGTCAGCTTTTCATTTTTCTAATTTCTATTATATATAATATACATTAAAACAAATAACCGACTGTTGCTGTTTTAAATCCAGTCTCAGTCATCCACACAAAAATATGTAACAAACAATGGAAACTACAAAGTCATTCACCCTTCCGATTAAAAAGGAAAATATAAAGTGAATTTTCTAAAGAATGAATGATAATAGCCAACAGAATTACAAAATAAGTAAAATAAATACTGGAGCAGTGAGAAGAAAATTCTTATTTTAATATAATAAATTTTCAACTTTCACCACTTACAAACAACTATAGCTATAACATTTTGTAAGAATCTTCCTGACGGAAATGAAAAATAACTTCTTGCAAAGAAATTGTGATTTGTTATCACAAAGAATAATAGCAACTAGTGTAATCACTCCCGAAAGCAGTATATTTCAATTATTGTAATTGAAAATTAAGGTGGTATATATTTTCTATCTCAAAAAGAGTGGTTTTTTTTTCTTTTTTGAAAAATAAAAAATTGTCTTCGTACAATAATTCTCATTTCCTTGATCCAATTGTATTCCGAATTAAGGTTAACTCAATTAAAATAAATTCAATCTTAAATTAGAAAATAAATTTAATATAAATATAATAGAATTTTTATGAATATCCTTTAACACTATTGGAATATTGTCCATTGATTTTTTTTTTGGCCTTTTACATAAAAATTTAAAATTCTTTTATAAAATTTTCACATATTTTCACATGAAAATAATAATATTTTTTTTTTTTACTTATCCATAGCCTCTGTAAAATTTATATGAATTTTATCAAAAATATTTGAAAAATTATCATCCATCGTTCATGATATTATTTTTTTTTTATGCTCTATACACACTATCCTTAAATCATGATATAAACAAGAATAGAAAATTTCACAATAAAAATGATAATAATTTCCTGTGTATACCACTTGTCCTTAAGAAATAAAAAACCTTTATTTATAGAAAAAAAATAGAAAATGTTGAAAAAAAAAAAAATATTTATTATAATGGTTCCTATGTTTCGTAACATAAAATTTAAGGATTTATATATATATTTTTTATGCTATCCAAAAAAAAAAAATGCGTAAAAATACACAATTTATATAAATAAAAGAATAAAGTATTTAAATTACCGGAAAATTATGTGAAAATAACCATGAAAAACTAACCAAAAAAACTAAACAAAAATATTTAGTTTTTCTCTAGTTTTTCTTTTTCGAGGAAAAATATTATTCCTTTTTTTTTTTTATTATTATTATTTTCACTAAAAATTCAAAATGTATGAATGTTTATTTATTCACACGTCTATACGCTCTTTTCTAAAACAATGTTTATGTTTGAATTTTTTTTTTTTTTCGTAGAAAATCATATAAATTTAAATTCATATCAACGTACTGACAAAAAAAAATATTATACAAAGGAACAGGATTATATAGATATATATGTATATATAAAAAAAAAAACAGGATTAAAAATTGTTTGCATATTAAAAATATTCTATATGCGGTTTTAAACAATTTAATGGACATTTTGGGATATTTTTTTTGTAGTCCTGGATTGTTGTTGTTATTTTGCGTTTATATGTAATAAAAACTAACTACATAATATTTTTTTTTTCTTTTGGTAGTTATTTTTTATATACATAATAATAAAAATGAATATTTTATAAAAAAAACATAAAAATGGAAAATTATTTCAAAGGAAATTTAAACTTAATAAATTCTAGGAGTTTGTTTGAAAATATACAAAGCAATATTCATTTTTATTTTATAAAATTATTTATTATTTTATTTTTAATTTAGTCACGAATTTTAGTGAGTTTATTTTTTATATTTTTTAAAGAAACTTTACTAATTATTATAAAAATATGAAGAAAAATTTGTTCATCGACTCTTCACACAATTAAATATTGAAAAAATTAGTATATATGTCCTTTATTTCATGGAAATTTATAAGAATTATACTAAAGTTCATAATTTTTTTTAAACTAAAACTTGAAAATGTATAGTATGTAATATTTGCATATTTTCAGGCGTTAATTTATAAGAATTATACTAAACTCCATAATTTTTTTTTAACTAAAACTTGAAAATGTATAGTATGTAATATTTGCATGTTTTCAGGCGTTAATAGTAAATTATATAACTAAAAAAGCTTGCATATTTATGGGCGTTAATAGTATAGTTAAAAATATATAACTCAAAAGGATTGCATATTTTCGGGCGTTGGTAATGTTTTTTTTTTTTTAAAAATATTATATAACTGAAAAAGATTGCATATTTTCGGGCCTTAATAGTAGATTAAAAAAATTATATAACTGAAAAAGATGCGGTTTCTGGTAATCTGAATTTAAGAAAACATATTTCACATATATGTTATATGTACAAATAAATGTTGGCTGCAACCAAATTAAAGCAATCACTGAATTTTTTTAGCTGATTTTTTAAAATATCTTTAATTTCTAAGTAAGTAATGAAAGTATCAGAATATTTTCAACTAAATATAGATTACCAGAAAATATGATTTAAAATATGCTAAAAATTTATTCCTTTTCAGGCTCAAAATATTTTTTTTTCCGTAATTTTATATGAAAATCGTTTACAAAAATGTAAATATGCTTTTTTTTAAACAATATTTTAATTTATTTTTTGCTCTGATGAATAATTTTTTTATTATTACTGTATATATTTTTTTTATTAATATTGTTTTAAAAAAATAGTATTCAAAATTTTATAAATATGTAATTACATTTTTTTTTGCATACTTTTTCATATTTTATTATATTAAATTTCTCTATTTTAATTATTGATTGTATACGTCGACCATGTTTCAGTATTTTAGAAAGAAGCTATGTAAAACTGAATGGCAACAGTTCATATTCAGGAAATAAAATTTATTTAAAATCGGTTTAGAATTGATTTGAAAATATAGAGAATGTATAATTCATACGTTTTTTTCCTAGATTTAATTTGAAATTGCAATTAATTTGGCACATTTTTTTTCGATATTAATGAAACCTAATATTTTAATTCCATCCTTAAATTGAATTTTGGTCTTCTTATCAAAATTCAATTAACTTCTTTTCTATGTTAATGCTAATCAACCAATAATTAGTGATTAGTGAATGTAAAAGAATATTTAAACAGTTTATTCTAAATTTGGAAAATGTAAATTTTCATAAAACATTGTTCTACAATTTTTTTTTTGGATGTATAAAAAGTCGATTATTTAATTAAGCCAAACATGACATATAATGTCATATAGCTGCTAGCTGCACAACAAATTAAATTAAATTATACCTTTAAACTGGATTTTATCGTAATAAATAAAAATATAAAATAGGTGATATTAAATATTAATTTTTTTTAAATACCAGAAGAAATTTTAAATTTTTAAAGGTTTTTGTGATTTTAAGAACATTTTAGAAAATGAAATTCAAAAAAATTGCAGGTGTTCTGTTTGTCTTTCTTTATGTAGTGAATAATTTATTTTTTATTTTTGTTTGTGTGATATGAGTGTAAAGAAATTTGAAAGGAAATGAGTTTTTTTTACCTCCTTCTATTTACATTTCAATTATATATATTAGAAAATCGAAAGTGCAGGTTTAATAATAGTGACCAGAACCATATTAAAAAATTAATTTACGTCTGTGAGAAATTACTAAATAAAAATACATTTAAAAAGCGTTTAGACAATTTGGGTGAGTTAATTTCATTACGTATATGGTAAATTTATAAGAACCCTTCAATTTTTAGGTTGAATTTCGAACAAATTTTTGACATTTCTTAATTTTTCTTGGAATTTCTAATAAAAAATGTAAATTAAGTTGAACGATTTAAATCTTTCATATTTAAAATTTAAATATTTTTTCTTCTAGTCCTCAATTTTATTATTAAATTTATTAAATTAACACTAAAAATATATGTTTAATAATCAAATTTATATTCTCTTTATTTACAGGTAAGCCAAATACACTTATAATCATTTCATTTAGACGTAAGTGCTTTTTTTAAATTAAATTTTTCTTTAAATAAATATATAAATTTAATATTTAAAATAGCCATTTCCACCATAAATATTCTTTGAAACAAAGCCAATACCATATAAACTTTTGTAATATCACAAAATTTATGGAAATATTAATAACAAATATTATAAATCATAATTATTTTTCACCATTTATTTTTGCAATAAATTGTAAAAATTATTTATATACGAAAAGATTACAATGATTTTTATTTGTAACAGTTATAAAAATTAGTAAAAATTCTGCTTGTAAAAAAAAAAATCATGAAAAACTGAGCTAATATGCTATTATGTTTTTAACGATGTTTTACATTTATTTAAAAATTATTTTTAGGGTTTCCAATACCGATAATACGTTTTTTGCCTGTCATTTGTAATCTTTTCGTATATAAATAATTTTTACAATTACTGTCATTTCAGAACAGATTAATAGTAGTTAAAAAATTATATAAATGAAAAAGATTGCATATTTGTGGGCGTTAATAATAGTTAAAAATATATACATTGCATGTTTTCGGGCTTTAGTAGTGTTTAAAAAATTATATAACTGAAAAATATTGCATGTTTTCGGGCGTTAGTAGTATTTGCAAAAACAATTATATAACTGAAAAGATTGCGTATTCTCAGGCGTTAATAATAGGTTAAAAAATTATATAACTGATAACAATGCGGTTCCTGGTAATGTGAATTTAAGAAAGCATATTTAACATATAATGTACTAATAAACGTTGGTTTTCAACCAAAATAAAGCAATCACTGAATTTTAAAAAAATATATATTTTGAGTTTCCAATACCGAAATATTGAAAATGCGGTTTTTGCTAACAAAATACTGCATGTTAATAAAATAAATGTTTTTAAACATTTATAAAATTGTCATTTCAAAACATATCCAGATTTATACATATCCAGCATTCTAATTTTACTATTTCTTACAATCTTGTCCTAGACATTCATAAAATTTTGACTTTTTGGTACACTAACCAAAATTCGGTTTTGAATTAATAGTTCAGTTGTAGAACCCTAACATATTTGAATTTTTTCAATTTCTGTTTTTGATCGGAAATTGTACTTATTTTGACTATAAATATTTTGCAGTTTATTAAAAAAAAAAATGTTTAATCTGGAAAAGGTAAAAAGGAATTAAGCCAATAAAAACTGAACAGTCATTGTTGTTATTTTCCATAAATGTGTATATGACATATTTATTATGTGCACTTATATTTATTAAATTTTTTAATACTTTTATTGCTAAATTTAAGCAGATTATTGATTTTATGAAAATTTTTATTGTATGAAAATTTTGGAAAATATAGTTGAATAATAAATTAATTATAATTAATTAATTATTGTTTTTACATTTATTAATTCCTGGGATAAGGAATTAAATATTTTTTATCATATTAATTATGTTTTGTAGACAGCTTATAAACAGCTTATAAATTTAATATATTTTATTTAATGAAATTTCACATGAGATTTTATATAAAATATAATAAACAAATTTTGCAATGTGTACCTTATAAGAGTGGTCAAATAAAAAATCGAAATAAAACACTGACGGATTCATTCTAACTATTTCTATTTGAAATTTGAACCAATACTTAATTTTTATTTTACATTTCAAAATCAATGATAATTTAACAATGATAATAATTTAACGATCTTTTTACTATCTTACGACCAACTAAATCAATTTTTCACTTTGCAAAGCTTCTTCGTCGTTATCTGTACTCATTTCAGAATAATTTTTCGTTTACAGTCACTCATCGCTATCCTTTGTCTCATTTCTCTTAATTCTTCTTTACGTTCTTCAATTTGTTGTCTTCTTGCTATTACATCAAAAAATGAATAATGTATCATAATGTATAATGTATCAGTGGAAAATCAATGCTGTAAAAGTTTAAAAAAGTTTTTTAAATTTACGTACGTGTGCACAGATCCTAGCCCTTCAAACTGTCATGGCAGCTGGGTGCAGGTACATTTCCAGCTCATAGCTGAGAAATGACAAATCCATCTAATTTTTTAATAAAATTGTAATTGCAAAATTTTAATTATTTAAAAAAATTCTCGGTTATATTTTCAAATTTTTTTTTCGGCACATGTCGGTAAAACTTATAAATTCTGAACACCTGTCGGTAAAACCGACAGGTGCCGCTACCTGTCGGTAGCGGCACCTGTCGGTAAAAAGTAAAGCTTATAAATTCTGAACAGTCTCTCTATGTGACAAAATCAAATTTCAGAAAATCGATTCTTTCGAGTACAAAAATTGTGTTGGTTGACCTGCCAAAGCGATTTTGCCAAACGTCAAACATTGTTATTGTGAAAGGTGAATTTGGAGTCGTGTCAAATATTAAAATATTTTCAGTATTTATATTTATTTCCAAATTAACATTAAGTGATTTTATAAAATGGTAAGAAAAAATTATTTCTATTAATTTATTTAAATTTCAATGATAAAAAGTTATTTATTTTTAGGCACGGTATTTCAAGGAACAAGATATTGATGGTAAGAAACTTGTTAATCGCACTATCTAATTACCGTAATATAATAATAGATAAGGAAAACTTACTAAACTTCTATAAAAAACTATATTTTATAAATAAATTGGTTTTTAGTAATATATCATATTTTTAGAATTCCGTGAGTGTTTCTATTTATTTGCCCGATCTGGTCAAATAACTAATCTTGATGAATTGACTGTAATTATGCGTTCATTGGGTTTATCACCAACAATCCAAGAATTAACAACATATTTAAAAAATAAAAATGGTAAAATGAGTTTTGCTGATTTTCTGGATATTATGCATCAACATTCAAAAGTTGAAAATTTACCAAATGAAATAATATTGGCATTTAAAGCAGCCGATACGGATAATCGTGGTACAATATCAGCACGTCAATTAAGGCATTTATTACAAAAATGGGGTGAAGGATTATCAATTCGTGAGGTAAATTTATCAATATTAAAAATTTTAAAGACGAAAATGATTTAATTTATGTGTTTTTCTTTTACAGATTGATAATATTTTCCGTGAGGCAAATGTCACTAATAATGGAAATATTCGTTATGCTGATTTTGTCAAAATTGCATGTGCTCCAGTTCCAGATTATTATTAAAAACAAAAACATTCCAATTGCAATTTATTTTTTTTATATTTATTATTTCTAAATGAAAAGTACTTAATTTTATAACTTTTTTTATTGGTGAAAGAAATTTAATAGACACGAATTACACTTCAATTTATTTTCAGTGCAATATACATTTTTAGGCAAAAAAAAATAAATTTTTATAAAGTATTAAATATATTGTTTTATTTAAATTTATTCATTATTCATTAAATCCTATAAAATTGTTGGAAGATAGAAGAATTGAGTTGAATTTTGTAGTTTTTTATCAAAACCAAATTCAGAATTGTAGAAAAACCATTTAACTATAATAAATACTCAAAACCAATGAATTAATCTTTAATTAATTATGAATTATAATTTTAATTTATTGATTTTTCTTTCAAACTTACATAATAAATGTTGAGAATATATAATTGCTTATTTTTCACATAATTTTTCATATTTCTAAATAAAAATGTTCCATTTCTTTTTTAACTTTTTTTGTTCCTCCAAGAAAATTAAAAACTAAAACCAAACTTTAACTTAACATAAAAAAAAACATAATTTTTAACAAACTTCTTAATACTTAATTGTAATATTCTCATTTAAACAATATTAATTTTTAACAAAAATTCTATAAAATTAATAATATTTAATTAAGTAAAATTAAAATATTTATAATTAATGTTTGAAACAAAATAGTAATTTTTTTAAATTAATGATAATATTCTATAAAATGATTATTGTTTGCTTCTTCTATTTTGTTTTTTCGAAAGCATTATGTTCTGACAAAATTTTTCTCATTTTTCAAATGAAAATTTACAATCATCTACGTAATTTTAAATAGAAAAATGTATTCATTTGATAATTATTGATATATGTAATTTAATTTATAAAGTTTCTTAAAAAAGCATTTTAATTTTTTTATCAAAAACTAGGAAAAAAGATATGTAAACTTTATGATAAATTTCCTAAAGAATTGTCCATTAAATGTGGAAAAAAAATATTATGATTAGTATTCTCAAATACAATTAGTTTCTTAAAATAGAAATTTAAAAAAGTTTTTAAATAAAAATTAATTATTCGTGGAGATGAAACTATATTTAAATTTTTATGTTCATTTTTTTACATCTGAGCAAAGTTATTTTTTTTTATTTCTGAGCGATGCTATCAATATTTTTGATTACAAAATTAATAATATTATTTAATTATTGAGAATACTTTCATAAATTTTTTAGTAATTAAATTATTCCACTTTTCTAGTTTTTGTTTTTTGTAAAATTTGAATAATTTTTAAAAGATTTTTTTAATTAATATGCTTTCAATTATATAAATATTTAATAAATATTTCTTTTAAAGCTTTAAATATTATTAATTTTATTTTTCAAATATCTTTAAGAGATATTTTATCTACAATTTATTAATGTTTTTTAAATATTCTAATATAACAAATTTCTACATAATATTTTCTTGTTTTATTATTAGGCAGCTGATTAAATAAACCTCAGTTAATATATATAATATACATATATATTATTTTAAATTTCAATTTTCATTTTCATTTATTATTAATTATTTAAAAAATTACTAATTGCACTACAATTTTTATTTTATTTTTTTTTTTAACAATTTTCTTTAATTTGGAAAGGTGAAAAATTATATTATAAAGAATTTGAAATTTTCTACATAATCTTTAATTATTTTATATATTATTTATATAAATTTAAATGATGAAAAAACAATTCAATTTGAATTTTTATATAAGAGTTTATTTTTTTAATAATATAATTTTTTTTTTACTAATTATTATTTGAAGTGGTCTAAAGAAACTTTTAGAGTTCTTTCTGTTTTTTTTCTTAAATATTAAATATATATGATTTTTTAAGATTAAGTGAAACATTTTTATTCATTTCTAATTGATAATCAAAAAATTTTTTTTCCAAACTTTCAAAGTTTTTTTTTAAAAAAATGCCTAAAAGTCGTTGTTGTCATTGCATTAATATAAATATATAAGATAAATAATTGATTTATGTTTTGGTTGTTACTTATGGATAAAATTTATGATAAAATAAATTATTATTATTATTATTATTTAATAATCACTAAAATTGTCGTTCTTTATTTTTATTAGCACGACTACGTTTTTTAAAACCACCCATTTGTTTTAATAATTGTGAATTTTCATCATCAATTTCACTTTGGGGATCCCATAATCGTAAACGTTTTGGTATATATAATAATCCAAGTAATGTGATTGCTAAAATTAAAAAAAAATTATTTATGATAAATATTAATTTCCATTTAATTGATTAAAAACAATGTATATTAAATTAAAAGTTGCCTGAATGTATGCAACACAAATTTACTATATAAAATGTGGATCAATATAAATGAATTATGAAAACTAAATATAGCACGATTTTGTTGACGTGTTAATTCAACTTTTAACTTGTTCTCCCAATTGTATTAAATTATTGTGAAATTTTCAATCCCAGTGGCCCTAAATGACGATATATGTATTTACACTGCTCTATACTATATCTGATTAAAAATAATTTCACATAAATTGCATATGCATTGAAGTAAATATTTAAAAATTTCTGATAGTGTCATTATATCATTAATAAAAATTTAAAAAAACTAATCCAACTACAATAAACTGAATTATACAAAATTACACAACATATTTCCTAAATTCAAAACCAGTGGTCCTTAAACACAAACTTCTACCACACTTTTCAAATATTTAATTCCAATTTTTTTTTCTAAAGTTAAATGACATACACTTGTATTATTCATAAAAAAACAAATTTTTTTTGTAGAAGTACTTTTTGGCGTTAAATTGTAATAATAAAATCAGGAAATTTGCCCATAGCACGAATTCCATTATAACATATGTCCTTAGCTTTATACAAAAATTAATAGTGAAATGCACTTTTACTTATGTGCATATACTATATTAGATCTCGAAAAGTTGTTAAAATATTTTAATAGATTTTTGATAAAATATTTTTATGGCACAGGTGGTTTTTGTGCATATATATACACTTGACAAAAAATAGAAACCAATTTAATTTTAATATTTTTCTATACCAAAACCATTAAAATAAAAACTAAACTAACAAAATATCATCATATATGAATAATGTTTTTCCGCTACATATATTTTAACTATAAATCATTTTTACTCTTCTTCCATTTTTTCTATACACACATATAAATAATTTTTTTTTTAAAGATTTTATTTACCATAATATAAAAAGTGAATAATGGTGTACTTAATATAATATAATATTTTAAATCTTAAAAGCTTTGATATTGAAAAACCATTTATAATAATTAAATTTAAAGGAAGGATTACATTAGTCAGAACTTTAATGTCAAATAATAATGAATTATCCAGATGCAATGCAAAAAAAAAGAAGAAGATAAATTTATCTTGAGAACTGGAAAAAAATAGTTTTTGTAATTGAAAAATCACTGCACCTTCAATAGAAATGGTACTCAGTTTTTAATGTAATTCTAAATTATTTCTGGGCCGAAATTTTGACAGAATCAATAATTGGAACACTAATATATATTGTTTGAAAAGTAAAACCTTAATTCCAAACCGGCTTCTAAAAGAAAAACATGTTGCACGCCTAAGATATATATTGGCATTGACGTGAAGAATTATGCCAGTCGACAGTCGAAACCAACACGAAACGAGCAACAATTTATAGGAAAAACACAAGAAAAATAGTAGGCTATCTCACAGGATACTACAAATTTAGAAAACACCTGCATACAACAGGTTTAAGTTATGAACGCTTATGAAGATTATGTAAACACGAGGACAAAACAGCGGAAGGCATACTTTTTAACTGTGAGGCACTAATGGCAAAAGGACTTCGATGGTTACATAATGATGGCCCCGGACTTGTGGTAAATATTTACTGAAGCGGATATATAACCTCCAATTAAGTACTAGCCTATTGAGTGAATAACTCCAAATGCCCCGGGCTTGTGATTATGGCAAATATCACTGATGCGGATATATAACGTTATCGCAAGTATTGGTCTATCAGTTAGACAACTCCAAACGGCCTGGATTTGTAGCAGGAATCACTGAAGCGGATATTTAACTTCATAACAATTATTGGCCTATCAGTGGCTAACTCCAAACGGACCGGATTTGTTGTAAATATCACTAAAGCGGATATATAACTTTATCCTAAAAACTGGTCGAATCAGTGATTAACTCCAAAGAAAACGGTAATTGCCCGAATGGCTTACAGTAACCAGGTAACTCTTTCAATCAATATCAATATAATGTGGACCTAACTTTAAGAAATCTTATCAAAAATACATTATTTGTCTTTTTATAGTTAACTATACTTACTATTAAGTACACACGGAAAAATCACATAAAAATTTAATGTTGCTGATCGAAAGTACAAGGCCTCGGTGGTATAAAGCACCATTGTCAAAGCTAAAGCACATCCTCCCATACTAACAACACTAAAAAAAAGTATACATTTAAAATAAAAGAAAAATATCTTATAAATTTGAAAATATTTATCACCAAAAAATAAGAAAAATATTTTGAAAATTTTCAAATCATTAATGGAGCAAACTCATTCAAAGGAATAAAAAAAGATAAATAAGATTTTCCTATTGGAAAATTTTTTTTTTTTAAAATATATTTTGAAAAGAAAATTTTTTTCAAATAGAAATAAAATTTAAAATTTTTGAACACAAAACAAAAAATGAAATGTGAATAAACATAAGAAAATAATAACGAAACACTTACGGTTTGTAATGAATGTATAAAGTGCAATGCACTAAGGCCAATGCTTTCAGTACACAGTACATTCCTATTATTCTAGATATTGTATAATCACCTGGAAATACAAAAATGAAAAATAGAATAAAAATAGATTTATTATACACAACACTAAAAAATATATATCTTTTAGATTTTTATCAAAAACTCTTAAGGATATAACGAGCATAATAATGAAAAAAAAAAATAATACTTTAATAATAAAATAAAAACTAGTATTTTATAAAAAAAAAAAAATATGTTGTACGTGATGGAGAAAATAAGTAAAATATCATTGTAAGTTATTGTAACAGGATAAAAAAAAACTAAGATTTAAGTATCCTTGTTAAACATCTTCACAAATAAGAAGACGAAAAAAAAAAAACTTACTTAATTAAATGCCTCTAAAGTTTACTTGAAAACTTTATATACGTACACACTTAGCAATGCTGTTCAAAATGAAATTTGCAATTTTTCATTTACACTTTAATTAAATTGCGAAATATTAGTAATTGGCAACAAGAGGTTATAAATTACTTTTTAAAAAAAGAAGTAAGAATTCATTTAAAAAGAACTATTGAGCTAAAACTAACCTTAGCAAGCAGAAGTGGATAAAAATTGAATTTATAAATAAGTAGATTAACACTATTATTTCGTGCAATATTATATTAAAGATCATACAGACAAATCACGTTTACAATTTAAATGTGGAACTACTGGGGCACATGGCACAGTAATAAGGATCTCTTTTAAGAAAAATTTTAGTATGTTAAGGAATACACTTAAGTGAAGAGTTTATCGAGTTAAATTTATTTGTAAAATTATGTCGTACAAATTAGTTTAATTAGTTTAGTTAAATAAAAGTGTCCTTAACGCTGTTGATTATATTAATTATAGACAGAATTAAGTTAGTTAACTTAATGCTGTGAATAAGAATTTATATAAAATTTAGGTCCCAATGAAGTATAATTTCTAGGAAATTATAGTTTTTTTTCAATTTTCAATTTTTTTTATATTTTTTTTATCGTTTTTATTTCAACCAGGAAGTTTATTTTTATTCAGACATTTGAAGTGTATAGTCAATTTTAAGAATTTTCTCTTACAAACAAATATCTATAAAAGATATTGAAAATTGTTTACTTAGTTTTCAAATAAACTGTAAAAGACTACTTTAAATATAAGGAAAATTCGAGTAATTGAAAAAGTTGGTAAGAGATTGACTAATATATGAATTATAATGATTAGGTTTGGACATAAGTGTAATACTAATAATAATAAATATAAATTATATTAAATTTTCAGAAAATATATAATAATTTTCAAATAAATAGGAAAAAAACTGTTTAATTGATTATTTAATTAGAATTAAATATTAAAAAATTTATAAATTTAATTACAATCTAAGCATATAAAAGCAAATTCTAGTTAGCATAGCATAAATTTACTTCCAATTGTTAAAAAAAATATTTTTGGGGTAATTAGTGCTACCAAAATTATTATTTATATATTAAACTTCTAAATTATATAATTCGAAAAATTGATATTTAAAAAAAAATAACTCACCCACAATTGGTAACACTTTAATATTTTCAATAACAAATTAGAAATAAAATAACATTTTTTTTTATTATTAAAATAACTTTTTTTTAAAAAAAAATTTAATAATTCAAAATAATATCTTACCTTCAATAAAATGTGTATCTGAATGGTCCCCCAAAAAACTTCTTTTTTCTATATAACTACGAAATGCTGTACCTAAATCCATAAATGCCACAAATGCTATCCATCCTCTAAACGCATATAATAATTTTCTATCCATTTCTCCAGTTTTTCTCCGAAATTTATCAATTTTTGTAAAATATAAAAACTATTAAAAAACTTAATTGCTTTTTTTTTTTTTAAGAATTTAGTTGATATAAAATGGATTTAAGATTTAGTTGATATAAAATGGATTTAGATGATTAAATTAAATTTTACTTATTAACTTAATATCAATTTAAAAAAAAAAATGCTGATAATATATTGACACTAATTATTCCTTGGTATGTTGTCAATTGACACTAATTACTCTTTGGTATGTCGTTAATTCTTTAAACTTTTAGTTATTAGAAAATCTTTTAATGCTTTGATGGTATTTTCGATTTTTTTGATGATTTCGGTTTTTATTTTCAGAAGCTTTACAAACACTAATCGGCTAAAATGAAAAAGAAAAAAAAAATAGTAGAAATAAGAAAATAAAGAAAATTGCTATATAATGTTTTTTTTATTTTAATAAAAGAGGAAAATTAATCATAGTAAAATATAGAAAATTGTCATATTTTTTATTTACATTTAAAAAACAAAAAAGAAAGAAAATTATTTTTGTAGAAAATAAAAGTATATTTCAATTAAGAAATGGTCAATTAATTTCTTAGTAAATAGAAAAATTTAATAGTTTCTTTCTAATTTTTTGGTAACTAATTAATATTGAGAATTATTTATAGAATTTTGACCTTTAGGTGACTGTCAAAACATACGAATTAATGTAATATAATAATTAGAGTTTATATATTTGGTATTATTTTGTAAATCCATTATGGTTTAAATAATTGAAATAATGGAAATTAAATGTTAAAGTAATAATTGACGTATAAAATAATTCAAAGTATTAAAAATTATTTTTTATAGTCAAATATTTCATTAATGCGATGGACCTGAATTAATTAGATTAATTATTTGATTTTAATTTTAGCTTCAATTTGATTATTTTCTTATTATATATATATATATATATATATATATATATATATATAAATATTAAATTACTAGTTGCATATTGTTAGGATTTAATAAATATTTTTTATTACTTTATATTATTTGCATATTCTTAGGAACATTTATTAATTTATTAATTATGCAATTAGGTCCGTCTTTAATGTTGTGTGTGATCAACATGGATGCCTCGGACAGGAGTTAAACTCTGGTCCTAGAGGAACACAATTTATTGCACTACCACTAAGCCACAGCCGATCTGGCACACTGTTACTATACATTTTAACTTAAAATTGAAATCCTCGTTGTTAAAAGTACAACTGATTCTATTTGTATCTACAGATACATACAAATTTGAAATTTACAATATCTCCCTTATGCTTGTCTTCGCTGATCCTATCAATTTATCAGGATCTTTCTTGTCCACATTTTCTGAGTAAGTAAATGTGAGGTTTCTAATTGATTCTGGCGCGAATTAGATACTCAATTAATAACAATAATAAAAACTTCTTTTTTTAAATCGAAATTCTTTTACGGAATAGCAATAAAAATGAACTGTAATGCTAACAAGTTTATCTGTAATATTTTTATTGATCATTTTTGACAGATTAAAAATTCCCATAAGAATATGTAAGAATATAATTTTCTCTTTCCTGCATCGATGACACACAACACCTTTATTTCATTAAAACCCAGTCTAATTTTAATTTTTAATTAAATTTGTGTTTATCATTTACACTTATAGAGTCATAATTATTGCAATTTATGATGTTTTATAATTTAATTAATTAAATAATTTGCATAATCCAATAATCTTACTATTATATAAATATTAAATCAACATAAAAAAAATATAATCTAATTAATTTTTATTACCATAAAATTTTATTACAAAAGTTTCTATTAAAGTACTAAATTATTATTAAATTATCTTTCAAATATTATTTAATTGGAAATTATAAAACTAATTTATTTAATGACACATAATTTAAAATAAAATTGCATGTCCACTTTATGGTAAATATTAAATAATTTTTTAAAGAAAAAATATCATAAATTCTCAATTAAATTATTTTTTGTATAATATTGCATATTTTTTTTTGTATATTCCAATGGTGTTTTTTCACCTTAATCTTACCTAATTTTTGTTTTTCAGTAAAACAATGTAAAAAAAACTTTTAGAACGTTTTTAATAACTTTAAGTACACTGAATACTTTAATTTTTAAATACGTTCAATGTTTTAAATTTATTAACGTTTTCAAAGAACGTATAAAAAAGTCGCATATTTTTTTAAAAAATTTAATTTGTAATCCAGTTGTTTTCATTATTTAATTATATAATACAGAAAGTATTAATTTTAACACCTGAAAATATGTAAAATTAAAAGCTTTCAGCGTAATAACATCTACAACTAAAAATATGCAATGTATAGAAAAGTTTCAACACCGGAAAGTGTATTAACGGAAAATTAACGGAAAATAAAATTCCTACTTTTAGGAAGAACGTTCATATATTGAAAAATAAAACTCATACTTTTAGGTGCCAAAAAAACAAAAACTATACATAAAAAGTAGATAAATGATACAAAAAAAACTTGGAAATTACATTTTTATTAACACACAAAAAAAAATATTTAACTGGCAATGCCAAATTTTTGACTTTTGACAACAATTATTTCAAGAAATTAAACCGTGAATAATTTATACAGAATCGTTTCCAATTTGTCCATTCATATGATAATAATTTATCTCTAAAAAAAATCTGTAAAAGATTTAAATGTCGACAATCAATTTCAATTATTGTGCCAAAACTTTAAAATTTTTGTGATTTAAATCTGTTTTTTTTGTGTAAAAACTTCTTTGCTGCAGTAAATTTTTGTGGCTGATGAAATTATGGACTTTTAATCCTATTCACTAAATTTTAAATATGTACGAGTATAAGCCTTTACGGTTGAATGTAATTAAGTTATTCTAGTTCATTTAATAATTGTGGATTGTAAAATTGAGGAAAATTATGGTTTTGATTTTGAATACTTATAATCAATAAAATTTGGAATCTTTTGTTATTTTGTGTAAATATGAGTAAAAAGTTATAAATTATAAATTTATTAATTACATATTCATGATAGTGCCAAAAAACCACAGGAATTAATGTCGAACACACAAAAAAGAGCAATTAACTGCAGTAATTTCCAACAAAACTTTATTATATATTTTCTGTATTGTCAGGGGGTGTTTAGCTGTGTTTGCCGGACCACTAAAGAATTATGAGTACAGAGATGGTTTACCAAATTTTGGCATATACATATATCAGGTCAGTTCATACGCTCGTGCGCATTCATACAAGGATGCTATAGAAAGTCTTATGGAGTCAGAACACAAATGGATAATATTGCTTCGAAAATTTTACTTTGATTCCTGGAAAAGAAATTCGCTACGAAAAGTAGATGAAAAAAGCATCTAAGATTTTAAAATGGGTGCTCAAAGAGATATCGGAAGCCTTTTTACCGTAACGAGAGCTGTTTTTAAAGTAATTTATATAATTGTTCAAATAGAGTAGTATTGTGATTGACAATGAACTAGGAATTCTTGATCTCGTTATCACAAGGAAAATACACCACAAGGATATTGTACGATTTCATTCTGTACTTGAACTGGGATCCATCAATACCTACACCATTAGAAGGAAAAAATTACATGTAAGGTAGCAACAAGTTATGTATTAAAAGAGACAATATTATTAATTAAATATATTATTAATTAGCAAACACTTAATGTGGACACCATCAAAATAATATGAGCAGAAAAGGCCCACATGACGAAAAAGCTAAAAGAGCACTGCTCTATTTGAACAATAAATTACTTTAATATAAATTTTTCAGATAAATCTGGTTAGAGATTAAGTAAATTACTTTTCAAAACTTTAAAACAATAATAAATATCCTTTCCGAGATTATAATGTTAACTGAAAAATATATACTCACCTAAATACATGCAAATTACTAATCTAATATTTCAATTTTCACGAATGAAATTTAATATGTTTGTTTTTGTAACCCTTCCAGTATTACTTAACTTCTAATCTAATTTAAATATTAGTTTCACTTTTTATTTTGTTGCACCATTTTCCTTTAACGTATACGGGAAATTAAATAATTTCCTAAAACTAACATATTGGTATTAACATTTTAAATCCACAATTTTTTTTCCACATATTTATTTTTATAAACAAGAAACAACAAAAAAGTCCTTATAAACATTATAATCATTTTTAAATTGAAATTTCCGTTTTTGTAAATTGAATATTTCCTGTACATGCAATTTAAATTTAATGAAAAAAAAACAATTTTCAAAAAATTATGCACCATAATTTTGCACGCATATATTTAGTGTTAAAAAGTGGGCAAAAGTTTCTGTTTAAAAAATCCAATTCATAAATTTTATGGAAAATAAATCATGAGATTTTAAGGAAATAATAAATTATTTTCTCTTAAATATCTAAATTTAAAAATTTGTACTTCTTTCTGGCATCTCAAATTTTTATGTTGATCCTTTAACAATTTAATTATTTTATTTACATTATTCATATAATCCTGGCTGATAATTTGTGATGTTACTTGTCTCGAACAGTGTGTGCATTTTTAAATTTTATTGTTATTTTTATTGAGGACAGACTTGCTTATATTTTTTTTTTAACCAAAACAAAAAAAGGATCATCCCGCAATGGACCTGACCTAAATTTAATATTATTTGCATGAAAAAAAAAACGAGCACAAAAAAAAAATTTGTATAATTCTGACTGGTGAACGGATATTAAAAAAAAATATATTATATTTGAGTATACGAGTATATGGCACATTTATATGAGTTCAACATTTATTCCTTCTCCTCTTTTTTTACGAATTTGTATATTTTGAATTATTAAAAACTGATATTTATAAAATTACTAGTGAGTTAAATGAAGTAGGGTTTGTTAACGATATTAAAATCATTTATATTCATACCAAGGGAATTGTCTTCGAATTGTTATTGCTCTCGGAAAATATTTAGAAGTAAGAGGATAACGATAAAGCAGACCTTTTGACAAAATACGAAGCATATAATCAGGAGCTTAATATTTTCACCAAATCAGGAGCAGAATCAGGACACCAGGAGTATAATCCTATTGCGTACAAAAATACCACTTAAAATTGTTTAAATGAAGATAAGTTCAGAATTTCATATACTCCGTGTTTTACATTTCGCGATCATAAAGCAACGCTCTACAAAACTAACTAATGACAAGAGAACAAGAATATTGATAGCAATTTAAACTGAAACAGAGTTTTCCTCACAGGGTAGAAGTTTTGTCTTTATTTTGGCAATGTAGATTTATATTGTCAACACTGTTTTAATCAGTTGGAACTGTTGTCCTGTGCTCTGTATTGTTGCAACTGTATACACAGTGTTTTCAACCAGTATTGTCAATATAGTTAACCCAATGTTGTCAATATAAATTACAGTTCATAGAGGCTTCAGTCCATGAACAAGAATTAATTAAATGCTATGTTTCCATAACGCGTTGAACTCGATTTAGAGTCCAATGGAACAGGTTTTGAGTTGATATTTACTTTTTGTTAATTCCAACTCAATCGCAGTTCAACTCGAGTACTTGAAAATATGGTCGTTAAAATTTCAGTAACAATTTTTTAACCCCTTGTTTCACTCTCTATTATTGCTGGCTTACTATACTTCCAGTCAATACTAAAATTTATAAGCATATTTCATTAAAAAATATTCTTTTATACCGGAATATAGATAGAATCGTTTTTTCATCAACATTTGTAGTATTCTCGTTATTGTCAACAAAAAAAAGAAATGTTGTTATCAACCAAATTGTATAAAAAAAAAATTACAAAAATGTTGTACATTAAATATGCAAAGAATAATGTTGACATATCTGAAATTTACGTTCTATACTCCGATTTTTTCTTCTTGTTGTTTAAAATGTCCTGTCTTACACATTTTATATTCTGTTTTTTGCATTTCCTCCTGTTTTTTCTTGTTGAATAATCTTAAAGGAAAACTATGCATTTTTCTAAGAAAAATATAATATAACAAGAAAAAGGAAAAGGATTTATGGATTCCATTACAAAAATATCAAGAATTTTTTTTTTTTTTGCAGTGATATAACAAAAATAAATTTATGCTGACATTGATCATTGTAAATTGGAAGAAATTTTTTTTATGCTATTCAGATTGCAACAAAAGTTAAAAAATGATATTATTATTTTTTTTTCTACCGCATTTAAATGACAAATTCAACGAGTTTTTTTTGACTTGGATTATGGAATTTTTTCAAATCAAACAATTTACAAAATTTATAATATTCACCCGACAGAATAAAAAATATTTGTATATTATTATAATTTTAAAAAAAATGTCCTTTTTTAGTAGAAATATTTTACTGACATGCAATAAAACAAACGAAAATGCAATAAAAAAAAATGTTTTATTATTAATTAAAATCAAAAACTTTATCACATAAAATTCATTAAAAATTAATTTTCAAAAAAAAAATTATAATATTTTTTGATTAAATTTTTAGTAATACTTTTATATTCCAACTTTAATACCATTTATGTTTTTTTTTATGAATTCTTTGCCAAAATTATTCAAATATTATTTTTAAAAGTTTTTAGATCACGTACACACACGAAAGAATCAAATAAAGGACTTTTTTTATGTAAAAAATTTTTTTATTAAATTTTAAATCCCTGAATGGGTAGAAGTGTATTTATTGGTTTAAAACGAATTGGGAATTAATATATTTTATTAAAAAAAAATTCTAAGATAGACATTTTAAATAACGATATTTATAATGTAATTTCAGTTACAGACTGTCGTATAATGTTCCCATAAAGAATTATTATACAAAATTAGGGCTATTAATCATGTATTGACCATAAATTTGAATTTTTTTAATACATTAACCCCATTTTTTTTTGTTCCTGTTTGCTAAAACTAAAAAATATTTTATTGATTTCACTTGATTTTCTTTATTTAATTTTTTAAATCATTATCCTTTTTTTTCTGGTTCAGGATAAATGGAATAAAATTTATCTTTCCATTTCAAGAAAATGTTAATTTTTCTACGAACAAAAAAATGTCAGAATTATAATTTCAGTTAGAAAATGTAAATTTACTTACTAAATGAAAATTTATTTGTAGTACATTTTATTTTGTCAAGTACTATAAAGCTTAGTATCGTATCGCGGTGAAACGACAATTTTCCAAAATTGTCGTGAAAAAGTTGTGAAAAAGTTTTATGAAAAAAAAACCATAAAGTAGTATTGAAAAAGTGTAAAAAAAGCAAATTGAGGATTTTTTTATTATTTCACTAGCAAAAAATGTTTACACTGAAAAATTTTCTTAACTTTTATCTTTTCAAAGTAAATTATTTCACGATGAAACAGCATACCACAAAATGAAATCGTCAGCGTAATTTTTCACGAGATGTTAAATTTGTATGAAAATTTCATTTCACGATGGATAGCATAATAAGCTTAAAAAACAAAGTATTCAGCTTAATTTTAACATTCACCTTAATTCATTCTAAATGTCTAGAAACAAGAAGAAGTTGAAAAAAATGAATATATTTACAATTTTAAGTCTGAAAAATGATGTTGATTGATTATCTTTTACTTTTTTTTACTACATGTTCACATTTTTATTTTTTTTGCATATTTACTCATAAATCTTTAATTTTTTTCCTACTATTTGGTTTTTTTCTCATAGTTTTATATCCGGTGCCTGTTTTTGCTGCTGGTGCTATTTTTAATTTAATAAATAAATAATGGATTATCGTTCAAATATCTATCTATAAGTTTTATTTTTTTTTAAATAAATATTTAGTTTACATATAAATGTATTTATTCTGCACTGCGACTTTTTATGTATTGCCATTTATTTTCATAAAATTTTAATGTAAATGGTTTTTTAAGTGAATTTAAAAAAAATGCTTATAAAATGTTTTAATTAAATGAATGATTTGATGACTGAGTTTGTACTGTCAATTATTTAATTAATCCTTTGCGGTCCACTGGTTTTGCAGTGGAACCATCGTTTCAAAAACAATTTCCGACTGGCTCAGTACTATTTCTGCCAAAAAACTCAAATTTACCAAAATCCATTTATTTTTACTTTGGCCAGAAAAGGTTAAAAAAAATTTTCAAAAATTACTTTTTACAAAAATTAGTTTCTAAAATTAGAAATTTTTATAACCAAATTTTCAGAAATTAATGTCCAGAATTTAATGACCAGTATTTGTAATTCTTTAAATGTTTAATAAATGTTTATGACGCATACTAAGAATATTCTGGCCAATAAGGATAATTAACGAAGATAGTGAAAAAGGCATCAGGAAAAAATAGACGTTCAAATAGAGAGAATGAATTGGAGATGGATTGGTCATAGCCTAAAGAAGACATTATCCGTATAGCACGCGAATGGTATCCACAACGTCACAGAAATATTAAAAGACCATCCACAACAAAAAATGGAAAGAACTGGGAAGATGTAAAAAGAATCATGAGAACTCGAGCTACGTGGAAGAATCTCCTAAATGCCCTATGGTCCACTCCTCATAAATGAAACAAATAAGGAAAAACAAACATCTATTCAGACTTTCAACTGAAAGCGAAACCAAGATAAATTATAGCACTTTAATTTTATTGGCATCCTTTTTTTTTGCTTGACTTTATAAATTTAAATATTCTTCCAACAAAATCCTTTATTCCAATTCTGCCTAATTGACTATATGATTAAAATGACATTTTGTGTAAAAAGTTTCGGTTTTTCATGTTGATAATTTTATTTACTCTTTATATTTTTTGTTATTTATATAAATTATTTTCACTATATTAGGTAAATCGATTTTACTGTGGAGACCAAAGTAATGAAAAGTCAAACAAAATAAAAAGTTATTAGCAATTTTTTATAAAACGCAAACATTTTTTTTTTAATAAAATAAAAATATAAAAATAACTGAAAAGGTAAATAAATAATTATATAAAATAAAAATAAAAAATTGTGGTAACCTAATTGTTGGTTAAAAAAAATTATAGGTTTATGTAATGCACAAAAGTTGTTAAGCAATTTTCTTTATAATCAATTATTATTAATTTTCCACAACTTAATTTGTTGTAATTTTAGGTTTTATTTTTAGAAATTTTTATTTTCAAATTTATATTAAATTATTATTGTTAATTCCGATTAAATTTTTAATAATTATTAATAATAATCAGGTCGATTTTCAAAAACGTCGAATTTCAAAAATAATACAAAATATTTTTCAAAATAATTTAGGTTTTACGGATAAAGGATATAAAAAGAAAATGTCGTTAAACCTATGGAACTAAATTGTTCCAATGTTTTAATATTATTTACTCCTATTTTCCTTCAAACGCACAAATATATTTTATTGATTTGCCTTACGTGATTATTTGCAAGCATATCTTTAGGCGATAAACATTACCACAAATTTGATATTAGGATGAAATTTATTTTTTTTAAAACGCCGTAATTTTTGGTCCTATTGAATGCAGATCCTGGAGACTTAAAAATTAACAAGAAACAATCTGTGGTGAGTTTGAAAAAATTCTCAACGCTACATTTTTATTTTCAATCTATAATTCTGAACATATCTACTTGAATTTTTATTTGTCATAGCAAGAAATGCATAGAAATGATATTGGCAAAAAAAACATCAAATTACATTTGATTTTCAAATTCGAACAGATTTCAGAATAGACTAAAACATTTCCGGTACACATTTTATATCCGAACGGATTTGAGAATTAAGAACGGATTTTAAATCCGGCATTTTTCAGAATTGACTTAAATTTCATTAAATCAGATCAGTTTTTACCAGTTTAAATTTTTAATACAAATTATACGATTATACCAGTCTGCAACCAAAAAATTCTGTCTTTGAATTCTTTCTGAAAGATGTCTTTAAGTAAAGGCTTCAAATTAAGAATATTTATATTTTCTACATCTAGTTTCCACAGAAAGTTTTGCTGATTAGTTTAGTGTTTGAATTAAATTATCTTCTGGAAGTTTATATAATCCACACCGAACTATTTAAGTTTTATGTAAAATTATTTATATTAAAATTAAATTGTTTAAAGTAATTGCTTGAAAATATTTTTTAAATACACTTAATTATTATTATATTATAATATTATCAACTTAATAATTATATCCAAGCATATCTTTAGGCAATAAACATTAGTCTTAATACAAAAGTAAATAAATAATGTTTTAAATTTATTTTAATAATTTAAATTTTAAGATAAATATTTATGATTTGTTTTTCTTAATATAAATAATTTTCAAGTGTCTAAGAATGTGTCAGATTTAACAGGCTTTTTTTGAAGTATACATATAAAAACAATATTAATATCCTTATTTTGATATTCAAAGCATCACATTTAAAAAAAAATGAAAATTCTTTTCATTAATTTTCCGAAAAAAAAGTGAATATTATTCCGATAGTATCTTGATTTCTCAACTGGAAAGTACATACTTGCTTTGATAATACCATAAATCATAATCTATGCTTGTTGTTATTCTTGTTAAAATATTTTTTTCCTTGTTTTTTTTTTTTTATTATAAATTGTAGTGCGTGATTATTCTTAGAAAATAAAAATAACTCATGACTAGGTGAATTTTTTTTAGTTTTATGTATCGATTCCTTTGAACTTTTACACGTAAAAGCTTTCATATTTTTTTTTATATATTACATATATATAAAACACTAATAAACATAAAATTTATATAAAGTTTGTTGATATTATCTTTCATATTTAATCCTTTGGTGTACGGAAAAACATAAATTCTTTAATTTTACCATAAAACTAAACCATAAATGACATAGGCAATAAAAAAAAAAGTTGCAATATCATAGAAAAAAATAAATATAGTTTATTTCTTTGGTTTGGTATACCAAGTAAATTTGTATGTAAAAAATGTTTATATTAAGTACTTATTTCATATAAAATATCTATAAGGAATTGTCAATTCCTTGAGGATTCTTCAGTATCGATACAACACTAAAATAAATTCTTATTTTTTATTTATTATTTTGCTATTTACAGGATGTTCCACTGAAGTAAATTTCATATTTTTCGATGCTCCTAAAATTATCTTGTATAAAAATACTGAAAGTTAAAGCTTACAATATTAAAAAATAATTTGTCGGCTATCTACTATTCATATATTTAATTCTTGACACTTTCACTAGATTAATTATTTCACAGATTTCTGTTTAACACTATTTTTACCACAATTTTGTATATAGGTTTAGCAGAACATATCAAAAGATACCTCAAGGTGAAAATAGGTAACCTGCATACCTATCTTAAATCAATGAAGAGATGAAGAGAAACAAATCTCGCTTAAATTAATTTTTTTTATGATTATAGGAAAAGTCGAAAAGTGTTCAGCACCAATGATTAAACTTAAAATAATTTTATGTTAAACTTTTAAAATGAGTCATTTGACACCCTTGGTAAAAATAGAAAATTAACATAGCTAATTCAAGGAACCAAAAAGAGAACGTAGTGAACGACCTAACTTCTCGCCATGTAATTCACTCGGTAAAGAAGCAACGATCTTTCCAGGAGATTTAATTGTGAGAAACATGTGCATTCAAGAAAATATCAAGAAAGCTTAACGAAAATATTACTTACATTCTTTAAAATAGTGAAGCTGTCCTTAAAGCTATATTATCCCAAAAACAAGAGTGGTCCAGGAAGGTCTTCAAGAACTCAACTCTTGCAAAAAGAAATGTTACTTTATGTGGATACCAGATATAGGAGTTTAAAGAAACAAAGCGGCAGATCTTGACACGCTAAAAAATGTATACCAGTTATTACTCAATTATATCAGTTATTAACACCACATATTTTTAGTAATTATACCTTAATAATCTATTAGTTGTTCTCAGCAAATGTTAATTATATTTGCAAAATTTCAGTTGAGACGCATTATTTTTATCCTAAACCTACTTCTGGAAAATTAAAATCAACAATCCAAAATGGTATAACAATTTTGTATAAACATCCTTTAAGTTCAAATAATATATTCAAATTATTAAAGATTATAACATAGTAATTTTTATTATATACCTAAATATTTCGGAAAAATTTTAATATTCTTCCGAAATTAACCTCTATCACATCCTTTCCTTCCCAAAATCCCAAAAATATTCAAATAAACTTTTCTGTTTTCATAAATATTAGTTTATTAATATGTAATATTTACTACGTGTAATCACAATCTACATTTATACCATATTTTTATTCGGAAAATATTTGAATATGGTTTTCCGCACATTAAAAATATTTTGAGGTTAAGCATTAAAAATTGTCCCTATCTTCTCTTTTACTAACATCAAAATTTAAAATACATAAAACCACAATGCATATCAGCATAATCCATACGACGAAAATTCCTCATTTTTTTTTTAAAACTTCCTTATTATTATAGTTTATATTGTTTTTTTTTTAGTCCTTATAAATATTTTATCTGCATTTTATATGATGATCCCTTAAAACTATGAATATATATATTTATCTACAAATTCTGGGTTACTATGTATTATTTGGTTTTATTATTATTAAAAAAAAATCTGGTAGGTTTAAGATAATGTTCATAGTGAAGTTTCTATCTATATAGTTAACAATTTAATATGCATTCAGCTATTGAATTAAAGTCAATTATGTAAACCTTTTTAATATTTAGGTCACAGTTAAGGAAAAAATACTAATACTGTAAGAAAATTTCAACACTGAGTTATACAGTAAGGGTTTTTTTTTTTATTGTTTAATTCTAAGATCCAACTTAATTTAAATATAATTTTCAAGAAAACTAATTTCTTAAGATAAATTTATGAGATTTTATAAATGGATTAAAAGATTAGAACCATTTAATTTATAAAACTTGCACGAATTAAAAGAGTTAAATTTGTTCTAATAAAATTGAAGAAAATGTACGAAAGAGAAAAATGAATAAAATTGCCACCGCAGTGATGTTTCAGTAAAATTAGCGCGTTCGACAAATTTTATTGTAATTGCCAATAAAAAAAAAAAGTGTTAATTAAGGTGAAAGTGTTAATTAAAAAACAAGGACCAGGAAAAATTTCAAAGAAATACCATTAATTTATTAAATCTACAAGTACTTTCTTTTTTAATAATAATAGTAAGGAATTGGAGTAATTTCTTTTGCTCCACGAGAATAAGATGCTTAACTTGTTGGATGAATATTTCTTTAACAATCAACAATATTTTGTAACTTCTAGAAATAATCAATAAAAAAAACCATTTTATTTAAGGATATTCCAAATTTTTATCATCGTCAGAGCTTAAAAGTAGTACGTCAACCAAATCATGATATTCAGGTGGTAAAAGTAGCGAGTTTTGTTACCATCCACCTTCGGTAACTACTGGCTCAATTAATAGGTTATCCGTGGTTTGTTAAATACATCTCTTCGTGATTAGATGGTTGATTTCACTAAAGTAGTGGTTCCCAAAAGAGCAAAATTTGGCTCATTTTGCCCTATTTTAAAATTACATTTTACAGTAATTTTATAACTGGTACTCATTTAAAGCTGAATAAACTTAGACTAATCTTAATGTCTCGGACTTGGAAACGGAATAAATTTACCAAAGTTGCATTTTTTTTAAAAAAGATTTATTAACATAATTTTAACTAAAAAGTATAATTCTCTGGAATTTTTCCAAAACACGATATCTCCAAAATTTGTGAAGGACAAAACCAAAATTTGTGGAGTAGATTCAGTTGTCATGTTTTTCAGAATTTATCTAGTTTTCTACGATTTATACCAAATAAAAATTTCTCACAATGTTTAGCAATAGAAATCAGAACTTATCTCAAAATTTAAAAAAAAAAAGTAGATATCGTGTTTTGACAAAGTTCTACAGAATTTAAAGGATTGTATTATAAAATATATACAAAACGTATTACTTTTAACAGTCTACTGACAGACATAGTGTTTAGAATTTGAGTTTAGGATAATTCCATTTTTCATTTATTATAATTAGAAATTTTTTTAAGAATGATTGTTTTTACGTAATATTTTCAATTACTTTAACTGGGTAGTTAAATAATCAGTATAAATAAACTGATATCCTTTTAAGGATATTTTTAAATCCTTTATTTAAAATCCAAAAAAAAAAATAATATTTAAGACTCATCAAAGTATATTACTTTTGTACTACAAAGTAAATATAGAAATATAGTTAAAAAGTATACTGAATATTTTTTTTTCCTTTTTATTTTGTATAACAAAAACACGGAATTAGAACATTCAAGGATCTTGCCTTTTATGGTATTTAAGTATAGTTATATTTTTTTTTACAAATTTTTTTTTTTTAGTGTAATTTCCTCATTTTTTTTTTGTTCAAGTGTAAAGAATTTGTATAGCTATCAGAATTTAAAATATAGGATGAAAAAAAAAGTGATGAAAGAATTTTCATTTTTTTTTATTTAATGCTATTCTTATTTTCACCTTTTTTTTTAATAACAATTTAAATTTTTAGTTTCTCTTTTCTTTTAGATTTTTTTTTATGTTTCTTTCTATTGTTTTCCTTATATTTTCCTTGTATTTTTCTGATTTCCACAATAATATATATAGAAACAAAAAATTATATAATTTCTGTTTGTTATTATTATTATTATTCTTTTTCATTTCACTTGGTTGTACTTTTTAATATGATTTCAATTAAAGAGGAAAGCATAAAAATTTATGGTAGCAAAACGATGAAAATTTTATAATGCATTTATGCTATGTTTTCTGATTTGTTTTCCAAATATGCAGGATTTTAAAAAAATATGTTTTTGGTATTCGGAGCAAAAATCTAAATAAAAATTGTTAAAAACATAAAATGTTAGAAATTAAGGTAGAACAGAATTCTGTTTAAGAAATTTGTTTCCAACGAAAGATGTAACTAAGATGTAAAAAATGAAATTGAACTACAAATATTCATAAAACGTTTTATTCTCAATGATTTCGATGACAATGTCATGACGAAATTATAAATCCATATGTTTTTGATTTATTTTGTAAAAAAATCCTTTTCTACATTTTTATATTCAGTAAAATATTGTAAAAAAAATTTAATGCAGAAATTCACCACTAATAGAAAATGAAAAATATTTATTATTTTTATTTGTTTACATTATATTCTTATTCTCAATTTATTCGCGACACTCCTATTTATATGCAATTGTGAAAATTAATTATTGATAATGAAAATTCACAACGAAATGTAATAAAATGCAGGATGAAAATTAGATTATGTAATAAAAAAAAACTGATAATTATCCATAATTATTTGTCAATGCAATCAATATAACTACTTTTGTAGAAAATTTACATGTTTATTTAATGTTAATACCTGAAAATATGCAATTTTGCAAAAAGTAAAATATTGAACGTAATTGCTATTAATTTATTTAATAGCAATTACGTTCAATATTTTACTTTTTGTTTACATATTACAATTTGAATCATTTTTGCAATCTAAAAGGATTCAATCGGTAACTGGTATAAAAAATTATATTTATACTTTCAACATAAATTTCACAACAATTTATGGTTTAAATGGGCAAACCGAAATTAATAACTTATTAAGAACGTTTTCGTTTATTTTTTTTTAAATTATTTATAAAGACCAAATGAAAAAATTGGAAAATTTCGGAAGATCTAAAAAAAATACAGAATTTTCCTTTTTTACAAAAAATAATAAAAATACATTTAGCCCAAGGCTAGGCAATCTTCATAAAACTTTTTATTTACAAGAGTTTTAAGATGACAAAATTTATTTTAAAAGTTTTTTGTTTCACTTTATTTAATATTTTCTAACAGATTCCCATAATTTTCTTAAGATACATAGTAACTTAGTTATAATTATTTGTCGTAAGAGTTTTCAACACTTTCATTCCAGTTCTATAAGTTAGTAATTGCCTCTTTTAATATCAATAACTTTTTCAACATATATAAACTAATTTTTAAAGTTTTATATTACATAAAAATGAACTCTAATATAAAAGATTGCAATATTGCATTAATCTGCTTTTTTATTTTTTTTTTGTTAAAACTTAATTAAAAATAAAAGTTTGTCATTATTTAAGTTTTAATAAACTCTTATAAAGAATAAAATTTATTATTATTTTCTTGTTCATAAACTTTAAGATCAATGAAGAAAGTTGGTTCACCAAAAAAAATCTAATTAAATTTAATAGAATTAGTTTTTAAACAAGTACATATAAGTTTTAACCAATATTATATAATATTTCTAAAATATCCTTTTAAATAAGAAAAAAATATTATTAAAATTTTAATAATATAGTATGTACTGCTAAAACTATTTCAAAAAAAATAAACAATTTATTTATGTTCAAAATTAATGAATTATACAAAATAGACAATAAAAAAATTACAACTATTATTACGAAATTCAACTATGCTGAATTACAACTATTATTACGAAATTCAACTATTTGTACACTAGAAAACTTTGGTAAAGCTTAGTATCGTACCGCCGTAAAATCAAATTTTCCACGCTCGTGAAAACTATCGTAAAAAAGTTTTATGGAGAAAAAAACATTAAGTAGTATTGAAAAAGTATAAAAAAAGGAAATTGACCAAATTTGTTAGACCCGCAACCAAACCAACTAATCAAAATGATCAAATGTCAAAATTCTGCCGTGAAATAATGTTTTGAACGTTATTTCACTAGCAAAAAATTTTTACACTGAAAATTTTTCTTAACTCTTATCTTTACAAAGTAAATTATTTCATGATGGAACAACGTACCACAAAATAAAATCGTTAGCGTAATTTTTCACAAGATGTTAAATTTGTATGAAAATAACATTTCTCGATGGATAGCATACTAAGCTTAATAAGTATTTTTCACATTCTTCTTCATTCTGAACGACATTTATTATTATTAGTCGCCTAACATATCTTACAGTACCAACTGGAGAGTTTTAGATCCATGATGGTCAACCATGAGATTTATATCCTTTTCAATTACAACATAATATAACCTAAATATATGATAATTTGTGGAATATTAATGTATTTTAATTTAGCAATATTTTAAATGGAATTTTTATTGCTATAAAACGAATTCTCTTCCTAAAATTTTGAAATTACCTTTTTTTTTTTGGACAAAAACTTAGTCCTTTTACTGAGACAGAAACAATAAAAACTATTTTAAAACATTTTTAAATATAAAATAATGAAAATAAGTTTTATAAAAACAAAAAACGAATTTACTTTAAACTTTTATATAATATTTTAAATATTTTCAATTTTGGAAAATTTTTAAGTCCTTCAATAGTAATAAAAATGTATATTTATAAAGAAAATTCCAATTATATAGATATATACATATATATTTTAAAATGAATATTCAAAATAAATAAATTTGAAAGTTTATAACTTTTTTATTTTTCCTGATTAAAATTTTTTCAATTCCATAAAAATAAAAACTTTTTATTTTGATATTTAAAATTTTTATTATTTAGATGATTATTTGAATAATTTCTCGTTAAATTAAAATCTTAAAATTGGAATATTAAAAAAGTTTCAATGTGTTTTTATTTAATTTTTTTGTAGTTTAGTTTCCAAATTAAAAAATGATAAATTATTATAATAAAAATTATAATCAATATATTTTATTACCTTTTGGTAAATTTGCATATTTTTAGGCTGTTCGAAAATAATTTAAAGTTTGAATATTTTATTGGATTATATCAGAGATATTATTATAATTTGTTAAATTGATAAGATTTCCATATATCTGAATAAATCATCTCTAATTTCGCATATTAAAACTTTGTTTTCTAATTTAATTTTATATTTTTCCAATAAATATTTATAAAACTTATAACATTTTTAAGAATATTTAATAGTTTTTATGAAAATAACACTTGAAGTTAATTGAATTGAAATATAATAAAGAAATATAATATTTAAGCATAGGAAACTATATTTTTTTAATTGCAATTTTTGGAAAAAGCGATAAATAAAATAAACTTTCTGAAAAGTTTATTTAAAATAAAAGTTCTTTTAAACAAGATTATCTTACAAAAAAAAAGTTTTGGAATTTTATATATATTTTATGTAAAGAAGTTGTCGGATACAAAACAAAATTCATAATTTATTAAATTTTTTTATAAACAAATTCTATACTTTATTCTACAACAATTATTGTATATAGTATAAGAATATAATGCTTCAGGACGTAGACAGAACCTTGAAAATTATTAATAAGCACCGATTACAAATGAAAATACAGGTGACCCCCGAAGGACACGGTACTTGAAGAACATGAATTTCGAAGAACACAGATACCTTCTTCCGAATACCACGGTTTCAAACCACACGATTTTCGAGTATTTGTTTGCAAACAAAATTAACGTAACGTTTTGTTTTTACTTTCACACTTGAAACAGAATTCCATTTTTTTTGTGGAACACGGAACCAAATAATCGTTTAACAGGGTTTACCTGTTTTTTAAATTATTTTACATAATTACATCGGAATTCCGTAAAGTAAAATGTTAAATTTGCTTTAATGTCCATTAATTAATATTAATCAATCGCAATAAATCTAAAAGTAACAATTTTTCATTATTTTAATTAAATATCTGAATCATAAATATACCAGTATTTTTCATTTAATAAACCATAATTAGATTTACCAGATTAAAATCAAATTTTATTAAAAGTTCACGGTGTGTGTATAATTTATAAAAAAAATATAGTGAATGTAATATTTTTGCATAAATAATTTTCATTCACAAAATTATTATCCATGAATTTACAAAAAAATCGATTTACCTATTAAAACTCATAACATAAAATTTAATAAAAGACATTTTTTATTTTTTTTAGTAATTAATATTTTCGAAAATTTAATTTTCCATTTTCATAAAATAAAATATATATTCATTTTCAAGCTAATAAAAGTCAATATAGAAAAAAATATGAAGTGAAACAAACACTTCTATAATCAATATTAATTCAAGAATTAAATTAGGATCTAATAGTGTAACATTTTTTTTTAATTGAAAATGTAAATTTTCTCTTCCTTAAATATTCAAATTCAGTTCCTGTTTCCTGGATTATATATGTATGTATATATAAAAAAAAACCACCTAAAACAATTTTTGGTTAACGCGTTGATATAAAAATGTAAATAAAAAAAAAATTGACGACAAAAAAATGTATAATTTTTTTTTTATTTCAGATTTTTGTACACATTGCACACAAAAATTAAATGAATAAATTTATTTACCATAAAGATTCTTTTTATAACAATTTACAGAGTGATTTAATTAAAATCCAATTATAGTTTAATTTAGAAATTTAATAAATCAGTTTAGAAAATTCATTCATTGAATTTAATTCGATTTAAAGACAATTTACGTTTTTACTGAAATCTGCAAACGTACAGATTTGTGCTACAGAAGTAGTTTCATATTTTCAGACCAATTGTTAATCAGTTTATTTCTCAACTTACATTAATCAATTTTAAAACAAGAATATTCACAATTTTTTAGTAAATTTGGTATCACTTTAAGATAATGAACTGGCAAGAAATGGAGTCACTAACTTCCTGAATATACACCCACTGGAATTGTACAAAAAGATGCTGTCAGTACGGTCTTATAACCAGAACAATCACAGACGTGCAATACGAAAATTTCTTGCAATACAGGTAAACGCCAAGAAAACAATTAAGTCATCGCTTTGCAGAGGATATGGAGATGAAGAGGAATCTTTCGAGCACGTCTAATGCTACAGAAGATTTAAAGATTTAGAATGCCACCTTATGACAAATATTGATAATATTAATATTACACCGGCAAAAATTAATGAAGTTTATTAAGGAAATAAGGTAGATCGATGCACTATAGAAGAAAATGAAGATCATCAATAGGAGAGAACAATGGACCCAAAAATGTCTTAGGATGTGGTGAACTCTGATTCGCATTTTTTCAATCCAACCAAACAACCATAAATTTAATAGTTTTTTTTAACATAATCTCCCTTTATTTTCATATACCAAAAACAGGCGAATCATCTTGAATCACTCTATATATCTGATCTACTCAAAAATATGCAAAAAAAAAGATATCTTCATTAGCGTATAGTATAAAAGTACAGAAAAAAAATTGCTAGTTAAATTTGCGGCAATTTAAATGAAGAGTAATCTATGCAGAATAAAAAAAAACTGCATTAATATAAATTCTACGTGCTCAGCTGTAATTGAAACAGAGTATAGTTTGTGTTTTTCTTTGTTTCAAAAAAAAAAGGATCACTTTCAACATGAACTATTTTAGTTCAATTAAAATTTTTTATATATTTTTTATGACACTTTAACAAGATTCAAAGTGGTTACAAAAATAATGTCTATAAATGTTTTCAATTAATAAAATGTAAATAAAATTTACGAGAAAATATTTCAATTAAAAATCTTCTTCCTTTTTTATTTTAAATATAATTGTAATATTTTTTGATTAAAAAATTTACTGATGTGTATTTAAAAAATTTATGATAATTGCATAATCATTGGTGTTCATTTCATATTTGCAAAGTGTACAATAAAAATATCTCTGCAATGATAGAACCTAAATTATTTTAACAGACATTTAACTTTTTAAAAAAAAGTTCACGCAAAAACACTAATAACTTTTTAAATCCTGTCCATTAAATTATTGCCAAAACTTATTAAAGTGGACTATAACTTTTGCTACAGAAAATTTCAATAAAACTGAAAATTAATCAGACTGAATTGGCATATTTTTAAACTATTTTAATATAAAAAAAATATTTCTTTTAAGTGTCAAAAATTCAAAATCTAAGCTAAAGTTTACTTATTTGTCAACCAGATTTAATTATTCTTTTAAACAAATTTGCTATTTTGTCAATGAAAATTTTAGAAATTCTATTTCATTCCGTACGCCACTGTATCTGTATCCAAAGCCTAACAGATAATTAAATTATGCATGTTTACATTATACTGAATTCATAAACTATTAATAACTACATATTTTTTTTTTAATTTTATACTTAAATTTAATTAGATTTCAAAATAAATATTTAAATTAAATTATGCTTCATGAAAATTGGCAAAATAAAAATTAATTTTTGTTACTTTGAAGTATTTTTTATTGGTGTTTTTTTTTTGTAGTTAAATAAAAAATTAAATTTAAATTCAATCTTTTTATTTAAAAACATATAAATACTACACATTCTACCATGGAATTACACTTGATGGTAGAAATGAGATTACACTTCATGGTACAAATAAATTGACAAATATAAAAAGTCAAGCACTATCGATAAATATAAAAATTATGGAAAAGTTTTAATGGATATTTTTAATGGATAGATAAACGATCTGATCGAAATTTTCCGCATTTGATTGAAATTTTCTATTCCCGGAACGGTCTTGCATCTGCGTGTATATTTTTCCCGCAACAAAGTAACTGTCTAAACATTATTCAAAGTGTTTTCGTATAAAATATTTGGAAAATATTTTTGATTTATAAAATGAGCTAATGAATTCAGAAATTCAGCAACAGAGAAATAACATTCCAGTTTGCTGAATTACGGATTTATTCCGCTTTGAAACATCCGGTCGGACTATAGAACTACTGGAATAAGCATGACTAATTTTATAAAAAACCCAATAAGTTAGAAATAATAAATAAATAAAAAAAAATTAAAAACAATTTTAGCATAGCATAAAATTATGATAAGTTGCTACGATTTCTGAAAAGTATACAAGTTTTTTTCCCAATTTTCCAAAAATCATTCAACATGCAGTTTATGTGCTTTAAAACTAGGCCACTCACTTAATTTCTTAGTAAATTATTTTATGAAAATATTATTATTTTTTTGTTTACAAACTATTAAAAATATTTTTCTTTCGAATACTTTTTTAATGATCTCTCAAGAAGTCAAAATTGAAAACTTTTAAAGCTTTTACAAATAAGAAATTTTCAATAAACAATAATAAGCATTATCTGCCAACATCTGTTCTTTGTTTTGATCAAATCATGCAATAAAGAACCAAAATTTATGATCTGATTTAAGTTATTTTCATGATATTTCTAGTTTTAGTCATATATAAAAGTAGGATTGTGTCAAGGACATTAAAAAATATTGAATTTCACATTTCCAAAAATATGATTCCCTATTGCAGATTTCTCTGTCTACCAAAAATAATATTTTCACTATTTTATATAACTATATATATTTTTTTGGTAATTTTAGCGTAATATTTTATCACTAACAAAGTGTGTTTTTGTGTAGACAGCGAATTTAGGATGATTGTTGTCGCACAATTATTATTTCTTAAAAACGTATCTGGCTAAGACTAGAAATTTTGGGTAAAAACTGCGAACCGTAATTTTTTTGGCCATCATTTACAGCTTATTTAAGTTGTTTTAGATTGTGGGTAATACTAGTTTGGGTTTTTTAACTTGTATTCAAAGCTGACATTGAAGAATGTGTCGATTTTTTAACTGACGTATAACTAAAAAATAACTATACTTTTACACTAGCCTTTAACTGAACAGCTTTAACTGAAACCGACTAAAACTTTCCAATTCACAAAAGTACTTTCACATATAAAGATAGTTTTTCTAAAATAATTTAGTAGTTATCAAAAACTGAGAACATCATCTTTATTCCCTTTTATAATCTTTAATCTTTTTTCGCCTGCTTACGTCCACTAATTATTAGTGAATTCTGAATCACGTCCAATAATTGAAAACACTTTATCACTTGTCTTTCTTCCAAACTAAAAAAAATATTTAATTTATTGAATAATTTTACATAAATTGTTCTAGAAGAATTATCCCACAACCACTTTTCTTTACGTCTTTAGATAACCTCAATTTTCTGAACATAAATGCATTTTTTTTGTTGTTTATATTCAATTTTCCTCTGGAAATACCATAACATATCTTATTTATGTATATAAATGTCTCAACAAAAAAAAAATCGTTTATAATTATAAGGATGTCTGTGAGGTTCCAACATAAATGACGGCAACAACGAAGACTACAAAAAAAAAAAATAACAATAATAAGAATAATGGCATATTCTTATCACGAGGGGGTTTTTTTTTAATGTTTATTATTCATACGATATGGAAAATAATCAAGCTTCCACTAAACATATTTTAAGTGTTTTTAAATGATTTTATTATTATTATTTTTTTTGCTTGGCAAAAAGGACGAAAATCACACGAATATAATTTAATATTATTATTTTTGATTAAATAAAATAAAATTCTAAAGAATATATCTTTGTATATTTATGTAGGTATATGTGTATAATACATATAGATATTAAATTTCATTATAAATTTCATGCCAGTAGCAAAATATGATAATATTTACAAAAAAAATAAATTTTTTTTTATTTTTCAATTTATTGCTGGCATGATAGCCATTTTTAAAAAATGAGATATAAGAATATATTTTACATATTATTAAGTTATAGTTGTAATGATAACATATCCACACAAAAAAACTATCTTTTAGTAGAAATTATTTTAAAATTTATTATTATTTCATAAAATAAAAAAAACATAAAATTTAAATTTTCCTTTTATTCGCTTGATTAAACTGTGCCAATATTTCACAGATAGTTTCCTATTATAAAATTGACTTGGCATGATTTTACTGGTAATAATTTACTAATATCTAACGAATTAACAAATAAATTATTAGTATCTAAAGAAAATTAGTGTTTAGTTATCTGAATCAAAAAAAATCAAAAAAATTATAGTTAAACTTGAAAAAAAATGTTACCAAGATATAAAGTTTCATTTACAAAAATTTAATAATTTGTTATTTAATAGAGACTAGTTTTGTTTATAGTTTAATAAAACTTTTTTTGACTACATTTTCAGAAAAGTTTTGTAAGAATGTTACTTTAGCTTGAAGCTCTTAATTATATAAACCCAAATGGTTCATATACTAATATTCTTTATGACATGAATAACTTTCCTAAAGTGATAAACTAATCAGAATCGATGATAATTTGTATTTCTTGACCATAAAAAATATTGACTTCACACAGTTTCTTAATATAAGCCAATATTTCTACTTGTTATTACTGTCTGTAATTTATGATTAAATATAAACCTAAGGGCATGCCACAGATTATACCGATTTTCGGAAATATCAGACATAATTATATTGTCAAGTCCTAGAAATATCTCTCAGTGTTTCCATTAATTTGTTTACAGATGTTGTAATAAAAAATTGATACTCAAAATTGGTACTCGTTGCAGAAAAATTCGATAAAAAGTCGATAAAACAAGTCGATTAAAAAAAGTCGATAAAACAGTTGATAAAAAAAGTCAAATTTTTACAACACTCTAGCCCGGAAAGCGACTTACCGTTTATTACATCAGAGATTTATATTATCTCTGGTTATAGCGATATTGTGTGAATTTCAGGATCTCTTTGAACATCTGGTATTTTTCGGTTCCTTTTGTTTTACATTTGATTTCTGGTATTTTTGAAATTTCAAAAATTTTAAATATATAATTTTTTCTAATTGCTTAGACTCCTAAAATTATACTCTGATGTATTAAATATCAAAGTAAAAATTATTTTATGCAAAAAAAAAAAAAGTTTAATTAACAAAAGAAAAAAAATCAGTTGGTTTTTTTTTATGTTGCGCTTCATAAATTCCAATTTTTTTACTAACTAAACTATACATTTTTTTATGTGCAACGATAAAGCCTTAAATCCTCTTAGTTTTCACATAACTTTACAAAAACAAAAACAAAAAACCAGAAATTTATTTTAAAGTATTTTATGTTTCATAAACTCACTAAATTTATTAGGTAATATGTTATATCTTTTTTAGTTTCATAGTTTTACTAGAACGGATTTTGGTCTCTGATTATACTTTTGAGGAATTAAAATTTATTTATATTTGAAATATGGTGGCTACTATTTTGTGAAATATTTGAAATAAATTGACAAATTCTTTGATCGGATCATATGCAAATAGATTTTTGTAAAAAAAAAATTGTAAAGAACGTTAAGTAAAATAAAATAATTTTTTTAATAATCTGGCTCTTAGATTCAATTGACCCGTATTTTAAATCTTTTTATGTACCAATGTGATACAGTATGGTCATTACCAATATGTAGCATATCGTAGAATGACGAAAATTACAGTGTTTCATATAGAGAGATGTAATATTTAAGAAATTGTCTTGACTAACTTTAAAAAATCAGCCAGTTCAATAAACTTATGTACATTCAGATCCTTAAGCAGTATCTGAAGGCGTGTCTAAAAGGTTGGATTGATGCAACCCATCGCTAATTTTGCCTAAGAAAGCTGAAAAGGATTTGTGGAGCGTACCGACCGAAGAAGTTATCAAAAAACGCCTCTGCTGTCGCTACTCAGCGAAAGATAAACTATCCCAATAGTAACTGCACGACTAACGAGACAGGCTATCTTGATGTTTTTAAAATCTCGTTGTCCAAATTTAACTGTTGTCCGAATTTATCTGAGTCTGTGAGGGTGATTGCGAAACAATCATAAATTTTCTATCCGATTCGGTACAAATACTTGGCTGCCTACTTAATAGATGAATTACCTGATGCAGGAGCACAGAGAAGGAAACCAATTCTGGAAGATTAAAAGTATGTATAATGGGTCTAAGTAAGCTGAGTGGATGATACACTTCGAAGTCTTCACTCTTCTAAACTAACCAAATAAATAAAATTAATTTTTTTCGAGATAATTACACAAATTTTAAGAATAACTTAATCTGATTATTAAACATTATGACTAATTAAAAATAATTATCAAAATTTTAAAAACATAGTAAAAAAAATTTACGTGTCTTAATTCCAACAAAGAGAATTAATCCTTTATGGAAATACGCGCCCCCCAAAAGAAATCATTAAAAAGCGGAAATTAATTAGTTTGCATAAAATTAATTGTTCTTTACAAGTCAAAGACTAGATTTACGAGCTGACAATAAGAAAAAAAAACAAGTTTCTTTTAATTATTTTTCTGTCAATTAAAATAAACCAAAAAAAAAAAAATGAAAATGTCCTTCAGAATATATATTTACAAAACAGTGCACTAAATTTATTATCTTCTAAATTCAAGTGTTTTTGACACTTTTATTGAATAAATAGAAATGTGTTTTATGATATTTTATTTATTACATAGATAGATCGAGATTATGAATTAATTTTATTGATTTCCGAATTATTCCCAAATCCAATAATTTTAATCCCTGAAATAAAAGTTGAATATTAAATAAAAACAGCAAAATGGTTTTTTTATTTTTTGGCAATTTATCTTTTCGTGCATAGAAAATGCTTCAATTAAAATGTTGTATATTGTAACTTAGATTTAGAGAATTAAGTTCACATCATGTACACAAAATGAATTGGATTTTTTTTGGTTTTTATTATTGAACAGATTGTTAAGTGTACAATGGCCAATTAAAATAGAATTTTTAATATGAATGAATTAAATATCTACATAAAATTCCAGATTAAATATTTCATTACAGTTTAGCAAATTTTGTAGAAATTGTCTAGTGAATTGAATCGTAAATCGTATTTTATGATATTTACAATTTAATTGGAAAATGGTTACTAAACTCCATTTCTTTGTTGGTGGGTTCAATTAATAACAGAAAAGGACAATATTTTTTGTTGCCTACTAAATTTCCAATATTAAACATTATAAATTAATGAAAGTAGAACAAAACTGAATAGAAAAAAATATTTGTAAAAGTACTGCTGGTAGTTCAATTAGTAGATTCAAGATAGAGTACAGTAAAAAATCCGTACAACCCAGTACAAAAGAGTACAGAGCAAAATCCGTACAACCCAGTACAATTTCGTTCTATTTCAGTTTACTGAAAAACAGAACAGAAATTTCACTGAGCAACAGAACGAGAAGTGAATAGAAAAGGACTGGTACTTAAAGAATTGAATAGAAAAAGACTAGTACTTAATATAAAGGTTCAGTAGAGTAAAAAATCCAGTGAAGGACTTCTATTTAAGTACCGAGCATTCGCGTTATTTGTACAATTATACTGGAAACTCTTCAACTGGATGAGACTAATTGTAACCAAAATTTTAACATTTCTTTCTTTTGCTTCTCTTTACAGAATCGAAATATATTCTATTATCTATTCCTTCCAGAAATAGCCACGCTCAGCATATCGCACGTGACAATTAGTCCATGTACTAAAAGAGAATGGACCAATGAAAGTTTCAATAACGTTTCGAAATCCAAAATAAAATGAAAAACTTCTAAAATTCGTTACGAATACGAAATAATTCGTAACGATACTGAATAAACTAAGCAAAACACTAACTTAGATTATTATTAGTGTTATAACAAATTAAGTATCCAAATTAATAATTGTAAACTGTGTGTAAAGTATAAAGATTCAATAAATTCTTATTAAATATATAATTTAATTTTAAATTAAATTCAAATTTGTTTACTTAACTTTTATGGACCAATTAAATAGGCTTTTGAACTAATTTATTATGATTTTATATTAAATTTAATTTATTTCTCAAATATCATTACTACAGAAACTTTTGCTGTAGTAATGAATATTAAATAATTTGCAAATATTATAGAAAAGTTTAATTACTACATAAATTAATATTTAATTGAAATCAATTAAGGCAATTTAATTAATTGCCTTTAAAAAAAAATATTAAAAAAATTTCGAAGATAAATTTCATTAAAACGAAACCGAAAATAAATCTAATTCAAAGTCATCTTAAATGTCTAATAATATTTAATAATAAATTTATTTAGATTAATTTTTTTGTTGTGTAGTTTTATTAGTTGCTATAAATTTTTCCTCTCAAACTTTTTATGGTTATAAATTTTATTTTGAAATTATAAAATTTATTGTGTAGTTTATATCCTGTCAATGCAATTTACAATATCAATAGTTGTATATCACTCTAAATATATGTTCAAATATTTTTATATTTTTTTTGTAAATAGATTTTATTACAAACAAAAAAAAAACAGGTAGACAGCATAATTAAAAAAAAAAATAGATATCTCTTTTAGTTACCTTTTATTATTAAAAATTTCTATTGAGATTTTGTTTCCTTTTATAGATCCTTTTCTATTTACAGATTTAAAAACATAAAAACTCTGTAATATTCCAACAAATTGATAAAATTCTCTTCTGACACTTTTCACTAGTCATACAACATTTATAATTTACCAGACAATCTTTAATTAAATGAAAACTATGATAATTTTTTTTTATAAATTTTTTAAGAATTTTTTTTTTTGGCACTAATTTATTATATTTTAATATTTATATTTATAATTATAGAATTTGTAATTTATTTCTTGCACAAACATAAAATATTATTATCTTATAGTATTAAAAACGCGACTAATTTAATTCCCGTAGAAAAATTTTAGACTGACTTTTTTACGGTTCTTAAAAGAATTGACTGAAAACAGAAATTACTTAAATTTAATATAAAAAAAAAAAGACTTAAAGAGGGGAAATTTTTTTAGTTTTTCTTGTTTTTTTTTTGCTAATGAAATTCTCTAGATAATCACTCAAACGCGTAAAATTTCTGTGAGAATATACGAGAAGAGAATATTAAACATGTGGGTAGAATTTATTTCAAAATACTGGATCCGTACTACAGAAATAAGGACTTAAATATATGAACGGACTTAATAAAACTATGGACTAAAATGTAGGTAGCTTCCATTTTTCAATAAGTCCGTAGTTATATTAAGTCCGTTCATATATTTAAGTCAGTATCTAAGTCAAAATCTGTTGAAGTTTGCCGATATCTACATAATTACAAATTTCAGAACAAATGTGAAAAGCTCTATTCTTTAGATTAGAATGTTGTTTGGTAGTTTTTCTATTAAGTAAATAGATTTTATTATAAACAAAAAAAAAATGCTTTGATAAGCAAAATTCGTCAATTTATCATTTGAGGGGATTGGAAAATGATTGGAATAAATAAGCTTTATCTTGTTTTGGCAAAGTCTTTTGCATTGTAGATTATTAGTTTTGTACTTGGCTAAAATACGATATTACTATTTATTTTATTTGGGCAAACTATTTCGCCAAAAAAACGATATTTTTTGGCGAATAGTTTGCCCAAATACTTATTTTGTTTCGGCAATGTACTTCGCCAACACACGATATCACTACTTTTTTTTTGGCAAAATAATTAGCTAAAACACAATATTACTAGTTGTCTTGTGTTAGCAAAGCCACTTTCCATTATATACGATTAATTTTATACTTCGTCAAAATTCGATATTACTACTTATTTTCTTTTGGCGAATTACTTCGCCAAAAAACGATAATACTACTTATCTTGTTTTTGCAAAGTTTATCAAAACAGAAATAATAATATCGGTTTTAGAGTTCTTTGGTTTCTTAATATCAAATGAAAATTTGTCAAATATTGATAAATTTTGAAGGTTAAATGTTTAGTAATTAAAATCAGACACTATCGCAAAATGTTAGAAAATCTAGATATCGAATTTTTTGTAAATTTGCACAAAATTATTAACCATTTTATCATATTTCATTTCATTTCGTAATACATCATAACTTAAAATCCAAATTTAAATATTTTTAAAATACTCTGAATTATCATATGTTTACACATTTTATGTCAAGGTATACTAAATGTATCTGCAATAGCACATGACAATCTTTAAGTTCTCCCTTAATTTTACGAAAATATATTTTATGTTATATATTTATAAGGAAAAGTCATGCGCATTTAAAACACCGCAAAATTTTAATATATTTATTTTTATTTTTTTTACCATAGTTTCTCTGGATTGCAACATAAAATGTTTTCTATTTTTTAAATAATTTTCTTTTTTATTTGTAAGATTAAAGCATTTTGCTGTTTTTACTAGTAATTTTTTTGGTTAATGAAAGTTGGGGAAAAAATTAAATACCTCTCAATAAACATAGTTTAATACAATGATAATATTTACAGGGCAACTTAAGATAAAATTTACCATTTTGATATATACATTTTTTTTAGCAAATTATATAGAAATATGAATATTAAATTAGATTTCGGCCAACCATATGTCGTTTAATTAGAAATTAGTGTACAAGGAATGTTAAATTGTAAGCATAATGGGTTGTAAATTAGTAGCTTTCTCTATAATTCTTCGTTTCTCAATCAGGTATTAAGTCATCCCTTTAAGCTCTAATTTATGGAAAAAGAGAATTAAACTATAAAAAAAAAACACTGTCAATATTTATATGGCTTACAATTCTTTCCAGCTCTGGCTTATTGACAAAAATTTGTCAGATTTGTCCTGGATTGACAAATGTACATTGACAAATGTTGAGTAAACAAATGTTGGCCAAGTATTTCAACAAACCCCATAACTGTAAATTGTTTAATTATGTTAGGAAAACCCGGCAAAATTTTCATTATAGGAAATTTATTAAGTTTTTTTTTGTTTTTGTTTTTTTTTATTATTTACCAGAGCAAAGAAAAATCAGGAAAAATTGCCTTAACAAATAAAGTTTATTTATTTGTTTTAAAGAGTCAGAAAGCGGCAGTTTTTCTTCTTTTTTTCATTTTCCTGTTATATATTTATTTAAATTAATTGTTTTAGGTTATGAACATGTTTTTATGATCTATTTTTAGTACATATATATTTTGTAAATTAAATTTTTTTATATGGAAATGTATATATGATGGCTATTTAAATAAATAATAAAAAAAAAAGAAAACACTAATAAATAATTTTTGTATTATTTTCAGATTTAAGCTATCAAGGGGACAAATATATATAAAAAAAAAGTTCTTATTATTTTAATTGTATACGACAGACTAAAATTGTTTTTTATGTTAAAAGTTAAATTTTCTTTATTTTAAAAAAGAAAAAAAGAAGAAACAAACATAATAATATGTTGTTTTTAATTTTAAGTATTTATAAAATGATAAATGCCTGGTAATCTGTTTTTTTTTTACTGAAAAATTCTTGGCAGATAATATATATTTTAAAACATAATGAACGTAAAAAGTTTGTTTTCAAAGATATTCAAGAAAATTATTTTTTATTAGTAAAATAATTTAAAGTATTTTTTTTCAGAATTATAGTATACTTAATTAAAAAGAAATAGAGTAATATTTTTGGGACTTTTAAAAAAAATTAAATTACTAATTTCAGTTTACCATTACCACTGCGTTTTGCCACTTCGTCAATATTGTCGAATATTGTCGTCAGTTTGTCAACAGTTTTTATTTTTATTACTGTCGTCAGTTTGTCAGCAATTCATTTATAATAAGATTAAGATCGATTCGAACAAATATTTTAATTCCTCCCAAGAACTTTCATTTCTATATATGTACATTCATACATAGCCCAGATATACATAGCCCAGTATGAGTGTATATAATCATAATGGGCTATGTAGACTCAGAAGGAATTAAAAATAATCCTGATTACTTTTCGATTCCAACTTAAATATTTTAACAAAAATATTTCAATTTATAACTAAAATGTGTATAATTTTAACTGAAAATGATAATTTTCTAAAAGTTTTCATGTTTATTTGTTTTTCGAACCCAACATATAATATTTTTGTAAAAAGTTTTTATTCACTTATGCTTACAGAAGGATGGTGTATGTAAAATAATTGTTATAATCTTTATAAACCATATAAAAGTAAACAATTTCTTTGATTCATTATAATATTCCTCATTCCTGTAAAAACAAATATTTTTTTGTTATTTTCTGGAAATATTATTATCAACAAACTTTCAATTGTACTTATACACCAATGCTTCCTAAAAACCTGACCACAATCAATTTTTCTATGCTAATTTAAAGGAAACTTAAATAAATAACATCTAATTTGCAAATCAAATTTTCGTTAGTAAATTTTAGTTTTTAACATGAAACATTTAGTAAAGTTTACTATTATTTCTCTTTTTTGTGGTTTTTGGTTGAAACTATATTTTATTATTAGTTTTGTTTGCATTTACCAAGATATTATTCTAATGGTCTTTCACCTATCCTAATAAAACTTTTGCATTTAAAATTAATGAAAGTTAAATTCTAATTAAATATAAACTATATAATTATAAACCATTTATGAAATATGATATAATGAATCGTTATTAAACCATTCCTTATTACTATCGACAGAATCACTTTTACTTGATTTATATGATTTATTCCGCCATAAACTATTATTGATTTTAAACGAGTTGGTAACTAATAAATCATTCTTTGGTATTTCAACTTTATGTACAATATTTGTTATAACTGAATTGAAAATATCATCAAGTTTCATTTCCACTGAATCCAAATGAAGATTTAACAATTGCATATTTTCAACAATATCATTTTGTGTTTCTATAAGAATTTCTTCTTCTTCCTCAGATTCATGAATATTTTTTGATGGAATACTATGAAAATCGGATATTTTTGTACGTATTAACATTTTGCGTATTTTTACTTGCTGATCATTATTATTCTTTCGAATAATTTTCCTTTTCATTGCGCGTTTCATTTTTAATATTTTGTTAACTGTATCCGTTGAAAGGTAATTTATAACTGATTTATTATAATATACTGTGATTGCTTGCAAAGCTCTTTTATATTCGGTAATTTCTAATGAGAGATACTTTTCTTATTTGCGAAAAATGTCTCTTATTTGTCCCTGACTTAATTTTTTATGATTTGTGGAAAAGTGTTTTACATCCTTTATGACTTATGAAAAAACGGTCGTCTTTTCTTATATCCTAAAATTAATTTATTTATTAGAACCTACGCCTTTTTGTCTAATTTGTTAGAACACAAGCTTTAATGATCTCTGGTCTTTTTCCGTCGGTCTATGATTACGACCCCAATTTTACGGAATAATAATATAACTTTTCTTGAATTCTACAAAATATTTAATACATAATTAATTAATTTATGTCATTCCGCCATTATGGCATTAATTAATATATGTTTCCATATCTCACAAATAAAGCAATTAGTGTATTACAATTCAAAAATTATTTCTTTCAAAAATTATTTTTAGGAAAAATTTATAGTTTCATAAAAGACTAGTTCGTCCTACTTACAATATACTGTTACGAAAGAATTAAAACTGGTACAGGCTCTCCCTAGCTGTAGTACCTAGGACGTAGGAGTAAAGTAGATACTAATTTATACTGTAAGTAATATTATGGAAAAACTCTAAATGATCGAGAAAATGTTTCACTGGAAAAGTAGATCTTATGAAAGAAAAAATAGTTGACACCTTTGAAACGATTGTCAGTTGTCACATTTGAAAGAAGACTTTTTATTAGTAACTAAACTTTTCATATTCTATGTAGCTTTTGTTGGAAATCTGCAGTGGACCGGCAGAATTAGTTATATCTTTTTTTTTAAAAATTGTTTTATTAAATTTTGGAAATTTTTAAATTCCATTTTTCTTTAATTTATTTCTTTTGTTTTAAAGATTACAATAGTTAAATGAATTTTAATTACTTTTGTTAAATCAGGTGGTTTCTGATTTTATGTACTATATTGGTGCCAATTTGGTCTTTGTTTTATTATTTTCAATATTGTTTTCACTCACAATGTCTTCATTGTTTGTAATTTCTATTTCAATATTTTCGGTATATTTGTTAATTGACGTTTTCTTATTAATATTATTGCACTATTATCACTTTTGTGAATTAATTAGTGATAATTTTTGTATAAAATCTATTGCAGTTATTTCAGAATAGAATTTCTTGAATTTTAACAGCAATTAGCTTTATATTTGAAAGAAATTGTTTTATTAACTTTTTTTTTTTAATTCACTCTATTCTTCTTTATTTTCGATTTACTTGTAGCATTTACACGTGCTTATCCTTGTCTTCCCTGCATCAAACCAATCTTCGATGCCCGTCTTGGGTTCTCATTTCCAAAATACGAAAATGTGGCTTTACGTTGGTTTCCGATGTAGATTAGATACTAAATTATTAATTAATTATTTAGTGTGTGACTTATTTTATAATTGTTCTTCTAAAACTACTCCCCAACAGCCATCTTCTCATTTGGGACATCTACTCCCCAACAGCCATCTTCTCATTTGGGACATCATTTGGTTGTAAAAATTCTGGTCATATTCACTAGCGCATATAGCACAGACCTTTTTATTCTTTGATTTACAGTAATATTCCAAATGATCAAAATTTTTTATAGTTGAATCATTGCCAGAACATCACTTCTTCATCCTCACATTTACTGATTTTTTCATCTTCATCCTCAAATTCACTTATATTAGCCGAATGAATATAGTAGAAAGTAATTCGGGTGGAAGTAAAATATTTTTAAGAATTAAAAAATTAATAGTGATACCATTCCTATTAAACCGAAATAATAAAATTTTCAAAAGTAGGATTCACGTCCAAAATAACTATAATTTATTGACGAGAACTTTTATTCTTTTGACCTTTTAACAAGCTGACAATAATGAGATTTAAAGGGTTATTTTCAGAGTCGATTTTTACATGATTTTTATGTGATTTTGATCACAACGAAAATAGTCAAAATCGGGCCAGTGAGAACATATGGTAAGTTCAATTTTCCCCCCAATTTTCAATCGGTCTAATTTTTCAAATTATAACAACAATAAAGGTCTAAATTTTCAAATCAGATATTAAGAGTTCTAAATACATAAATTAAGATTAAAAAGGATTAGTTGTTATACTATTTAGCTGGGGCAAAATCGGTTTAAAAACTAACGTTCAATCTATAGATGTTTGAATTAATATTTGAACAAAAAATCAACAAAATCGTTAAAATACATTTTTAAGCTCAGTACTTCAGAGATTAATTAACTATGCAGTTAATTTAGTCATTTATGTTGTTAATATAATTTCAGTTTATTAAGGATTATTAAGGATGAAATTTATTTCGATTTGAATGTTACATAAAATTTCATTTTAAAATAATATGGTAATCTTATTTAAATATTTTGTGCATTTTAATTTATTACTAATTTAAACTTAATTAATAATTTCAGGATCACAACATTTTTGGTAATGTCACCAGATTTAAATGGTAATTGTATTCTGTTATATTTACTAATTATTTTAAAGTATTGGCTATATTCAAAAATAAATAATATATTTTACTATAAGTGCGAATATTGTATATGAAACAGTTTTTCATTAGGTCCTTTCATAATATTTTTTATTAAATCCATCGATGTAAACAAAATCTTCCTGCAATTTTTCCTGAAATTAAATTGAATTTTTCTACATTATTTAAAAATTGTTTATAGTCATATTTTTTTTATAATATTTCTAAACTAATTTCATGTATTTTTAAATATTGCCTATATAATTTATTCCATAAAAGCTTTTTCGAATTCATTTTATTTCCATCCTTTTTACTTTTAAACATAACTTATTATTGTCTTCAAATTTATCGACATTTTAAATTTATAAATACGAGTATCTTAACATTCAAAAGATTGTAATATTATTTGTGGCCAAATCATATTTTGAATTATTTTTACAACTCATCAATAAATCTTTTTGTTCGCTTTTTTTGGATAAATTTTAGAAATTCAGAACATCTAATGAGAAATACAGAATAGCTAAATAGTTTACTTTGTTGGATAGCTCCACTTTCACATTTGTAAGCTCCGCTTTCACCATTGTAATGTATAGACAATTCCTCTAGTTTGTGCACGAATTAAGTTATTTTACCCAGTAGGTTAAAGATTAGAAAATAACCTCCGCAGTTATTCCTAAACGTATTTTACTGTGTAGGTTTTGCTGGAAAATTTGGTTAGACAAAATAAATGTTATCTATTTTACATCTGAATTTATAAGATATTGTTTTAAATTAGATTGTCGATAATCTATAATTATCCACAATCTAAACACGCAGTAAAATTACCTCATTTAATACCTTTCCAACAAAGTATTGTCCGTCCACCTCTTTTATGATATGTTTAAGGACCACCCGGATAAATTACTAATATTATATCCTGTATAAATAAATAGTTGTTGCTTATGATTAGAGAGATAATCATTTAGAAATTGTAATAAATTAATTATATCTGGGAAATTTTAATTACGTAAAATAATTAGTTGATTTTTAGGATGTTTTTTTTTATTTGCAGGCGTTAAGAGTATAAATTTTCCAAAATAAATATTTATCGAAATTAGTACAAAAATAATTATTACATAATTTTAGTTTATTGTGTCTCTACCATGAAGATATTTATATTGAGAAATTTGTTAAAAATTCATATAATTTAACCCAATAAATATGATTAATATAAAATAAATAATTCACAATAGTTTTTAAAAAGCTATTGTAGAAAATTTACAGTGGGCCAACAGAATCTTTTTATTTCAAATCATACTACAAACGGTTTTATAGTGGTCCTAAAAAAGTTTTATAGTGGTCCCCATTTGTAGTCGTCCTAAAAATAAGTCCTAATAGTAAAAGACGTTATTTATAAAAAAAATCATTATATTGAATTTTAAAAATTTCTAAATACAAAATTATATAAAAAAAAAATGTAATAACAATTATTTTTTTTAAAAAAAAATCATATTAGTAACTATCAGTTATAGTAACTATTTTAATTTAATTTAATTATTAATTACTATTTTTAATTTAATTATTCTTTTATTTGTTCAGAATTTCGATATTCTTGCCATGATATAAAACCATCTAAATTAGTATCCATTAATTTCATAATTGGATCAATTAATTCAACTAATTTATCATCAGTACGTGACACAAACTGATGTTCTTTTTTCTCTAAATTACCATCTGTAGAATCTGTAAATATATTTAATAATTTATTGACCATTTTTATATTTTTTAAAAATCACAAAACCAAAACAAAATGTGAAGAATTTTGTCATTAATATGAATTTTTCTAAAAATTATTTGTTAGTTGTTGGAAAATTAATTGAAAATTATAAGTAAAATTTAGTTTTAATAAAGAAAAAAATTAAAATTTTTATTAAATTTTTTTTTTTTAACATATTTACAAATTTTGAAATATATATTTTTTTTTATGAAATGTAAAATTTTATGATTCATTATGTCGATATTCATGATATTCAACGTAACCATCTTTATTTAAATCCATCATATTTAATACATAATCAACAATACTAGATAAATTTTCATCAGAATAAATTTCAACATTTAGTTTATTTTCATTATGATCTTCAGCTTGGGCAGTTCTATTTTCATTTTCATCATCATTGTCTGTAGTTTTTGTAAATTAAAAATAAATCATTAATTTCTCTTATAACTTTTTTTTTTTTGCGAATAATGTCCAAAATATCGCATAAGAAATATAAAACCACAAGCAATAATAAATCCACAAACAGCTATTTTCACCATTAAAAGTGAAGTATGCAAAACATCCTTAACACCCATAGCTATAACTAACAGTATGAACAGAGTATAATATTTTTCTTAAGAATGAACAGAATATACAAATTTTTTCTTAAAAATATTTGTAGAAACTTCAAAATAATATGATACTAGAACTAGATAGATATTAAAATAATTAAATTGTACAGTGTGGGACAAACAGAAATATAAATGAATTTATGAGAAAAACTGTTACAAAATACTCATTCAATTTGTTTGTTTATTAAAGATCTGGATTTAAAATACGTTAAATCAATAAACCAAATTATGTCAAAATATGTCGTAAGTAATTACCACATACTGATAATATTAGTATAAATAATTGCAATTTTAGGATAAATATTACATAAGTAATAATTTTATCCTAAAATTATCACTTATGTAATATTTATCCTAAAATTACTAACGTAATAGGTGCAGGGATTCAGAAACTGTCGTTAGCAATTTCGTAATTTTAAAATAATATTACGTTTTAACAATGAAAGCAGACTGAGTAACAGAGCAAATGGCACTTTACTTATTATATTATATTACATAGAATAAACACTAAATTACATTTTAGCTAATAATATAAATTATTATATTTTTAATTTTCCGGATAGAAATGCGGATCATTACAAATAAAATATTTTGCTGAACGAAATGGTTTACTCTATCAATGCTTATTTGTTATTTTATATTCTCATTGCTCAATACAAAAATTCTTTAATATTATACTAAATTAAAATTTTTACTAAAAATTAATTTTAATGCGAGAAAAATTTCATCTCTAAGGCACACGTCAGACCCAAATTAGATTGTAAAGTTCAAAACTTAAATCGTACGAAAATAATTTAATTTTATTGAATCAAAAATGTTAATAGTAAATTACACCCAACATCTGAATTCTAACTGTGCCTTAAGATAGAATTTATATTTTTGATATTCTATTAAATTAATTTACTAAAAAAAAAAATGTTTAATTATGTTTGTTTTCATGTTGGTTTTCATGTTTGTTTTCATGTTTTTGATTTTCATGTTCTGCATGTTGAAATTCTGCCCATGTTATATAACCATCATTATCTTTATCCATTTCTGTCAAAGTTGGATCAATCAATTCAGCTATAGATGTATCATTAAATGCTTCACCATGTTTTTCAGTATTTTCAGGATTCTCTTTATCTGTAATTTGTATTTTATTGTAATGTAGAAATATGCATATGTTAGGTATTTACAACCAATTTTTTTTAGTATTTTTTGGTGCATCAATATTTTTTGTTCTTACATTTTAAAGTGTATTTTATTTAATAACACAAAAAATTAACACAAATTATATTAATAACTCTTTTTTTGTAGAATAACTTATATAGTTTTAAATTTTATTAAAACTATTCAGCTATATTTTTAATCCAAATTAGTTACAAGGTGTGGGTCATTAAAAGTATGTTATTCACGAATTCACAGGGGTGATGATAATTTGTCTTTTAAAAAAAATCCAGAAAATTATTAAGGACGATAAATATAAAGACAAAAACACAAACATATAAATGACAAAATGTGAAGAAAATTTGAACAAAAATACAAATCTGTTCAGTTTCGAAATTCCATTAATTTTAATTTAATGTAATTTGAAAACTGAACATATTTATCTTTTTATTAATTTTTTCATGTAATGTGCCTAATTCACTTATTAATAATTCCCTCATATAACTTAAGTTACTTGTATATTAATTTACGGAATAATATCATTTATATTATTCACGAAACACCGAATTAGAAATCATTTATAATATTTTAGACCATATTTAAATTGAAATAGAATTATACCAAAAATTAATTGTAACAATTAATTTTAGTTAACTTCAAGCAAAGTGAGACATAATATTATATTTTAAATTAGGACTTAAGCAAAAAATCATTTAATTTTCATATTTATTCACTTATATCAAAATTACATTTAAATAAAGGCAATTACTCAAATACTCAAAATAAATCCACCTATTTAAATAAAAACTAAAATATTGTTTATATATAAACCAAATAATATATTTTCAAGGAATTTAATTTTACTTTTTTTTTTTGTAATTGTAAGTTGCCTTCGTTGAGAAAGATTTTCTTTTCCGTGTCGTATATTTATTTACATTTAAAACTTTATAAGTTTTTTCATTTTTTTTTAAAACTTACTATAAAAATAATTTAGTAGTTAATATTTAATTTTGTTTTAATAATTCTAAAACCAAACAAAAATAATTACAAAATTTTTTCATAATTTGACAAATTTTTCTAACAACTACAAAAAAACAACTATTTATATTTTATAAATTTTACTTATTTAAAATCAACAATTAATAAATAATAAACGTGCGTCAATTTAGAAAAATTAATTTTCTTTTTTTATATGTATAACTTTATAATAATTAATTTATTTTTGTTAATGGAATGAAAAATTATTTGTTTTTAATTTTTAAACTTATTTAATAATTTGTTCAACTTTTCAGTCTCTTTAATTTGACGAGTTTTATTTGAGTTTCTCAAGATTTTTATGATTTTCTGCCTACGTTTAATTGAGATTCTTGATAAACATTTTACATACACACATACACACATTTAAATTTGTATTTCCTATAAAACTAATATTTTTTTGTATATGGAAAACTTCATCACATTTTTTTTTTATTCAATTAGGTTGTTCAATTTTAATTTTCCTGATTGTTTGGTTTTTAAGTATCTTTAATGTCGTATAGGTTGTGTTTGTGCATCAGGTTGTTGTTGTTGTTGTTGTTGTTTTTGTGCATTTGCTGCTGCTTTTTGTTGGGCTTTTATAAATTCAGGATAATCAATGAAACCATCACGACTTAAATCATCCATTGTTAAAATTGGATCAATTAATGCTGTTAATTCATCATCAGAAAAAACTTTTTCTTCAACCTGTGGTTGACCTTCTTGATGAGGTTGTTTACTTCCTTGTTCTTTTAGTTTTAATTTTTAATTTTATTTGTATTTATCGTAAAGTTATTAATTTTGTAAGTTAAGTGATTGAAGTTTGACACGATATATTTATAAATAATTGTAATTATAAAAAATTTAAAAGCATTTTTTGTTTTTGTACATAAAACCAATGATAACCAACCACCAAAACAGTACGTTTTTTTAAATTGAGATGAATAATTTGATGAGAAACGATGTTAACATAATATGAAAATATATAAAGAAAAAAATAAGAAAATATTGATTTATATAATTTTTTTTTTATATTGTAATGGCATTCATATTTTTTGAATGAATTTTTTAAGATATATTCTGAATTTTTAAGTCTCATCTGAAAATGTAATTTCAAAACAAAACCCTTTATAAAATTAACGCGTTTTTAGAAAGTCTTAATAATCGTTTAATTCTAAAATAGGATTTATGCTTTCAAAAGTGTATTTATTGAATTTACTCAAACTCAACAAACTGTTAGAATTAGCACTTTTTGATTTTTAATGATATTTTTAAAGTATATTGAAATCAAATAATCATAACAATAAATAATTTTAATAATTTAATAGCTTTTTAAATAGGCTATAAATTTTAATTACATAGATTATGATTGTAAACCAATATAAAAATTTACGATAATCGTGTTTACTGAATACTATCAACTAGTTTCTACTCATCATTATTTCCGTGTGGATTTGCAAATATTATATTATTTATATTTAATAAATAATTCAAACAATATTTTTTATAAAATCAGCAAATAATTTTAATCTTACTGATTTTTTTTTATATAATTTCTAATCTAATTTAATAAACATCTGACCCAGAATTACTATCATGAAAAGTTTATCAGAAAATTTACAAAATTATTTGTCTGGCATGAAAGATTTACCAGTGTTATTTAAGCTCTGTCCGTAAACAAGATAGAAAAATGCCTTTGCATTAAGTGTGAGCTAAATTTTACATTTAATTAAATGATTAAAGGAATATCTGATATTAAAATCTTACTTGAACTAAACTTTTACCTTCCCACAAACAAAACAAAACAAATATATTATTTAACATATACAAAACAAAAATATATAATTTAAACTTATTCACGAGACTTTAAAAATTCATTTTGATTTATTCGTTTAGAAAGTTTTAAATAAAATTCATGAAATTAAAAACTTAAACGACAAAAAAAATCAAATTATTCATTTTATCAACCGTCAAAACAGAGCAATAAGTATATTAGTTATAAAAAAATTCTAAATAAACTTACCATGCCAATGAATTAATGATTTAATTAACTCACATCCATCTAATTTATTATTATTATCAGAATCATGCATTTTAAAATAATGAAATTGTAATTCTTGTTCAGACATTTTACTTGTATCAATAGGAACTTCCATATGTTCAGCAATATGCCTAAAACGTGAATTTTATCAATTGAGGAAACCAATCTGATTTGCTAAGGGCAATATTAAAAAAAACTAGTTTTTTAAATCCCTTAGAAATACGGAAAAGTACTTACGCTCTTTCTTCTTGCAAATTTCCAGCATTTAACACTTTCTGGTCATGATGTCCATGGCCATGACCGTGCCCAGTTTGTTGTGGTTGCTGCTGCTGCTGATGTGCCGGTTGTTGTTGAAATTGCTGTTGTTGCTGTTGTGGTGGTGGGTGTTGCTGTTGTTGTTGATGCACTTGGGGTTGCTGTTGATATTGCATTTGAGGTTGCTGTTGATATTGCTGGTGTTGTTGCTGTTGTTGAAATTGAGGCACTTGCTGATACTGTACGAAATTAATTTATTCAGAATTGATGAATTATTTTAAATACTTAAAAACAAAATAGTAAAATTACCTGTTGTTGTTGATATTGAACGTCAGGATTCTGTATATGTGGAAGAAAAATTGTTGGAAATATTTTCAAAAAAAAAACTTTTAATATTTGAAATAAATTTTATTATTTACGTATTGTTGTGGAGGAACACCTGGTGCCACTCTTTGTGACTTTCCAATTCCAAATTGAATTATAAGGATTAAGCATCCTGTAAATGTTATTAATTTATTTTTCATTTTTTTTATACGTAGACACGTCGAAAAAAGAGAAATTCCTGAACTAAGATTCAAAATTTTTAATATTCCACGTCAGTTGAAAGTGAAACGAAACCTGGTTAGCTTTTTGACAATTCAAAAGTTTCTCTTATTTATAATGTAGTCCAAATTGAAAATAACCAGAAAAGCACAATTTTGCTTTGATAAAAATATGTTCCAAATTTGATACATTTGATATACGTTTCTGCTATTAAGTATCAATGTCAAACTCAGCTTAGCGTATAATATTATTCGAACCACTTAAAGGTTTTGATGATGGAAATTGACATTTGGATAAGTAGCCTCTCACAAAAATAATAATGTTAATAATATTTGAACCCTGCTAGATTTTCAGTTTAAACATTTTTCTTAATCTTTTCTCAATTTTAGTATATCAGACATTTACGTACATAAAAGTCATCACACAGTCGAATCAAGAAAAATTAGCCACTTAAATTATTTAAAATAAATGATGATTATAAAGTAATACTATTTATTGATTAACTGAGTTCACCTTTTATAATAAAATTATTATACTAATATTTATTTAAATAAATATTCCGTATTCCGAGTTCTGATAAGTTCTGAAGTCTTGTGGTTCCAAAATAACAGGGAAGTTTAGAAACTTCTGAAGTTTAGAATGGCTACTAGGGAAAATTGTATTTTTGTCTTAATTGAAGGTTTTGCACTTTTTGCAAATGTTCATTTTATTCGCGAGCAAGCCGATGGAACTTGGATATGGACGAAAACATAAAAAATGTGATATTGATAGTGATGAACCAATTTTCATTGGGGAATTTCAAAATACTTAAATGAAGAAGATATGATAACAAAAAAAGAAAAATGTGGAAATATTTTATTAAACAATATAAATATTCTATTAGTATGTCAATCCTGTCATAAAAATTATAGAAATTGCATCATTTTACTGAACATATGTTTAGTGAACACATAGTTTCATATATTTTTCCATTAACATCACCAAAAAAGAATATAAAATCAATTAAAGAGCCAACTAATAATAGTGAAAATGAAATTCAGAAATCTGAAAATGAAACATAATGTATTCAAAATGTTAATTATACCAAAAACAACTATATACTTAAAAATGTTTTTATGTGAAGTATGGCAAGAAGTTTTCGAACAGCTTTAAGAATTACAAAAGTATTTTGAAAAACAGTAAATTGTCAATTTATATGCCAGAAATGTGTTCAATCGTTTAAAAGTCATTATTTAAAATGTGATTGCTTATCAGTACATCCTGAAAATACATTTAATTGTAGAGAATTTATACAAAAATTTCAATGGCATGATTGAAAGACCCCAAAAATTTCGAAATCACGTTTAAAAGACCATGAACTTATTCATAATGGTGAGCGTAATTATAAATGACATGCATGTCCATAAGTATTTAAATATCGTTGAACTTTAGAAAATCATTATTTCAAACATTTTAATAAAATTATTTGACGTGATTTTAAAATTATTGGATGTGATAAGAAATTTTTAGAAAAATCTGAAAAAAATTATATGAAAATTTACTACATATTATGAATAAAAAGGAACCATTTCGTTACGAATATTGTTTAATAACATTTCGTAGTAAACTTTTATAAAGACCATTCTACAAGATATAATAATATGAATGACACAACACTTGATATGTCAAACTCATTATTTAGATGAAAAATTGGAATAAATATATAAAAATAATTTCTAACTTTGATTTTATTAAATTATCTGGACTGGTAATATTTTAAAAATATATTATTAAAATTGTTATATATAAAATTAAGTAAACGTTTTTTAATTTCAGAATTTTTTGTTCAATTATATTTATTGATAATCTATGTAGTTTTTTTTTAATTAAGAGTTTACATTAAATTCAATCTTCGTTACAATTTTTTTTGTAAAGAAAAAAAAAACAAACATTTTAAACTATATTAATATAAATAATTATATTAAAATTAATTATTATACTGAGAAAATAAAATTATTAAATCAGTCAAAATTTAAATTTTTCTTCGAGACTACATTAGGTTTTTTTGGTTCCAACCAGAAAGTGAAATACATTGTGACAAAACAATTAAAATAACATAATTTTAAAATAAAACAGATAATTCGATATTGAAAATAATGTTTGTTTGATTATCGTTTGAAACGTCCTTTCATTAATTGAAGAGTCTTTGCCATGAGGGGAGCTTTTTTTGGTCGAATAAATCCAGCTAGAAATAAAGGAAAGAATTTTTTCCAATTAAATTAAAATATAATCTATACATTAAAATTTATTTAATAGAAAAATAAAGTAAATTAATTCACTTACAAACTTGAGCATTATCCCTTTCACCGGCTGCAATTCTAAGTCTAACATCTCCAGTTTTAATTGCATTTGGTGTTAAATTACATAATGATGCAACTCGTGCTGCTGGTGTTGCTATTAATTTCTTATTCGTACCAAATTGATCTTGTTTACGTTGTATATTACGTGGAGGCTTTACCATACTATCAACAAATGCAAGTTGTGTTTTTTTTAATGGTGCTGCAACCAGTTTTTGTGATTGTTTTATGTTTTCTGCTAACATATTAAGACGATGTTCTTCATTTTCTTTACAACGCTAAATAAAAATAATAAAAAAATAAGGATCAAATTAATATTAAATAATATTTTTAATTTACCATATACATTTCTCGCCAACTTTCCATTTCTTGTCTTTTTTGTCCACGACAATGACGTTGTACATGCTTTTGCCATAATTCATCAGTATCTTCAATTATATACTGATTCCATTCTTCGAAATTTAATAATTGTGGTGGTGTTGCTCTTTCTAAAAAATGACGTAAAATCTCATATGGATAACCACCGCAATATTCGATAGCTAAAAAAATCATTAATGACTAGTAAATCATTTTTAAAATTCATAAAATAACAAACCATCAATATTTTTTTGCAAAAAACGAATACATAAATCAAACAATTTTGGTGGCTGATATCTTTGACCAGATCTTTGACCAGAATATACTTTAGTTCTGTAAAAAATAATAATAAAAAAAATTATTTTATTATTTAGAATAAATAAATCTAAAAATCTCTAAAATTGTACCTCATTGTTTTTGATGATATACTATGTTGTAATGTTTCAGCATCTGTACGTGTTGTTTTTGGTGGTTGATTTGATCGAAATACACAATCCATTACAGTTTGATTTAATGGCATTGGCTTGTAATTATTTGATATTGAAACTGTTGGTAATTCTAGGGCAATATTTGGATCTAATGGCTTTAAACTAGCGGCCGATGTTAATGCTAAGAGCGCTGGAGTCTGAAAAAATTAAGAAATATTTAATTATTAACTTTTTTGAAAGAAAAAATTAATAAAAGTACTTAATACCAAAAAATCATTTCTCAAAAATCTATATATTAGCTAATTTTTTAATATACAAATTCTGAAAACTTACCACTTTTTCTATATCATCTTTCATTGGTATTGTTGTTCCATTTGTATTTTTACTAATTGAAATATTTTTCGTACAACTGGCACTATTACTGCTACTGGCACCATTCGATGAACTGTTAACCGGAGTACTATTTGATTTACTAATATTCGGTGATTTAATTTTGGTAGTATTTTTATTAGTACTATTACTAGATAATTTTGTAGGCATCATCATACCCAGAGCATCTTCAAAACTAGTACCAGTGGTACTATCAATTTCATCATGTATAATTTTTTGTTTTTTAGTTTTGTTCATTGGAGATTGTGTTGTTGAACTGCTTGAGGTTACTTCACATACTTTTCCTTCAGTTTCAGTTATTGAATGACGTCTTTTATTAATTTTATCATAATTTTTACTAATTCTATTATTATTATTATTATTACTATGATTTTCTTTAGTTTTATTCGTATGACTGCTACTTTTATGATGATTTTTATCTTTATCTTTGCTACTATTGCTGCTACTTGACTTATGATTATCCCGATTATGTTCTTTTCGGTGTTTTGATGAAGATGATGATGATTTAGTAGTCGATGATGTTTTTTCTTCTCCACGACTGTGATGATGATCCTTTGATGTAGATGATGCTGATAGATGTTTGTTATTTTTGTCACGACTATTACTGCTATGTTGGTGATGTTTTTCAATTTTTATCGAATCATTACACTTTACTAATTTGTCATCACTATCACTTTGTTGTATTTCAAGATTTTCATCTAATTTTGGTGTTAAAGATTTTAACAAATCATCATTTTGATAGTTATGTGATTTGTGACTTGATTTTTCTTCTCTTCGATCAGATTTATGTTTACTCTTACTACTGCTGCTGTGTCCTCTTGAAGATGATTTTTTTGAACTATCATGCCTATGACTAGATGTATGATTTCGGTGTCTTGATTCTGATTTTTTATCATCATCTTTTTCCGAATGTACTATCTGTATATTATTACTTGTTTTTTGTTCATTATCACCATAACCAATTCCAGTATCATTACCACCAATACCATTTATATCATCTTCATCGTCATCATTATCATTCTCATCATCATCGTCTGTTTTATTAGCTGTTGCTGCTGTCTCGGTAGCATATTCATCAGCTGTCACCATTGCTTTCCATTTAGCCACTAATGCTTTAGCAGCTACACCAACTTCACCATCATATTTTCGTAATGAATTTACAGTTTTACCAACTCCAGTTGCTTGTAAATGATCAACAGTTACAGGTAGCCGATATAATTTATCAATACAATGAAGAAGCTGTTTTAAAAGATAACATTTTGATTAATATATTATTAAAAGCTTTTTATTAAAATCGATTAAATATTTTAGTTTCCGCAATTATGGTTTTAATTTAACAGAAACGATTCTCATTAAAACAATTATTTAAAAACATTAAAATACTTTTCATAAATTTACAATTACTAATATAATTATTATGTTATGTCTAGATATTAACATATATGTACTAACCTTTCCATTATTAGTATTGTCACTACCATTTTGCGATCTTTCAATGCTGCGCTGATAATGGCCGATTATTTTCAATGTTTCAGACATAATAATTAACTTTTCGATCGTAAATCTTTAATTCATTTACTTTTAGTAGTCTTTTTTTTTTAAACACTACTTTAATAAACTATTATAAATCTTTCTTAAATGGCTGATTTTGACAATGGAATGAAAGATAATGAGAAAATAAAATTAAAAAAAATTATTTTGTACACGTCATTTTAAGAAATAAATTGTTTAATACTTTTCCCAAAATTTCTTCTACACTTTTCTTTTTTTTTTGTTAATTATGAAGAAATTATATCACAATATAATTGCTTTCCGTTAATGTAATTAATCCTTTTAACATACTACGAAATAATATTACTAATTTAAATTACGAATTGGGGCACAATGATGTAGAGAAAAAAGAAATATTTGAATATTATATTTCCAAAAAAAAAATTATAGTCTTTTTTTTTTAGTATGAATTTTTGACATGAAATCGTTAGGTGCCAAGTAAAGCAGCTGTTTAAAATTAGTGTTGTCAGTAATAAAGTAATTAATTTTATTCTCCATAATTGTACTAAAAATATTTTAATTATATATTTTGTTGGTTAGATATTTAAATCGCCTTTTTTATCTATATTTACTAGCATTTTCTTTTTTCGATTGAAATTCTGTACTTAAAAATGATAGATTCTATCGATTTTGTCTAGAAAAATTATAGATTGTAACGATTTTAACAATTGAGTATTAACACTTTCTTTTTTTTAACAATTGAGTATTAACACTTTCAATTAAATTTAAATTGTGAAAAAAAGTATTTCTAAATTAAGCTTTCGGCGCCCAAAAAGTATTGAAGAATAAAAAATACCAGCGTCAACACCAAAAAAAAAAAAGATATTTCATATCTCTACTCTACTCTACGATACGACATTTCAAAGTGTCAAAAAAATTCTTTTTCTTGTTTGTGTTTTAATTTTATTTTAGCTAAAAATTCAATTACCGTAATTGTTAAATTTTAATTTTTAAAACTAAAATTTGATAAAAAAAAACAATTATGAATACTCAACAAATTGAATCTACAATAATATTAACTGAAAAAATGTTAGATGAAATTAATAGTATACCATTTAATATAAAATTTTTTCAAGAATATTATAATAAAAATCATTTTCGTGGTAAATGTGGTGAAATCTATTTAGAAAATGGAAAATATATAATAAATTGTAATTTCTGTAATGAAAATTTTAACGATTTACATTTATTAATTACGCATATTTATTATGAACATTTTAAATTAAGGCCACCTGATAAAATTGAACATTTACCAGTTAGTGCTAGCGATCAACCGAATCAGCCAACACCAAAACAAATAGTAATACAAGATGAAATTTGTGTTAACGATAATATTTTTAAAATAGAACGTATTAATGATATAACAAGTGAATTTAATACAAAAATTGATTCTGAATTTGGTGAATCTATGAATAAAGAAATTGAAATATTAAATCGTATAACTGAAACGATAGATTATGATTTACAAATATCTGAAATACCAAAAAAAAATAAAGATAAATATGGTTTATATTCGTGTGAATATTGTACACGTTCATATATACATTATATACATTTAAAACGACATTGTTTGCAACATAACTATCCTGAGGAATATAATTCCTTACCAAAATCAAAAAAATTGTGTAATGATAAAAGTAAATATTTTGATAACATTGATGATAAATTACAATATCAATTTGATCAAATGAAACGTAAGCCAGATAATGATGGTAATTTTTATTGTGAAATTTGCACAAAAAAATTTGCTCAATTTCGTTATTATCGGACACATTACCTACAAGTTCATAATCCACATTCAAATCCATATAAATGTACATATTGTCCAATGACCTTTATAATGCGCCAATCATTAATTTTACACGAAAGAACACATACTGGAGAAAAACCTTTTAAATGTCAGCATTGTCCTAGGGCATTTGCATTAAATCAAAATTTAAAACGGCATATTTATATACATTTAGGTGAAAAACCGTATAAATGTTCTTATTGTGATATGAGATTTACCCAACCAAATTCAAAAAAATCACACGAACGTAATATTCATACAAAAGAACGGCCACATCAATGTGAATTATGTGGTAAAGCATATCCACGATCGACATTGTTAAAGGAGCATAGAAAACGGCATACAAATACTCGACCATTTGAATGTAAAATATGTCATAGAACATATTATGATAATGCTGCATTAAAAATTCATTTAAATACACATACTGGTGAAAAAATTCATGAATGTAAAGTTTGTTTAAAGAAATTCAAAAATATTAATTGTTTACAAAGTCATAGGAAATTACATTTAAATATTAAAAAATATGAATGTACAATTTGTAATGAAAAATTTGCTCAAAGTGCTGGTCTTTATTCTCACATGAAAGTACACCATAATAGTATGATGAATACAGAAGATATAGAATAAACAATACTGTTATTTATCATGTGCTACTTATAGATTAGATAACAACGAAAGATTTGTATTAAGAATATATAAGAATTGTAAATAAATTTTAATAATATTTGATGAATTTTATTTAATAATCTCTAAAAAATAGATTATACAAACAATCTAAGAGTAATTTATTTCTAGTAATTGATAATGTTTTAAGTGACATTTTAAAAAAATTTTACGAAATGCGAAAAATTTCCTATTTAGTTTTTTCTACATTATATAATAGTTCAGATAGAACAATAAGACCTGGACCAAAATGGCATTGCAACCAAACTAAATATTTTTGTGGGAAGGAAGTTAAATTGAATTAATTTCCGGTTTAAAACAAAAAGAAACAAAATATGGAACATGATTAATTTTTATTAACGCTTTCCACTGTACCAGCGAATTTATGCGGACACAAAAACAATATACATAAAACACCATTATTATTACAAATATGTATGTAAATTAACATAATTGTTTGTGTTAATTTAAAAAAAATTAAATTTTCTTTTTGACCTTTTCGAATTTAAATTATTTTTATTTATTTGCTTAGGATTTCGCCTTCACAAATGATGTGTATATGTTTTTTCCCGCAACACCTGTACCTATCAATTTGAAAAATATTCGTAGCACTTATACCTACCAATATAAAAACAAAATTAGTTTTTTTCTGATTAATATTGTTTATTTTTCGTTTTTGCGATAATGACATTATTGGCCTGATTTTTTAGGAGAATAATTAGTTCCGAATATATTTCAGAAACTAGTAAATTCGGAAAGTTTTTTTCGGAATTATTTTCGGAAAGATATCGGGATATTATGTTTTAACCTGTATTTTATTTATTTCCTGGTAATTCAGTCTTTCAATGTTTTTTTCTTGGTTAGTTTTGACAGCAAAAAAGTAAATAAACGTTTTCTATTAATAATTTAAAAAATTGTAACAAGGTATGTAAAATAATAGTTTTAATATGGTCCTAAAAGATTAGTTTATATCCATAAATTTTAGATAAACTAATAATGGATTTCCAAAATCGACCGGGCGGTAAAACTGGTGGTGGTGGTGTAGCGTCATGGTCCGAAACAAATCGCGATCGAAGAGAACGACTACGTCAATTAGCTTTGGAAACTATTGATCTCAATAAAGATCCATATTTTATGAAAAATCATTTAGGTTCATATGAATGTAAACTTTGTCTCACACTACATAACAATGAGGGAAGTTACTTGGCCCATACACAAGGTAAAAAACATCAAGAAAATTTGGCACGTCGGGCTGCTAAAGAAGCCAAAGAAGCACCAACAATGTTACAACCCGAAAAACCACGCGTTGAACCAAAAAAATTTGTAAAAATTGGTCGACCTGGTTATCGTGTTACAAAACAACGTAGCCCTGAAAATGGCCAGCAATCTTTACTTTTTCAAATTGATTATCCAGAAATATCTGAAGGTATTATTCCAAGGCATCGTTTTATGTCAGCGTATGAGCAAAAAATTGAACCACCAGACCGTAAATGGCAATATTTATTATTTGCTGCTGAACCATATGAAACGATAGCATTTAAAGTGCCTTCAAGAGAAGTTGAAAAAATGGAAGGAAGATTTTGGACACATTGGAATCGTGACACAAAACAATTTTTCTTACAATTTTCATTTAAACTTGAACCGAAAATAATTCCACCGCCGCCACCAAATATGAGAATGATGGGCGGTATGATGCCTAGGTAATTTTCCTCAAAATTAGTATTGTACATTATTTGTAAATTATCCTTTTTTTAGGTATAATCCTGTACCACCACCGCCACCAATGGGTGTCCCACCTCCTCCTATGTAAACAGAATTTGTACCAAAATCACTTTTTAGTTTACTTTTTTAAACAATAAATAAAATTTAAGAAAATGTTTTTACTATTTCTTTGGATTCGTTTTTAAAAACACCAACACGGATGAAGCTCTTAGATTACACATCAAAACCGGTCTTAAACCCCTAGTCCTTTAAAAACATTTCTTAAACATCTGGCAAAAATTTAATTTAAATGTAATTAGTTTGTGAATTGATTACATTTAATTTCAATTTTCCACTACCTCGTAAAGTTAATAAAAACAATAAATTAAAAAGTTCATTTCCAAGTGCTTTTTTATTGGGTGGATTCGAATAAGAATGAAGGATTATATATAATATCATTGCAAGTATAGAATTAAAATTAAATTAATAAAACTAAGCTTAAAATTCACACAAACTTGTGAAAGAAATTTTTAAAAAATTGCTATAAAGTTCAAAAAAGAATATATAATCTAATCTCATATTTTATATAAATATATAATTTTATATAGAAAAAATATGCTTATTTTAAGATTCCACAAAAAAAATTACAAAATTTGTTTAAGTTTAAACAGGGGTTTTTTTCTTTTTTTTAAATGTCTACAGGAATCTTGTTAAATAATTGCAAAAATTTATACTTAATAACTAAAATATTATTTATTATGTAATTTAAATATTTGAAAAAAAAATTTTCTTTTACTTATCTCTTATATTTAAATATTTTCTTTTTGTATTTCGGGTACTGCACATTATTATTAAAGAAAATTTAACTTCCGAAACAAAAACAAAATTATTATTACTATTTATTAATATTATTTAATTAATTTTTATTCAAACGGTGGAGCATTAAACATATTTATGTTTAAATCCTCAAATGTAGCTGTACCACTTTGATCTAACATTTGTAACATATCAGATAATTCATGTGTTTGTTGTGGATGACCAGATTGTACAACTGGATGACCAACATGTTGATGACCATTATTATCATTTGTTTGACCAGTTGTTTGATTTTGCCAACCACCCCAAATAGCAGCTGGATTTGTTTGTGGTGGCACAACACCAGTATGATAATTTGTTTGTTGTTGTCTTGTATTACCAGTACTTAGTTGTGTATAAGTTGGACCGCTCGGTGATCTAGATGGACTTAATTGATTGTATTGATAACCTTCGGTAACAGGTTGTTGCTGTTGTTGCTGACGTAAAGACCAACTACCAGCTGCACCACCAGCTGGTGTTGGTGAAGTGTTTGATTTTGTCATACGTCCTAAATGTTGTTGCTGTGATGAGGTAACATTTCCTGATGGTGGTGCACCTGGTGAACCATAACTACCAATTGGTGATGGTGTTGGATCATAACTATATGGTATTGGATTTTGTGCGCTACCAGGCCGTTGCTGCTGCTGTTGTATGTTATTTTGGCCTTGTATATGTCCAATCATATTATGTGGATTATAAACAACACTTTGTGATGTATTACTACCTGATGTACCACCACCACCACCACCACTTGTATTTTGATCTCTTCTGGTTGTTTGTAATGTATAATCAATACCAGGATTTGCGTATACATGTTCGGATGGATGTTGTTGTTGTTGTTGTTGCTGTTGTTGATGATCTTGTTGTTGTTGTTGTGTTGGATCATGCGGACCAGCTGAATGTATTGTTGTTTTACCAGTACTATTTGTACATACAATATATTCAACTTCATCAGTATATGGATTTAAAAATGCATAAGCTTGTGTTCTTAACCATATATATTCATGTGATTTAGTACGAAAACGATACATTAATGAAAACATTTGTCCCTTTTGTTTTAATACTTGTTCAAAACTTTCTTTCATATGACTATGATCCTCTGGATGAAAAAAATCATAACAACTTTTACCTAATAAATCAGTAGGTGTATAGCCCAATATATTTAATACACGTTGATCAACAAATGTAAATTTACCATCAATAGCATGTCGAGATATAAATTCAGCTTGATTATTTGTACCATTTATATCTTGTGAATTTGCTGTTGATGTTACTTGTAATCGACCAATTGCAACTAAACAACAATGTGAATGTAAATCTTCATCATTTTGACGATCACCACCACCAGTCATATGTGATCCTGGGAACATATCAGTTGGTGGCCAATTTTTTATATAACCAGTACAATGTATAACAGCAAAATTTGTACCATCACGACTTGGGCCTAATGAATTACGTTGTTTTAAACGATTTAAATGTCCAGCTATCATACTGTCTGGACTAATATTACCAATTTTCATACGACATATAAAACCACGTCTAGCACCCATACTTAAACGCATTGATGATTGATGACCTTCTTTTTTAACAGTACCAGTTTTTAAATCTAATATTCTACCAGTATTTTGTGGTTCTTGGGTTGATAATTGTTCACGTATTTTATCACGATCATCTGGATGAATATGATCATATAAACTAGTACCATACCAATCATTTTGTGTATAATTTAATACTGGTGTTACAGAATCAGAAACATATATAACACGGCCCGAATCACAAGATACAACAAATAAAAAACCATCAGCTGCTTCTAATATTAAATGTTTTAATTCTTGGTCAGTTAAAAATGATGGTTTATATGTACCATCACTACTTGTATTACCAGTACCACGTAATGCTTTCATATGTGCTACAGCCATACGTAATATTGTTAATTTATCTGGTTTTCTTGCTAATGCACTACATGTTGGTACCATATCGGATAATTCTGTAATATATGCTGTCATTTTATTACGACGTCTTCTCTCAATTTCACAATGATTTTCACGGCTAGCAAAACGTTCTTTATCTTGACTATTTTCTACGTCCATTTTTTTTCTTTATCTCACAATATTAAAAATTTGTTTTTGTTTTCCTCTAGATTTCATAAATTTTTAAAAGCTTCTTTTTGAAAATTGTACGTTATTTTATTTATTGGTTTTTATTTGCTAAAATATGTTTATTTGTTGTGTTGGCTAATTTTTTTTTGTATTTCGTGTTCAGTGCATAAAAAAAATGGGTGTGCTAAAACAATGGAAATTTCGTTTAGAAAATTAGTTTTAAATTTTATAAACAATTTTACCGGTTTTTGAATTTATTCAATATATATTTGGATGGATTTAAAGTTCCTTAACGGTAAAAAAAAATTAATAATTCTTTTTTTAAAAATCTTATTTTTATATAAAATTTTCAATCTGTTTATAGTTATAGTCAGCCATTTTACTATTTTTTTCATTCTCTTTTTTTGGGGGGTTGTCATTGAAATCCATTTGTACCAACTGTAAAGAATGAAAAATCTACTCATTATATTAAGCGTGAAACTCAATAATTCTTTTGAATAGCTTTACCTTTAAAGCTATTCAAAAGAATTATTGAGTTATAAAAAAGTTATTTAACGGCCAATGCTGTTGCTATTACTGTTGCTGTTGGTGGTTGCTGTTACTGTTGCTGTTTTCTAACTAGATTCCATAATATTTTCATATATTTTTCGGTTACATTATGGTTTGAAAATAGAAATGTAACTTTTTCTTTTCCATAATTTAGATAATCATCATTAACCCAATTTGCAAAATTCAGTCTTTTTTTTGGTGCAATAACTGAACTTATATTTCGTTTAAGCATACTTGCATAAAGACTTTTGGTTAATAAATATTTTCTAGATGAAGTAATTTGAATATTAGCTAACTTTGCTATAGTTCCAGTTATATGGATATCATCTATCCAGAAATAAGAATGATTTTGTGCTAATTTATATAATTTAAATACAACATCTGATGAATAAATAATTGCATAACCAAAACAAGATGGCGGATATTTCGTGCCTGGAAATTGCTGTTTGCTGACGTACCATTTTGATTCAATATTTCGCATAGGTACATTGTCTTTATGCTTATGACAAAATATTAAATTATGTTTTAACAAAATATTCTCATCATTATGGGTAATTTTTCTTTTAATAGAAAATATTTGTTTTTCTTCAAAAAATTTTATTAATTGTGGTGTATTTACGAATACATCATCATCAAGTTTTAATAAATATTTTGATTTTGGACAATTATATATAAACCATTTTAATCCCATGACATGTTTATATGTCATGTTTAGATAATTGTCAATAAAATTCCCTTGTACAATATCTTTAAATCTATCATTTTCTGATTCAATAATCTTTTTATTAGTTATATTATATTTTTCCGTACCCAACAAAAAAATAATACGAATTTTGGATGTATCTAATGAAGCCCAGGTTTCACGTATAATTGAACGTTTCCTATAATTTGGAAGTGCTGAATGTATCAAAAGTAACAATAACGGAGCTGATGATTGTTGTAATGATATTTTTCGCCTCGGTTCACTAGGACATGGCACTTGATTAATTAAATATTCAAAATTATTTAAATCTATTAGTTTTTTAATATCATCTGACAATTTATTATATTCTTTTAATGATTTAATATCATCTGACAATTTATTATATTCTTTTAACTGAAATGTACAAATTATTACACAACATAAAATAAAGACCGATATTGTTAGACAGTTCCCAAATTTTCGAAATTTATTTTTAAATGAGAAGCGTGTAATAGTTAACATTTTTCTAATAATAATTATTTCAACCTTGTAAGTTTTTTATAAATTTCATATATTCAAAAATGTTCATGACTTGCTAGGATCTTTCTTTTTTAATTAAAACAAAACCATATAATTTTTCATAGAACACCAGAAAATTTATGTCATAAGATAAAGGATAAATGATTTATATAGTTAAAATATATGAACATTTCCCAAATAAATCTTCAAAATATAAATTAAGTTTCGATGTAACGTCTGATTTTCCTGCTGTCACTGCTGTACTAAAAGTCTTATAATATGCTTTATTAACTATAACAAAAAAAATTTTTATAATTAAGTATCACAATAATATTCATACATTTTTATTACTAGTAAATTTTATACATAAATTGTTATAATCACGACTTTTTTTATTTCAAATTACCTTTATCATTTCGAGAATTGCTCAGCTTCATTTTACCACCGCAATGAATATACAAATTAATAGAGCAACAAGACAACACGAAATCGTATACTAGATAAAATTTTAATAGTTTAATATTTATGTGTAACAAAAAAAAATTACCTAATAATTTTAATATTTCCTTAATAATCAAATGAAAAAGATAAGTATTTATTGTAAAAAGAATAAAAAAAATTATTTATTAATATCTAAATTCTAAAATACATTAAAACAAACAACAAACTTTAATCCAATTCCGTTTTTTTTTTTGGTTTTTTGAATTTTTGATCTGGATTTCACAATCTATCACATTTTTCAATTAAGTAATTATTAATGAATTAATTTAGAGCAAATTAACTTATATTCCAATTGGTGAAAACCAAACGAAAAAGAAATTTTTAATTTATGTATAAAAATAAGAACATTTTGTTTAAATAATGTCTTTTAATTAATCCATTATATTATCATAGTTTAAACTATGCTCTCGTTCGTCAAAAACACTTTTTGCATAATTTATCTGAAAAATAAAAACAATATTTAATAAGAATTAATATATATTGTATGACTTTATTACTTGTCTTGAAGCTTTTTCAGCCATTTCTTCAGTTTGACAGCGTACTCTTGGTCTTTTATATTGTGTCGGTAAACTAGATGAAATTTCAACATAATATTGTACTTTTTTCAATTTATGATTATCTGGTGTTTTATTTACAGTTACTGGATGACAACTTAATACTTCACTTAAATGAAATTGTAATATAATTGTTGTCTCTTCCTCAGTACGTGAAAAAATTCGCACATATTCAGTTGATACAAGTAATCTTAATTTTGATTCACGATCATCAAATAAAATTGGTTCATATGACATTAATTGTTCGGAAAAATTACGTTTATTTATTAAATATAAATGTTGTTGCCCCTTACTTTGTGTAATTGAGTATGATGGTAATAAACCACCTGGGGCCCCAGATATACAACGTGGTAAACGTTTTCGTTCGGGTAATATACGATGTGCACTTTTACTTGTTTCACGTACAGCATTTGCTGTTTCTGATGCTAAATCTAATACACCAATTATTGGTTTTGTTACAGTACCCACAATACCTTTACCCATTCCTCTTAAAAAACCACCAAAACCATCAGCTTGTGCACCTTCATATGTATATTTAACAATACTTGTTACACCACCTAATAAACCAAAACCAAAACCTTTTAGACCAGCAGCTAAGTGTTCACCAGATGAATTAGCACCACTAGGTACTTCTAATATTTTTTGTCTTGTATCATTATCTTGTTCATCCAATACAACACGGCCTAAACCATCCGAGATCGTTTCTGTTAATTTAGCTGTTGAATTTGATATACCATGTGTAACATTTTTTACTAAACTTTTCACAGACCCTTCAAATAATAAACCTGATACACCTTCTGATAAATCATTTGCCAAACCCATTGGATTACCTAAAAAGTCAACACTAATTAATATTGATGCTGCTTGCCACTTTAGTAAATTTTTATAATGTGATTTAATGGCACGTAAATATATATCTACGGTTTCAAAATGATGACGATCAGTGAATTGTTCAAAATCAATAACAGCATCTTCAAATTTAATTAATGTTAGTCCTAATTTCTTTTTAATTTCACTCAATTGTTGTGATAATTTTGATGCAGTTATTACACTTAGTCGAATTTGTGATGGAGATATTTGTAAATCTTCAAAATAATAACGTTTAGCATTTGCAGCTAATATTTTGGTTGTAACTTGTTGCGCTTCAAATTCTGACTCATTAGCTAATGATTTTACTGAATCTTGTGTTTCACCGAGTCCAAAGAAATATGCTGCCCGAAGTACTAAGCGTTCTTCTAAATATAATATAAATGGTTTTAAACTGAGCACAACACGTTCATAGATTACAGCATTTTCATTTGGACTTGGTAACATTTTAGCATGAAATGCTAATGCATATGGACTGGCGCCATACTGTGGATCAAATGGATTTGATTTAGCTGTATACATTAAAATTGGGCATGGTGTATCTAAAAGTTGATTATCGATTTGCATATCACCGACATTTAAATCAATTGAACGGACATATGGTGTTGCAACTGCTTCCAAAGCAATTTTTTCAAGTGTTGTGTATGCAAGCTCTTCATTAGGACGTCGTGAAATTATAGAAATACCTAGACCTTTAGTAAGATAAACTTTAATCTGCAAAGAATAAAAAAAGTTAAGAAAATATTAAATTAATTAAAAATCATAAAATATTTACGAAAAATTCATCAATAAAATTTGATTGCTTATGATCAGAAGATAAATTTGTACTAGAACTTCTTGAAAAATTTGTTATTACATGACTTGCATGTTTCCATAATGGATCTGGATTAAGTGGCCCATCAATACTTGATTGAACATCACGAATTTGTATTGTTTTTATTGGTCCATCCATACGAATATTAACTTTTAATTGTCCTGAACCTGGGCGTAATTTTTGTCTTTCGATTATCTGTTCAATTGGTGTATTGCCATCATTTACTGATCTTGTTCTAGTGTCTGATTCAATACGCCCCAATACAGCATCACCACCAGGCCTTAAACCAAATACACCATTTCTTGCTTGAACACACATATTCGAATGGCCACACATTAAACGATTATTTGTAAATTTCCATGTTTGTGTAGATTCTCTTTGTTTATTTGCTGGTCTAACTACTAAACATGTATAATCCATTGGATTTGGTGCACGTTCTAAATCTAAAACTAATCTTGGATATGAAGTAGATTTTTTACCAGGTTCTGTTGGAGGTGAAGACCCTTCATGTTCTAATTGTTCATAAGAATTCATAAGCCATAGCTGGGAACGATCACCGGCACAACGTCTCATTAAAATTACTCTTTTATCGCGAACACCCAGCACCAAATGTTGTGATTCAATTGCTTCAAATTCGCTTGCAATATATAAATTTTCTGATATTGAAGGTGTAGCAAAAGTTCCTTTAAATGCAATATAAATAAAATTCGAATATGTTAATATATTTGATACATTCAAATCCCGTAAGGAGTATACGTAAGAATCACCACCAGGTGCTTCTATTTGTAGACATTTAGTGCCCATTGGATCATCTAAAGCATAGGAAACTGATGAATGTGGTTTAACGTTGGTACGCCATTCTGGTTTACTACCAAATTGGAAAAATCGTATTGGTACTTCAGAAAAATTATCCAAACGAATTGGTGGTGGTAATGTATTTGCATCACCAAATAATAAAAAATATGTCGCTCCTTGTAAAATAACTTCTAATCTTAGGAAATACATATCACCTAAATCATTACGACAATTTATATACAATGATTGAGCGTCATTTATAGGTATCCCAGCTGACCAGCAACTAAAATCAATATCAGCTATTCGAACACAGAGTAATGGTTCATGATCAGACCGTGGCCAATGAAATGGAAAATGACAGCCAGGAACTGCAGTAATAATAGTGGTTCGAATTTCTGGATCGGTCTGAAAATTAATAATTATAAAATTAAATAGAATACAAAAATTTTGGACCATTTGGATAAAAAAAAAATTTTTACTAACCGGTTTTTCAATAAAACATTTTTGACAAAATTGTAATTCATGTGAACTCCTATTATAAAGTTGAAATCTTGGTGAAAACGTTATAACACTTGTCCTTGAATAACGACCCCTACCACGACGTACTTCAGCACCTATAACAAAGGTTTCATTTGATTGAGCAGCTTTTAGTTGGCGGTGTATAATTTCCTTATGTAAGCTCATACCTTGACACCACTAAAATGAAAATAAATTTCAAAGGTTACAAAATGCAAGAATTTAAAATTTTCCATTAACTTACTGGTGAATTGTCTCCATAACGATTACCTAATCTAACTTCAAGAGCTGGTGATGCATCTGCGTCAGAAAATGAAAACATTAACGGTGATACAACTCTAGCCTTTTCATTTTCTTCAAATTGCCCAGAAGCAGGACGACCACATCCTTCTTGACGAAATACTAACGGTAAACCAGTTTTATTAACTAACCAATATGGCGCACTTATATAAATTTCAATTCCATTCCCTTTTTGTGCTTGTATAGATGCTCTTAAATATAAATCACGATTATTTGTATCCACTAAACGTAGTTTTGGTTCAACAGTACCCAGATGACCAGCTGGTATTAATAACTGTCCCGATACTCGATAACCATCTAATGTAATATTTAAATGTATTGGGTTATCTAAATTTATTTCTTGTATATTTGCTGTTTGTGATGGATGTAATAGACCTTGATTATGATTTGATATTTTATACATTAAATCGCAGCACAATAAATTATAAATACGTAAAGGTGGTAATAATTTAATAGTATGTCCTGGTAAACTACTCATATCTTTTTGTGGAAAACCATCACGTCTCACTGAAACAACAATATTATAAAATTTATCTCGGGTACCACGACAAATTCGTTGTTCTTGTGTAATTTCATCTTGATTATCACGCCAATGAATACTTTTATCACAAAATTGATAGTAACGGCCACCATTTGTCGAATTACCATTATTTATAGAATTTCTATTATTTTGTGTTCGCCAATTTTCATTGCCATTAAAACGATTTTCTTGATCTGCTGTCGAACTTGTAGTATTTTTTGGTACAACATTACCATTTTTCTCATCTATAGCATTTATTAAACTATAAATTGGTTTAAAATATAGTGATGCATGAACATGACTCAAGGGAACACTATAATGATCACCGGGTGCCATAAGTGCAGTATTTGCCTGTGGCCATTCAGTAATACCTGTATAATTTTGTTGATGATGTTCCATTTTCAACATAATTGTATCCTCGAGCCGATTATGAACTTTTAGAGATGAACGGATTGTTACCAGTTTTTGTGCGGACCCTTCTAAAGTAACAGCAAAAACTATTCGTGTTTTTGGTAAATCTGGATATTCTTTTGATTCACGGTGTGCTTGCCGAAAGAATACGCCAACTTTATCAACCGAAACTGGTCCCACTTTAGACCAACCATGAACACGTAATAATATTTGATGTAAGTTTGATTTATGTGAATCTAAATGTCGTAATTTATTTTGTACTCCAAATGAAAATGGTACAATATCATTTGGCTTAACATTAATCCAATGACCTAAATCGTCTGTTGAACATGATGATATTTCAGTGCGTGTTATACCACCGGGATGTGATAACAAAATTTTAAACCATAAATTTGTACCAGTTTGATTTTTTAATGAGAATGGAACAAATGGTGTCCGGCGACGGTACACAGTTGGACTATTATTTAAATATGTTCCTGATGATAAATTTTGTTCATTATTAGTAGAACTAGTATTTGTAGTGAAACCTTCATAATAATCTTGTGTCCAATTATTACGTACCAATTGCCATAATTCAATTAATGTTGATGTAATATTTAATTTTAATAATTTTTCGCTTGTTATACTTAAATTTAAACGATTTGTTTCATTACCATGTTGTCCTAAACTATAATTCCATTTTGAATTACATTCCCATGGTTCAATTATTGGTTCCCAACCACTCAAATTACGATTGTAATAATCTGATGCAATAATTGCGTTTAAATGACCGGAACAAAAACCTGTCATAACACCCATAGCATAATAAGAAGATGCATGTGATGAAAAAATATATTTACTTAATTCTTGTTTAAAATTTAATTGTGATAATGATAATTCTATTAGTGGAACATCCGAATCTTTACAATCATCAATAACAAATATCGATACACACTGCGCATTTATAATTATTGATTGTATTTCTAGTTTGTCAGATTGTTCATTCAATATTTGTTGTTTTTTACAAGTTTCACGATTTTGTGTCAACCACAGAGCACCTTCATCCAAATTATTCCTACAAACTTCTAAAGCATGTATACAATCTTTTCGTTGGAAACCAAGATTCTGTAATTTACCTATTAATTGTTCATTGTAATTTACTGACGATGATAATTTTGTCGCATTAATATTTGCATTAACATATTTTGTTTTAGTTTGTGTTTGTGCTGTACGTGTTTGTTGAGGCAGTGATTGCAACATTCTTGTAAACATTTTAACATCATGATATGATAATCTTATACATAATTCTTTTTGCATTTGTATTTCAATTTGACTTAATTTTAAATCAACATTTATTGTTATTGGATCAATAATTGATAAAGCTGTTTCATCTTCATAACCCAATATACAACTAAATACTTCTAAATGATTTAAATTTATCGACATTGGTTTAATATTATCATATGGTTTGTACGATAGCACAGTAGTACTTTTTAAAATCACAGCATTTGTATCAATTTGATCAGTTTTTTCAACAAAAACTAATTCCGAATCAGTTATATTTAATATTAATTCAAATGGTGTTTTATCACTAACTAAATTTACTTGACTTTCTGTAAAATCGTTGCCGTAATATTTTTGTAAATTTACTATTTCTGATGGTGGTGGTTCAGCATGTTGACTAATATAATCTTTAATATTTTCACACCAATCAATTATTGCCATTAAACGCATATTATTTAACAATATTGTAAATTTTGAATGATCATTACGTTTACGACTATGTATTTCGGCTTGTACATTATTTGAATCTAAATTCATACGAATTGGTTGTAAAATGTTTGTAAACACATTTTTTGTATTTAATTGTGGCGATTGCTGTTGATGGGCTTGATCAAATCTTGAATCAGTTATAAGAATTTCTTGTGATACTAAATCAATATCTTGTGATCCATCACTAAATGAATCAATTTTCAAGCTTGATTTTATAAAATTAATACATGCTAACGATTGTTCTTGTGGATTTTCCATTGATATATTTATTAAATTTTGTGCAGATAATTCAGAAAACTCATCTGGTGTCCAGTTTAGAACAACTAAAACATCTTCTAAATCTAAATTTATGGACATACTTGACCATATTAATTTATCAATTAGTAATTTATCTATTGTTGTTTCTGTTAAATTTAAATTTATACGACTGTCTGCCAAACTAAATGCATTACTATTGGAATAAATATCATCAATCGGTTCCCCTAAATTATATGCAAAAAATCCACGTATTAATTTATATTGTTCCAAATCAACAACACATTCTAATCTAGATAAAATTCCTTGTACACTGACATCTGGGCAATTATGGCTTTTCCATGTATCCATATTACGTTCAATTTGTAATTTTAAATGACATTTTTCTTTTAATAAACTCTTACTTTGTTTCGTTATCCAATAACTTCCCATATCTAAAGAAATTCCTAATTTCTTATGATTATCAATTTCAATCATTTGTCTATAAATATCTTCCGGACTATTATATTTTTTACATATTCTATCACCAGTAAACAAATTTGTATTTAATAAATCAACTTGCATAACATCTAATATTTCATCAAGTGATGCATTTATATCTGTTTTTTTACTAATAACATCTTTTTCACTGGCCAAATGAAAACTATTTTTTAATGAAAATTCACCTAAATCAGCCACAATAACTTGATTACTTTCATAGCTTAATGGTAATACTATTATTGGTGATCCAGCATTAATTTCTATACCTAATTGCGTTGGTCGTTGTTGGTTAATTGATGAATGTTTTGTTTCATTGGATTTGATTTTTTTCATTACAGACTAGAAATTTTTAAAAATATAACAAAACTTCAATTAAAATCATAATACAAATAAACATATTTAATATAAAAACTTACAGTTTGTAATTGTAAGAATTCTTTTATAAATTCTTGAATTTCCATGACAAATCTTTTCGTATGAACGTAACGAACTGATGACATAGTTATATGTAATTTAGCATCTTTGTTCAATGTACGGCAGTTGTGTTTTTCCTGGTCTCTGCAAAAAGAAAGTTCTGTCAATCCAATTTTTCAATTAATATTTTTTTTCTAACCTCTTATAAATAAATTTTAAAGCTTCTGAGCCACTAGTTAAAAATCGTTCTCGATAAATTTTACCATAAGTGGTTAAATCATATAATGACACTGAACCCAATTTTCCTTCAACTGTTTTCATTTGATCATATTTAGAAACAACAAAAAATGCATTTGAAACATTTGCTTTAGCCAAATCAGAATCATTTCGAACTAATGTTAAATTCAACGAACGAACTGTAATTTCTAGTTCTGTATTACCTCTTGATGGTTCTAAAATTTTACAAAAAAATAATAACATTTTTTTAGGAAATTTAAATATAAATTTAATTTACCTTTAATAATTGGTTGTTCGTCAGCTTTAAAACTATCAACTTCATCATCCGAAAATAATCCAAAGAAATCTAATAATAAAAACCATCTTTCTACAGAAATAATTAAACTTAAACAATTAAAATCAATTGAACTTCTTTGTAACATTGATTTATAACGTGTTTTAAATTGTGGACAATCTGGATTAACTAAGAGTGCGGAATATATTACTAAATTATCTTCAATACATTTTGGTTGTGGTGATGGTGGTGGTGTTTCTGGATATAAAGAACTTTGTATATTTAAACGGCTAGGTCTTCGTTGTTGTGATTGTTGTTGTTGATGATAATTTGGTGTTGATGTTTGTGTTGTGCCACATCCAATATTACCATGATATCTTGAATGTCTTTCAAATCCTGCACTAAATTCTAAATTCTCTGGCAAAGAACCAGTTAAAAGATTACTATCATTAAATTGAAATTTAACTAAATCTGGACATGATGAAGACAATCCACTATTACCATTACGATCTGTTTTATTATCTTCTGGTGATGATATAACCATTTGACGATATTTTGAATCAATTGGACATAGTAAATCTTCCATTAAAATTGATCGTAGTGATACTTGTATATTTGTTTCAAAATCATTATTTTGATCAAATTGTACACTAAATTCACGAAATGTTATTTCAATTAATGGATTATCATGTTCATTTTTTAATCGTATTACAAAAATTGGTAACGTAAATGATATTTTTGGTTTTAAATTGTTTGATTTTTCATTTTCAACTTGTGCAAATGTAAACTTTTCATTAATTCGTTGTAGTTCAATATCAAATGGGGATGCAGTGGCTTCTGGTAGTTCATCATTAATATTAAATTGTATTAAATCACCAGAAATATTAATAGGATTTTGAACTTCAGTTGGAGGTCGCACTAAATCTGCTGGTACTTTAAAAATATTATCAATTGTATCCAATAATTGTTCATATTGTTTTCGTGATAATGAAATTTGTAATGTTTGTGTAACACTAGCTTCAACCTGAAACAAAATTAAATATATATTTTTCGCAATGTAGTTTTTTACTAACTTACATAAATATTATTATCTAAACTCAATTCCGGTGAAAACATATTACCACCATCAACATATTTACTTATTTCTAAACGTATTGCAGTATCATGAAGTATTGCTACAGCATCTGATTGACATGAATAAAATTCTTCAGCACGAGGTAATGCTGATAACCGAAAACCTTTCCGATTACCAGTATCCAATGAAAATAAATTCATATTTTTTACATCAATTGTATAAACTTCACATGTTGTTAAATTTATTCCAGATTCGCTTTGTAAAAATTCAGTACTTTTATTATTTACTTGTGTAGTTCTTTCTTCCTCATCAATAGTAAAAATATCTTGTTGTTCAGAATTTTGTCGTAACAATTGCGGTGGTGATGGTACTGTTTGTTGATGATTACTAATAATTATTTTACCTAAATGTGCAACTAAAACTTGTGAACTACAACTGGAACGTGGTACCACTAGAACTGGTGTTTCTAGTAAAATGTCCAATCTAAAATAAAAATATTGTATAAAATATTATGTAATATCAATTTCTTTAACTTACTTGATTGTAACTTTCTTTAAAGTTTTCTGTTTACCACGTCGTGGACTATCAAATTTGGTATTAAATTTTTTACTTTGGGTAACTTTTGAATCCGATTGATTAGTATTTTCTTCTTCGGAATTACTATTGATTGGTTGGACTAATTCATAGGCCATGTCAGTTGCCTTCTCCCTTATAGATTTGGCGAAATTTCTGTGAAATATCAAAAAATATTAAAACCAAAATACATCCTTTAGATTCTTTTAACTTCATTGGACAATTTTTGTTAATATATATAAATAAATCAAAATATAAATCAATCAATTTATAAGCAAACTTACTTCAAATAATGTTTAAATTCTGTGGCACACCAATTAAGTTCCTGCATAAATCTAGCACAATGTGTATACCAAACCGAACCCATACGTATTTGAATACTAACCGTTGCTGTTATATCTCGAGTTATTTTAAATGATAATGCTTGTATTTGTTTTAAATCTTTATCTTTGTTCAGTTGTTGATTACTATTACTGCCATAAATTTCCTGTGTTAATGAACTTAAAAGATCTTGTGTTTGAGATAGTTCTTGTGGTGGTTCTGTTAATGGATCTTTACCCACCGACACAATACGTTGATGATTAACACCTTCTGGTGTTAAATCTAATATTTGTAAACCACCTAAAGAACCTTTTACAGATATTTCTTGACCTGATGCTAAAACGGCATGAATTTTTGCTCCACTCATTGTAAATGTACCAACTTTTCGGCCAACTAAAAATGTATCACGCATTAAAGCTCTTAGAACAAGAACATTTAAACGATGAAAATCAAATGTAATTTCTGTTCGTACAGTATTATTCGATGTTGTATTTGGTGGGATAGTACTAGTTTCTTGTTTTTGTAATTTAGGTCGTTGTTGCTGTTGTTTCTTTAAATTTTTAAGATTTTGTTTTTTCGATGGGAAAACTCGATTTACAAATCCAATTAATTCAACTATTGTTTCTTGATTTGCTAAAATAATATGTATATTGATTAAGCTTAACTTTATTTATTTTTGTCAATGTTTTTACCTATAATATCTAAGTTATTAAAATTAATATTTGCTATTTGTAATTTTTGTGAAGTTCCTTCTGGTTGTATAAAATTCATTTCCATTGTTATTAATGCATCTAAATCACCAAATTGGGACCAAGTGGCTGAATTAGCTTTTTATTGTTTAAATTTATATTTAACAAAAAAAGAAATTCAATAGGAAAATATAGACCCAAAACAACAAAACAAAGCGTATTATAAAAACGTCATAAATTAATTTACAAGCGTAAATAAATAAATATAATAAATAAATAAACGGATGTTATATGTGTGTGTGACGGTGTTGTGGAAAAATTATATATGAAATGAAAAAAAGAAGAAACAAAAAATAAAATTAAAATTTTAAATAAAATTTAACTAGCAAAAATAATTTCCTAAAAGACAACATTAAATACCTCTTTGCAGTGAGCTTATAGCTTTTGTTATAGTTTGTGGGCTTGTAGGTCTTCTATCTAACATTGGATCTGGTGAGGCAGGTGACATTGGTGAGCAAGGTTCACTTTGTTTAAGGCTACCAGAAACACTGTCCATTCTAAATTAAAAAAATTTAATTGGATTTTTTTTTAAATATTTAATTCAAAAATTTACCCGACATGACGATGACTTGCTACCAAAAGTTCAAAATCTTGTCCAAATGATTGTATCGCATCAACTAATAAAAGTCCATGTACTGATAATGATACATTTGTTTCTTTAGCTGCTAATTTACTTAAGCCAGCTCTAACCCCGGTCACTTGTAATTCAGCAATACTTCGACCTCTTGATTGCACTTCCAATGACAATTGATCAATAGCAAATTGTAATACAATTAAACTAGACTGTTCTCGAATACTTGTATCCTCTTCATTATTATATGATGAAATATTTGGATTTATAGAATTATTAAAAAATTCTACATGATTGTCATCAGAATTTATTAAATTATCACTATTTGTATTGGTCGAAATATTTGTTGTACTATTATTTTTATCTGATATAATATTTAAAATTTCTGTTATTGCTGAAATTTTATGTTCACTAACATGCGCTATTAATTTTGGTAATGTTCCGAATAGTGTAATCGATGGATATTCTGGATCAAGAGTATGAATAATTCTACGTTCTAATTGTAATGAAATACTGAAACGATCAAGAACATGTAATGCTGATGAACCTTTTGAACTAGCAAAACTCCAACGTTCTTTACATTTACATACTAATACTTGTAAATCAGTCAAATCAATTGTATATTTATCGTAAATTTTATCATGAAAAGCATTCTCTAAACCAGTATTTTCATTTATAACTAATTCTGGATCAATATCTAAATTTGAACATATTGTTGGTGAATTACTTAAACTTGTTTGTGAACCAGGTGGTGTTGAACATGGGGTCATAAATGCATCTTCATCTTCACTATCTTTATGATTTAGTTTTGTTGTTATTGATGTATCTGGTGAAAAAGCATTATTATCGCCTCCACTTTTTGTTGTTGGACGAATTTTATCTTGACTACAATTTTTTAATAACTTGAACCGTCCAAAATCAACAATTACAATTGTTGTATTTTTATTACAGAAATTTTCTACAAATAATATTTGTGGTGCTGAAACATCAATTTCCAGTGACCATGTCTTTCGTTGTCCCTTAAAAAAATTCAAATTAAAAAAATCCATGCCGAAATTTTGGTTTAATAAAATATTTTTGTGTCTGTACTTTGTTAAAAATTGATTTTAATTGAAATACCCAAATGTTTGACTAGTTATATAATTACCATTTCTCCTTCCAGCATATTTTTCCAATTTTTAATTAATCGCATTTTTGTACTATATTTCATTTCTTCTAATTTTTCTTTGGCATTAGCGGTTTGTAGTGGTGTCAAAAAGAAATTTATTAACCATTTAATTGCACCAACATTATAAACTACATCTAAGGATTTTGTTTTAATTGCCAACCGATAATCAGTATTAAACGTTAATGGTTTTCGTTCGTATTGTAATTGAAACCATGGTTCTATATTACTAATTGATGTTGTCGTTGCTGTTATTCCTATATCTTTTTTTGGTGTTGGTGCAGTGGATGCTGTTTTTTGAAATCTTGAAAATGTACTCATCTCTTCTTTATTTTGTGGCTTTATTAATTCGGGAAATTCAGTATTTTTTGTTAATAAATCACGAACAGATACAGAACCTAATGATAATCCAATTAAATGTGAACTAGATCTTGGTCGACTTTCAATATTTAATTTTAAATTATCAAAATGCATTTCAATCATTTGTACTTGTAAACCGGTTATAAGATCTTCGCTACAAATATTTAATTGTCCACTAATTAGTGAAAAATCAAATTTCCCAAAAACAGCATCACGTTTCATCCAAGAATTCTTTTCAATTGTATTTGCATCATCTAATGCATTTAATATTTCATCTTCAAGTGTTCGATCTTCAGGATTTTCTGTTGGTGTTGATAATATTTCAGTTGTTGTGGGCGATGTAGCTGTTGTACTACCATACCACCCTCCCCAACTTGGAAACCATTGAAATAACATACTACGACTTTGATTTGCAGCTTGTAAATCTTTAATATTATTTGTATTTGGTGTATATGCAAAACATATTTCTCGTAATAGTTTCAATTCATCAAAATCACGTAATTTTTCTACGTCCATTTTAAATTGTTTATCTTCAGGCGACAAATTTTCATTTGGATTAATTAATAGTTTTGTATAAATTTTTATATATCGCAAATTTTCCCCACATTTTTTAAATTTATCTTCAACAGTTTCATGCAATGTGGAATAACCATGACATTTAGCTGCATATATCCACCATTGTCGTGCATTATTTTTAACTGAACCTGAAGGACGTATTAAGCGATATGTATGAAGTTTACCAATAGTTTCTAGTCCGCGTAGACATTCGTTTATTTGCGAATATTGAAACTAGATTTAAAGAAAAATGTACCATAAATAAAAAATCCTATAATTCTTTTGAGCACACTTACATCTGTTAATGATAAATGTATTTGATTTACAATAACGTCACATGACAATCTAGGACGACTTCTAGTTCTTAATGGTGTTTCACTGCGATCTTGTTTAAAATGTGCCTGAGCACTAATTGGTTGTATTACATAACGATGTTGTTTATCACTACACGCAATCTGAACAGCAGCCTGAAAATAAAAAAAGAATTTTTCATTATTAAAAAAAAATGTTGACATATAATTTTTCGTAAATATTTACCGCCAAATCATTAGCCGCACAATTACCAAAAGTGGTATCATTTGTTAAGCGATCCCAATAAAATGCAAATGAATGTAACTCAACTAATTTAAATGATGCTGAATTCTGATTCCATGCTGAATTAAAACCAGGTATCCAATTTGAATCACAACTTTGTGCTGATAATGATTCAATTGTAATACCACATGCAAAACGATTATTTTGAATTGTTATTGAGTCTTCATATCTTATATGTACATCATTAATTTTTAATTGTAAATTTTCAATAATATTTGTAGCTAAACTACTGCCATAACTTAACCATCCTGAATATGAACTAGCATAATAATTATTTTCTAAATTATTGGCTTCATTTTGTGCACGATATTTAGCTTCAATATCATCTAAACGTAATAATTTATATTCTAAATTACATTGTTTTTCATTATCTTCATCCCAATCTTGTAAATTTTTTGGACCAATTACAATATATAAACGTTCAATAATAATACACCATGGTGCTGTACGAAATGAACGTACCGGTACTTGTAATTTTATTTTGCCAACACTACCGCTAAGAATTTGCAATGGTAAACCTAGGCCTTGTAAAGCATTTTTCCTTAATGGTACATTTTCTAATTCAACTTCACCTAAAAAAAATTAAATACAATAGAATTATTAAAAAAATAAAAAAAGCTTGTAGAAAAAGGTGAATGAAACTTAGATGACAGATGACGACATTAAATTACAATTTAACATGACAATTTTTTCTATTGAATTTTAGACGCAAAATAAATATATAAAAATTGTAAAAATAAGAGAAATTTTTTTCTTGGCAGTGATTTAATTTGTTATGATTTATTCGCAAGTTTTTGTCTAGACATATTTTAAATCTGCATCATACAAATACAAAAACCAGAATTAATTAAACACGAAAATATTGTGTTGTGTTATGTAATTTTTTTTTTACAAATTGTATAGAAAAGGGGTTTTTTTTACTAACCTGATAAAAGGGCCACTGATAATTGTTGCGGGTTAAAATTTTCTAAATATTTTCCTAAATACGTGTTTAGCACCCATGATATGAGTTCACGTAACATTGTTGTTTTAATAGGAAATTTTGCTTTTTAAACTAAATCAATATGTATATAAAATTTTCTATTTTTTTTATTAAACTTTCACCACAATTTTTCGAGTTCATTTAATTTTTAAAATTATTTTAATATATTTTTTAATGTCTTTGGTTATTTATTGATACATAAAAAAAATTATTGCAAAATTTTTGTTATTGCTTTCACACGAAAAACGGCAAATTATTTAATTACATTTCTTTTCTATGTACAATTTGCGATTTACATTTTTTATTGTCGCAATCGGTCAATTTTTATGAAATAATTTTTTTTTTTGACAAATCAGCTGTTTTTATTTGTGTGTAGTAAATTTACTTAAATTTTAATTGTAGTTAATCTACTACAAAGCTGATTTACAGGATCAATTTTTCGTACGATATATAGGTGTTTTCTTTTATTCATTCTCCAGGAGAAATAGAAGATATAGAATATCCATAGAATAATGTAGAATAAAAGAACCCAGAATAAACAGAAAAGATTTATATATGAACAAATTATTTATAGCAATAAATTTTTATTTTCCAAATTTACTAATTTTCCGTTTTCCCAATTTTGTATTAGATTTTCCAACAAAAAGTATTATATAAAATGATAATCTTGTTTAAAAATAAAACACAATTTACATTACAATATTTCTAAAAATACTCACATTATTGTTAGGAAAATTGCGTTTCGTTCATGTAAAACAAAATTTTTTGAAGTTAAATTTTTTAACATAAAATCATATGAGAAATAAATAGTAGTAAGAAATTTGACCGTGTGAAACGGCTTGATGGCAGAATTGTTGGTAATCTACTACTTTTATAGAACTAACTTTCTTCAGGGATGAAATTATGATAACGGTATCGATGACGAAAAGAAAAACAAACCTTCGATTAATTTTTTAACTGGAACAAATATTAACTGATTACATTAATTGTCTAATCCTGCCCATACACTGAGCAATTTGGTTGCGCAACTGGTTGCACGACGGTTGCCCAACCACGCCGATAAATATCTAAATTTTTTGATATTTTTGCAACCGATTTGGCAACCATCAAAATGGTTGCACAACCGTTCCACAAACTAAGCAACTTACCATAGTTAGCAACCAGTTGCGCACCCAAATTGCTCAGTGTATGGGCAGCATAAGGTACGTACGATTCTTGTTGTATGCATAAAAAATGTAAAAGTTTTGGAACTCTCCAACAGATGGTAGTAGATTTAACCAAAATATAGCAATAGAGTTAACGTTTAAACATAAATTATTATTGCATCGGCATGTCATTGCAACTTGCACTTGCAATTGCAACAAAAAAAAAAGATTAATAACTAGTATTTGAAGTACATTATTTTTTTTATAAAAATAATGTAGTATTTTTTTTGTATAAAATGTAATAATATAATAATTAGTGAAATTAGTTACTTAAACAAAAACAAGTTGTTTAAAATAAGTGAATGAAGGATTTCGAGACATGTCAAGGCAATGACGCCTATTTTTGGCGGCGCAGCTGATTCTGATAAAATATCAAAATATAACCAACTATAAAACATAATGATAATTATGCTTATTATAAAGTAAAATTTACTCATTTAACTTCAATGTTATGCAGTTTACATTTTTTGGTATGTACATAAATATGTATATAAAAATTAAAAACAGTTTTTTGATATTAATATATTTTTTCAACATAATATATAAATTATTTATAAAAAAGGATATTGCAAACACCACAAAAATTACATTGTATAATAGAAACAAATTCAATATGTAAAAAACAGTTATATTATATTTTATAGCTTAATATAAAATTGGTCTTTGGGGCATACATAAATTATAATATGATTTTTTGTCCCAAAAATCTGTACCTTTCCAACCACACCAACCTTTGCTTTGTATAACATTTAAATCATCTGCTTCTGTAAAATGTGGATCTAAAATTAAAAATTTTATATCACCAGTTTCATTATTAAAATCAACACCAATTATTGTATGAGCCAATACACCACCACCAATCATAATTGGAGTTCCTTGTGATTCAAAATGCATTGCTAACTCAGAACCATTATTAGCTAAATCACGACCTGAATTGCAATGTAAAATTCTCGAACTAACACCCAAAAATCCTTCTAAACACATACTAACTTCAGTTGAACCAATCCATTGTTTTGAACCAATAAAATTTGTTGCCTTATCACCAATTTTCACTAAATATTTTTGTATTTCTAAATGTGTGGGTATTTCAGAATCTGTATAACCTTGCAATTTAAACCAACTGCATAATGTTTGTAGCGAACGATAAGCACAACCCCAACCATTATCATTAAATTCTTGTTGCATATAATGATAATAACTATAATGTCCTTTTACTAAATATTGTCGACCATCTATAACACCCGACGGACGTAATCCAATATGAGTATTTAATAATGGTGATTTCGGTGGTAAATCATCTTTAAATGGAAATTTATTTGCACGACGAAAATATGGTTTTATTATTGGTAAACCAAAATGGTGATGTAATTTTTTACGTTTTAATTGTAAATTTTGATTATCTTCTGGTATATTTTCCATATATGAAACAGTTATAAAATGTCCAAATTCTAATGGTAAAAAATGATATATAATTGGTTTACTTAATTGTACTGTTTTTTCATTATTATCATCATTATTTTTTATGACTCCATAATGTTGGATTAATGTTTGTTCAATTAATCTTAACGAACGACAAATACTTTCAATTAAAATACTATAAAGTCCATTAAATTTTGTGTAACGATATAATATTGCCATTGAATCTATTTCTAATGGTATTGAAATTTTATTCTCAGTACGATTTATTTGCATTAAAAATGCTGGTGTAATTTTATCTTGATTGATTTCTTTTGTTTTATTTTTTAATACATTAATATTCATAATTTCATAATGATTTAAGATTTCCATATTTTGATTTGATTTATTTGTGTTCTTTTTATTATTTTGTACTGGTTTCTGTAGTTTATTATTTTTTGATGTTTCTTTTAAAATTGTCATAATATCGGAAATTGTCATATCTTGGTTTGTTTGTTCTTGTTGTATTAATGCATTTTCGCCACCACCAGTTAAATAAGTTTTTGTATTTTTTACATGAAATGCTAAACTACCATATGCTAAATTTTTTCTTAATTGTTGCATATTGATTTTAATTGCATCAGGAGTTTCTTCCGTAAATAAATTAAAATTACAACGTAATCGTGAAAAATAAAAATTTGAATATAATTCTTGTTCATCCATTATTTCATATGATAAACTTTCTAATTTTCCATGCATAAATATATATGTTTTTAAATCAACTAATGTTCCTAATTGACATTGTAATAATATTGGATTATCAGTAATATCAATATCTTGTAATATTTCTTTTAAATGTGCTTCAGAATCTGTACAATCACCAAATTTAACTAAACCACATAAATCAACATCAGCTGGAAATTTATGTTGAATTTGTTTATAATTTAATTGGCCAATAGTCGATTCAATGTTAAAACCAAGTAATAATAATGTATGATCGCCATAAAATACACCAAATAAACAACCACTGCATTGTTGTTTAATTTTCTCCAAACGCTTAAAAAGATAATTATATATTTAAATAGTTTTATAATTATATATTTAAATAGTTTTTTAATTTTTTTTTTATTACTTACTTTTAACAAAAACGAAGATATTTTTAATTTTGGAAACATTATATTTTTATGAAAATCTTGTGGACGTGGTGCTGATGATGTTTAAAGAAAAAGAATTTTCCTGTTTTTATTTTGTTTTGATTGGTTAAAATTGTCAAATGTCACTTTGTAATTTTGACAATTTGTTGCCTTCTATTGATTGCTATGCCATCTACTGTCCATTCTGATTTTAAAAAAACAAAAATATTCATAAATCAACACAGACGACCACCAAACTCCACACAGAAAAAAAAATCGACATGGACGCGTAAAAATGTCGTCTGAATTAAAAATAAAACAAATTTTTTTAATCGATTAAACTAAAATAAGAAATTTAATTATTTTCTTATAAAATAATTTATTTAATTAAAATTAATTTAAGGTTTTAAATAAAGTTGTAACTATTTTAATGTGTTAAAAAATCGTACGAAAAGTTTACAAAGTTCAGTGATTTTCTTTTTTTTTTTTTTTTGTTTGAAGACGGTATAAGAAAAATCGAAATAAAAATTATACATTGACAATTTTTTTAAGGACAATCGAGATTTGTACACGTTTTTCATTATCCTTTTTAATGTTTTAATTCATTTTTTTATTTAAAATTTTTATTTCGGATAATTTATATATGATAAATATGAAAAGGAAATTTTTGACTTTATTTATTTAAATATTTAACTTGTTTAAGGCCATATTAATTTTTACATTATTTCGTGTTTTTTTTTAAGTCGAAAAGGATATTTTTTTTATGTGTATTCCATTTCTTTTATCTTGTAAATATTAAAAAAAATACTTAATTTATTCGTACAAAAAAAATATGGAGTTAATTTTCATTTATAGTTTTTGCGAATAACTAAAAAAATATTTCAACAAAAATTAAGGGTGATTTTACCATTTTTTGATTATACAATAAAAATAGTGTTTGTGTGTTTATATTTTTATTATTTGTATATATGTATGGATATTTAATAGAACAATACAACGCCTACACGAAGTTAAGTGGCCAAATAAATTAAAAAGTTTTTTTCGAATTTCCTTATTTTTTTTTTTTTTTGATTATATTTTTTTTTATTCACAACACAAAAAAAAAGAAACCGAAAAACTAAAACTTTTTCCATCAATGTTTTTTATAAAATGGAAAATAATTTATTAGTTTTATGTATGCTGATGATATTTTCATCAACAATAAAAGTTTATGGTTTGTATAGTAAAAAAAAATACTTAAATTATAATTTCTCCAAAAAAAACTAAAACTTTATTATATTTTTATTTATTTTTAGCTCAACAAAGACCGAAAATTGTCGAACATCCAGCAGATGCGATTGCTGCTATTGAAGAACCATTAACATTAAATTGTAAAGCAACTGGACGACCAATACCAGAAATAAGCTGGTATCATAATGGTACACCACTTGTATTATCTGAAAGACGTGTTATTTTACCCGAAGGATCATTATTCTTTTTAAGGTAAATATAATTAATAGTAAATTTCACTTAATTGAGTGAAATTTAATGTTAATATAATTAATAGTAAACCTTAACTTTTTAAGGTAAATACAATTAATAGTAAATTTCACTTAATTTTGTGATTTAGTGGAAAAATTGAATTTTCTTCGCTTAAGAAAAAACTATATTTATAAACTCAAAATTACTTTTTGAATAAAAAAATTGATATTTTTTTAAAAAAAATATTTTGTTAAAAATAATTTTATATTTTATATGACTTTATATTTATATAATTATATCATTTTAGGGTAATGCAAAAAAAGCGTGGAGAAAAAGATGCTGGAATTTATTGGTGTGAAGCTAAAAGTTCAGCTGGAATTGCTGTTAGTAAAAATGCAACATTACAAATTGCATGTAAGTTTTTGATATAAAGTTATTTTTGTCTGAAAAGCTTAGATTTCCGATATTCTCAAATTACACTTTTCAAAGTACCAATGTATTTATTATTCAAAAGTGTAGTAGCAATACTATAATATATATTTTTTCACATGTATTAATTATTTTTAAATTTATTTGATCTATTATCCTATCAGTTATTAAAGATGATTTTCGATCAGTGCCAAAAGATACAGTTGCCTTGTTTGGTGGTCCTGTGATTATGAATTGTACACCACCACGAGGATTGCCTGAACCATCAGTGCTATGGTACAAAGATGGAAAATTATTAGATTTAGGAAAACGGTATAAACAAATCAATTTCATTTTTTAATAAATTTTTTAACGAATTCTTATTTTATTATAGAATATCAATGATTGAAGAAGGTAGTATTATGATATCAGAAGTTCAATCTAGTGATGCTGGTCGTTATGAATGTTCTGCACAAAATATGGCTGGTAGTAAATCAGCACCATCAGCTACTCTAAAAGTTTTAACACCGCCAATGCTTGTACGTGGACCACAAGATACGGAAGTAATTGAAGGTGAAGGTTTAGATATACCGTGCGAAATAAAAGGTGATCCAAAACCAATTGTATCTTGGTATCGTGAATCTGGGCAATTACCAGAAGGTAGATCACGTACATTACTTGATTATACTTTAAGGATTGAAGATGCACGAGCTGAAGATCAAGGACAGTATACTTGTAAAGGTTTTAATGAAGGCGGAAATGTTTCAGTTTCGATTCGTCTGAGTGTTTATGGTATACAGAAATATATTTATGCTAAAATTAGATTTACTCAATTGTTAAATTTTCAACAGCTACGCCGCAATTTATTGAAGCACCATCAGATGCTGATGCTCAAATTGGTGAAACTATAAAACTGCCTTGTCGAGCATCAGGGAGACCAAAAACTGTAATCATTTGGGATAAAATTACCTCTTCTGAGAGTATAAAACTAAAAGAAAATTATTCACAAATGCTTCGAGAAGAGAAACAACATCAAGAAATTTTAGCGAAAGCCAAAATTATGAGTTTTCGTCCAAAAAAACGGAGTGTCCTACTGCCGAGCGAAGAAGATGATAAAAATGATGATTTGTTGGATGATGAAATTGATAATTTATTTAGTGAACTACCAGCAACAGCAAATAATTTAGATTTTACATCATCACCTTCACCACCTGATGTGCCACATTACGAAGTTGGTGAAAATGGAGATTTGATATTATTAGATGTAACGAAAACTGATGAAGTAAATAAGAAAACTTTAATTTTTTTAAACTATTATTTTAAAAAAAATAATGTATTATATTCTTTAAGGGCTGGTATGCGTGTACAGCAGTAAACGAAGCTGGTAGTGTTTCGAAAAAAGTGTATCTTCATGTCAAAGATGGAACTGAAACAACAGATAGTGAATTTATTATCCCAGATCCGCCAGGTAGTCGTTGGGGTAGTCCGCAAACAATTCTTATAACAACAATAACGCCACATTCATTTAATACATTGGATGTATCATGGGCTGTAACGCAACAAAATTTATTTACTGGCAAATCAATAACAATTTATTATCGCCCTGTAATATCTAAAGCACATAATTATGCTTGTGTTCTATCAAAAGAATATTTATCAGCCACAACATCTGTAGATAATAAAGCGCATCGTTTAAAAGAATTAAAACCGTTTACAGTTTATGAAATTTTTGCTACAGTACCAAAAGGTTTAGGTGGTTCAATATCGAATTTACGAAAAGGTAAAACTTTAGATGGTGCACCTTCAGCGCCACCAACTGATGTTCGTGTTGGTGTGATAAATAATACAGCAGCGTATGTACGCTGGTCACCACCGCCAGTTGACGAAATTAATGGAGAATTAACTGGTTATAGGGTAAAACCAAAAATAAAACTAATTTTTGTAAATAAATATAAATTCTATTTGTAGATTCAAATAAAATCGAATGTTACCAATAAATTACTTGGGCAAATGCAACTGAATGCTACCACACAATCTGTTGTAATAAATAGTCTTAGCCCAGGAGGACGATATATTGCTAGAGTTGCACCTTTAACAGCCGGTGGTATGGGACCATTTAGTCCACCAGCTGCATTACATATGGATCCGTCATTCATTGCCAGACCACCAAAGTGAGTAGTTTTTACAATGTTTATAAAAGCTTTTTCTACAACAAATAAAACATTGTTTTCTTGAAAACTCACCCATTTTAAATTGTGTTAATATGAATATAAATTTTTACTAAGTTGAAACATATTTATATGTATTTCTAAAAGTTGTATGCACGATTTCAATGTTTATTGTAGAAAAAACTTATAGCAGTTTCCAATTTTAATTTGACAAAGTTTTAAAAATAAAATTTATTGTATAAAAAACACTATTTGTTGTTTGTACGATATCTTTAACAACAGAACTGACCCTACAATGACTTCTTGGAAAGGTTCTTGGATGCCAGGTATTGCCTTAGCTATTCTTGGTATTTGTCTAATAAGCGGTGCAATTTTTGCTGTATTTTGGGCAAAACGTAATAAACGTAATCTTAAAGCTGCTTATCCAGTTAATAATTCGAATTTATTAACAAATTCCAATTTACCTGACAAATCATTCAATACTTTATGGATGAATGATAACGTCACAATAAAACCTACACATTTATCCTCTTTACCCCCTGTCCCATCTGAATATGCTGAAGTAACACATGTTAATTATCCACCAAAATTACCACAAAATCCACCACCCGAACCATATGCAACCGTAACATTACAACGAGGAGTTAGCGGCATGATGACTACACATTCAGATGATAAAAATAATAGTAAGTTTTCACTTAGTCAAAGTTCAAGTGATAATAATGCACCAATACGAATACCAATGAATATTTGTGATATGTTGCCACCACCACCAGATCATCCATATGATAGTTATCATAAACCACAAATGAATAATATGACAATTCGTACAAATCCTGCTGCATTATCACCACAAATATTAAGGAAAGGAGGTAATGGTGGTATTAATCAACAATCACCAATGCAACAACCATCATCAATGTGGGGTACATTACCAGCTATACCACCAGCACCACCAATACCAAATTTTCCACAAAATTGGCAACTTCAACAACGTCATTTACAACAACAACAACAACAACAGCCAAATCATTTAAATCAGAATGGTGGATTAAATGGACCGATAGCAATGTATAATCAACAACCACAACATAATCATCATCATCATCCAAATTTTGTTGTAGGTCAATCAAATAATTTAGTTTATCCAACTGAAAATGATTATGAATCTGGTTCAATATTATATGAACAATTTTGTCGTGATAATGAAGCATCTTATTTTACTGGTAGCGGTGAACCAACAGAAGAATATTATCGTAATGTAAATATGGAATTTTTTGAAGATCAAGATTTTGAACCATCAACACCACCACCGCCATGTCCGCCAGATTCATCATCATATAATAAAGGTAATAGTAATTTAAGGTTATTGGTTAATACAAAAAATATTAATAATAATGGTGGTGTTGGTGGTACACAACAACAACAGCAACAACAAGAGAATTTCTTAAGTCAAAAAAGAATGTTCAGAAATGCATCACAACATCATAATAGTCGTGATTCATCGTGTGATCGTAACAATACAAGAACTGGTAGTTCAGACGATAGTGAATCAGATGCAGCTGATTCAAGATGGGTTACAAGATCACGACGTTCAAGATCACGATCAAAAAGTAACGAGAGACGTTTTAGAGAACAATAGAATTACGCTATTAATGTGTAAATAAAAAAATTATTAATTTTTTTATTTTTTTTGTTACACCAAAGATATTGACGAACAAGAAAACAAAAATGGAATCGTTTTATAATAATCAAAAAATGGATTTAAAACAAAACAAAAAAAAAAAGTTATTTATATATCATTAATGCCATTAATATTTAAGGAAATTTATATATATATATATATATATATATTTAAAGAAAAACAAAATTTGTAGGAGTTTTTTCTAGTTTTAAATTTTTTTAAATATAATTCGTAGGTTAATATGTCTCTCCACTTAGAAAGCTTCAATTTGAAACATGAATGGTTATAACGTTCTCTTGGTTTGAGAAATATTGATTTTTTTTTTTACCAAATTTTGAAATATTTTTATTTTTTTATATCCATTCACCCTCGTAAAAGAACAAACAAAACATAAATAGAATTTCGTCTTTTGGACATTCAAAATTAATATAATCATAATAAATTTGTATTCGAAAATATCAAAAATTCTAATTTAATTATTAAGTGCTTTAACAATAATACTCAAAAAAAAAAAAAAATACAAAACAAAAAAGGTTTTTTAATAAAATTAAATTATTTATTCGTATAAAAAATATAATTTCAATCGGAAAATTTATAAATAATTGCGCGTAAAATAATTTTAAGTTTTCCATTTTGAAATTGACAAATAAATTATTTTAGAATCCATTTAAATAAAAAAAAAAGAAATTTCTAAATAACTGAAAGGATAAACATTCACAACCAAATAAAAACATTAAACACTAAATAGTCATTTTAAATTATTAAATATACTAAAAACAATAAAAGAATTATATATATTTATTACGAAAAAAAATATTAGATATATACAAATAAATTGATTTAAGAAATTATGTAATAATTCCATAGAATATTCCCCAAAATTTTGTATATAAAACCAAAAACCATTAAACAAGTAATTTGCATTACAGCCCAAAAATTAAGTAAATCATCAATAATTTTATTATCCTTTAATATTTTTTCGTGAATTATTTTGTAAAAGTGATCAAAATTTTGAATTATGTATTTTTAATAGTGAAACTTTTACAAATTAATTTATAAAATATATAGAAAAATACAAAACAAAACTAAAAAAAAATAAAAATTTATAAAATTACAAGTTTTTCGAATGTGATATAACATACTACTCATAATATTAATAAATTTAATAAAAAAAAAAACCATTGTTAAATACATAAATTAAAGTAAAATATTTATTCATTTTTAAAAACATAAATTGCATTAAGTATCAAATAAAAAAAAACCTATAAAAAATAATCTTCACAATTTTGATGGAAAATCTAAGAATTTAGAAGAAGAAAGCTCAATAAAATGTAATATTGATCGTTTAAGAAAATATTGAACTTTCAAAAATATTAATTTTTTATGTAATACATAATATCAGTTTCTTCTAAGATTCTTTAAACCAATAACTCAAAATAAATCCCAAAAAAAAAAATTATTAATAATTCTTCTTGCGTACTATAAATAAAACTTTGTAAAACCAAATTTCATTTCATATAGCAACCAAAACACAAATCAAAACAAAAAAAAAAACTTAAGCTAAAAAACCAAGCCAAATAGTGCCATATATATTATATACAAAAAAAAACATAATTTAACATTAAAAAAATTGATTATAATTAATAATAATTAAAAAAAAAAAAACGGACAAAAATAAATTTTTAATAAAACATAAAAAAAGTTGCATACAATAATAAATAAATAATAAAACAACTCATTAACAAAATATAAAAAAAAATTTTACAATTATGAATACACCCAACTCTTTTTTTACACGGTAGATACGTTCGAACTAAAATCGTGTAAAAAAAGACATGCTAACCATACTAAAATTGAGGATGTGTTCAACTATTGTAAAAAACCGTGTAAAATAGAAAAATTAACCATAAGTTGCTCTAAAAAACCGTGTAAAAAAAGAATAAATATTTAAAACATAATTATTCCACGAACTGAACACAACAATAAAATTTAAATAGAAAATGCGACTTCAGTTTCTTGATTATATGTACATCATATAATAAAATTTGGGTATTCTCCGAGTAGTACATAAAAAAAATTAATAAGAATTTTTTTTTTTTTGGAAATCGTGTTAAACCAAACATTTCGTATAAAAAAAGAAGATTTGTTATTTTTTTGTGGATCGTGTTGTTTCAAAATCGTGTAAAAAAAGACCGTGTAAAAAAAGAGTTGGGTGTAAAATCAAGTAAATTTATAATTCAAATATAGCTTCTGTTAGATTTTTATTATTCGCTTAAAAATAATTAGAGATAAATATAAAAAATCACCAAACAACATTTATCATAATAATATAAAAAAAAAAAACGTAAAAGATAAGCAATTAAAAAAAAAACTGAAATATTAAATTTAATTCTTTGCAATATATATTATTATATACAATATATTTAAAAAAAAAAAAATATAGTAATTTATTTATATACCAACATTACAAATTTAAATAGTAATATTATATTAATTAATGAAAACTGCGTGCATTTAATAACATTAAAAAAAAAAATTAAATAAGTTTTTTATTTTATAATTTTTTTTTTTCGTTCCTGTCGTGACATATATTTTTATTTAAATAAGAATTAAATAAAATTTAATATTTATATATTGAAAAAAATTTTTGCATTTAAAATTATATATTCCTCATTGCGCTATATATAAACTTAGTAATTAGTATTATTATTATCAAATTTTATTAATTACCATAGAAATAAAAAAAAAAAGGTAAAAAAAAAAAATTAGAAATAAATTTAATTAACATTAATGAAGATAACGCCATCTAGTGCCGTAATTAATTACGTGTAAACACCACACACATAAAATACATATATACACACACAGAAACAAACACACATCATAAGACACAAGGCATATACATAATATACATATTTGAATTGATATTGTGTTGAAAATAATTTGAAATTTTTGTTATTTAATGAAAAAAAAATATTTATAGAAAACACAAAATTAAATAATTAACACTTTATTTACAATGAAATGTCAATTATTATATTTAAATGTCAAAACAGTTTATAAAATAGTTAAATCAATAAAACTTCAAATTGTTAAATATGCAAAACCCTATTAATACATAATTTTAATTATCCAATTAAATGTATCACAGAATTAGAAAATTTAACACTCTATAACAATTATCACTATTTTATTACTTTTTTGACAATTAAATAAAACACTGTATTGTCATTCTATGTAAGGTGTTAAATATTTTAAATAAATATGTATTTTTTTTTATAGTAAATATGTTAAATTTAACTAAAAATGTTCAAATTATTAATTGAGCTTCATATTAAAATTAAGTTTAAGCTTTTTGTAATTTTGATTATTTTCGGTTATATAAGAAAGAACGGAAATACTTGAAAAGTTAAGTTAAAAAAATTCCAGTTAAACATAAATTTATAGTTTTCTTTTTCCTTACAAAAATTGACCTTTTTAAAGACTGTTTAATTAAAATATATATTTATTATTAAAAAAAAAATTCATATAAAAATGGCTTCCAATTAACAAACAAAAAAAACATAATAAATAATCATTTAACTTAAATAAAATCATAAAACTAATCAATATAATATATTAAAATTCTTTGTCAAAGGCGCTACGCGTATTCAGTTGTGAAATGTTTAATTTATAATTTCATTAATTTGTTTCCCAATTTTCTTTTAATAACTTGATTTGTTTTTCTAAAAAAAAAAAATTTAGCCTTACTTAAATAATAAATAGATTGTGGTTTTTGATTTAATTCTAAACTAAATTTAATTTAAACAATTTTTATATTCAAAAGCCTTTTTAATAACGCAAAATAACATTAAAAAAAACTTAATAAATTTAATAATTTAATAAAAACAAAAATGTAAAAGTTTAAATAAATAAAAATATCTGAAAAAATACTCAACAAATTAAAGTAATTAAAATTAAAATATCAAATTATTATTATTAAAAAAAAAGAAAATGTACAATTTTTCAAAAAAGAAGAAGAAAAAAAAACACGTTCTAATGTTTTTCTATTATAAACGAAAATCGTAGTTTTTCCCCCCTTTTAAAAAATTAGTTTAAATTAATTTTTAGGTATTTAAAATATTATTAGTAATTAAAATTAAATAATAATGTTTTTTTTTATTGTAAAGTATTATTTTATTAAAAATTATATAATTCAAATTAAAAAAAGAAAATCCTATTTACAAACACACACAACTCACAATTAATTATTATATTAAAGAAAAAAATAATTAAAAAAATTTATTTAAATTATTATATCATTCATTAAATCAAAAAAATGAACAATTTATGTACAAAAATTTAAATTTTTATGTTAAAATTGTTCAACTTTAATAAAAAAAAAAAGATAAAATGAAAACATATCTCTAAGAAAATGGAAAAAATTTATTAATGTAGAAAGTTTAACAAAAAATGTCATATCAAAATTATTTACAAAAATAAAGATTACATGAATCAAGTTTAAGATTGAATCAAAATGGGAATAAAAAATATTCATAAAAAAATTTCCCATTAAAATCTTGTAAAGTCAAAAGTTAGAATTATAAATATATTATATATTAAATACATAAATAATTTTAATTAATAGCATATTTTATAAATATATTTACAAAAATAGGTGTTGAAAATTATTATTTTTGTAAATATATTTATAAATTACACGGTTAATTACTAATTTAGAAATCTGAAGAAGTTGTCAGGACTAATAATTTATTCAATTTAATTTATTTATATATACATTACCATTAAAAAATTCTGATTATTATTCCCATTTTGATTGGATCTTAATATCAAATTATCTGAATTTTGTAAAATTGATAATAAAAATAATTTAATATCTTTTTTTTTTTTTTAAATATAATTTCTATCTTTTTTTTTATTATATAGACTGAATATTTCTTAATTGCGCAATTTTTTAAGTTTTTCACTGCCATGTAATTTTATAAGTATTATTTTATTTATTATTTTTACAATTTTTACATCACATTTTCTCTCTCTAAAAAAAAACTCTAGTCGCATCAAAGAAATATAAATTAAAATTAAAACAAATCTCAAAAAAAACAAAATCATCATTAACTACCTAATAATTCTTTACATAAAATTTACTATAAAAATTAATAATTATATTTAGGTACCAAATACAAAAAAAAATTATAAGAAAAAAATAGAAAGTTCAATAGATGAAAAAAAAAACTATATTTAAATTTATGAAAAATTAATTATTAAATAAATTTAAATTAAAAACACTCATAATATTTGTTGAAACTTAATCTATAAACTCAAAATAATAATTAAAAACATAAAAAAAAAATTTAACGCTTTTCTCATCTTATAAGCCATCTTTTTAGTAGGAACCAAAAAAAAAAAAAACATTAAATAAATAAATGAATAAAAAAAATTTTATGAAATTTTGAAATTTTAATTTATAATTTTTTCTTTATTTTTAAATTTAAGGTACAGAAGACCGATATATACAAAAATATCGAAGAATTTTCAACATAATTTATGATAAAATAATGAAAATTTCAAGAAAGAAAAAAAAATATTCAAATTTTGAAAATTATTAATTTTATAGATAGACATGAAAATGAAAAATGAAGATTGAAAAATTAAGTTTTTAAAGGTAAGAATTTAAATTTTTTAATAGATATTTAAATTGCCCTGAATTCTAAAAATCTAATTTTATTTTATTCTATCTTCTTGATAATACGGTTTACAGTCTTAATATTTCAGTTTACAGTCCATACAAAATCCTCTACATTTTGTTTATTTTGTCTTGCCTAGGTATTTTATAGTACAGCTTTACTAGTTCTACGGCTTAAGTCTTTACAGTTCTAGGGATTAAGTATCGATGATGACAGTTAATAATAATCTAGTGTAACTGTCAATTATCGAATGTCAAAGCTTATACATTAGTTATTTCGCAGGTTCTGGCGCCTCTGAGCTTCCTTTTTACTAAACGCAGTCTACAATTTAACATTTATTGTAATTGGGATCTACTAATTTTATATGGATTCCGAACCATATTCCTTTATAGTCTAGAAACCTTATAATTACAAAAGTTAATGGCTTTTCGTGAGTCATTATAGTTAACAGATGTTCTCAGTCGTTAGTATTTTTCCCAATATCAAAATTCCATTTTACTGTAATTTTATAACTCGCACTCAGTTTACCTGATTAAACTTAGATCAATATCGATGTTGCAGACTGGAAGCAAACATAGTTTCTCCTCCACTATAGCTTGTGGTTTTCTTAGTGGAGTGAAAATTAAGCTTATTAATAATGAATTATTTAGAATAACCAAAGTGTCTGAAATCTTCATTTTGGTATTTCTAAACAATTTGGTATTTCTAAACAAAGACACTTTGGTATTTCTAAACAATTCATTATTAATAAGCTCGGTTCTGTGTTTGTCACCTTATTTATAATATAACAGTTGTATATCACAATGTTTCTACAAAGGACATAATTTTGTTCTAATAAATATATAAATTATAAATAATTTTCCGCTGATAATTATTAGAAAAACTTAATATTTATATTAAAAAATCACGCAAACATTTTCCAAAAAATACTACGCTATTGATTAAAATTTACTATATCGAATGAAATGCTTTGATCAAATCGAATAATTTAAAAATAATTACACTTTATAAATTCTCTTAAGTATATATAAAATAAAAAATTGTTTACTTAATAAACACATAATTCGAAACATACTTGACTTTGAATCCGGTAATTCATAAAATGTTACAGGATGTACAGATCACTTTGGAAAATTTATAAATAATTAAAATCTACGTTTTTTTTTGGAAAATTTCAAGTTTACGTTTTGTTTTCTAATTTTAAAGATATACAAATAATTTTTTTTTTCTTGTGTTTTGACTCCCAGCATGGAAATAAATTCCAAATATATTTTTAAGTAAAATTTTTATTACAAAAATAAAAACGTAGATTGTTTTTAATTACAACAACTTGTTGTCGGTATTGATGACGACAGTTTGATATAAGCCACGTGAAATTTTATTATTTATAAAAAAAAAATATACGCAAAAAAAAATCTGTTAAATTAATTTATTAATTTATAATATAAACGATAATTATTTATATAAAAAACTAAAATTGTTAATTAAATCATGTCTGTCTGAAATAAATCTAAAAATAGGGACCAATTTCTATAAACAACCATAGAAACGTGTAAAGATTAGACTGTAAATAAGTGATTTATATTGAAAATTTTTTAATGTTATCTTATCGTGACGGATTAACGGAACTGTCCTTGAATATCTTATAATTCTCTTATAATTTTTATATTAAAATATATATTTTTTTAAGAATGTCTCTTTGCGTAGGTTTATCAAATGGTTATTATTATTAAATTAAGCGAATATATAAATTTAAAATATTTTATTATGTCTTTAAATTAGTACTGACTCAAAAATGATGTTCTACGTATGTGAAAATTCATGTTAAACAACAAAAAAAAACAATTTTTATTATAATATTAATAATTTTAGATATTAAATGCGTCGTTCAAAAAGATTTAAAGGATTCTAAAAAAAAATATTCATAAAAATTTGATAGAGTGTGAAATTAAATTGCGGAAAATTTAATTTATAGATTTATTTGGAATTTTATGTCTGTGAGTGGAATTTAAAAAAAAATGCCAAATTTAATTTGTCAGATTATTATTGCACATATTTGAAAGAAATTTATATATATAGACAAATTGCAAAATTATTTAGAACCCAACCTTACATCTGCTCTTATTGAAAAACAATAATGATTAATTAATCAGCTAATTTGCTGCCGCAGCAGTTTAGTTTATATGCAACAGATTACAACAACACAAGATCAATCGTTATGTAATCTTCTGAGGGAAGAGTGGGGTTTACACTTAAAGAAACAGCAAATTTAATTTATTTATAGAGAATTTTTCTTTTCTTAAATCTTAATTTTTTCATTCAATTTTCAAATTGTTCAAAAATATTTTCTGTTTAAATCATGAAACTTTCAATTTTCCACCAATAAGACATTTATAAATATTTGTCAGTTGGTTTGTTTTCTTAAAAAAAAATATTTTCAAAAATTTTAATTTATAGTAACAGTTGCAAAACATTCAAAAATAATCAAATTATTCAAATATTTAACATTTTAAAGTCAAATTAAAGATTTGAGTTAAAAAAAATAGAATTTCTATTTATAAAAAAACTGTCTAATATTTGATTAATAGCCCAATAAATCTTTTATATTTCGTCTTAATTTTTTTTATATTAAAAGATATGTTTTTCAAGTTCAAATCAATTTTTATATTTTCTTCCTAAGCAATTACATAAAAAAACACGAAGAAATTTATACATAATTATATAAATTTTATGTTATTTCGGTTAATTAAATTTAATTTATAGTATTTTTATTTTTAACTTTTTTTTTTAAACTTTTATTTCTTTTTTTTTTTTAATTATCTGCAATTTTCTGTGTTGACTTTAAATCCTTATTATGTTAACCACCTTGAAATATTTCCATTACAGAAAATTTCTTTTTATAATAAAATTAAAAAATTATTTAAGAAATTTTTTGGATGTGTCAAGGATTACGATATTGTTTTTTAGGTGGCGATAAACGCATAAAATAGTGATTTTTAAAATTTCTTAATATGACGTTGATTGTTTTGCCCATCAATATTATTCATATCAGCAAAAGTTTCAAAAATATTTACAGTAGACTCTCGATTCATTGTGGGGAAATTATAATAGTATTGTCACAATTACTGGCATAACTTTAGGACTGCATTTGGTTGACGAAGGCTTCTGAGGTGTTTTTGAATTTTACAAATCTTGATGTTATATTTTCCCACTTCATTATTTCCTATTTCCACCCAAGTACAGTGGCAAAAAGGAAGGCGTTTTAGGATATTTTTATAGTAAGGACATAACTCTATGATTACCCAAATTTCTGTAATAATTTCGTAAATATGATCTCTGGAAAAAAATAATGAAATCGTAAAAAAAATCAGAAATTGTTTTGATAGTAGTATCGTTAAAATGGAATCTTAAACTATGCTTTTTATTGAGTAAATTTAAGAATAAACTAAATTAATTTAAAACATTTTGAATATTTGTCTAATGAAAAATATCACTCTGCTTATACGCCGCTTATACTCTACTGTTAAAAACATTAACATTCCCCCAAAAAAAAATTATAAACAAAATTATTATAAATTAAAGAAATTTTATTAATAAGAAATATATTAACACAACATTTAACATGATTGAGGCGGCAGCTAGGCGTTTTCATTTATTAATATAAAACAAATTTACATTTTATTCTATTTTTTTTTTAAATAAAAATATATTTTATTTATATTTTTAAAAACGAGCGAAATCAACAAAATATTTAAAATGTTAACGAAACGAATTAAATTTTGTAATTTATTGTATTAATTTATTTTTTTATCATGTCTTATGCTTCAACAAATCTGTTAGTTAGCCACTTTAAGTTTATGATTTGAAATCACTTTTAAGGTGAATATAAAAATTTATTTTTTGTTGTTTTTTATATTAATTTTTAAATATTTCTTGAAATTTTTATATACTTTATTTCAAATTTATTAGATGTTTTAACAAAAAAAAAATCTAAATTAAATAAAAATAATATTATTTAATTTTGATATTATAAATAAAAATAAAAATTAAATTTTTATATGATTTTGTTCTGATGGATGGAATTTTAATGATCTTTTGACACGAATAAATTGATTTAAAAATACTTTATTTTCTTAAATAAATAAATAAAATTTATTTATTTATTGATAATATAAATTCAGGAGCAGATTTTCAGCTTAAATAGCTTTCAAATAAATTTTATTACTAGATAAAATTTATTTATTTCGAAGAGAAATTTAAATTTAATTTAGGAAATGGTAAAAAGTATATTTGGGACAAAATAATGAATTGGTATTTCATTTATTTTGGATACATGGTCAGACTTATTTGTAGAATCATTTAAATTTCTTTCGAAAATTAATTTTATTTTTGTTTGTTAAACGATGTGCTTAAATTATTTTCATTTCTTCAGATTAATTTTTCCTTTTATTTCGAAATAAAACAAAAATCCTTTTCTAAAAAAAATATTCTATTTTCCTTAAAATACTAGTAAAAATCCTTAAAATTCTAGTAAAATAACATAAATATACTAATCAAATATTTTCATTATTTAATAAATATATGTACAAATATAATTAGTAAAAATATACAATAAATTCTTAGTTTCATTAATACGTTACAGTGAGCGAATGAAACGAAGATCAACAGAATAATTTTTATTATTTTTATATCTGTTTTGCTAGAAATTCCACCACATTTTAAATTGTATAACAAATAATTTTTTCAATTAAAAATAATTAAATTAATTGTATCGTTCCGAATATCCGCATTATTATTTTTAACAACTCTTTTAAAAACTCTTCGAATTCTTACGGATCTGTACAACGTACTCCAAAACTAATTAAATTTTAGATTTTACACAACAATTATAAACAAATTATCGAATTAAAAAAGTTAATCTTCTTCACTATTCCATAAATTTGATGGTATTAAACCTTTTTCCTTTAAATTCATTATTGAACTTGTAATAATTTTTGCTGATGATTTAACAAAACCAGTACCCAAAAGCATTACAATTGGTATGTTTAGTCCGCGGACTTTTGTAAACACCACTTCATCACGCAATACAATTCCCTAAAGCGTAAAAAGAAACACAAAAAATAAAAACAATATATTTTATTTATAAAAATTTTGAAATTCCCACCTGTGGTGATACTGATAATTCTCCTAATGCATCACCTTCGACAATATCTGTTCCCGATATATAAATAACGAAATGTGCTTCAAATTCTTGAAATGCTTTTGTCAAATTTCTGTAAAATAATACCAAAAAATTTACTATAATTTTTTGTAAAAAAATTTTTTAAAACAAAATTTACATTCTTAATTTTCTTAAATAAACTTCATCTTCTGTTTGTGATGGTAATTCAATTTGTCGTGCAATACCCATTTTAGCATGTTCATCTTTTGGATATATTGTATAATTATACATATCTAATATATATACATTTTTAATATCCATAAAATCACGAGCATAACCATTTCCTTGTCTAGCTGATAAATCAATAATCATAACATTTCTAACAGTTGGTTCATTTAATAACATAAATTTTGTTACTAATGATACATCGGCGTATGGTGAAAATGAACCACCATGTTCTGAACTACAATGTGTAAAACCTCCACCTAAATTTATACCCCAACCATAACGTATTGCTAATTTAGCGGCTTTCATTGAACCAGATACTTGAAAACGCATTGGCCGTAAATAATTTGTTTGTATAAAATAATTTGGTACAAAATGAAGAAGTGGTATTTCAGCAATTTTTGATACAGTATCACTTATCTGTATAATGTTAAATTTTATATTAAAAATTAATTAAATTAATTTTTATGGTTCACCTTAAGACTTAATAAGTATTCAAGTGAATGTACTTCTAATAGTTCGTCTTCAGTTATTTCCAATGCTCGAGTAATATTGTCTTCTTTTAAAAGATTTGCAAGTTTTAGATACTAAAGAAAATTTAATTATTTATTAAATTTAAAATAATTTTTCGAAATAATTATATAAAAAATATTTTTATTTAATTAATTTTAATTTTAACATTATTGGTTTTAAAATTGCTCACACATTTTAAAATTTTTTTAATAGAATTTCTCTAGAATAAAGATAATTATTTCTAGAAATGAATCTTACATGCAAAACATGTTGTCCTTTTTCAGTATCAAAAGGATATAAACATTGTAATCCACAAAATGCAACATTATAATCCTTTGAAAATACAATTGGTAATCGTTCAACTTGAAAAAATCTCATTTTTAATGGTTCACACAAATAATTTTAAAACAAAAATTTTGATTTTCACTAAAAAAAGTCTTTTTTTTTTAATAATTAATTGTCCTTTTTTATTTATATTTCAATTTATTAATTTTGTAATTGTGTTTATTATCTTTTTAGAATATTTTTGGCTATCAAAGGCCCCGCAATATAATTATTTAAATAATTTTTAAATTAAATATTTTTCAATTTTTCGGAAGGATATCTTTTCGAATCAATGTTAAATAATCGACTAATCTTAAAATTTTAAATATATGTTGATTTGTCTGTTGATTTTTTTGTGAGTGTTAGTTACTATAATTTCCGTTGAATAATTTCGGAATTCGGTTAAAATAGCTTTAAAATTTTTTTATTTTTAAATTAAAAAAAAAATAGCTACTTTCTCATTATAAACATTAAACGAAATCTTTCGTTTCTGTATTTAAGTTTTTTTTATGCTAAATTTAAATTATAAAATTTAACAATAATTCTTTTTTATTAACAATTTTTCAGTTGATTAACGTTTCTATTATTTTTGATGCTAAATCAGACGAAAAATATATGTTTTTGGAAAAGTCTATTTTTAAATTTTGTTTTTGATTTATATTATTCAAACAAAATTTTAAACTATTTTTTATTTAATTTTTATTAATCGGAAATTTGATTGTTTTATGATTTTGATCAGGATCTAATTAAAAGATTTAGATTAATGAAATTAAAAGAGTTTATCCAACCTTCCAATTAAATTTTTAATTGATGGATAACATACGCTTTCAATTAACAAAAAATTGTCTTAGAAACTAAATTTTTAAGTATTTCCAAATTTGAAATTAATTTGTAAAAATTTAAATTAGTTAACAAATCATTCAATTTACATTATTTCAAAGGAATTTCATTTGATATTATTTCCAGGGATTTTAAATATTTTATACCAATTTTTAATCAAAAACCTATTTTAAATAAAAGTTAATCCAATATGTATGACGTTAAATAAATATAATTTTAAATATAAATCATTCCATTTTTTAAATTGATCACAAAATGTTAAATTTCATGCTGTTAGTCCATGAATTGATCATAAATAACAATAATTTAATTTAAACTTGTATTGTAAGATTTTATTATTTATTTAAATCTATTGGATTAATAAATATTCCGACTCGCATACCTGATGCACGTCACACCTGCAAGTAAAAACTCCATTTCTCTATATTTAATTTATTTTTAGAAATACAATCGTGTCATAAGAAAGAAATTAAATAATGTGAATATTGATTTCATTCTAACAAATTAAGACTCGGCCACTGTGGACTGTCTTATTCCACAAAGTAGCATCTATTGGAAAAGAAGTTCTACTTGTTTGCTTAAAATACATTTTTTTACATTGACAAAATTTTTGTTTGGTTTCTTTAGCTTTTTTGCCGTTTCCAAAATATTTTGCATATTTTTAGGAGGAGTTGAAATTAACTATATTTAGATATACATATTGCTAAAGCTTCATAATTTGCCAAAAGATTTGAATTTTGAGGTTGTTCATAAAAGCCACTTTGAGTCCACTTTCGAAGTTTTTTGAGTAGTGTCAAACAAGTTGCTGCCGACTTAATTAGTGCAATTTTTAATTTTTTTTTTTACGTATTAGGTAAAAAAAAATGAAGAAAACTTCTTAATTAACTCAAGTCTCCGGAGAAGCAACAAAATAATTCAAAATTCTATTCAAAAATTTGTAATTTCCGAAAAAGGATTTATTTTAAATAACAAATATATTTCATTTTTTTATTAAAATTCAAACGAAATCAATCAAATTGATTTTAATACTAAAAAATTAAATTAAATTTCAATTAAAAAAAAGTAAAAATCTAAAAAAACTTAACATTAAATTCATTTCGTTAAAAAAAAAAATCACTCAAAATAAATATTACTTTCATCTGTTAAATATAAGTCTTTCCATTTTTTAAATTGATCCCAAAATGTTAAATTTAATATTGTATGTGGTGCTGTTCGCCAATAATTTGGTACAAATCCTTTATAAAGACCTTTAATACCTTCAAATTTATATGTTTTCAAGAAACAATCAAAGAGATTTTTATATAATAATCCTTTGCCGGATTTATCAATCCCTGAAAAAAAGATAATAATGTAATTAAAATTGAAAACTTTCATTGATTATTACCTTGATTAAACATTCTTGTAGCAACGACATCAAATGGTGTCATACAGACAACTGTAAAAAACCCACTAATCATACTTGCAACAGAAGCAGTTAAAAATACTGAATTTTTAAATATCTAAAAATCAAAATTTAATAATTAATATTTGGATGAAAAATTAATAAATTTTGTTTCTGTATATACTTCATATTTAAGTAAAATTTCTTTACACATTGAAAATGTTGATAGTTGTGCTGATGATGCCACAGCTGTTCGTGGTACAATTGCACCACAACCACGCCAAAGACCTTTAGTACCACGTTCATTAAATATTGTTTTAAGACCATTTATAGTACCTGTATGATGATGTTGAAAACCAACAGCAAATTTATCAATTGCCGATTGTGACTGAATTTGTGTTTTAATCATATAAAATGGACAACCTAGAAATGAACCAATTACACCAGCAACACCACCCCAAAATATACATAATAACATTGAACGTTCACTATTTGGATCAAATCTTGTCCAATTTAAATTATCAACAGTTTGATAAATTCCCAATCGTGTACTATTCATAACAAATTGAAAAGATAATGCCGGTCCAAGACCTTTCTGTATACCCCATATACCTTCAGCTTTAATAATTGATTTAACTGAACGAAATATACCACGATATGGTAAATTTGATTGTTTACCGGATTGTAATTCACCCTGAAGTTGCTGTCGTGTTTTAATTACCTTTTTTTTATTGATAAAATAAAAAATAAATTAAAAATTTATATTGTAAATATTTTAACAATTATGTACTTACATCAAATGGATTACTAAATACCCCGGCACACATTGCTGAAACTCCGCCTAGCAAAAAATCCATTTCTTCACAATAATAAAATTTAAATTTAGATCAGAAAGTAAAATTTTATTTTGTCACTTTTTATATCTATCTAAAGAAATTTTCATATTTTTCGTGTTCTAATTTTCATTAGTGTGAAATTTTTTAAAAAATATTTTCTATATTAGAAATTATTTGTAATATAATTTTTTGGTTTTATAGTCGGAAATTTTCTATATTACGTAATAATTTTATATTAAAATTTGACTATTTTTTTTTATTAACCTTTTTAAATTATGTACATTTTTTTATACATAAAACTCGTTTTAATTAATTAATTTTGATTATAAACACTAATTTTATTTATAAAATCTTTAATTTTTATTCTAATATATTTCATAAATTAATGAAAATTTGCTTATCATCATCTGCTAACCGAAATTCCTTTCAACTGTATAAAAATAGTATATTATTTTTCAGATAAATGATGACAAAACTGAAAATACTCTTGTAAAGACCACAGCTGATGAACGATCTGTATATATTATGATTAAGATTTGCATTTATCGATGAAATAAACAATTTGTTGTTGTTTGTAAACTAATCAATCAACGTGCGCACGCGTTATTTAATTTGAAAATAAATAAATTTCCGGACGTAACATTATGTTTGCATGTTGAGCACGTGTATAAAACTAATGAAATTAAAGAATTTTTGACATAGTAATATGAAATTGTTATTGTATTGGAAAATTTAATGAGTAAAAAGTGGGGGGTTTTTTAATAATATTTTTCTTATCTTGAATATTAGTAAATATTAATCAAATAAAATTAATCTCATTTGATACAGAATGATAACAATTTAGTGATTTGATTATGATTTAAATAATAGAATCAAATAAATAAGATAATATAGTACCGTATTTAAATAATTGAATAAATACTTTTATAAGATAAATTGAGGTAGGATGATAAATTTAATTAAATAATATCATAGATATAAGAATATTTAATTAAATAGTAATATCGTAGATATAAGAATTCTAATATTTACGATAATAAATTAATTGATAATTTCATATTATTCAGCGCGAATTAAAGATTTTTATTTATTTGATTATTTAATTAAATTTATTAATCTTTATAAAGTATTAAAGTAAGCATATTTGTACATATAATCTGAATATTTGATATATATTACATATATCTTGAAAAAAACAATTCTATCTCCCTCAGACTCTGATCTTAAATTACTTCTCAGACTCTGATCTTAAATTACTTCTTTAATTACTTTCTCTATATTTCTCAAAATAATTTTCAGAAAACTGTGTTTAATACCGATTAATACACATTTTTATAATTTCTTACACAATTTTATTTATTATAATTAATAAATAATAAAATTATACAAAAGTTTCTTAAAATTATATAGATATTATTATGTGATTTGAGTTTTTTGAACTTTACCCAATTCATTTTTAAATCTTGCAATTGTTTCTCTTGCTAATTTTAATTTATCCTTTAATGTTGTTATTTCACTTTTAACTTTACCCTTTACTTCAATTATATTATCCAAAGTTTTAGCATTTTTATTCTCAACTAAAAAATTTAAAATTTTTCAATAAATTTTCATTATTTAAAAGTATTTAAGGAAACTTACAATCTGTATCATGTTTCCATGAACCATTTGTCATTGGTTGTATATTTGTTAAATAATGTTGCATTAATTGTGTTGGCTCTTGAAATACAATTTCTTCATATGATTCTGATACTAAACCTTTTTTATTATCTGTTGATGATACTGATGATGAACTACTACTAATTTCACTTAATATTGGTGATTGAAATAATTTTAATATATGATAAAGTGTAACTGGCCGTTCAGTTGGATCATGAAAATAAATTTTTATAACAACTTCAAATTCACCCCAACCAGTTTCAGTTACTTCATATGGTGGACGGGTTACAATTCTATTTGGATTAGCATAACTTTCATGTAATTTAAAATGTACTTTTTTTACATATGCAGACATTTCTTCATTATGATATGGTTTAACATATACATTCCATTGATGTGTATGTCCATCTTCTTCACGTTTTTTACCAAATGAACGTGCAATATTACCATAAATAATTGGTTTTACAATAGTCAATCCCTAATAAGAAAATGTTATAATTTGTCCGTAATGACTTTTTGGGGGAAAAAAAAAACACAATACTAACTTTAACTCTTCCTCCAGAATCTGGACCAAAATCTGTTGGTATATTTAAACTATTCATTATTTATTTAAAAATAAAATAAAATGCTAATTTTGTTTATTGTTCTTTTTTCAATTGTCAAATGTCAATTGTTGAAAGAACTGATAAGCAATATTTCGCAACTTATAACTTTTATATTTACTTAGCAAAGTTTCAAACCAAATTGGATAGACTATTATTAGAGTTACCAGATATTTTATAGTTGTACTTGAAATATTTGAAAAAATTTAACATTTTTAGGATCAAATGAAAAAAAAAGGAGGAGAATTTTAAATTTAAAAATATTTTTGAGTACAACATTTTAAGTTTCAATATTCAACATTTAAGACCATTTTCAATATTAAATATAAATTAAAAATTTCAAAATTTTTATTTCATAATTAGATTTTTCTTAAAAAACTAATATCATTAAAATTCTATAATTATCAAATTTTTTTTAAAAACTTTTAATAAAAATCTTTCTTCATAAATTTAAAAACTTTACCATAAATAATTAAAATTGTATAATTTTCATTATCTTTCCAAATAAATTTAAATTCAAATTCAATTAAAAATTTGGAATTTTCCATAACATTTTACAAACTTTGTATTTAATATGAAACACCAACTAAAAAATAAATAAAAAATATCACAAAATTTTATCGATTGAAATCTGTCTCAGAGTCAGTGCGAAAATTCGGGTCATTGTACTTTTTTTTTCCTCCCCCATTATCATCATCACAGCAACAACAACATCCCATTCAAAACCATATAACCAAAATCATCATCATCATTGCTAAAACATTGTGTTTGTCGTTCATAAAATATTTAGGTACATATTATTTAAGGAACATAATATTAAAATACCATGAAATTTACCCCATTTTTTCTATAAAATAGAAAATTGAGAATGGAAAATGGTTTTTTATTTTATTTTTCTATAATACCTCTAGGATTAATCTCTGATTATTTTTTTTGTTGTTGTTTGTATTTTAGGAAAATAATAATAATACAAAAAAAAAAGGATTTTTTTTTAAATATCCAGGAAAAGGATTTTATTTTATTTTTTATTATATAAATTTTTTGACTAAAATTTTATTTTGATGTCTTTGACTTTAGAAATAAGGTATTTTTTTCAGGTTAAATTAAATTAGACCTTTTGGTGAAAAATCTTTTAAATATTTAATTAAAAAGCTTTTAATAAATTCGAATAATTAAATGTCTTTATCATAAATATTAATACAAATTATTCTAAAAAAAAAAAACATTGAAACTTAAAAAAATATCTTGTCGACAAAAAATTATTATATATTTTTCACTGAAACAAAAACCTTCAAATTTACTTTAACCAACATAAAAATTCTATAATTTTTTTGCAATATTAAAATTCAATGCTGAATCATGCGGGGAGTAAATAATGTAGGGTTTGTTTTCTATATAATCTAAAATATACATCCTTATACAATACTGCACCACAGCAAATATACAATAACCAGAAAAAAAATATGTTGTATAGTAGGAAAATTATAAAGTATAAGTTCTCAACAATATTAAAATAAAATTGTATGTTTTATTTTTTTTGTTGTTGTGTGTGAAGTTGGAGTTTTGTAGACGACTCCCTTATTTTTCAGTGCCATGAACTTTGAATTACCTTCCTAATATCTCATACTTTTCTTTTTTTTTTTTAGTTCATTTTATATTATTTTTATTCCGTACACTTTTTAGAAAAATATTTTATATATATATTTTTCCTCAATTTCATTTTTGCAATGATTTTTAATATGTTTTTTTTTTCAGTTTTCTTCTTGTTTAAGGAGTTTTTGGTATAATTTTTGTTTAGAGGGTTGCAAAATAAAAAAAATTAAATGCTACTACCCTTAAAAGAAACCCTTAAAAAAATGTCCTTTATTTTAATATGTATAATGTGGGTAAAATAACTTCCTTCATGATTATATCATGACAACAAGACAACTTGAAAATTTGTTTGATTTACAAAAAAAAATAAATAAAAGAGTGAAGAAAATTGTTGTAAAATGACAGCCGAGAAAAAACAAGTAGCTTAAAAACAAAAAAAAATTTCATTTCACCCACTTTGTGTCTAGAAGACTTTATATCCAACAACATAATTCAACCCCCACAAAGCTAACATATTATTAATGCGCATACTATGTATAGTCTGCACTCTGCACAATATAAATTTTCATGTTTTAAAAGCATTTTTCTATAATATTTTTATGTTGGATATTAATAAAAACCTTAAATATTTATGTACTTGTAACATAAAAAAAAAAAAAATGGAAAATCTTTTTCTGTTTAATTGTTGGTGTTTTTAATTTAATATTGAAAATTCTGGTTCAAAGACCTTGAAAATATATAAATATACCAAGAAGATATAATTTTTTTTTCTGAATATGATGGGTTTTTTTTATAGATAATATTGGGCCCCCCAAAAAGTAACAACATAAAGATTGTTTTTGTTAGAAAATTATAAAGAACCCTTCAAATTATACAATATTTATTTTTTTATTTGATTGTATATAAACGAAAATAGAATTTATAAATAAAAAAATTATAGAATTTAAAAGATATTTTTAGGATATCTATATGTTTTTAGAATTTCTAAGCTTTTTATAAAAATTTATTAGAGTAATATTTATTTTTCTAGGAAAATTTTGATTGTTCTACAAAAAATTTCCATTGTTTTTATATAATTTTTGATAATATTAATCATTAAAAAAGGGTTGTTTACATTAATTTAACTTGAGAAACTTATGGACTATCAAGTAATCTTCAAAAAAAAAAACACTATGTGAATAAACCTTCTATAATTTTAATTAAGAAAATTATCTAAAATGTTTATTTTTTAAAGTATAAACCATTTGAATTTCTTTAATTTTAATAAATTCTTTTAAATATTTAAGATAGAAAACTATTTCTTAAAATAGTTTTGAATCTTAAAATATATATTTTATTCCTGAACAAGGATTTTAAATTTATTTACCATTGTATGTACAATTTCAAGTATAAATTTTAAATTATTCATGTTTATCCAATTAGTAAAATGAAACTAAACCAATTTCAGTATACCACAATATATGGAAAATAAAAATTTTAATAAAATAATACTATTAATAGTCCTGAAAATAATGATTCATACAGATAATAAATTTGACCTCAAAATAAAATTATTTAGAAAATAAAAAGAAGGACGAAAAACCGAGCTATTATTTCATATTTTACTCATCTTTCATTATAATTTTTCATTTTCTTTTGGTTAATTTTACTAATAATTATTATTATTAATCTCGAAATATAATCATTAATTTTTCTCAATTAAAATTTTTTATCTAATATATTTTACATTCAAAATTATTAACACGAAATTCAGCACATATTTTAAAAATTCAAAAAAAAAAACTACTTATTACATTATTACTTTACTACAAAAAAAAAACTTCTTGACATCCAACACAATATTATATACCACCCCTTAGTCCCTTGAACTTGTCATTGAAACTACCCCCAGAGTAAAAGAGAGACGACAGTCAAACAGCAATATAAATTATTTATTAAAAAAAAAACAACAACAAGAAATAAAGCCCTCTTCCTTGAAAAAATCCCGGCATTGAAAATTATATCATAGTAGAATGAAAATTTTTTATGTACATAAAAAGTGGTTTGGAAAAATTGAAAGTCCCGACCCATCCTAATAATTTGCAATCATTTCTTACATATACTTTATAATAAAATACATTGATAAAAATAGCATATAAACTAAACCAGGCACATTGACTGGAAATTAAATTTTTTTTTTTTTTTTGGATATATACTCGTAATATCTTTAGATATTTTTGTATCTATATTTATAATACCGGCGCAGTAAGGGATATAGAGAAGAATTTTGTATATATATTTTTTTTGTAGTTTAATATATAATAGCGCGTTCGTCGACCTTGCACCTCTTTTATTATTTTATTCTATAAAATGTGTACTCCTGCTCCAGTCTCAGAGGCATACAAAAACAACAATATAGTACTTAGATACAAAAAAAATGTTCCATTATTAATGGTACGTTTTGTATGTTGTTTTTTTAATTTTTTTAATATGAAACTTTTATGTATTCCTGTTTTTTGTCTTGTTTTTTTTTTTTTTATTTATAATAGAAAAATTGTGGATTTGTGTATATAAAGTTTGAAACGTTTTTCCTCTGCATGAGTCCCCAAATAACAAAAAAAAAAACAACAACGACAAGAAGAAGAAATAAAATTAATAAAAATAATCTTTTTTTTTCTATGAATATCCAGAAAATTTATAAATGGAGCTCTGATTAAATATGTTAATAGAATCTGGTAGAGAGTTTCTATGGATTGAAATTATAAAATTATTATTATTAATTTGATTTATTATTGTAAAAAATGTTTAGGAATTGTTCAGATTATAATTTAGTATGATTTGAAAATTAGTAATTGAGTATATTATCTGCATCCGAGCTAGACTCAAACCCCATATTTCGTATCAAGAAATTAAGGAAAACAGCGATGATTTCCTTAAATCTAAAAATACAAGCATAAGGAGAGATATTGTTAGTATGTCAACTCTTATTATAAAGGATTCGAAAGAAAATACATACTTCCGTTTTTTGCAATTCCTCCTCAAAAAATTTAAGAATCTAGAGAAGCTCTGATATTTTAAAAACCGAAAACTTACTTGAATTAGACATAAATGCTTAATACAACCAGTTTTTTTGTTTTCCTATCAAAGCCTGTGTAGAGTGGACTTAAAGCTTTTTAAAAAGTATCCTCGTCAATTACTGATAAGGAAAACGTACAAACTGAAATACTATAAGAATTAAAAATTTCTGAGATTATTCTTTTCATTCGGTTTGGATCAGCATTTATAAATGGAACTTTGATTAAGGTGTTTAATTAATTTTCTTCTGTTGGTCAGTTCGTTCTTGTCTTGGAATTATGTATTGAGTTATATACCTCATACAAACTGGTTTGCAAGAAGGAAACCGCCAAAGCTCAGAAGGAAATATGGAACACTATTGAAGATTGGAAACACTCATGACAATTCATTCCAGAAACATATAAGCAACGAATGGCCAGAGCACCTGTAATGAAGGAGAAGACAAACCAGAACATTTGTGGAGCTTCCTCACAGGACACTGCGGACACAACAAACTTACACACAATACTCTGACTATCTACTGACTAACTTTGTATACTATGCCAATTATTAAATGTCCGTATCTGTAGTGACTGTCTTTAAATCGATCTCCCTTCAAATTAAATCTAACCTATATTCCCTTCAATGTCCGTAGATGTTAGCTTTCACTATTAAGAAAGATGGAATGCTTATAAGATATTTCTGTCTAACATATCCTTTCCATTTATTAAAAAAATCTATAAATTCGGTAACTAATGTTTTTTTCCTATCACTTAAATATATACTTCAATGCAGAAAATTGCTTTTGAAAGGCATTGAAATTTATTATAAATTTTTCCTATTTTTCAACTATATATCTTCTATATGGCTCAACTGTTTATGTGGGGCCATTGCCATTGCTATAACTAAACTGCGCAATTGCAGTACCATCAATTTTTTTTTGTTTTGTTTTTGTTGGTTTTCCATTCTATGCTGTTTCACAGTTTTGGGAACAATTTCAATATCAACTTTAAAATACCAAAACTAATATAATAATAATAATAATTTTTCTCGTCTCTTTGATATAAAAGTTCTCGTCTCTTTGATATACATAGTAAATAAGCACATAAAAATTTTATGTTTTTGTCAGTACATACTTTCATTAAATAAATTCATTTTCCTATTTCCCATTATTTTATATACCATACATAAATAAAATAAATTTCGACAGATGATAAAGAAGAAGAAGTAAAATCATGTTTAAATATAAAAACCAAACCTAAAGGAATAATCAAAGTTAGAAAAACTAGAATTAGAGTTTTATTTTATTAAAGTTGGGATTTTCGATAAAAAAACAGAAAACTTAGATTGTCTATTTTGTGGCGAAAGACAAAACGTAAAGGGAGAAAGTTTACTAAACAATATTTGTTTGTTTTTTTCTGGTGGATATTGGTTATCGGTTGTGGAGGAGGTAGTGTCACAGAACGAATTGTGTCGATGATATGAGTTTAACTGGGATAATATTGATGTGACTTGAATTTGTAAAATGGGATAATATTTCGGGGAGGGAATATTGTGTATATATATTTTTTGTGTTATATTTATTTTTTGAGGGTTATCGACATTTTCTCCTTCTCGTCGTCTAGTCAATTTAAAGTTTTTCTATTTTTATTTCAAATCGACCAAAAAAAAAAATATTATAATTTTAGATTTTTTAATAGGCAGCTTGTTTTGAAGGCGCGTCATACAAAATTCGAGTAGTTATTGTATTTATAGTTTAAATTACGGAAATTTAGAAGGATACTTTTTGAAATTACTATTTCTGTACTCTAAAAACATAATGACTTTTTAACAGCTTTTAGAAATTATTATTAATAGCTGACGGATAACCTCAAAGATTTTTAAGTTCTGAGGTTCTAATCAGGGACGACAATATTACTGTATATATCACAGCAGCCGTTTGGATTATTGTAGTATTCGATCGATTAAGATTACCGGCCATACAGTTGCTTAAGCGATTTTGTCCATGCATCCGATGTTTCTATGCATAGAGTTGCCTCAGCCATTTGGCCTCACAGTTGTACAATATGTATACATATGTTTCATGGGCGTTGTAGATGTTTCACAGTATGGAAGTCTACTGAGCGTAAATACTACTAGCGTTCTAGTTTTCTTCCTGGTGAACTCGACGATATGCTCGAGTTTCTTTACTTTTCTGATTGCCCGGGGAGACTATTTGGTTTATTGGTCGCCTAGCTGATCACAATTGTATTCATTTCTATTAATCTTCATTATTATCTCGATTTTTAATAATTTTTCGAGTTGTCAGCTATTACAAGTTTCTTTACTCATAAAATCTTCATTCAGTAAGAATTCGAACTGATTTAAAGTTAAATCATATCAAATCCTTGACCTAATGTACACTTATCTGTCACATTAAAACATAAATTTATTCTTTTAAAAAAAAAAATATATGTATATGATAATTTTAATGAATAAAAAAATTGTCATTGATTATTTCTCATACTAATCTCATACTAAATTAAATATAAATTCTAGGAAAAATTCTGACAAAAAAAAAATGCTAACTAATTAATTTTAATAATAATTTTTTTTTTTTAACTAATTAATAGCAAAAGAAAAAACATAGAAGAAAATTCTTTAAAAAGCAAAATTTTTCTATGTATACATAAAAGTTTTATGTTCTAGGTCGTTGTACTTTCATTTTAACCACATAGCATTAATTTCTATTTCTTCATTTCTTGTTGTTGACTCTGTGGAAAATATATTTTATGTTATTTTTGTTGTAATTGTAATTGGTTGTGTTATCATGAATGTTCTATTTAAAATTAATTATATACATATATACATGTACAACAATTTTTTATGCCTCAACAATAAATGATGCTTTATACAATTTTATGTTGTATGCTGTTTTTTTTATTTTTTTGTTATTCTATTAATAATATAATAAATAATAGTATGAACATAAAATTCTATGAATATTTTCTTTTTATAACAAAAAGGGGCAATGTGCTTATTAGAAAAGTCAAGGTTAGAAAAAAAGATAATTTAATATTTAAGTATTATTATTATTATTTTTCAGACCGCATATAAAAATTTGAAAAAAAAAATCTTCCCAAGCAAAGAAGAAGAAAAGTGTTTTAGAAAAACGAAAAAAAACATGATGACTTAGAAATTTACATGTGAAAACATAGAATTTTTAGAAGAAAAAATATGAAAAGATTTAAATTGTGTAATAAGTACAAGATTGAATAAGAAAAATTATGCACACCGATTAGATGAAATCGAAATTATTGTAATGATTAATTTTGTAAAACTGAATTACAAATTGCAGGAAATTGATGGAATTTTTTTTTTTTTTGTGCTGGAATAATAATTTTTTTAAAGGTAAACTTATAGAATTTTATGATAATTAGATAATTTTTAAAAATAGAAATTTATTTTAGGCTAATTGAGAGATTGAATCAGTGTACAGGTTTTGTTAGTAAGAATACGAATTAATGAACGAAGAATAACACAGAAAGTGTGTTATTTTACAGAATATGTTATAGAAACAACAGCAAATAGAACCATGAAAGTACGAATTTGTAATCAGGTAAGTTTATAAATTTCATCATAATTAAATTTATCGTTTGCTACGTTCATTAACTAAAACTGCTTGAAGTGCTCAAGTAGGTTGATTAATGCACTTTTTAGAAATATTCTAATAAAGAAAAAAGTGCAACGAACGCTTTTAGATTAAAACGTTGAATAAATAAGTGAATACAAAAAAATTTATGCACTCTATTACATACAAATACTGGTTTTTGAAAAGGGGAAAAATATAGTTAGAAAGAAAATGGGCCAAAAGGGTCTCATAAAATATGATGAACAAAATGACCAATTAAATAAATTGTGTTAACAGTATTGTGTTAAGCAATGACTGTAAACTCCAAATGTATTTAATTATCGATAAATTAAGAAAGAAATTAATAATTCGTCAACAAACATTTTTGAGTTCACTAAGGCACCTATAAAATATACAATCTAACTTAGAATTACTGACGGATAGAGCAACCTTAACTTAGAATTTTTATTTATGGATAAAGCTTGTTTGCCCCGGATTTTATCTGCAGCCGTAGGCACATAATTTCAGGTATCGATTTGATCGAGTTTTATCGTTACCATATATTAATTATGAAATATTTATGTGACAAATATTCTGACATAATTAATTTTTTAAATAAATTGTATTTGTATGTTCTACGAAAAAGTAAAAAATATAATTCATCTGTAGTGGCGATGAAAAAATCATCGCAAGATGAAATTTTTGATTGGTTGAATTCCAAAAAAATTCAACGGCGACAAAAAAACGGCGCAAATATAAAATAAGCTTGATAGTAGATCCTGGTAATCAACTCTAATTCAACAAAGGAAATTTCATCTTTTAAATATATTTATGACCTTAAAAAATTTCAATATTTTATAAATCCTAAAATTATGTTATGACAAAAATTCAAGATGTCTATGAATTTATGAAAAAAAAAAAACATTTAAGTTCAAAAGTTGACAGACAAAAAAACTAAAATTGTCATAAAAATATTTTGATTATAATGGAAACAAAATTTTCAAGAAAATCATACAAGACAAACTATCATAATAAAATTTTAAAACTCAAACCAATTTGTTCCCATTTATTCCAGACAACTATTAAAGTGGAAAAAAAAAGGAAATTCTCTTTTCTTTTATATTTCATTTTCATATTAAAACAGAATCTTGACCCCGCCACGCCATTGGCATTTACCATTTAATTTCTATGTATCTATCTATATCTATAATATTCTATTTTTGAAAAATAAACCATCATCACCAACCACCCAAAAAATGTTATTTATGAACAAAACAAGCTAAAAGAAACCAAGGCAAATAATATAAAAATTCTTTTATGTGTACACAAAACATAAAAGAAGGTTTTTGATATCAAATGAGTCATTGGCCGTATACAAGGGTACTTTAACCTTTTTTTTTTTTGTGAAATGTCCCCATAAGAAGTTTGTCACCAAAACGTTATATTGCCACCCTTAAATGTGCGTTGTTATTTTTTTTTTTTCTGTTACCCTTAAAAAAAAGTATTTAAGTATTTAATGTTTATGTGTGTATAAGTAAAACAATATGTTATGTTTTTTCTTGTGAATCTATCAAAAAGTATAGAAAAAAATTAAAGAAAATATCTATTTTTTATAGAATTGATGGGATTATGCTAAAAATGAAAATTGTGGTAAAATAATTATATAATTTTTATGAAAATTTATAAAAATGCAAACAAAACTCTTTTAATAAAATGGTATAAAATGGTTTTATAAACTTTGAATTTCACATGAAATTTAAATTAAATTTTTACGGGTTTTTACAAAATATCTATTTTAAATATAATCGGAAAATTCTGTTTTAGTCTACTTATTTTCAATATCCACCCTTCGATTTTTCTTCCTTTTTTTTTTGTTCTGGTTATGGACTTTCTCTTGTTCGATATGCGCAGATAAAGTTCAAAAATCATGAAAAAAAGGGACTTCTCTTTTCGGTTATGTATAATTTTCCAACTGTGTTATATTATTTTTATTTTATTTTTTGCAGATAATTTTTGTAAATTTTAAGGACTTAATTATTTAATAATATAAATAATTTTTGATAAAATTTTAATTTTTGATTTAGTTAAAGAGATTTTTCTTATGAAGAAATAACATTACTAAAAATATTATGATTAATAATAAAAGATGGATAGAACAAGAGCACAGAATCTATTGGAACTCACTTCCAAAACTCGTACTATCCAAAATAATTTATTAAACCACAAACCATAAAAGTGGAGGAAATACTAAAATTCAGCAAAAAGGATATAAGAACCTTAATAGGTCTCCTGACAGGCCACAGTCCTGTACGATATCATCTGGAAAAAATGGGACTAGCTGAAGATAACAAATGTCGCCTCTGTCTATCTGACAAGGAGGATACAGAACATCTACTATGTTACTGTGAAGCAGCGGCACGTAGAAGAATAAATCATCTGGGAAAAGGCACCCTTACCCCAGATGAACTAGCCTATTCGGCTCCCGAGAACATATTAAGTTTCTTCAGATCTCTTAATATTGGCTAGGGAAAGGGGCAATAAATGCACAATAGATCTTTTAGGTCGCAGTGCTCTCTCGTGTCCCCCTCAAAAAAAAAAAATATTGTGATTAATATTTGAATCATAGAAAATTATTTATAAAAATAAGGAAAATTCAAGAAATTAATCATTCTCAATAAAATATATAAAAATGAAACAGAAAATACCTTAAGGATATCGGTAATGAAAATACTAGATTTTAGGTATGTTCACCTTACACTTGAAACATCACAACAACAGCAAAAAAAAATAACAATAATACTAATATCTATATGTATACATAGAACTTCCAAGTCTAGACTTATATAATAATAATAATACAAAAAAAAAAAAGGAAAAACCAACAAAAACAGGAGTCATATGAGCTGCCAGTCGCCAGAAGGACTATAAGGATAAATTTTATGCAGCAAACTATATATACATAATAAAATGGTTATAGAGAGAATCATATGATTTTATATAGAAAACAGGAAAAATTAAGGGTAAAAATGGGAAGAAAATGTATACAGGACTCTAGTCTATACAATTGATTTTTTTTTATCCTTTTTTATGAATATATAATTGTATATATAAAATGCATATCCCTTTTTTTTTAGATTTTTTTTTTGTGAAATGTTTATGTACAGAGTTTTCCGTTTCAATGTGAACAATTTTTCTGGTTTTTTTCTTTTGCAAGAAATTGAAAATATTTTTTGTTGATAAAAACAGTGAAAATTGTCGGTGAAAAATTATTTATAAAGCATTAATTTTTTTTTTATATTATTGTATTAAGGTTTTTGTGTTAGTATTTTAAGTATGAGAATTAAATGTCGTAAGATTTTCCTTTTAATTTTAGTTATTTTTTTTTTTGGATCTAGAGACGGCTGGATATAAGGTTATTAGGAATGAGCCAAGATTGTATATAAAGATAAAGTGTGGGGAAAGTGATTCTTCCTGAATTTTTATAGAAAGGATAAACATTGACTTAAAATGTCTAGGATAAGAAAGAAATTGAGAAAAGAACTTAGAAGATTGATGATTGATATTCGATTACAATTTGCTTTTTTAGACAAGAACATAATTAAGATTTGAAAATTTCAAAAAAAAGGAAATGATGATAATATTTTAAAAAATGAGTAAATAGCGAGAGTTTTAGAGGATCAGAGATGAGTATGATTAGAGAAATAAATGAAATTTATGATATTTCATACGGACATTGGCATCGACAGCCGAGGGAATAAAATGTAGAAAAATTAAATGAACTTTCCGGCTTGTTTACATCATTTCACTCGTTGTCTTTTGCATTTTTCTTTTCATCTGAATCTTAACTGTGATGAGAATCACTTGAGTACTATTTATATTTTGTGATATTTTACAGGAACAGAGTAATTCCCGAGGAAATAAAATGCACATGAATTTTACGATTTGTTACATCATTTGACTGCTTGTCAAATTGCGCTTTTAATCCACATCTCGTAGCTAGATAACAGCATTCCTACGGACTACTAGGACTCATTGTAGAACTAATTGAAATTTAAGTTAGCACATTGGATAGTCTTTTATGATCAGATCTTTGGACGACCATATTTTTCCAATGATGAGAATAATTGGGAAAACTATATAAAATTTATAATAATAGCATCGCATTCCCAAGTGAATAAACTGAAAAGGATTTAGATGTACTCTACAATTTCTTACATTGACACGATGGCTGTTGTATTGTTTTTCAAATTTATCATCTGAACTGTGAGAAATAAAATTACAAAAGAGTTATAAATTGAAGATAGAGTCACGTATTCTAATTAAAAACTCATAACTAGGTAGTTAATCCATCAAAATACATCAAGAGGAAGTCATTACTACAGTATAATTATTAACAACATTATTAATAATTACTTTTTCTACAATAGTTAAAAAAAATTCTATTTTTTAAAAAAAAAAAACCCATGACAACTAAAACAAAGGAAGCAAAATTACTTATTAAAAAGTACATTTTACACAGAACCAAAATATAAATTCTATTCTTACTATGTCGGCAAGGAAAGGATATAAAACGCACATGTATGTGGTTATATATAATCAGAAAATAAATAGGGTATGAGAATAAAACAAACACAACATTTCGTATCCAAAAACAAAAAATATAAATAAATAAAAACGTAACGAACGAAAAACTACTAAAATGTTGTATATAATCCAACCATTGAAGAGGAGAAAGAGGATGAAAATTTTTTGGTAGCAATGACCTTCACCGACCTGTCTGGATTTCTTGCGCGTTGCAGATTTTTCATAACTTTTTTTTTTTTTTTTTGTTCACTCTGTTATTCTTGTTATTTTTGGTTCTACATTTTTGGATTCTACATTTTTGGATTCTCCATTTATTATAAATACAATTCAAATGTTTTTTTTTTTTTTTGGTGCGGATAAACAAAAAAAAATTGTGATATTTAAACTATACTATGTATTGTGATGTGTGCTCTGCATATACGGCATTTATATGCCAGTAAAAAATAAAGGGCTAATGTTGCATTGATTGTTATTGTTTATACGTATATTATTAAGTATGTCGTATCGTATCTGTGTTGAGTTTCGTTTAATATATACTTTTTTTTTTTTATTCATATTATTTTACAATAAAAAGTGAAGTGCGGTCTTTTGTGCAGACAATGTTTTACTGTGCCTGTATGTTTTTTTTTTTTTTTGAGTTTTTTTTTTCATTTTGTTTTTTACGTTTCGTCCTGAACTGAATAGTAACATCAACAATAACAACAATCAAAAAGGATATATTAATAAAAAAAAATAAAGAATTAAAATAAAATATAAGGTAATATACATAATATTATCAAGGATAAAATAAATATAAACTGGATATTCGGTCATCAGCCTCAATTGGGTCGATATTTTTCCACATACTATATCCATCTCTTTAATAAAAATGGTTGTTTTGTAAATTTCGATAGTATTATTGTAGACTTCAAATATAATATTCAAAAAAAAAATAAATAAATAAATAATTTTGGATGAGTATGGAGTTATTTAAATATTTTGTGGATTAGGGTATGCTAAAAACAGAATTGATATATAAAAAAAAATGTCTGTAGTTATATAAAATAAAAAGAGACAAATAAAAATTAGGGTTAATGCTACTGAATTACGAGATATAAAAAAAAAAACTAGATAAAATATTTATAATAAATGATAAAAATGTGAAATGATTTGAATTCTGAATTTTTTCGGTTTTTGGTAAAGGGATTTTAATAAAAGATTATAAGATTAGAGAATAGAAACTTGTGTGTATTGGGGTCAATATACTAGTTTTTTTTTTGTAACGAAACCTAAGAAAATTAAAGGATATATAAATAAAATATAATGTGATTTATTGGCAATATCTAAAAAAGTTTTTCTAAAAACAGAAAAAGAAACAAAACAAATCGGAGGATTAGTAGGTAGAGAAAACCTCATGCAAATCTGAACAGAGAAGATCACCAATCCACGCAATTTTAGGAAAAACAAAGTCAAAACTACTCTCTACATTTTACGTGTAAAGTCTTGGACGAAAGGAAGAGAATCAGTTGGACTCCGAACCAACAAATAAATTTAAGAAGCTGAGAACAATTAATAGTAGAGGTAGGAAAAGTGTAATTTGAAAGAAAATTTCTTTCATAAACAAAGTTTTGTGGGTGGACATATTGAAAGGAGGTGTGATAGACTAAAAAGAACAGCGAGCTCTTGTATATGTAACCGAATTGAGTAAGGAGCTTTTTGTTAATACCTATGCTTTAAAATCAACCGATCAACAATGTGTAATCTTTATTCAGTGCTGGAGAAAATTAATTCAAATAAGGACATGAGAAAATTATTTCAAATAAGGACATAAGTAAATTAATTCAAATAAGGACATTTTTAAGCCATCCGGTATATAAATGCATTTATATTATAGAGACATCCAATGCGCTAATCTGTAAATTTCACATGCTGAGTGAACGTGTTAATCTAAAATAATTTAATAATTAATTCAACAGTCGACATTTATTGGCAATTTACTAAATTGTCTCATTAAAACCCTTGTTTTTTTTCCCAAATATTATGGCTCTAAAAACAACAATAATAAATTCATCTAATTTTTTGATATGGCCTTCAATAATTTCAACAACCCAAAAAAAAAAATTATGTATAATAAATTATTTAAAGGTCAAGTTCAAAAAAGAAATATTTTTTTTTTCTAACCGTGCGCGTTCGTTTAAAACTAAAATAGTCGCAATATAAAAATTCTTCTTTTTTTTTTTTATTCATAAATCGATAAACAAACAAAAAACGTAAATTAAAACTCAATCTTCTTGCGCATTTACCACAACTACAATCATAATTATTTATGTTTTATTCTTAATATAAGAGAGCGAGAGAGAAATCTATACACTATTAAAATAAACTTGTTAATTTTATATTAAACATTATTAAACAATCAAAATCCCAGTTTGGTGGATGGCCTCGACCTCTAAAATATTCTACATAGCATGTTATATTTTATGATAAACTAATACAGTTAAACTGGTTTTTTGTGTTTAATGTTGGTTTTGTTTTCGTTTTTTTTTGGTTTTTTGTGTACTGTCAACATTATAATAGAAATTTCAATTATGCTTTCATGAATAATTGTAGAAACATGACCAAAATAAAATATTTTAGGGTTTCATATTCATCTAAGAATAGACCAGTTCTTTTTTTTTATTGTTAAAATATTACACAAATAGTCTAGCAGTTCTTAATATTTTCGTTAGAATTCAAAGAAAAAAATATACAGTCGGCCTTCGGATAATCCGGAATTGAGCACTGACAATAAATAGATCTGATTTGTTTTTAATATCCACTGAAAAATTGTAGTAATTTGAGTTACTCAATGTTGCTTGAACGTAAAAATTGAATACTGGTCGGGTTCACACCATTTCCGCTTATTGACAACATTTGAATTCATGCAGCAGTTGTATCTTAGTAATTTTTGTTTGTTTTCGATGCCGGAAACATAAGACTTAATCCGCTGCTGACATGAAAATTTATTCTCAGCATGTGGAGGAATTGCAAAAAAGCCAAGTTAAATGTTAGAGAATTTTTTTTTAATAATTAACGGCGTGCTAAATATATTTGTCTATTCAGAAGACGGAGGAGCATATTAGATGAACCAACTTACACAGGATAGAAATGGTTTCAAAGTGCTACATAAGAAGACTCATTAATTTCGCGAACAAAACCGAATCGTTTCTACTAAATGTTTCAATAACAACGTAGGGTGACAATTACTCAACAGTTATTAGTACATTCAAGAGGTATGGCTATAAGTATAGACACATGGTGTGAGGCTGTAGCCGCCACCCAACTTAGAATTGTGAACTCAAGACTAACTACACCTTTCCGTATCAAATATACGGAAAGGTGTAGTTAGTCTTGAGTTCACAATTCTAAGCAAGGACAAGAGGAACTTGTGTTTATTTACTGATGAGAATTAAATAATCAATGACCAAAAAAAGGATGGATTCGTAAAAGGATTCTATTTTTCCACAATTGATATTGAAGTATGTGAAATAAATATAGTAAATATGTATCGCTCTTTTTACCAGAAAAATGTCAATAATATAGTTAGCTATCAAGGGAAGTAATCGTCCAAACAAGATTAACTCCAAAGAGTAGGAAAACGGTTCAAAATGAATACTTAATAACAACAACAGTAAACTGAATGAAATTGGAAATGAAAGAACTATTTTTCTAATCAATTTCCGCACTAGATAAAAAATTTAAATTTTAAACTACATTGTATACGAGATTCTACTGTAGTGTTTATATGTTGCATCTGATCAAATGAACATAACAAAAAAAATTCATTATCTTTTGAACCCAAAAAATTAAGATACTTCAAAAAAAAAAAAAATAACAAAAATATTATCTTGCTCTAATGGCACTATCGGAACAGCTTTAAATACGAGTCATTTTGAATGAAGATAATTAAATTCAAGTTTTTTTTGTAGATAACGCGCTGTAAACAATATTTATGTAAATTAGAGTTAAAATTATCATTTGTAATATTTTTATAAATAAAATTCTAATTTAATTTTTAAAAAAAATTCTTTTTAAAAATAATTAAAAATGAAAAATAAATTATATTTTCTAAATAAGTCTAATTTAAATAAATAATGTTCAGTGCTATGATTTAATTAAAATCAATTTAATTAACAAACTTTCCTTACTAAGATTCAGAAAAATTAAATGAAAATTATAATATTTTTCTGTAAAAATGATCATAGTTTCACAATTTACTACCGTATTTCTAGAAAACTATTTCATTAATAGTTCTGCACCGGAAAACTTCATTAATTGTCCGAAAACACTTATTAAATTAAACATTATTTATAAATATAATTTAATAAAAAAAACAGCCTGTTAACAATGGTTGATCATAAAAATAATTTGGACCCCAAACATGAAATGATAAAAAATAACGATCGCATGAAAAGTCAGAAAAGCGGAGAGAGACCAGTTTATAATAAACACAAACAAAATATCTTTTTTTATTATTATTATTATTATTATTTATATGTATCACTCGGTCACTGAACTAATATCAAGTTGACATTGAATTTTGGCTTATTTTTTTTTTTTTTTTCGTTAATTTCCCCCTCTTCAAATTTTGTCGTGTGTGCATTTAGACAAGCTGAACAAAAAAAAAAAAAAAAACGAAATATCTTTCCGCCTGATGATCAAGTTTCTGTGTACGACCTGGTTCTAAGTATTTTATTAACTTTGGGTCAAAAATAAATAAAATGTTTATCAACAACTTAAAATAATTAACATATAAATGTGTAGAGATATTATTATGAATGTATGTTTTGAAAAATATCTATATAAAAAAAATATTATTTGATTAAGAATTTGGGTAAAATGGGAATAGATGAAAAAAATTTTAATAGAAATACTATTTTGGAATAAGATTTTAAAAGAGCATTCAAAATATCAAAAATTTGAAAATGCGTACTGTACTTTTGGTGCAAAGGTCGAAGACGATTTAATCAACATTTAATATCATTTTTCGATTTGTGCAGGAAGAGAAGAGAATAGTTTTTTTAATTTGAATGGAAAAATACAATTACAGATACTAGAATATTACAACTTGTGACTGTTATCAGTCAACTTCAGATGGAAGACTTTAACCATATGCAGCAAGGCCAGTAAAACATAGTCATCGTACGAAATAAGAAAAACGGATTATCTTCTTAAACTATCCCGTAAAGATATCGTCAGAACTGTATATACCGGCCAATTGGTGAACTAGGCATTTCGTACAACCAGACTTACAACGAACCAAATGAAAAAGATACAATAGCAGACTTTATCATTTTTCGATTGTGCAGGAAGAGAAAAGAAGTGTCCTGCACTGGCAAGGGTCAAACATATTGCTCAAATATTTAGATCAAACATCTTGGGAAGCTACTTAACGATCTGACCTGGAAATATCCGACTCATCTTTTAGCTTCTTAAAAACTTCACCTAACCAGGGTCACATGTACTAGCCACACTAATTAGCTGGTAGTTGGAGATACCTGATAACATATCTGTTTACTTAAGACGGACATAAGAGAAGCTGGCTAATTTTTTATAAATTGCTTAGACAGGAACGATAATTCCTCCAAATTCTCTAAAAGTTAGTCATGTAAATGTCATACGCTATATTTCTGTGCATTGAATATGGAAATGAACTGAAATAGAACTAACGAAAATTAACGGGGCCAATACTTGTTTACCTTAGATTCAATCCTTGTTTACGATGGATGCTAATTGGAGTTCAACTCACTATGGGAATAGCAATAAAAACTTCATGTTTTGCATAACATATCCAATCTGAACTTCAAAAGAACAGATAGTAAAATGACTTGGCTTAGATCAACGCTTGATCTTTGTATTTACATATGAAGTACTCACCAGTTTTTAACTCTTCTCCATAAAATTCCATTAACTTTGTTTTACAACGAAATTGATAATTTTTTTTTTGTTGCGCAAAACCAATAAAATTGAAGGATGAAATTATTATCATCATGTCTTGATGAAAAACAATTTCAAGAGAAAGTTTTCTTTATAAATATATATTTTTTTTTACTTTTATCATTAAATTAAAATTCCCATTAAATTGATTTTTATTAAAAGCAAATAAAATTATTATGTCTACTTTATATATTTTAATATTTCAATTGTTTAATTTTATTAAAGTAAATGTAAACATAAATTTGTATATAAACTATTGTAAAAAATTATCTCGTGACTGAAAATAAAACTACAATATACATGTATGTATCTAAAAGTTAAATATAAAATCAGAGACAGACAAGAGACATTGACATTATAGAATTTACAAAGTATATATATACTGCACAATTTTATTACAATGTAATTTTTAAAAAAAAATAATAATATAAAAACTCAGATAATTTCTTCTTTACCACAAAACTAGATAAATTATTTTATGTAGCTACATATAAATGTAAAGTACAAAATTCTCTATAATTATACAGGGTCGGATGCACATAATTTACTGATTTTAATTATAATCATTAAAGTGAATTTTATGAAAGTGAATTAATCTAAAATTATTAAAACCTCTAAAGGATACTGTATATAATAATTTTGATTACAAAGTTTAATAAGAATTTGGGGGGGAAAGCAATATATATTTAAATTTAAATTATAGGCCAATAATAAATGTATTAGTATAAAAATATACTAGCAATACAAAGTTGTCGATAACATGCAAAATACATTTCTGTACTTTTATAGCAATTATAATAATTAAAATAATTGTTGTGTTGACGGTATTCGCTTAATCAATGAATTTAAGGAACATTATTAAAACCTGCTGTAATCTAGATAAATATTCGTGCTTAGTCCGGCGGGACATAGAATGGAGTAATAAATACGTAATTCAGTAAACTTTAAATTTTTAATTGTCCCGTACTCAATTTCTGAATTAATCAGCTGGTTTTTGTTTGCAGCAAATAATTAAAAATTTAAATTCAAAAATTCAATTGACAGTATTTTGCAAGCAGTTACATTCTTGTAGAAAAAAAAGTGTATTTGAAATCTGCGCCATAACATTTAAACTCAACCGTGACGTGAACGGCTACTGGAATAGAAAATATCGATAGAAGAATTTCTATCGGAAGATTTATTGAAATAGACACGAATATGTCGATTAATAACATTAAACTGTCATGTTGTCAACTAATCTGACCTAAACATTATTAAAATTACTAATTCTCTAGTTCTATGAAAACTCATTAGAGAACTATTAGAACTAATTCCAGACAAAGCTGAGGTAAGAAATTAAAAGTAACATCAAAACTCCTGAATCATAGCAACAAGATATTTCGTTGCAGGTGATTTTATTTGCAAGGATATTCCACTACGGATCAATAAAAAGGAATTTTCAATCTAATTACACCAGAATTTCACATTGAGTTACACTGATTAATAATAAATTATTAAAGAAAAATTCTTATGATTAGTTTCGCATCTAAATTTCCCAATTATCTATAAAATTAATCATACATCTAGTTATTGAAATTAATTGTTACATTAATTTGTGTGCACTTTCAACAATAACTACATAAAAGAATAAAATAAGCTCCTTGAATTGCGGAAAATAATAAAATAATAAAAAAAACGACAAAACAACATTATAAGAGATAAAGAAAAGATAGAAAGCTATTAACCTCAGTTTCAGACCTTCAAGCAAAAAGACAATAATTGATGCATAAAATTTTCAAAACTTCAACTGCAAAAATGATGAAAAACAAAATCATTAAGAAAAAAAAAAAAATAAATAAAGCAGAGAATTTTTATACAAAAAAAAAAAAAGTCATATAGACAAAAATTAATGCTAAACTAACTCTCTCTCCATCCTTACATATATCTATGTATATAGAAATTATCCAATGTGGACTCATCCTTATAATTTCTTATATATACATAGCCTCGACACTTGGTTATCTTCTTAAACCCAAAGAACCGTAACCATTTATATAGTCAAAAATTTATGTTGAAGATTATGCAGAAATAAAGTCAAAATGTATTTAAAAAAAAAATGAAGAAAAAACAATCAAAACGTATGCAGACACTAAACTATACCATAATATAAAAATGTCTGCAGACCAGAGGAAAAGGGAAAATTCCTATAGTAAATAAGGAGTAGATATTAACAAAAAAAAAAAAAAAAAGTGGGTAAATATGTAGATTTTTCATTTGCAACATAAAACACAGCAAAAAAAAAAAAAAAACTGAATATTACCAAGAGCATAACCATTAAAAGTTGCTTGAAAAGGTGAAGGATATTTTCAGGGGCGGCAAAATATCTATATATCCAAGGGCAAGGACATTGAAGCATGCGCTTTAAAATATTCAATTTATAAATTGCACAGAACATTTATAAATAATGCCTTCCCAAAGCCAGAACATAAAAAAAAAATACATAAAAATGCATAAAGTTAAAAAAAAAAAAAAAATATGATTTCCAGTTCCAGTTTCATTTTTTTTTTTTTTTTTTTTTTTTTTTTGTCTAAGAGTGTAGAGTTTTTTTTTGGTATGGAAAATAAAAGCAAATAGATTACAACTACATTTGTAGAATATTATGTATCTTAATGTTGGAATAGATAGGATGACACATATATTTGTACAAACGAAATGAAATGAAATGAAATGAAATGAAAAAAAAAAAAATGCAAGTTTTATGTTGTGCGAACTTGTGCAATATTTTCTTTCACTATGACTGGTTTGTATAAAATATTTTAAAACATCAAAAATTCCCTATTACTTTTTCATTATTGTAGAGTTTTAAGATAATTTTTTTTTTTGGGAGCATAATAAATGTTTATGATTTCAATTTTGGGGAGACAATCATAAAGTAAATAAGTAAAAAAACAAAAAAAATTATATAGAGTAGTCATGGATGCGGTATATGGTTTTCCTTATTGCTTTATCACCCTTTGCGAGTTTTATAGTCTGTGTATAAATTGGGATACTTTTCGACATAAATGTGACAATGAATTTAGTTTTTATATTGAAGGGCGAAAAAAAAACATTTTTTTTTTCTGAGTCAGACATGAATAAAAAAAAAGGGATAGAATTTTATGTTGGGTTTTTTTTTTTTGGGAAATTATGAAAATTAATTTTGACTTATAACTGGAATTAAATTATTGTTAACCTAAATCTATTTTTTTTTTTTTGGTTTAAAAAAATTATGTTGAATGTATTTAATTCGAATTTGATCAAAATTATATTATAAAGTATTGACTAGGATTTGGGAAAAATAAAAAAATATTTGAACCCTTTTGTTTTGGATTGATATTTTTTCAGGTCATGTTGTTATTTTTATATTCTATACGCTGTGGGATACTTTTTTGCCTCCGATGAACATTATAAACCAATATGTACCAATGTGCAAAGTGTGTACACATTCATTTTTCCTGGCCTTGTAATGCTACAAGAAAGAGAAATTGTTTTTTAATTTATCTTGTTATTGTAGGGTTTACTCAAAAACTATTGCCCTTAATTGTAATCATTAAATTACCAAATATATTTCAGTAGACATTTCAAACTAATTATTTCAATTTTCATTAAAAAAAATTTCTTCTTAATCAGGAAACTAATAAGAACCTTGAATGCAATACATAAAATATGTATAATGTACATACAAATGCATATATAATATATTATTTATTTTATGTTTCAGTTATAAAAAAAAAATATTAAAATATCCTTAACCTTTAAATTGAAATAATTTTGTTGTGCACTTGCGCATTCAAAAAAAACATATTTCTTTTAAGGAAAACATTATAAACATTTTTATTTCTCCCCACATATTCTATTTTTCATATAAATTAACATTAGTGCATAACTACATTCATGCAATTCACAGAACCATTTTTGTTCCTGACAAATTTTTAGGTAAATTTTATTTTAAAAAAAATTGAAATTATTTATACAAAATATATAAATTTTTTTTTTTTTGGGAAATTTAGAACACGACAATATTACATATTTTTTATTTTAATAATTATTAAAGAAAATGAATAATTATATGTGCAAACATATTTAATAAAAGTACAATTTTTTTTTTTTTGTGTTATTAAATATCAAGGGTGACTATTTTTATGTAGTTTTAATTCGTTTCGCCGCACCCTTCATTACATAAATTAACATAGAAGATTGTATATTTTGTTACTTAGTGAAACCGTGAAATTTCTTTATAAGGGGTGGTCGATTATTGTGGGCTCAAAGGTTCTGTAAAGATGTTGAAATTCCGAAATTGACAGGGGAGAAAAAATGCAAGGAAGTCAGTAAATAGAAAAGTTGGGAATTTTTTTTTGTAAGTAGAACAGATGTAAATTGTGGGAGTTAAACTGAACTGTCGTGTAACAAGACTGTCAGAAGCAGAAATTTAAAGTTTTTCGAAGTAATCAGAGTATAATACTAAAATATATTTGCATTTAAAACTAGAATTTGAAGTGAACTTTTATAAGCAGCAAAAAATACTATTGTTCAATATTATCTATGAGATTATTGAGCAAGAAATATTAGGTAAATTCAACATCTTACATGAATTTATGTCATATTCATTGGAAAAATAATAAACAGTCGTTAAAAATATACGAGAAGTTGTCAAGAAGTATTACGAATTGAAGCTTGTCAAGAAGGATTATGAGAAATCTAGTGGAGCAACCAATATTTTCGCTGTAAAGAAAACATCTTTGAATACAAAATCTAGTAATATTAACTTCCATTACTTTACTATGGTATAGTTTCTCCATAAAAAAACTAAAAACATACAGCTTGACAGACTGAATTAACTTTTAATTATCGACTATTCTATAAATTTACAACAATGTATAGTAGTCGATTATACACAAATAATGTGTATATAACCAAATTCACCCGACCTACCCATACTCTACTCAACTTAAGCTCTTTATATTATGCTTGGCTGTAATGTTGCCGGTATAATTTTTATGTGCATTGTGCGCCCTTTCATAAAAAAAGAAAATCATTTTTTATATTTTTTTTTTTTTTGTGAAATTGTAATAATATTAGTGAGCCAGGGAATTATTATTATACAAATACAAATGAAAAATAATGTAGGTGGTGTATATTATTGTGGGGTAGTTTATATATTTATAATTTATAAAAATAAAGGGCGAAGGACATTCTCTCATATCTTCGTATAAAAGTATATGAATAAAAAAAAAAAAAATATTTATTGCTGAGCAAAATTCTATTATATTGGTTATTTCGAATATTGTGCGAGGTAGTAAGTAGTGTCTATAAATAAAATCATCTAGTTGAACTTGAACACATTGAAAAAATAATAATAATATTGTTTAAAATGAAGAGACAAGTTCATCAATCGTTTTTGTGTTTGTGTTTATATAAATAGTTTAATACTCATTTGTGTTAGTTTAAAAAAAAAGATTTCAAGTTCTTTGAGAAACATTGAGCTTGAAAGTTTTACTTTTGTAGTGCATATATAGGTAACAGAAATCTATTGTAGAGTAACTACAGGAAAATGATTTCAAGAAATATAGAATTTTCTTAGACATCATTTTTAATTTAGAAGAAATATTAATTTATAAAAGATGTTTAAGGGAAAATGTAGATATATTTACATTAGTTTACATAGCCAAAAAAAAGTTTTCATAGTAAATTGATAATTATATTGGAAAACTGAACTATAATGATTATTTATTAGGAAAACCGAGCTGCACTAATGATTTTAATAGGAAAATCCTACACTGAATAATATTAGGAAAACGTACCTACACTGATGATTAGGTTAGGAAAATCGACCTACACTGATGATTATATTAGGAAAAACGCCCTGCACTGATGATTATATTAGGAAAACGGAGCTACACTGAAGAGTATACTAGGAAAATCAAGCTACACTGGTTAGGAAAATCGAGCTACACTGATGATTATATTAGGAAAACCGACCTACACTAATGATTATAATAGGAAAACCGAGCTACACTGATGATTATTTTAGGGAAACCTAGCTGCACTAATGATTGGGTTAGGAAAACCGACTTACACTGAAGATTATACTAGGAAGTTCGAGCTACACTGATGATTATATTACATTAAGTAAATTGATGATTATATTGTTAAAATTTAGCTACACTACTGATTATATTACGAAAACCTAGCTACACTAATGATTAAATTAGGAAAACCGATTTTCACAGGGCTGCAAAAAGTCCCAAAATGCAACATTAGGAAGTTCTTACTTTTGAAAAAGATTACTAATCGTTCGACTTAAATATAAGTCTTTCAACCGCTCAAATAATTTTTTCTGTCAGTCGGTTCTATCGCTGTGGACTCATTAAGGGGAGCTTTGCACATACTATAATCTAACATAAGCTACATTGATATTATGTATATTGTTCCTGAACTAAGTGGAATCTATTCGAATTTAATAGAACACCCAGGAAGTAAGATATTTACGCTCATACAAAAATGAAAGTTTTTTTAATATTCATGCCCTTAATTGGCGTGCATATTTATCATACTGCTCCCACAGTGAATTTTTTTTTCTTTGTTTACTCCAGTTGGGAGTATAAGGTTTCTGTGCAGGCAGCATTATCTATTTTTTAATTTTCTTTAAAATTCAATTGCATTGATATAAAATTACGTAATTATACTGATAACTGGCTTATTTGGTGATTAAATCTCTCCGATTAGTAATTTTATGAACTTTATGTTAGACAGTTTCAGAACAATGAATTTTAAAATAATTTGTTATCAGTTTTTCACGTATGACTTAGTTAAAATACAACAAGTGCTGTATTTCAACTAATTAAAACCCGTGTAAGGTGTACAAAAATATTAACGACAGGTTTTTTTATCCTTTTACCCTACATGATTTCTATTATAATAATAATAAAACAAAATCTTAAATTATCAAAACTACCCCACAATTCTAATTGAAAATAAAAAAAAGCCGGAAGAGAATTATAGAACCATGACCATGAGACTATAATTCTCTCCCTAATTTAACTGAGAATATTCTTATAATATACATATATATATAATTTTCCTAATTTCCTCTCTACTCTCAAATCCTATATAAAATTCTCTCTTATCTTATTTACCTATATATTTTTACCCATCCCCCCAAATTTTATTTACTAATTTTTATACCCAAACTTCAAATTTCAATGTTAAGATCATACCAATACAATTAAATATAATCAAATATTATATTTAAATTATTCTCTTTCCTCTCACTTATATACGTATACGTATTTAATTGTGTATTTGTGTTTATAATATATATTTTTATTTATTATAAAATTCTTAAATACCACTACACACAAAACCCATAAATATATAATTTAGTTTAGGATTTTCACTTTCATCCTAGAGGGACGGAAATATTGCACAAAGCAGAAACCAGAAACCAGTAAGAGAAAGTATCACAACGCGATAAGTACACACACTGTGAGTGGAATATATTTTTTTGGTTTTTTTGTTGTTTTTATAATTTTCAAAAAAAATAATAATAATAATAAAAAAATGTTTATTCCTGACGAGAAAAATTTATGTTTTTAAATAAAAAACTAGAAGAAAATTAGAAAATTTTTTTTATAAATTAAAAAAAAAAAAAAGAAAACTAAACAATTTTCTAAAATTTGTGTAAAATAAATAGAAAATTCAAGTGACAAGTTAAAAAAATAATAAAAATATTAATTATTTTTATATTTCAAGTTCAAATTTTTTTGTATGACATCAACAAGATTTTTTTTTTTTGTTAAATTTGTGATTCTTTTTAAGAGCATAGAAAATATTTGAGTTAAATCATAAATAAATAAAATAAATTATTAAATAAAAAATCATTAATTTACAAAAATAATCTATAAAAATTTTATGTTTACAATCAATTTTAATTTTTTTGTTGTGACAGCATATAATTTTTTTTGGTACACAAAAAAAAAATAATATTTTTTTTTTTTTTTTAAATTAATGTAAACTTAAAAGTTTTTATTACACAACATTAACATAAAAACTTTTTTTTTTTTTTTTTTTAAAAAAAAAAAAAGGATGAAAATTTAAAAAAAAATAATCATATTTTTTTTTATGCTAATATTTATATCTTTTTTTTTAGTTTCCACACAATATGGATAAAAAATATTGTTATTTAGATGAAATTTTTGTGAAAAATAAAATTGAAATATTTATTTTCAAAGAAAAAGTTTAAATTAACAAAAAAAAAAAATAAAAACATAAAACATAAAACATAAAAAAAAAAAAGTGTGAATAGATAAAAACCGAAAAGTTTTTTTTTTCAAAAATTGAAAATTTTGAAAAATTAGAAAAAAAATGTAGTTTTGTGTCGCGGTGTGACCACAAAAAAAAAAAAAAAAAACATACCAAAACATAAATTTTTTTTTTGTTTTTGTAATTCGGGAAAATTTCGTGTATTTTTTTTTTTTTTTTAATTTTAATTTTTTATTTATTTTGATTATTAAATTTTTTGTTATATTTTTATGCTGTCAAGGTTTTTCCTATATGCTTTGATTTAGTGCTCTTCTCTCTTTTTACCTCTCTCTCTCTCTCTCTCTCTCGTTATATGTCAAAAGAATATAATCAAGTTATATGTCAAAAAAAAATATAATATAAATAAATTAAATATAGAAATAAACATGTTAAAAAAAAATAATAATAAAGTTCTATGTGCAAAATTAATATAAGCTTTTTTTGGTTTGGTCTACAGAGAAATATAAAATTAAAATAAAAATAAAGTTAATAATATGTTCTGACCTTGTAGTGCAATTCATAATAATAATTTGTATATTATTATTTTTTTTTTATAGATATAGATACATATATGTTTATATACTTAATTATTTTTAATTTTATATATTAATTTATATAGTTTTTTTTTTTGAAAATTTCTAAAAAACTTATATTTTACTCTTTTAAAAAATAATCTCTAAAACAAAAATAATAGTGTGTTGTTTTCAAAAAATTACATAAGTTTTTTTTCATAAAAATCATAAAAAATTTTTTTTTTTAAATAAAACTAAATTAACTAAAAAATAATTACGAAAAAAAATTTATAAAAAAAAACATAAAAGTTCGTTAAAAAAATAATTGAAATATAAAATACAAAATAAATGGTTTTCAAAAAAAATGTTATTAAAAAATTATATAAATAATTATTTTTAATCAACATAAAAAAAAATATATATATCTTTATTTTTCTAAGTGTATTTTTAATCATAATTTAATAGAAAACACTTCTTTTTTTTTTGGTCTAAAATTAAAATATAAAAATAAAACTAGATACGCTCGTATAAATAAATAATTAAATAAATGGATTAAAAAAAAATAATAATTTCTTAGTCATAAAATTAAGCTTTACTTTAAAAAAAAAAAAATAATAACAAGCTTTTAAAGGTAATTTTAATTTGTTAATACTATAAGATTGACAATGAACGCTTAATATTTTCGTTTCGCTATTTGATTTCTTACACAGCCCTACGAAAATATTAGTTAAAACGAACTTTGTAAATATATTTAAATTTTTTTATACTAAGTGTTAGTTTTTACCTATACGGGAATCTAATTAATTTTAAGAAATGGAAGTATTTTTTTAGGGTTTTCATAAAAAATCTATTTTATTAGCAATTTGTCGTCCGTTCATCTGTTTGAAAACTTTTGAAATTATAATTTAGGATAATAAATCGTAAATGTATGAATAAAACATTTCTGGACACCATATTGTAACAGTTAATGAATTTCCTATCAGATGATAGTAACCAAAAGACATTTTAATGGCAATTTTAAATAGTAAATATTCTCCAAAATTTACACCACGTTTGAAATGTCCTTTAATAGACTTCACGTTTGAAATGTCCGTTAATAGACTTCACGTTTGAAAGATCATTTAATTCAAATTCGTGTAAATAGTGGCGCTACTGTTAAAAATATATTTACAATAATCTTTAAAATGTATGGTATACGGTATTCAAGCCTTTACTAGAAAGAATTGAGGATTCTGCGGTTAGAGAGTACAAATTATATTAAATTTCAAAATAGAGTAACTATTCGGTAAAAATTATATAAGATTATTTGTTTGAAAGATAATATCTTGCCACTAGGGTCACATGTAGCTTCACGCAAAAAATCTTTAAATATAAAACTATTCCACTGTAGTTCTGCTGCGCTGCATTATACTCAATAAATTAACAACTTTTAGAGACATGTCTCAAGATATGCTACCGATAATAAAAAAAAACAATCAAGAAAATGGGGTATGGGTCACAATAGCAGAGAGACGTGTATTTTGATTTTAAAAAAATTTAAATATGATTTGACAGTTCAACGCGATTCTAAACCGAATTTTTTTCCATATCTGTGAAACTACTGCGTTAATTGTAATTATTTCAATACAATTTATATTTAAATTTTATTTTGGCAGGTCCTACTCATATAGGGCGCGAAAATAAAGCGTTCATTGTAAATTCAGTATAATTTTTAACATTCTATAAATAATATTAAATATATTTTAAAAATGCAAAAAGGTTTTATGTAAAGATGTAAATTTTATTTAATTTTTTTTTTTTTTTTAAATTAACTTTAGGCTAATTTCTGTAAATTTCAGAGAATAATGACAATATTTTAATTATATTTATAAATCTTGAACTTTGTGTGACATTTTATTTTACATTTACTTGTGAACGTAATTTAGGTTAAAATTTCAAAAATTATAATAAAATTTGCATCACAACGATATTACGGCAAGCTATTAACAAGGTTTCGTTTTCTGACACATTTCAATAAACGTCAAAATGTTATTTGCTATAGAAAGTTTTTTTTTTTAGAAATTAGTCACCATTTTTAATAGTGGCTAATTTCCACCATTTTTAATAAAAGTTCCTCCACCATTTTTAATGACAGAAATTTTTATATTAATAATTAAATAATAAATTTAATTATTAATTAGATTTAAGATCATTAAAAATGATGGCAATATATTAATTTGATGTAATTTATGATAAAATTTCGGAAATATTTTAAAATTACGTTGAAACCACAATTTTTTTTTTCTTTCCAAAGATGTTATAGATTTTTGTCCCAAAATTGGTGGAAATCAATATTCTGCCTGTCCCACCCATGTTTTTCAATGACAACGTTTAATTTTTTTAAATTTTGGACAGTAAATTAATTACACTTTCAACTCTAATGACAAAATTACAACAGAAAAAATGGCTTTTATTAAAAAAAAAAATTATTTATTTGAATTTGTTCAATGTATCTTATCTATGTTTTTGTTTTATTACCTAATCGATATTCCATAAAACTGATAAGAATGATAAATTATATGTAAAATTAATTTCCTGCTAAACAGTATTTTTTTTTATTATTACATGACATGGCCTTGACATATAGAATTCAAAATCATTAAAAAAAAAATAAGGGGAATTACCGAAAATATATTATTAAACTATCTTTTTTTCAATTTATATTAAAATATCTTTTAAATATATATTTATTTTTTTACTTTACTTTTTCAGAAATTCTAAAATTGTTCCGGTAAATGAAATCCTGTTGAAATTTTTTTTAAAAAAAAACTTTAAACTATTTCTATTTCAAGCTACAAATTTCATATTAAAATAATTATAATTAAAAGAAGAAGATAAACAAAAATAATAATTTAATTTTAAGACGTAACAAGAAAGGCTGATTAATATAAAAAAAATACTAAAACGACTGATTTTTAAGTAGAACTAAGAAAATACACTTTATTAAAACAACAGAATTGATTAATCAAATAAAATTCATTTGCTATAAAAATTGCTTAACTAATGAGTATTCAAATGAGTATCCAATAAAAATAAATAAAAAAATTTTTTTGCCAACTATTATTATTATAAGCTGATAAATTTAATTGAGTATACTATTTATAAGGATACTATTTTTATAATTTCAAATGAAGTTCGCAAATAAAATGCACTGTTTGAATGATAAAACATTATCTGTAACAAAAGCAACAATTAAAATAGAACCAATTGATTGTGAAATAGCTATAAATCATATATCTGAAGACGATTATCATAATCATCATCATCATCATCATAATCAGCATAGTCGTCATCACCAGCAACAACAACAACAATTACAGCAACAGGAAGAAATTCATCTTCCACAAAATAAAAATTTAACACATCAATCTAATTCTGATCATAATAATCAAATCGTTAATCGTAATCAGCATCATAATCATCATCATCATCATCAGCATCATCAACATCAACAACAACAAAATCAACAGCAACAGCAACATTCCCATCATCATCAACAGCCACAACAACAACAACAGCAACAACAGCAACAACAAAAAGTAATTCTTTCACCACGTATGGAATATTATCATCATAGATCATCATCAAATAAACATAATTCTGTTACAGTACGTGATTATCAACAAATTGATGATTCATCATCATCAATAGTAGATTCGTCAAGAAGACGATGTAGATCACCATTAATAAATAATATGCCTTCAAGTACACCACAAATAGTTATAACAAGATCAGCTGTACAATCCCACCAGCCACAGCAGCCTATACAATCTTCTAGTGGTCATCATTTATCGTCACCATCTTCTTCTTCTTCTTCCTCTCATACACAACACTTACAACAAGTGCGTGTTATACGTGATGGTCGTTTATATGAGGAATCACGAAGACGATCAATATCTGAATCACCACCACTATCATCATCATCATCATCATCATCACCCTCTACTGCCATGCATCAACATCATCATCAGCATAATAATCATCATCATAATTTACCAGCATCTGAAAATAATTTAAGAATATTATCTGTAGCAGCTGTTGCAGCTGCTGAAGAACAAGCTGCTGCTGCTGCTGCAGCAGCAGCAACTGTATTAAATTCACGAAAACATTCTACAATTAGTGGTGGTAGTGTTAGTCGTCATGTTAATGTTATATCAACAAATAATAATAGTAATAATAGTAGTAGTGGTCAAAAAATTCAATCTGACAATTACAATAATACTAATAATAATAATAATAATGGTTATATAAATTCGTCGTCGGGTAATACAAACATTATAAATAATTCGGTTAAAAGTGTTCCGTCATCGAATTGTAATAATAATGTCGGTAATAATGCGACAACTGTATTTCGTACACCAGTTGTTTCAAGTAGTAGTAATAGTAGTAGTACATCAATGCGTCCGCCACCACCACCACCCCCACCAAAAATTAAAAATTCAACAAATGTAACAGCATCATCAGCTACATCATCATCAAATAATCAGCCATCATCAACATCAATGTCAAATAATAGTGAAGAACCATCTAGTTCTATTCCGGATTTGGGTAAGTCATCATTATTAATATTTTTCTATAATTTTATTATAAATTTATCAAAATAATAATAATTCTTATTTTTAGAATTTATTTTATTGCATTAATATTAAGGTTAGTGGGTTAATAATATAGCATACCATTTTTTTTTTTTTAACTTCCGGCATTTCATTTTTTCATTCAGTTTTCCACTTTTTTTTTTTTTTGAGAATTATGTTGTGTTTTTTTTATTTTTATAGAAAAACAACTTTTCATTTTAGGAGAAACAGATAAATAATTTATTAACAGTTGAAAAATAATTCTATGCTCTGGTGTTGTAAATGTGTTAAATGTCCTTGCGAATTTTAAAAAAAAAATAATGTATTATAGTATATAATTGGAAAAACCAGTTTTCTTAACCGTTAATAAGAAGCTTAAATCAAAACTTGACTATTTATACTACGAGTATATAAATTTTTTTTTTTAAAAAAATTAATATTATGTAGTCAGTAGTTATGTGATCAAAATCAAAAATTTATATAACATTAGGAAAAAAAATCTGATATATACAAAAAAAAACAATTCTTAGATATTCTAAATCTAAACAAATGAAATGAAATAAAAAAGCTTCAAGTTTATGTATAGATGAAAATATACTAAGTTATTAGTTTCCGATTATACTCTTTTATTTGAAGAACTAGTTTACTTTTTAACAGAGTAAATAATTTGCAATTATTTAGTAAATAATCGGAAATATCTCCATAACTCGTTAAGGCTTCCGATTTTATCAGGCTGATTCTTTTTCTTTCACACCGATCATTTAAATTTCGAAAAGCTTGATACAGCGTGCATCACAATGCACGGTGACTTTTATCAGGCTGATTCGTTTTCTTTCACACCGATCAAATTAAATTTCGAAAAGCTTGATACAGCGTGCATCACAATGCACGGTGACTTCCATAGATTTCTTGCCGTTTACCTTTTAATAAGGATCTGTAAATCGGCAGTAACAGTTAATGTACCTATTTTTATCATATCATCGGTTAATAATATAAAAATTTCCGGTTTTTTCCTGCTGAAAAGACCAAATACAGGAAAGCTACAAACAATTATGAGCATTTCGATTGCCATACAGTCATCGGTGAGTTCCTTCAGGTTCCATCGCAGTTACCTCCTTACAGTTTTCTTTGTAGAGGAGGTCAAGACATAATGGTTGTAGACGACATAAGCTACATTCGTCGCGGTTGCTAAAGTCTTATGAGGAGCTAAACTAAATTATTGGAAAGCTATGAATTTTAAGACTTAGAATGCACAGTGTATTTGCTAAGGTCGTTCAGGGAAACGGACACTAACTAATAGCTTAGTGTCTTAAACTAAATTAACTTACCTCCTGAAAAAGGTGTCGAAGGGCATTCTTAGATTTGTTAAGGATGCACAGTGGATTTGCTAAGGTCGTTCAGGGAAACGGACACTAACTAATAGCTTAGTGTCTTAAACTAAATTAACTTACCTCCTGAAAAAGGTGTCGAAGGGCATTCTTAGATTCGTTAAGGATGCACAGTGAATTTGCTAAGGTCGGTGAGGGAAACGGACACTAACTAATCGCTTAGTGTCTTAAACTAAATTAACCTACCTCCTGAAAAAAGATAGGTCAACCGGGAATTCATCTGCTTTTGTAGCATCGTCTCTATTTTATTAAAAACCCTATACAATTATACAGCTTCGTGTATTTGTAAAAGTATTTACATATTGATCTCTCCATCTTTACCTTTGATTTAACTAAGATATCCTCACGATTTAGTAATTTGTTAAGCAACGTCAATTTGTTGTTACTAATCTACTGCATACTGTCATATCTTATTAAAATCCTAAATTAAGTTTTCTTGCAACTTGGAGGTCTTCAGTACGGTCCAACTAATTTTTCTATTATCCAATAATGCTTCAATTAACTTGCACTGTAAATTTTCATTTTGAATATCTGATTCCGTAAAAAAAAAAAATAAACAACAATATTGTATAAACAAGTCGTCCTTGACTTTACTGGGTAATAATAATAATAATAATAATATAACAGTGTTGCGCGGCGTTCCGCTCTATGTCGCTCTAAAGTTAAGTTCTGACCGCGACTTATAATATACATTTTTTTATTTCTGACGATAACAGAAAAAAAATGTTACTAAGAATTTTATGCGGTCGCGCATTTTTTTTTATATACATTTTTACTTGGAGTGTTTTTTTTTTAAGTGAATTTAATATGAAAAATCAAAACGTAATTTAATTTTGTTTTTGTATTTCATTTGAATTAATTAATGAAAAACGGCTTTTATTTATTTAATTTTATTTCAATAATTTTAATTTTAATTTTTTTCCCCATTTTACATTGAGTTTTATGCTCAGTCTGGTGATTTTATGAAATGAAGCTTTACAGTGTTTTGTATTATTTGTAAAATTTAAAAAAAAAAATTGCAGCTTGCCCCCGAATTGAATAATTTCTGTTTAAGCGTTTTTTGTACGTAATTAAGTGTAGGAAATGTTTGCAAAAAATTATATATATTTTTTTTTATGCTGTTCGTGCGTAAATTAATCATAATTTTATAAAAAAAATATACTTTTTTATTAAGTCTATATTTGTGTTGTTAGATTTTAAGCTTTCTGACATTGAAATTTGTTTTTTTTTTCTCGTGTTATTATAATAAATTTTTAATTGAAATGTTTGGTGGATTAATTTGATAGATTTACGTATACCTAACCGTATACAACCAACGCAAAAATATCATAAATATGAACTTTTAATAATAAAGACGAGTAAAGTAAATGGTTTTTAATGTCAAGTTTGGTATGTTGAGTTCAAGGTTTAGATTAAAAAAAATTTTTGTAATAACAGAAATGATATTTGAGTCATTTTTGTTATTTAATGAAATTATAATTTATTTATGACCATTAATTATGATGAAATTTATGAAGAATTTTATTTAATTTAACTGACCATTTTATTCTGATGAAAATTATTGAGAAAATTTTAGTCAATTTACAAATATTTTTAATTTATAAAAGTTCTTTTTTGACGTTTACATTTACTTTTTTCTGTTCTCCATTGTAACTTTCTTGGCCAATGCTATCACATTGACTCTGTACTCGTTACAGAGTCAGCTACCGTAAAGCATTGATATTGTTGTTAGTATTACTGGGACTGGAGCTTTTTAAAGACTAATACTATGAACTAAATCTTGATCAGTTAAAGATTTCAATAAAAACAGGATTATTTTAAGGACTGCCGTGTTAGATTAAGACATGATTAAACTAGATTACATTAAGAACAACAGATGCAACAGCGGCCAGTAATTCTTTTTTATAGATTCGACCGAATCGTCATGATTTTTTTATTCACATAGAATGTGCAAGGCTGATATATATTCTCCAAGCTGGCATTGATAGTTTAAAGGACAATGTTCCTTGAGTAAACCAGTAATTAATTGTTCTTAAAATTTCAGATTTCGAGTATTTTTTTGTTAAATACTAATAAACTCTTTGACAGTTCTACTGCTGTTGCTGACAGTCCAATGTTCATTTGATTTCGTTATTGGGCCGTATTGGACCTATTAATTAGGACAAAAGTAGTAAAGAGAGACTATGTGCTCTTTCAAACTTAAAAACATTTAACACAAAATGCTGACAACTAAGACTTGCAATCAGGACTTATTGAACCTGCAAGAATTTTCGACAAACATACTTCTTTTGAAAATATAATTAAATCAATATGCAATTATGACTAATTATAATCAAAAATTGTCAAATATAATTATATGTTTATTTTTCAATTAAATTCAAATTTAACTTCACCTAGAAAATAATTCAATTTCAAATTAAATATGCAAATTAAATCAATTTTCAGTCTACTTACTTTTTGTTTTTGTAGTCTGTTTCCTACCAAAAATAAAAAACATTATGTTTCCCCCAAAAAAAACAGACCTTATTTTATTTAAATTTTTAACTTGCGTCTGTTTAACTATTAATAAAATATAAACAGATATTACTAGAAAAGTTTATTTTTAATGCACCACTGCACCGGGCATTATTATTGTCATTTTTATGTCATGAAACTCCTGAAATAAAAAAAAAACTAGAAATTTCCAAAAAAAAAAAAACTTGAAAAAGGAAATTCATTAAAAAAAAGTTGTAATAGTAAAAAAGAAGTGTTTTTTTTGTTGTTGTCTGTTTTGAAAAGTGAAAATATCAACATAAAAAAAATGTATGTACACACCAAAATAAAAAACTGGAATCACTTTTTTTTTTTTTTTTTTGACTGACTTTATGTTTTATTTGTCTGATAAAAAAAAAATACTATGTTTCATTTCATGATTGTTGAATGCTTCTCTCTACATTTTCAACAACAATAAACAATTTTTTTTATTAAACGACGTCAGAGACGTATACTAATGATATTCTAGATAAGAAATTCTTATAAGAAATTCAGTACTCCTCCATATTAGTATTAATTGTTTATAAAGTTTTGTTTGTTTCTCGACTCTGTGGAATGCATTTTTCTTATTCAAATTTTATCGAATTCTCTGTCGAATTCAAAAAAAATTATTTTCAAGACGCACAAATACAGATTTGAAAAGAAATGTTCTGGGTTTTTGGTCTTTTACTTTTTTTTCGTGATCACGTTTAGTCTATTGATCCATCAAGGGCAGAACGTATATAAAAAAACAAAACAAAGCAAAAAGGGAATTACAAGGGGGAATTTTTTTTAAGAGTTGAGGATCAATGGAATTTCAAAAAAAAATTAAATTAAAAGGCTACAGAAAAATAAAAAAAAAATTACACATGGGTAGAGTTCTCCTCACTCCAATATGTATATTAAAAAAAAAATTTTCATTATTTTGTTTGATGAATGTGTAGTTGAACTTAATGGATGATGGTGTGCTGGTAATCGGGAAGGAATGAAAGAAATATATATAAAAAAAAAAAACATGTTAATGACCTAAGTCAAGGGCAGTGACTGACTAAATATAAAAATTGTTCTGAAATCGATTTAAAATTATTTCATTTTGAATTAAAAATAAATATTGATTAAATTTGATATTAAAATTATAAAAATTTAAATCGATTACATTTTTTTATTCTTAATTTAATTTAAATTTTAAGCTACATTTTTAATTCGGTTATAATTTCCTATTCAATTGAGTGCATTTTTAATTATTTTTTGGCTGTAGGTTAAGTTAGTGATCCTTGAGTTTCTTTAATTAAAATTATTCAGTTGTCATAAAATTATAGTAAAATTTTATTGTAAATCAGAATTAGTTATATTTCTGAAAATTTTCTAAAATGCGAGATTTACGATTCGAAACGAAATTGAGATTCGATTGGATTTGAAACAGTATTCTAACAAAATGTTGAAATATAAATTCAGTATTAACTGATTTAAATTAATAAATCTGCTTTTATATGTCAATTTATGTTTACTTTGATAATTATTTTATAAACAATTTATTAAGTGATTTTTAATATTTCCTTATTTGTATTGTATCCCATCCATACTACAGCCCAGTCTCCAAAATTGTTAACGGAGAAAAATTGAAATATAGAAAAAGCTATTTTATGTAGTGATATTCTCAGCAACACTGCACATTTTAAAATAAATCTGAATTAAACCTTCTTACATTTGGAATATATTCTGACGCTGCCCTAGTGGCTGTGTACTATGCTGTAATTGCGATTTTAATTGTAGGAGGCCTACAGGTAAGTTAAATCAATGGGCTTATTGTGATATCCCTTTTGTTCGCCAATGATGCCAATGAACTAGTAATGAAGTTTCAGTGTCATTACTTAGAACTCCCGTTGCGTTAGTATGTAGGCATGAGACCAGAGTATTTTAGACATCATTGCTTCAGACTTACATAATATGTGCTCCGGCGTTTACTCCTCGAGTTTGCTAAATCTACATGATCGTCCAGAATTGCGTTTTTGTGTGTGTCACGATGGCTCGTTTTATCCTACAGCACGTCGTTCCACTCTATATCATCTGTGAATGCATTTAATCTAGATAGTCTTAAACTGCCCGTCTCCACTAAGTCTTGATAGTCTGCAACTGCCCGCCTCCACTAAAATATTACATTCGAACGGTTTAAGTCTTCTGTGTCGAACTCACTTCTTTGGTGGTTTAATGACAAAGCGCTTAGATTGTAAACCTTCACGGTTGTTCTATTAAATTGTTCTTTTCTTTCCGCGTCTTCATATCAACTTGAAAATATATTAATTGATTTATTGTTATATTTTCTTTTTATGTTTTTCTGTATTCATAATTGGTTGGTCTAAGTTTACTCCACTAATAAAATTGCATTAAAATGTAGACTACGAAGAATGCTCAACAACAAATCTCTTGCTAATGAATTTAGACTATAAAGGAATATATGGTTCGGAATTCTTATAAAATTTAAGAAAAAAAACCCTTTAAAGAAAACTCTAATTCTCTCATTACCTAAACATTTATCAAATTATTAGATTTAGAGAAAACCTCACCCAAAATTAAGTCAAATAAAAACTTACCTAATTTTCTGTTATTTTTTTTATAAAAGTTCCCAGATATTTCAATAATTTTCCAATGTCATTTAAAAAAAATTATGTAATTATACTCACAAAATCCTTTAATATTAAATTTAATTTTAACAAACCTGACATTAATCCTTGATAAAGTGTAATAATAAATAATAAATAATCAAATGAAAAATTATCTATAATTCTCCTCTATTAATTTAAAATTCGAATTTCCTTTTATTTGTTGTATATTTATATTTATTACACATTTTCCTATATTCAAGTAACCATGAAAATTGAAAAACCTTCTGGTTATTAATTTTTACCTTATATACAAAATATATTTCCATGAAAAAGTCCATGGCCATGGCCATTTTTCTAAACTTGTATATAAACATAAAAATAATATATATATATATTAATAATAAAAACTGTGATATTACAAACTTAAACCCACTGGCCTACACTTCTACTTGCTACTATTTTTAATATAATATTATTATTTTTGTATACACATACAATTATTTTATCCCTATTTCCCCACTCTTTTTATAAATTTTTTTTTGAATTTTATCTATAGATGGAATGAAACTGCAGCCATAGCAGCAGTCAAGGGCATCATCCATATTTTTGTTGTTGTTATTATTATATTTATAATCAACACGAGTACATAAATTTATAGTCGCCAAGGTAACGCCCTTCAACCTGACTATTTTTATAATATTTTTGAAATTTCAATCGACAAGTGCATAAAAAAAAATTTTGTCCTTAACCTAAACCTTGGGTTAAGAATACTTTGGGTTAAACAAACCTTGAATTAAGAACAAATTTGAATGAACAAAACCTTGGGTTAACGAAACCTTGAATGAAATGTTAAATATTCCGGGTCCAAAAAACACAAAAACTGATCGTATTTAATTTTGATTATTTTTTTCAATATCCTAATGGCTTGCAGGCTGCTATTTTGATAAAATTGATTTCCAATATTTTCGGATGATGTCTAACGTTATTTGAATTTTTCCAGATTTGATAGTAAAACGGTTCGGTAAAATGACATTAAATAATAAACAAATCAACACATTTTAACTCTACTTTACTTACTGCTCTTTTGTATTGCAATAGAAAATGCATTTTAAAAATTTTCAGGCTCACTTTTTATATACTCAAAAAATGTGTTCTCGCACTCACTCTCTCTCTCTCTCCCAGGAGTTTTTATTTGTATTATTTTTGTTATCTAATTTCTAATTTATTTTAAATATAAAATTTCTACCTCCCCGTATGCCCCCAAAAAATAAAATTTTACTGTACATAAATTTCTAGTTTCATATAGAAAGATTGGAGATGAGTGCAAGCAATGCCAATGCCAATGCCCTTGGAAAATGTTTAGTTTTTTTTTACATAATATACTTTTGTAAATAAAAACATGCAATAAATGCATTTGTATACGTTTTGGTTGAGAAATTTGTTGGTTGGGGGGCTGATAATAATTATGATACGTAAATAAAATGCATTGAGCATGATTTCTCATTTGTGGTTGCACTCAAAAAAAAAAAAAATGTAGAATAATTTCTTTTTAACGAATGTGGCGCCAATAATACAACTAAGTACGTTAAATTTTGAATATTTTAAAAAAAATGTTTTTTTTTATTTAATTAATAATTTAAATATTAAATTAAAAATTAAATTAATTAAAATTTAATTAAAGTAAAAATTGACTTTTGAAATTAAAGGATTTAAATTTACTTGTTCAGTAAAAAGTTCTTAGAATTTGGAATATTGATGTTATTCTAAATGCACTTTTGTGGATTGTAGAAAGTGCATTGGATAATTTGTATTGAGCTTTTTCGTAATTGCAGAAATGCAAATCTTTTTTTTTATTTATATTTAAAAGTGAATTGAATTTAAAAATCTAGTCAAATTAAGATGTCGCCTTTGTAATTTTATTTCATTTGTATTTTAATTAGTATTGTTTTAATGTGTACGTCTATTTTTCTAATTATTTCTCTAATTTCATGCTAATCCAAAAGATTGTGATTAAAAAATTATATCGGAATCAACTGAGAGTTTTTAGTTTGAATTAGCTCAACAGGGTAGCTCCACTGTTCTTTCTATGAAGGACACCTTAATTACGGTCATACGTAGAAAGTAAGACTACCATAGAGTTGTTAAAGTAACTGTGAGTGTTAAATGTTATTTAATGTCTGGAGTTTTAATTGATTCATTTGATAATTACCAGCAGTGTGTGTGGTCCAATAATCTTCTTTTTTTAGTTTCAATAATAATAAATAAATTAACCCAGGAGAAATATATTGCTGTTTCTGAGCATAAGCCATGATATACACTTTTCGGTGCAAAAAGGAATGCTCCATACATGAGCTGCAATATACCTACTTCTTGATAGTTGACTAAAACCCAACACTGTAGTCACTTAATTCGATTCACTTAATTTTTGCGAGTATACTTTAGAAAAAAATTAAAATTGCCAGTGAAAACTGAAATACTATACACTAAGTAATCTAAAATTTTAGAAATGGTGACATTTCTTATCGCCATATTATTTATTATTTTGCTCATACTTTGTATAGGGGCTCAAGATTTTTTTAATATGTTGCTAATTCCATCTGAAATTTTTAAGGATTCACTTAAGGATTTTTTGACAAACTTGTTTAAGTCATTTGACACAATATAAAACTTGTAAAACCGTATTATAATTAGATTGGTTTTGATTAATTTTTGAAATATAATTGCAGGTATATTATAACTCAACCATTTTTTATATAATTATTCACTTTATTAATTAATTTTTTTTTAATTGTTAATACATGTTTAATAAGCGCCCAAGCTCATATTATTTATATACCTTCAGAACACTGGACATGGACATTATCACCTGATTTATCCAATTAGTAGAACTGTCATTAATCTACTCTATTGACCACAATACTCTTTAGTAGTTCTGAATTAAAGATAAAGAATGACATTTCTGTGGAAATTTTCCAAAACATGATATCATATTTTTTTGAAATTTTAGGATAACTTCAGATTTTAATTGCCAAACATTTAATCTTCAAAACTTACTAATACTTGAGAAATTTTTATTTATTATAAACCAAAGAAAAATTGGTAAAATCTAGAACCAATATTTTTATTTGAGCGTTGGTTTTGACAAAACAAGATAAGATTTAGTATCGGGTTTTTGACAAAGTACAAAACATAATAGTATACAATGCTAACGATTACTAAAACAAGATAAATATTCATTTAATAATGTTTTATAAAATTATTGATGTTCAAGCTTGTGTCAATAATTTGAAATAAATAAGTGATAATTAACAAAGTTTGGTTTACAAATTAGTTATTTAAAACAAAAAACTACCATAAAAATACCATAAAAAAACATTACTATACCAGTTTTGGAGCGGAATTTTATTCGAATGGAATTTTTTGTTTATTCGGAAATTTATTTGGTATTCTAATTTTTTCTCAAATCGAATTAACAGATTATTAAAATTTTCGAAATTATATTTTTATTTGAAATATTTTTATAATAAAGCAAATTTTTAAACCAAATAACACTGAAAAATTATAGTTGAAAAAATTTGATATTAAATTCATATTCACTCGAAAACTAGAATGCAATAAATTTCCAACTCCGACGATTTACCATTTTCGGAAAAATATTTCTATTTCCTCAACAACTCGAATAACCTAAATTTACCCATTCGAAAACTAGAACCTAAATTTACCCATAAATTTTTATTAATTCTGTTTACTCGAAAACTAGAATATGACAGATTATGTTAATTTTAATAATTTGTCAAAAATTATGACAATTTATTATAAAAAACAAATTTTACATTTGCTTTGCTGAAAATTATGTAGATATTATGTTTTGACAAATTTTCACAAATATTGAAAATGTCAAAGAACGACCTTCTAGCTTTGTCACCAAAATCTCTTTTTTTTGTCAGAAATTCACCTGTCAACGATTGTCAATTTTTTTATTCTTGTTGAAATATTTAACTAAAAACGCGTAATATCTCGCTCCAATAAGCTATTTAAATTTTTGTTTTTTTGCTCATAATAATGTAATTACGTAATTCTGATAATATTATCTAATTGGAATTATTTAAATTATTATATAATAAATGTCATAATACAAAAAATATATTTAATCTATTATAACATGATTATAAAATTCGAAAAATCATTCAAATTAACTTCCTATTTTTTTTTAGATTTTTTGTCATACTCTGAAATTAAACTTCTTTTTTATTATTATTATAATAATTTATCTATACAATCTTTAAAAATTTTTTTTGCCAGAAGAAATTATTCAAGGACATTATTATAAAATTCATAAAAAAAGGACTATAACCTCAAAATTTCTTAATATATTATTTATTCAACTTTATTAAAATTTTTATTTATATGTATTAGAAAATTTTCCGTGATTTCTTAATGTTGTATGTTTTATGTTTATGTATATATATACATAAATAATAATAAAAAAAGAAAATAAATAAAAATTGGCAAAAAAATAATAATAAATAATAATACAAAAAAAAAAATATATTTGAATAAAAATGTGTGCGTATTTACGTAAAGAACAATCTTTCGAAACAAGAAAAAAAAACCTAACTTCTTTTTTTTTTCTAATGTATAAATCATTTTTCATACATATTACAATATATATACATAAATATTTTCTAGATACGTTTTCCTTAATTTTTTCCATTTATATATGTTTTTTTTTTGTTTTGTTTCAAAAACTAAATTAGGGAGTAAATTTCAAATAATTGTCATACGAAATTAATTTAATCTGTCTGTCGGTGTACACTACTTACTTATACTTACCTTAATTGACACGACAAATTATTATTTTGGTCGAGTCCAGGGATCTTCTTAATATATATCTTTTTTTCGCAGCTCTTCCTTCAACTCAGTCATATTAAACATTCTTGAATCTACCTCATTCTTAAAATATTATCTTACCAGTAGCTCTGAACTTTCTGGCGTTAAATTCGTATTCTTAATCTGTCAATCGCAAAAAAATTATGCTGTAGTCTAGGAAACAGCAACCATCGGTCATATCTGTACTTTACTAGCGTTACATTCGTATTCGTAGTCGGTCAATCACAAGAAAATCATGTTGTCTAAGCAGGCTCCATTATATGTTAGTAATCTGTCAATCACAAGAAAATCATGCTGTAGCCTAGTATCACAAGAAAATTGTGCTGTCTAAGCAGGCTCCATTATATGTTAGTAATCTGTCAATCACAAGAAAATCATGCTGTAACCTAGTAAGGAGCCTCCACCTGAACATCATCTTTCCATCGCTCATCTCTATACTTTGCTGGCGTTAAATTCATATTCTTACTCTGTCAATCGCAAGAAAATCATGCTGTAGCCTAGGAAATACGGTTCATGATATGTTATTTTACCTTCTAATAGATTTCAGTCGGAAATTCAGTAAAATTGTTACAAACTTTAGATATAAACTAGGTCTTCATTTACTTACTCTTTTTGATCAATTAACGATTTCTCAAGTCCGTATAAGCTCTTCTGGCCGCTCTAATCTATTCTAATTAGTAATCTATTTAATTATTTTACTAACAAACTCTTAGCTTTCTAAATTAAATATACATTGATAAATATAATGTATATTAAGTTATTTATATTTTTATTTATTTTATTTTGTATATGAATGTGTTTCACCTTGAAATTTAATACATATACCACTTAAAGTTCATTTATCCTTTTATGGAGTGCAGACAAATTTTTTGATATTAAGAGGGTGTTTTTTTTTTGTTCCTTCTACATATAATAAATAAGTTTTATTTCAGTAATTTTGTTTGTTTGAGAGATAAGCTATATTTTTTCTATGCTTCAGATTAACGCAATTAAATTAAAACTTTTGAGAATGTATTTAATAAAAAAAATTCTATATTATAAAAGTTTATATTAATTAGCCTGTTCACAAGAAAAAAAAAGAAATAAAACCGTGTAATAATAAAGACGAAATGACAAATTGATACAAATTTTTTTTTTTTTTTAGATAATTAATAGATCCGGCAATAATGAGTCATACAATTAAAAGGATAAGTCATACAATTAAGGGGAATATTTATAATCCTCCGAATGGAATTTAAAATCTTTAGATTATAAATTAGAAATGTATTCGCATCGATACTCGTAAAATAATGAAGCACTAATTCACTAACCTGTTTGACTTCTCCTGAGTTATCCAAATTAGTAGATAGATTACAGGGCTCGGTTATGTTGATGCCCAGAAAATAGTACGGCTACATTGCCACTATTATGCAACCTTCATTTTCTGAAGTTTGTTATCAAGAAATTCCAATATTTCTCTTAGGGAACATGATGCGATATTCTCAGGCTTAGCGAACATTTGTCCTAGAAATTAATATCGGGCTCTATTAAGTCCCTTGTATTCCATAGGATTGCTCAGCTTCCTTATGTTCATCTCTACAAGTTCACCAGTTTGTATCAATCGATCTGTCGAAGTTATTTAGGATTTAGGTATATCCTATGAGAAATTCTGTGAGGATTCGAGTCTGATTTATTGTAAGCGTGAAATTAGAAATTAGTTAATTGTCCTTATCAATCATGTATATACATAAGTACTTTTCTTGATCAACAAAAATAAAATTAGGCAAGTTCAATGGTCAGTTTATTTAATGAAATTTTAGAGTTTCAATCATAAATCATTTGTTCCACATAAAGGAAGTTATCGATTCCAAATTCTTCTCGGTATAGAGAACTTCTGTTAATTTACGCAATCCTATAAGAGATTTTATACTCTTGCACCTGCACTGATTAACTGAAATAAAGAAAGTCTGCCTGATTATGAGATCAAACAGTTAAATTAAAAGTCTAGTCTAACCAGACTAACCAAACTTTCAATTGAACTGTTTGATCACACAATCAGGAAGACTTTCTTTATCACAATTAATCAGTGCAGGTGCAAGGAGTATAGACTCTCTGAACACATCTTTCCTTAGTGATCATTTGAATTAGACTTTACCCTTAATTTTATAGTCAATATCGTCTTTCTTATCCTTAATGAGGACATTCAAAAATTAAAAAGAAATCTTTCCTCTCCTTTATTCTAGAATAAAAACTGTTCACTTAAATATTTTATTTGACCACTAAAAATCCTTAAAAAATACCACAAAATATTTATTTAATTTTTATTTATATACAATATCTTTTATTTGTTTTAATTTATCCTTAATAAATTATAATACTGTTTATATATTAAATGCGTAGTACATCATAATTCATTATTCTCCTTTGCGTCCTTCGCAAAATCTTTATATTATATATTCCTTATTTATTATTTCCCAAAATTCTGGCATAAATGTATATATATGTAAAATAAACATTATATATATAGAATGCGTACAAGGAAACCCAGCTTTGGCCTTGACATGAAATAACCCCTAATATTATTTTTATACCCCAAAAAAAAAAAAAAAGTTGTTTTTTTTTTTATTATTATCTTTACATAAAAATTTAGGTTTTTTTTATTCAATATTCTAAATTTTTTATATGTATTTGTATTTTTTTGATATACGTTTCTTTTGAATGGTGATTATTAGGGGTTTGGAAAAAAAAAAGTGCGTGTAACAAAAGTTTATATATAAAGAAAATATAGGAAAGAAATAACACTTTTCAAAAGAAGGAAATTTACTTATGTTGCGAGAGAGAGAATGGGCACACACACACAAAATGTTCAGAATTAAAATCATTGACTTCAATAATTTTTTTTTTCAGAGGGTAATGGGAAAATTTGAAAATTTTTTTTTGAGGAAAGCTAAGCAAATATTTTGATTTTAATAGTCAAGGGGTGATTTTGTGTGTGTTTTTTTTTTAAAGTGATACTAAGAATATAAAATAGATTGTGTACGAATAAGTTTTATTTGATTAGTTCGAAAATAAAATAAAAGACATTTTAAGGCTTTTACAGATCTGAAAAATTAAGTAATCATTGGTGAAATTTTGATTGTGAAGATTTTTTTTTTTTTTGGTTTTTGAACCTTCGTAAAATTTAAACGATTTTAATGTGTAAAAAAAATTTCAAAATTGGGGGGGAAAAATAAAATTCATTTGTAAGGACATCATGTCCGTCAAATTGTTCTGTGAAATTTTATATTTGCTTTACGATGTTTTTCTGCTTAAAATTTTAGGTAGTTTTTATTACAAGACTTTTATATGTCAATTTCCTAATTATTTACAGGGTTTAAAAGTTTTTATGTTTAGCCTATTTTCTGGACGTAATTATTTCAATTTATTGATGTGACAAAAAGTTATCTCGAGGTTTCTGCCTATATTTAGGAATCCAATATCTAGTGGGTTGTCATGCTCCTAACTATCTATCAGTACCGATCTTCCAACTGCGTGTCAGCAGGATCCAATTAGCACCGTTAACAATTCAACCTTATAAATCCTGGCTTAGATAAGATTATAAGATTCATTTCGTGGGGTTCAAGAACCGTACCGTGTACGTGGCTAGATTGCTAAGTTCGTTTAGGTAGTATCCTTACAGAAAAAATCAATGTCTGTCTCTTATAATCAAACTTTCTTTTGGTTGTTTGACTCTGTGGCAAGATTTGTTACATGGAATACCTAGTCTGACCGTGTATGTTGAGCTATTGCCCAGTATCCTTACGTACACAGTTATGGTTCTGACGAATTCTTTCCGGGAAATGTTTGAGAAAGTTAACCTTTATTCCGTACGTCAGTCGTATTCGAAATGATTCTGGCTCATCCAATTAGCGCCGTCATACTCCTAATCTCACAGTGAACAATATCTACCTTCATTATTTTACAAGAAACCTGAAAACAGTAGCATAAATTTAAATGAGGTTGATACTACTTGTCACAACATCAAAATGTTTCACATCTAATAAATTAGGATAATTTTACTTAATGAAATCAACCAGAAGTTCAAAAGAATTGTTAATTTTTACTCATTTATGTTAAAACTTTATTAAATGTCCTTTTTGTTTTCAAAATTATAAATTTACAATTTCCATAACTATGTAAACAAAAAATTATGCCCTTTAAATATCTAACTAAATAAATTATACAGCAATTAAAAAATATATAATTTAAGTTAATAACAATTTTTTTTATAATTCAATTTTTCCGTTTTCTCCTGCTCCTTCGTCAGAGAAAATGGATTCTGGGAAAAATATAAATAAAAATGTGTTAGTAATTCGTGGGTCAAAGAAATCATTTTCCATTATTTGAAACACGTGCCAAACTCAAGAAAATAACATTATATTTTTTTGACTTCAGAAAGATAATTTTGTTTTTTTTTTTATGGTGTTATGTTATCAGGTGGGTGTAGGTAAATTTTTTTTCAGTTTATGATACTTGTTTGTTACCATATCCTCTCAAATTTCTCTCCAACGAAATTTCTGTTTTTTTTTTAATACTTTTTTATGTTGGTTAAATGAAAATATTTCTGCGCAACAACAAAATTGTTTATTTTAAAAAATAAATAAATTGAATATCCTTTTAATATATTTATGCGTGTAATTTTTATTATTATTATTTTTATGTTCTGTTTTTTTTTTTCCTCATTTTTGTTACAGTTACCTTTAAAAAGCTCTGATGGATAACATAAAAAAAATTATGTATCTTTCACATTTTTTAGTATATATATATATATACCAGCATAACTTTTCTGTATCCTTAAAATAAACCAATCCAAAAAATGTTATAGAACCGAAAAAAAAAACAAAAAAACTTTGTATATACGCACAAGGATAACATGTAGGTTATGAGTTCATTGAACTTTTACTGGAAAGAAAGAAAAATGTGCGTAGGAGTAAATAAAAACAAGGAATTTTTTTTGTTTTTTTTTATGTCATTATTTTTGGGTGTGTGTAGGCATTAAATGATCCTCAAAAAATTTGTTGGTAGTGAAGTTTATTTTTTCTGGTTTGTTGGGTAAATTATAGAAATAAAATGTCAAAATAATGAAAATTAATTTGTGTTAAGTTAATTTCTTTTTTTTTTATATTTATATAATCATTTCTAAATTTATACTTTTTTACGAAGAAAAATTGAATTTAAGGAACTTGAACGACGAAGAGTGTATTTAATTGTTTTTAATTATATAGTAATTATTCAAAAAGAAAATTTCAATGGAAATTAATTGTAATTAAAAGTATTTTAAGTATGGTAAAATTAATTAAATTGTAATTGTAATTAGGTAAATTTTAGTTTTATTGAATAACCTTGTATGGAATTAGTATACAATTTGGTGTAAAGTTTTATGAATTTTATTAGTCCTCCAAAAATGTTTTACAAATACAGTAAATTTTTTGAATTAGGCAACTATATACTGAATCTATTTTTAAAAAAAAGTTTCCGAATCCAAAAAAGTTGTTTAATTAATAAAGATAGAAACGATTTATTTTGCTGTAGTAAATATATTTAAAACCACATTAATACTTTTGTGGACTCCATACTCAAGAAAAATAACCTTAGTCTGTGCTCCATCGTCAATTTTCTTCAAAATTTTCAATTTCGTTTTTATTGAAATTGATTTTTTTTTTCCACTTTCATTGCGGGTTGCTCCATTTAAAACTATAAATTAAAATTATATTAAATTTTAATCTAAATTCGAGGGTAGATTAATTTGAAAGTTTCTAAATTTGTAGGTTGCTTAATTTAAGAATTTACTGTATTTATCATTAAAAAAAATATATCATGCTACATTATATATAATATCCTTGAATGAACTTAGGTGATTAGTTCACAGGGAAGACGGACTATTTACAACGTTAACTTTTAACTTATTTCAAGAACTCTGTTCCATTTTTTTTTAAGTTGTTGATGGTTCATGGAATAACAGTCTGTAATCTAAAATTTCTTCCTCTTCTTTACATTGTCGGAGAAATTCTGTATCGTATTTCAAATACCATGAATCACAGGTCTATAATTGAAATTACGGTTCAGTTATGATTATTTTAAAAAATTTATTTACCATCAGATTTAATTTTGAACTTTTTTTAACAAAGTAGCTTTTTAAATTTTGATAAATAATGAATTTGACAGGTGGTGTCAAGTTCTCTAATTATTTGTTAATTCTGAGAAAATTGATAACGAAATTATAATATAACTTTTAGTTACTTTCAAGTTTCAATGATCATTATCACAACAAAAAACAAAATGAAGCAAATTAATCATTTAAAGCTTAGTGATATTATGCTGTGATATACTACCCATACGAGGCTTCGATATTGGTTGAAGTTTACTCAGCTTTAAATGATTAATAAAATTGTAATAAAATGTTATTTGCAACTGGAAAAAATGCTAAACGTTGAGGTCATTTGCTAATAAGAAAATGTCGGGCTTATAAATCAATTAGCTTGTTACATTAAAAGGTTTCATCACTACAAAAAAATTAAGTTTCTTCACCGAATCAACATAAAAAAATTGTAGATCAAAAATTACTATAGAAATATGTCGACCACCTTAGTGGCTCAATTTGTACCTATGGAATGTACCTCTGGAGAATTAAATCCTTTGTAGCTACAGAATTTTTAGCGATTAATTCGCTGTTTTTTGGTGTCTTATATCAAAAATATCCATCGAGTATATTCTCGTATCTTCAAAGGTTGCTGCTAGAGTATATTCTCGGAAATCATCGATTGCTGCTAGAACCTAACCTAACTCGATTTGAACCGTTTCACCATAGAACATAAATATTGAATAAGACAATTTTTTGTTAATTCCTGTCAGATTCAAAAACTAATTGTAATATGATTTTAATTAGCTTTCTCACTAATAATTTTCATAACAATAGGAAAAATGCCTCATAAAATTAAAGAATGTAAATTCTTCAAAATATAACAAGAACAGCAAAATAATCTAAATGTAAATCATTCGTCATCGATCATATTAATTCACTTCTTATCACTCATTTTTTTTTTTCATTTAAGTATTTAATTTTAATTATAGAATAATCTTTCAAATTTAGAATCCACAAACAAAATAACATAAACTTCATATCGCTGACGTAAATAAATAAATATTTAGAAAAAACAACCTCAACAAACAAGCAAATATTTTATTATTAAAAATGATTAAAATATTCTAATAAATTAATAAAAAAAAAAAAAAAATTAATAGTGTGAACAACGAAATATCTCAAAAAGAAGAATAATTAAAATTAAATAACATAATAAAAAAATGAGAGAATTTAAAAATTAAAAAAAAAAAATAAAAATATCGCGCAAATGTCGCAAGTTTTTTTTTTTCCACTTGGCCCAGATACTTTGAAGGTCGTACATAATCAACGGTCGTTCACCTAGCTTTCAGACAAATATTCAACTGTATTGTTGTTATTTTTTTTATGTTTATTAACATAATATAAACATATTTATGTATGTATATGTAAAGATACATTTTATGTTGGTGTTAGTATTAAATAAATTTTTTTTTTTTTTATTGAACAGAGAATTTTTCTATAAGAAGTTTGCGAGCTCTTTTTCACTTTTTATCATCGCAAAAAAAAAAAAAAATGAGAATATAAAATCGCACGTGTATTATTATTATTTAGGAACCTTATACACAAAATTGAATTAAGCTAATTTTTTTTTTGCATATAAAGTGAAGAGGGGAAAATGAAGAAATGTTGTTTAAACTTTGTGTAGAACGTAATATAAACTTGATTAGGAAAATAAAATATTGTGTAATTGTATTAAAATAATTTAAATAATAAAAATTAGAAAAAAAAAAATTTAAAATTTTTTATGAATGTATTTTTTGAGTTGCCGTTGTTGTTTTTCTTATTTCGGAAAATTTAAAGCTTTTTTTTTTTTGCCTTTCAATTTTCTGTTAAAAATTTTTTATTTAAAAAGTTTTTGTAAGGAAAATTTTATTTGTTTGTATATGTATAATTTGTATAATTAAAAAAAAATTATTAACGAATGGACAAAAGTAGTGAAAGCTTTATATTTAAATTAAAAACTTAAATTCCACAATTTTCTTGTTGTTCAACATCCGTTAAATTAAATAATGAAAAGCTTTTAATTTAAACTTTCAAAAGTTTATTAATGTATATATAACCGTTATTTAAGCTTTTTTTCTTTCTATACCAAAAAAAATTTTATGATTTTTTTAAATGTAAGATACAAATACAGACAATAGAAATGATGAAAAGTCAATGGGTCTTTAGTTTAGATTATGATTCATTTCATTATTCTGAGAATCAGAAAATGATTAATTCTATGCAAAAATTTCCAAATACATATAATAGTTTTTGACAATTTGAAATTTGTCATAATTACTTTTTGACTATTTGAAATAAACTCTGTTTTTGACTGCTACACAGCCAATTTTCAAATTTTCCCAAAGAGGACACTCTCCTTTATACCAAATAAAAACTTTTCGTCTTTTTGAAAATTTGAAAATTCGCTGTTTAGCAGTTGAGAGGTCAGAATTTATTTCAAAGTGTCAAAAATTAATTAACATTAGTTTTGACACATTTTTCTAGAATTTTTATATTGCTAATTTAGTTGCTAAATTATTTATAGTTTTAGGTTCAAAATTTAAAAGATACTTTAATTTAAATTCGTAAAGTAAAATTTATGCCTGATTGATATAATAAATTGAAATAAATAAATAAAATTAATAAATTTCTTAGCAACAAATTCAAGCTCATTAATTTTTTTTTTAAAGATTTTCAAATTTTAAATTGACAATTTAACTTTATTTTAGACAATGTAAAGTAACATTTATGACAAATAAAAATTTGCTTTATTAATGTTGAAATAATATCCTTCGAATATATTTGATAATTTTCATCAAAAAGTTTCTGAAGAATCAACCAAATAAAGAAGGAGCATTAATGAATTCCTATCGAAAAAGTTAAATATTTAAATCATTTCACGTAACTGTTTTATAACAAGAAAAAAATGATGATTTACATTGCCAAAAATAGAATTTACATTGTCAAATTCCAGCCTGAAATCCTGTATGTTGATTTAGTTAACCAATCAAGGGTAAACAATTTTTGATTAAAATTAGAAAAACTGAATTATTTTAGATTTTTTTTTTTACAGGACCAATTCCAGTTTTCCTCAAATATCAAGAGAATTAATTTTAGTTTAAACATTTCCTCATTTTATTATTTAAAACTAATTGACAAAATCATCAAGTTTTCGAAACATAAAAAATATCATTTTGTTTTCATAAAAATTCATGTAATTTTAGAATAAGGATTTGTTTTTGTCGTTATCCTTGCATACAGAAAATTTTATGAAATTTTTTCGAACTAATTATCAGTTAATTTTACATAGGTGCTGTTTAAAACTTCCATTTCTTAGTTCACTTCTTAAAAGCCATAATAATTAAATTTAAAAAAAAAGTCAATGTTTTGTTAAAGTATTTTTAAATAATTTCATAAATACTAATAAAAACTTAATTTTTGTCACGAAATCCTTAAAATCCTTATTAAAATTATTTAATTTTCCTTGTTAATTAATAATTTTTCCAAAAAAAAATTTAAATTTTTTTTAAAATATTCAAATTTAAATAAAGTAACCATTGGTTTTAACTGTCTTTAAATATTCATTGTCATCAAAATTTTTTTTTTTTTAACTCCGCCTACTTTCTTATATTATTTGTCAGTCGACCATTGCAGTTCAATATAATCGCTTATAAGAATTTGTTCCGGAAAAGTATTTATTAAAAAAAATTAATTTCGTGTCATTTTTAAATTATAAAAATATCGAAAATATTTAATTAAATAATTAAATTTAGTGAAAATAAAAAAAAAAATTATGAAAATCGGTCATTTAATAAGGAAATTTGATGTTTTAAAAGTGGCGTCACATTTTTTTTTTCCAATTATAATTTTTGTGGTTCCTGTAAGAATTTTTAATATTCTATGTGAATTTTTTTTTTTAATTTAATAATTTAATAGATTTCTTAATTGAAAATATAATTTAAATTAATAATTTAATAAAAATTTGAGTATAATAATTTTTTAGTGTAATTCGGTATAATTTTTAACACGATTACGGTCGCTAGTGTTCTTACGGTCATTGAACTTGTTAGTGAATTTGTCTTTTTGGTGTAATTCGGTATAATTTTTAACACGATTACGGTCGTGATTGTTTTTACGATCATTGAACTTGTTAATGAATTTGGCTAAAATATGTGATTTAATAAATTTTTTTTTCGACAGATCAAATTCGTATAGATCCTTTTACGGATTTATAACAAAATTTAATAATAATTTATTTTTAATTAATTTTAAATTTCAAATCAATAACTTAGGTAACTAAAAATAATAACCAGTTCTTTTAAAATACTATGTTTCCTCGTTGCAAATTTCAAGCTTTTATTTTCCTTTATGTATGCATTAAAAAGAGCTTTATTTTCAGTTAAAAACTTAATGTTACTATTTTCAATAGTTTTATAAATACATAAAAAAAAAATTTTGTATTTTTCCAACAAAATTTTTTTTTTCATTTATGCCACACTACTATTTATTTTTTTAGTCAGATATTTTAATTCACTAAAAGTTTTGTAGTTTGGCTTTATTTTTTTTCGGAGGTATACTATAAAATTTTAATATAGTTATGTCTCAGTTTTACTTACGTATTCAAACAAATGTCATTTTTGGTTTTTTGGTTTTTCAAAAGAGCTTTGAATAAAAAACGTTAATATTAAAATTAAAAAAATATTCTAAATAAATAAAAATTATTATTAATAAAAAAAAAATGCTTAATTAGAAAAATTTACAAAAAAAAAAAAAATATATGTTTTAATTAAAATGAAGTGTTAAACATAAAAAAAAAATTTCTTGTTAAAATTAATGTAAAATGCATAAAAATATTCAAACTTCTAGCCGACATAAACGATAAAGAAAAAAAAACTATATATTTTTATAAGTAAATATTAAATATTTAAGAGAACACATAATAATAAACGTTTAATTATGAAAATAGAACATTTAAAAATTAGATAATATTTAATTTTCTTTTTGTTCTTTTAGTTAAAATTTTTTTTGTTGTTGTGATATTATATTCGATAAGTTCTAATTTTCGAATATTTATCTAAATAGTTCAATTTTTTTCATTAGTTTTTTTTTTGAAAACTAATTAATCTCTTAATTTCGGTGCCATTTTTTTTGTTTTAAAAATAGAATAATTTAAAAGAAATTTAAAAAAAAAAAAAAAAATTAGTGTATTTATTTTAGAAAAGAGAAGATAAAACTCCAGTGCCGAAATTTTTTTTTTTTTTCCAATTGTGATATAAAAATAATATTAAATTAAATTCAAATATATTTAGTTTAAAAATTATAAATAATAATATTAATATTTTAAAAAAATGACTGTTGGTAATCGAGAAAATTTATTTGGTGATTATACAATTAAAAGTATTGATGATACTGAACGTTTAATTGGTCGAGTTTTAGCAGGTAATTTATATATTATTCTAAATACACTTATTTTGTATTACATATTTTCTTAGAATTATTTTAATTAATTTTATTGCCCTAAAATGTGATCATAAAAGAAATATTTTGTCAAATTTAAATTGCAACATACACAAATGTCATATCGTCATTATTCGAAAATTTCACATAAATTTATTTAATTTTTTAAAGAAATGGATTTAATGATCATTGCTGGCGTCAAAATAAGGCGCTATGCTAACTTTCGGTATTTTTCCAATTTAAATTGACGTTAGTTCTGCCTATTCTAGTCAGACTATCATTCCTATTTTTAATTTTCTTAATTTTGTTGTTCACCTCCGAAATATTCTCAATTTCCAAAACCAATGACTCAAATATCTTTTTTATATATACAAGGCCATTTCATTATCCCCCCTCCCCACCACTCTGTATATTAGCAAAAAAGAAAAATGCAATTTTTCCCTAATGGTTCATAAAATCATTATTTTGTTGGCCCCAATTTGCCAAAAATATAATTTCGAAAATCGGGAGGACTAATGTTCACTATTTGGGCTATCGCGCCAATGTATTAAATCTAATGTTCATTGCCTATGAGCATATCGTTTAGTTTCATTAAATTTCTAAAAAAAAAACTAACAAATTATGTGTTAATAAAAACTGAAAGCTTTTTTTTTCGCTTTTCACTGTTCGGTCATTGACCGTGTACGTTGTTAACCTAATTTTTTTTTTCGGTACTTTTGCTTTTGCTTGAATAAACTTTATTTTTTTACTGTTGATTTTATGACTTTATTGTTGTATTTTTTTTCGTACGTAATTTCGGAAGAAATATTATTTAAAAAAAAAATAAAAATTTCACTTTTTTTTAAAAATATATTTACGCTTTTTTATATTTGTCGGAATGATGTTGGATTTTTTTATATTTTTATTTGGAAAAAGGGGGTGGAATAGGAAAGTATATTTGTTTAATGAAGATTGAGAATGAGGTTGGATATTTATACGTCTTTTTTTTTTTATTTAGATTAATTTTATTTGATTAACCAATTTATATATGACGTTTTTTGAAAACTGGGTAATTGAATGTAATAGGTACGGAAGCAAATACCTTGTAGTGTCCTCTATAAACATTTATTTTGTTAATGGTTCGAAGGACCATAAAATTTTAAATATATCATAGCTAATACTGATTTGGTCAGAAAATGAAATATGTTAAACCCGACTTTGTTAATGACAAAAAAAAAAGGGTTTGTTACGAAATTATGGCAACTGTAAACATAATTTTTATAGTCGGATTAGGGGAAAATAATAATTGAAAAATTAACCGTAGTATCCTTTTTTTAAGATTGTCTGTATCGACGAGAACACTGCCTTTTTTGGCAAATTTGATAAGTTATCTTGGGCTATAATTAGCCGGTCAGATGTCAGATTCCTATAATTTTAAAAACTCAACGTCCTAAAAAATTTTACTTGACAATATTTCGGCCTATTAATTCCAAAGTACACTGTCTGTCTCACTGTAATTAAGTGCACTGTCTGTCTGACTGTCAATTTCAAAATCTAGTAAATGTTTCTTTATCCTGTTGCTCTTTTTTATGTCTTGTATGACATTTCTTAATTGACATTTTAATAAGATTATTTTTAACATGATTAAAACATTAGTAAGGAATTATTTAAAATCAGCTCTTAGATTACGTAATCTAAAACCTATCTAATCTTAAAAACCCGAAAATTAATTGAAAACTTCATTATGACCTAAATAATATCTATATAAAAAAAAAATTTATATTCTTGAGTTCATAACCTCAATTTTAACATTATTAAGAATCAACCTCATTTTGCTAAAAAAAAACTAAAACTTCTTAATTCCAAACCCCGAAAAAAAAGAAATACAATTTTTTTTTTGTATCTACATTCAAAATTAAAAAAAAAACCAAAACCATTTCATAATTTCATGCTTGCCTATTACAAAATCCTGTACAAAATTTTATACACGGATACTCATTATCATCACAAACATTATTATAATACATAATATTTTTAAGCTAAAAAACGCGTATAATCAATTCACTTTTCATTTTTCTAAGCTATTTTATTTTCAGAAAATAATACAAAAAAAAAAAAACTTGTAACAAAAATTTTTTTCTATGCCTCTATTCTATTAGCTTAATATAGACCCATACATCCACATTTCAATATAAAAAGCTTTAAACTTATTGTACGTACGTACGTACATTCAAGCAATAGCAAAAATATATATATATATATATATATTATACATTTCCTGGAAATTAGGCCATGGATTCAATCGGTCATTGCTCCCTCATATAAGTAAAACTATTTCAGTATTAAATAAAAGCTTTTATACACTTTGCAAAATGAACCGAAATATAAAATATACTGTGTGTGCTCCGGATACTCATTATCATCACAAACATTATTATAATACATAATATTTTTAAGCTAAAAAACGCGTATAATCAATTCACTTTTCATTTTTCTAAGCTATTTTATTTTCAGAAAATAATACAAAAAAAAAAAAACTTGTAACAAAAATTTTTTTCTATGCCTCTATTCTATTAGCTTAATATAGACCCATACATCCACATTTCAATATAAAAAGCTTTAAACTTATTGTACGTACGTACGTACATTCAAGCAATAGCAAAAATATATATATATATATATATATTATACATTTCCTGGAAATTAGGCCATGGATTCAATCGGTCATTGCTCCCTCATATAAGTAAAACTATTTCAGTATTAAATAAAAGCTTTTATACACTTTGCAAAATGAACCGAAATATAAAATATACTGTGTGTGCTCCTTTAAATAAAATTTTAGTTCTTCCCTTGCTGCTCCTGACTATTTAACTTAAACCTCCCTCTTATTTAGCCAGTTCCACAAATAGCTTAACATTAGCTTATGTATATTATTATTCCCCACTGCCGCCTACTAAAATAATTTTCTGATTATACAAAAAATATATATATATATATATAATTTATATTTTATTTTATGTTGTGTAACCCACATTTTTAACTTGACAAACTTTATACATAAAAAATATGTTATACATAAATGTATTATGTATAAATATTATGTTTTATTAAAAAAAATATATAAAGAAAAATACTGTAATTTTAATGCGAAAAGCGAGAGTGAGTGCACATTTTTTCAATATAAATATGATAAACGCGCAATCTAAATAAGCTTTACTTAACTTATTACCAAGTTTAATGTGCTTATAAAATGGAATGAATAATTTTTCTATTTATGTATTTGAATCACATAATCTACTATTTCATTATAATGATTTACTGTAAAATTAGATTTCTGATATGGTTCAATTATAATTGAATAGTGTTAATTTAGTAGATTCATGTATGCGGACTGTAGAAAAACAGTCAGCATTCAAAATAAATATAACAAGTATATTCGTGAGTCGAAATATTGCTACTTGCGACCATAGTCATAGCACACTTAACTTTTAAGGTGTAAGTGGAATTTTACGTAAATGTAGAATATTCTACCCTTGATTGAAGTTGGGAAAATTAGCAATATTAGAAGCACATATTCAAAAATGTTCATCAACTATCGCAGGACTCTTGAGAAGGATTATCGTTGAACCGTTGAAAATTTAGAACATATGTATATATGAACGGTGCTGTTAATAATACATGTTACTGTTGACAATACTGACAAGTCAGTAATGCGTAATTCAATAGGGTTAGCCGAATGTTGTAGTAATACGGACAGTATCACTGCGGCAAATCGGTTTACGATGTTTTGTTCTAAGGAGCTTGGAATAAAATTACTTCGTTAATGTCAGGCCATTGCATAGAAATTACAGCTGGTTTGGGGATTATAGCTGTCGGAGTTACGTAGAATTTCTTATTTTCGGTAGATCAAAGGTTTTTCTGCTTCAATTTGGTTCATCGTATGATAATTTCTCTCAGTTTCCCAGGAACCATTTTTTAACAAATGGGGTGAAATTGGTTTCATCGGAATATCGTTAGTGTATGGTATGCTCCCCGACTATTTCTAGTCCGACTGAAGCTAATCTGACTTTAGTTAGTCCGGCTAAAGCTACTCGGATTATAGTTGCTGTCTGCGCATAAAACTCGTTTTTTGCATTGAATTTCAAAAGAGGACTAAAGGTGTGAAATTTGAAGGATCCAATTAATTCATATTAATTATACCATTAACACACTTTAAATAACATAAATTTTTCAACAATCAATTTTATAAATCCGTGAAAATATTACGGTTATGTAATGAGAAATTGAAAGTATATAATATACACATTTTTATTGTCGATGATTGAATAAACAAAACGGTGCGGTATTTACTTTAAAATCTGTATTTACTTCAACATTCCATACCAAAAAAAAATAATAAGTTATTTTTTTTTATTGAGTGAAACATAATTTTCAAGAAGTTCAATTATTATGGCATGTTTTTTTAACTGACCACTAATGTGGAACTTTCACTCATCACATTCAAAAAATTATGTACAACACTACTTGTCGATTTGTTAATTACAATACTTGGTCTTGGGCAGTTTTTTTTTTTATTTAAATAATCTCTGTTCAATATCGAGTGTGCGGTACCAAGTGTCACTTTTCCAGATGAAAGTGAAATTTAATTTTTTTTTTTTTACTTAAAATTTCGCATTTTTTATAATAAAAAAGTTTTTCTTGTTACGTTATTCCCTGTCGTTATTCCCTGTCTGCCGAGAGGGAATTTTTATTAGCTATATAATAAAAGTATATTTTTAATAATCATGTAAATAAATGAGTTGACATTTAAAATATGCCTATAGCATATTTTACTTGGTATCACAAAACTAAATATACTTACTGAAATAAAAACCAAAAAAAATTACGTGTAAATGTTTTTTTCTTGTGCAAATTTGATGTATACAGTATGAGATTTTGGCCTTCGTTTCTCTTTCAGCGTTCATCGACCTAAAGTACGACCTAGTTTAATGGTGTATAATAAAAAAAAAAAAACAGCTTTCATAATGTCCTACTCTCATACCAAATCTTAGGTTTGGTATCATAGCAATCTCTGAATAATTTTATTATCCTTCTTATAACCTTAAACGGGTACAATGAATTCTCTATGTGTGTACTGCTATGTCCTTAAAAATAACAACAAAAGTTGTGTTTTGTAGAAATTTTCATAGAAGATTTTATACTCCCAACAAAAAACAAACCACAGAAAAGGATGTACAAAAAAAACATTAAGGGTTAGAGAGCAGAATTAGATTTTTTTGAGGAACACAAAGATTATTAGGTTGGAAGAAAAATATTCAATAATGTAAAAAATTTAATTTTCCGATTTTTAATGAATATGTTATGAAAATATTCAATAAGTGCTTTTTTATTATTTTAATTTGTACATAACAGCTTGCTTGTTTATGTTGTTGTGTGTTTTTTTTGTTTTAATTGAAAACTGAAATGACTTTGAAAGGCATCAAACATAAAAAATAGAATTGTATAAGAGATTATTTCATATAAATATTGTTATATGGTGACGTACGCTCTGCAAGCAAGCAAGCAAGCAAAAAAAACACACATTTTTATAATATTGCACATTGAAAATGAATAAAATTTTATTTTGTATATAAAAGTAGCAATGAAGTTTTTTTTTTTTAAAAAAAAAAACGGGTCAATTCAGTTCATTCGCCTTTCTGATAGATAAAAAAAAAAAAAATGTTGTACTGCTGTTGCTGCTGCAACTAATGTTGATAAATAATTGAGTGGATATGTATTGATGTTGGTATTGTCAGTGACGGTGTTACTAATACATTTATAAAATATTTAATGTAGCACAACAAAATGTCATGCTGCACTTAGTATACTAAATACTACTAATACTATTAAAAGAAAAATTGCAATTTTTATATTTGTAGATAATTTTAGCAAAAATATATATTTTTATGCTTGAGCATAAAATATACTAAAAATAAAAAAACTACTCATACTAAATTTTAAAATTGTTGTGAACCACTATAAAGGAGAGATAGACTTTTTTTAACATTCAACTTTTATTTTATGTATAGTTTTTTTTTTATGACCGATAGCGTTGATGATATTGAAAGTGCATTTTGTAGAGATGCTAATTTTTTTTTTAGAAAAATTGTTAATTTTTTTTATTTTTATGATATATTTTACTGTATTTTTTGTGATGATAAATCATGATTTAAGATTTAAAAAAAGTGATTATGGGATATTTCTAATATTTCCTTATTATATTATATTTTAAAATCTTAAATTATTATATAGATACCAAAAAAAATAATTATGTTTGTATTGGCAAGATTTATAAGTTTGTGTATTTAGACAAAACTAAAATATATGAGGGGTTAAAATAGTTCAAGGCAAGTTACTGAACCTTTTCGTACAAAATATATTTGAATGATTTTATCCTTGGCTGAAATGAATATTGTTCAAATATAAAATTTTCAACTAACAAAGGATAATAATTTTTTTTTTTTAGATATACTATATTTATACATTAGAACATATTTTTTAAGAGATGATTATTTTACTGTATATATTTGGAACATTGAACGACCTTTTATTTTGGTACAAGGATGGTAATAATGTAGATTACGTGGTGGATTTAATTAAAATCCATAAATGAATAAGATGTTGAACAATAATAACTAATTTATGCTGAACATGACAGCTTCGTTTTAATGGATAAACTGAGTTTTTTTTTTTAGTGACGAAGGTATATGATTTGATAATGATTATTATTCATGTAAGAGTTTGATAGTCTAGTACTTTCTAATATTATTAACTCTATGGTAGGATTTAATTTTCTGTTTTTCTCATTTTTCTGCTGTTGGCCTCATACTGCCACTATTGTTGGATTTCTTTATCTTTTCGATGATTTTTCGGTTCATGATTGGCTAATTATCAGAAGCAGTTTCAAGATTTATCAGAAACAATTTCAAGTACTATATACAAATTATAAGAAGCTGCTTTGTATCGCTAGCTATCAGGAGGTGCTTGCTTTTTCCAGCTTGTTTTAACGGACATGTCACTAATATGTCTAAATTATTATTTTACTGATTAAACACAGTGTACATAGAATGTTTAATACTTGGTATTACTATTGACACTTTGGTATGATTTATTTTGCTGTTTTTTCTAATTTTTCTTCTGTAGACTGCTTATAAACATTATTGTTGGATTTCTCTATTGTTTCGTTGTTTTACCAATTATATGATTCACTCATTACCAAAAATAGATTCGTATAATATTGGTTTTGACTTAATGCTAGTACACGCCATTTTCTAAAAACCAATGTCTCACTAATAAAAAAAACCATTAGCTTGTTTCGGTATAAAGAAATTTATGGTTCGGAGTTCTTATCATATTAATAGGTCCTAATTGCAATAGAATGTTTAAGCATTCTCAGTGGTATTAAAGAAGACAAATGAGAGAGAAGCTTCTTATGTGCAAATTCTTTGTTATTACAAATTATCGGAAAGTACTTGAATTATTTCTAGTTTTTTTATTAAGATTTTATAAATCGTAATTGAGTATCTAATCATCATTAGAATCAATCTAAAGTCCGTCTCTTACATATTCATATAAACAGGTCCCCAGAAGCATCCTAATGAATAATTTAAATCAGCAAAGACAAGCATGAGAGGAGATACTATTAGTATATTCTATTAGCATAAATTAAGCTCAGATGAATTAGTGTCCGCCTATGAAACAAACAATCATGTATAATTAAGAATTAGAGCAACAGCTTAATACAAGCAGTATAACAAATGAAAGTCATTCCAATATTAAGTAGAGTTAATAAATAATAAAATTTTATCAAGAGAACATAAATTATTTCACACTTCTGAAAAGTATACTACTACTTTCCTCCGGCATCACCCACTAATTGAGATTGGTTCAACATAAAATCAATTTGACAGAACTAAGGAAAATCTAAAGTCTAACAGTATCTGCGACTGTTATTTAATCAAAAAATATGTGCAATTAAAATATCTGACACTCTAATATAACTAAATTATTATTATATTAATTAAAGACAATGTACATAAGTTTTATAACAAATAAATTCTCTAATTAGCTAATAAATAATCAAAGAATATTTCAATATTTTTAAGAGGGTACTTTAAAATGCAATTTTATTATAAATACTATGTATATACAAGTAATAATATCCTTGAATATATATTAGATTTCTTCTTTGTCTGTTTGTCCTAAATTAATTTTTGAATACCATTCACTAAATATCAATGTGGGCACAACATAAAAAAAAAAATAGTACTTTTAAAAAAACAAAAAAAAAAAAACGTGATTAATTATTCTTCACATTTGTGATACTCCTTTTTTGTCTGAAGAAAACTTAAAATTTTCTAATAAATAAATAAAACTATTATGTATAAAATAGTATATAATATGTATATAAAATTCTAAAGTGCTTACGATGAACTTTTTCAACCCTAACCTATTTAACGTTCATGCACTTTTTTTTTTATTTTTTTATGAACGTTCTCTTTTTAACAATAGAATGTTTAACATAGTTTCATTTTTCATATCTGTATGTATGTATACATATAAATATGTATATTTAATTTTGAAAATAAAAAACTACATATATAATAATAAAATAAATTTATTTAAAATCAATTTTAAAAAATAATTTACTATTTAAAAAAAAAATTTTATAATAAACTAAAATTGTCCATAATTATTTCATAAAAAAAAAGTTGTTTCATAAATAAATCAACATTGTATCATAATATAAATCTAATAACACTTTAAAGTTGTATACTAAAAAAAAAAAAATTGATACATAAAAATTAAATTGTCGTCCAGAATATTAAAAAGCTTATGATTTTTTCTATATAAAAAAAAAAATATGTAGCTGGTGGGTTTTTTTTTGTGTTTGTTTGTTAAAGAAACTAAACTTGCTTGTCTTCTCCTTCTCTTCAACATAAATTTTTCAATATTTTCCATGAAAATGTTTTATTTTGTACAATTATTATGCCTAGGCAAGTAATTTGACTTTTTTTTTAACAGCTGCATGTGCATACATATCCAACAACAATATAAATAGCAAAATTCTATAAATTTAGTTCGAGGTCATTTTGTTGCAATACACTTTTCTATTAAGTGCAATGACTTTAAACATGGCTACAAGTTCCCCCACCTCTATTCTAATTTTTAGATAATTGTTTGTAAAGTGTTGTTGTATTGAAAACAATCTGTAAAATAGTAAAAAAAAAAAATAGACAAAAATTGATTGCGAGAATACTTTATGCAAAAAAAAAAAATATTTTTATTAAGAAATAAAGTTTATTAATTTATGGAGGAAAAAAAACTAGGGAATAATTACGAAAATATCCGGTTCGAAGGACCAAATATTTAATATTCAACTTTATCGAAATTTAGATGTTGGAATCTAATTATAGATCATGAATTTTAATTGATATTCAGGCATGGTATAACAGCAGTATCTTTGCGGTTTATTATAGAATTTTAATGTTAGTTGGTTGGTTAAAGTGGTGAGTTCCTTCATCCCGTCCAAAGGAACTCTAATTAGAGTCTTTGCGCCTTTTAATGAATATGTGGTGGGTTTTTTTATATCCATCTCGTGGTTTTTAAAAACTTTGTCAGATTCGTTGGCTACCTTCTTGATAGATCGTTTAAGTTGTTGAGATTATGCGTTGCAAGTGAGTTTCTGTGTCATCAAATTTCAACTAACTTGATGATGAAAGACAAAATGAATCGAGGTAAAATATTTTGTTCATGATCGCCATAACCTGAATGATAATGTTGTGCAGCAAACTAATATAATTCATACAGAAATAATAGTTTACCTTATTTAATTGAATATTTATTGCACAATTCATTCTACAATATAATTTTTTTTTTTTTTTGGTATCAAGTCCACATTTAATAATTATCTTTATTCCTGGAAAATATGATGAAAATCTTGATAAATATAAAATAAAAACTGTATAATTTATAACGTCACTAAAAAATATATAATGAAGATGAGGTCAAGTAAAAAAAAAAAATATAATTTTTAAAATAAACTTCAAATTTTTTTTTAAAAATAAAATTGCATACAAAAAACTACTCGTTTTCGACGTTGTAGTCGTCAAACAACCGGGAATTGCATAGGACACTAACACATTTATATATATTTCTAAAATAAAAATTGCATTCAATTTACTTGTCGCTGTATTTGAATTGTGCATATATATAAAACATATAATTTTTTCTGGGGTAAACGTACCAGGGCAATGTACGACCTTCAACGCGATTAACGTAAAAAATGTATGCAGTTATTTAAAATAACAAGACAAAAAAAAAATGAGAGAAATAGAAACGCTTATATAAAAGTGGTAATGTGCACATTTTATTTTAGCCATGGAGGGAATTGAGTGCGCACGAGTTTTTCTTTTACGTTTTTCTTTATTGTTGTTAAATTTTAGACAAAAGAAAAAGAATTTAAGTTTTTAATTGAAATTGTTTTTTTTAAAAAAAGGACCCTTTTCGAATGAATACGCGACACGTGTTTTAATTTTAACAACTATGTAGTCCAGAAATTTAAACTACATATTCCAGATATTTATATTTCAAAATGTTTTTATGATCATAAATTTGGACAAATTATCATTATTTTCTGTTTACTTATCAGTGAACGTAGCAGAGCGATTAAATGACCGCTTTTTTTTATAGACTTTGATCAAAAATTTTCAGTTACAAGTCAAATTTTGGTATAAAGTAAAAATTGACCTCAAAAGAGGTAGTAACAATTTTGTATTGCTAAATTATGTCTAAAATACAAAAAATTAATGTTTTCTAATTATTACATAAGAGATATGTTGTGTATTAATAGGCATGCTAAAGTGCCCATTATTTGTAATCAACTGGAAATGATTATAACGGTGTTTTACTAAACGGTTATGTGCCCCTTTTTGATAGAAACAGAAATATTAGATAAAATGTCAGTAGATTTAGTTTTAAATTTTCATTTCAAAAATTGAAATTCAAATTTTGATACAATGGTGACCTCTTGTGTACAACTTGGCGAAATTTGTTATTACGGTAAATATGACAAATTGAATTTTTCGAAGAAAAAAAAGCTTTAAAAATTTCGTTCCACAATATTCAAGACACATTAGTTGAAAATTATTGGTTGTTGTCTTAGATAAAGTAATTCTTTTATGCACATTAAATATAAAATTAAATTTTAAAATTATAATTAATCAATTTTCTTAGAATTATTTTTAAAAAAAAGTAAGTTTTGCTTTATCCTATAACTAATAAAAACGGTTATATTTTCCAACAAATACAATAAAATATTTCAAATATTTCAAGTTAGTTCATAAGTTGATCACTAGTCGCTGGAATCGTTTAAAAGTTATTTTGTTATATTTAGTAGGAAGTGGAAATTAAGTTCATTTTTCAAACAATTTTTATTCGCCCACAAGGATAATAAACTTTTGATGCCTACAAGGGCATGTAAATTTGAGAACTAAAACACCTACAGAATATTTTAAAAATAAACATTTTTGTGAAATTTGAAGGACATTTATGGAAAAAAAAATTGTTTTAGAAAGTATAACGAAAATAATTTTAATCATATTAATTTTTTGTTTAAAATAATTCGATGAGGGTTTAGTTTGTTTATATAATTTTCCTGATATCATTTTAATAAAATGACATACAAGATTATTTTTAGAATTTTGATTACTTTTGGCTCAGTTCTAGAAGTAATTGCTTAAAATTGGGTTTAAGAGATTCAGAATTTCTAGAAAGGCTCTGTCCCTTTCATGCTTGCGGTACTAGGATTCATGCTTGGGGTACTATTCACAGTTAGAAGGTATTTTATTTTTTATTGTATTTACTAGTCCTTACAAGATGAGGAAAATTTTTAAATTTACTACAAGTATACAGTACGTTAATCTAAACAAACACACCTCAACAATGACGGTATAATTATTTTTGTACCACCTACCAAGAATTGTTATAGTTAATTCCATTGTATATTACACTAGGCTCCTCTCAACTTAAACGTAACCTAACCTAATTCCATTAAATTCTAAAAAAAAAAACTAGTCAAATTTTTATAATTCCAATTAAATCTTTACACCTTGCGAGCTATTCTATTTCTATTTAAACAATTTTTATCTAAACATATTTAATTTTCTTGAGGACAATAGCCCAGAACTTTAATACATAAAAATTTTCAAAATATACATATATACATATACCTAGACAAAAAAAAATAAATCCGGTTTATGGAAAATTTCGAAATATTTTCCTATTAACATAAAATTTGTTACACTAGTCATCTTTATTATTTCTCTGTTCATCCTCCACTTTTCTATTTTTTATTTATTTTCTACAGTCCCACCCAAAAAAATTATTACATTTTGAAGAAATTTTTTTAGGCCTAACAAGACAAGTCGAAAAATTGAAAAATTTTCAGGTTTACTGACCTTGAACTCTACTGAATTCGGAATTCGGTAGGTAGAGGTACCACTATATAAATAAAATAATTTTATTTTTTTATCTTTTTATTAATTCATTAAAATTTATGTATCTACACAAAAAAAAACGCACATTATTAAAAAAAATAATTTTTTTTAATAGTATTTCCAAAAAAAAATAAAAAACGAACAGCCCCCAATACATAAATACGTCTTTTCTTTTCTATTTAGAATAATTTGGCCCGGTTATTTTTTAAACTTGACATTTTTCCTCTTCATCGTCTTTAAAAATTCTTGTACCCCACTCTTCCCTCCTTTCTACTTTTTATTATCACACATAATAATCATAAAAAAAAGAGCCTGAATTTGGAATTAGAATTTTTTTTTCCAAATGTGTGTTGAGAATATTTTTTTTTTTTTTTGAAATACTAACTCAATTTATTAAGCTTTACCCAGTTTGCTAGACGTTAGATTAGAACCACAAAAAAAAATAAAAATGAATAAATAAACGAAAAATCTAGACGATTGATTAGATCCGATTTATTCAGAATTATTTAATGGAATAGAAATTTTTGATATTTATGTATTTATACAAAAGAAATATGTATTTATGTATTTAAAAGTATCGTTTTGTTTCTTTTACATGATTATTTCATATATTATGCCAGTTTTTATTTAATATGTTACAGTCATTTGCTCCCAGTTTTTTTTTTTTGTGAAATTTTAAAGAAAGTTTTAAACAAAATTTGTTAAATGATTGCCAAAGATTAAAATTTTACGATTTTTATTGAATCTAATCAGTGAATATTATTTATCTATGAAATATTAACGTGGGTGGACCTTTACATTTTGGGCCAAGGATCAAATTTAATTCAATAATTCGGTATACTGTACGGTCAGTCACCTGCAGATTGGAGAATATTATTCTGCAGATTGGAGCCTGAAAACTATTATTGTGCAAATTGTAGTATCAACCTTTATTCTGGTAGTTTACAGATTGGAAGCTCAGTTGTACTGAATAGACAATATTACAATATTCAGCTTCACCCAAGCGAGTTTGCCGTAGATGGAAGGAAAGACGATGTTTTTCCCTTCCTCGTGTAAATTGATTTGTAGGACGTGAGAAATTCATATTACCCTTACACGAAGGCAGGTTAAAGGTCCATTTTACAATTTTTTACCGGCCTGAACCTTTTTTCGTCGAGAAAACCTCTAAGAAAATAGGAATCCAGCATCGTTAGTCTCTTTTCTTGTACGGAGAGACTAGTGTCATAGGACCAGTTAGATTAATTCTTCCGTCTTCCTCACAACCTCGTGTATTTGATCAAATAATCTTACAGTTTCTCTAAAAAAAACCGAACGATATTAGTTAATGTTCCAGAACTGTCAACTTCCGATCTCTAATGTTTTTTTTTTCACTGTCAATCATTTTTCTCTCGTAATCGAGAATCTATAATTGTATAACTTTCTTCAATTATACTTTCTACCTTTCAATTTTCATTTAACTTATATTTGCGAAAAAAACAACATAAAATTTCAAATAGTTAATTTCATTTGATTTAAAAAGTTTCATTTTTATTTTCATGTACAATTGTCATCGCATTTCACCACAAATCTTTTTTAATAAGCTTTTACCACTTTAACAATTATTGTATAATTTAAAAAAAAAATTACTTGATGTTATAAAATAATAGTATATATTAAATTTTATGTTTTTTATGTTATTTTATACATAATTGTATTATTAGATCGTATTAGTTTGATTAATGCGTGTTTCAATATTCACTACTAATACTACTCTACTACACTACCACTACGAACTTTTATGAAAAAAAAGAAATTTGAACATTGAACAACAAAAAAAAAGTTTAAATAAATCTTTTAAGTTCGATGAACTTTTTCAATTTTCTTTTCAACTTTTATTTGTTTACTTGAAAAAAAAAAAATATTTAAAATTGGTTTTTTTTTTATATAAATTTTAAAGTCGCGCATAAATACATAGAAAATATCTACATAATTTATTTATACAATATAAAATATTTAAGTATTGTATACATAATTTAATGTTTGTAAGGTGTTAGTTACTGGGTAAAAAAATAGATTGGTTTTTTTTTTTTGTTGAATAGATATTTTATGAAAAATAGATATATAAAACGGTTTCTAAGTTATTCAAGTCCAGGAATGGTTCTTTCTAATATAAGGAAAGTAAAAAAAAAAAATTGGGTGTGGAGATTTTAAGAATTTTTTGGTTTTTGGATTCAATTTTCTAAATAAGGTCTATAAGAAAATGATTAATGTTTAAGAATGAAGTCCAATGTTTCTAATTTTAATCAAATTAACAAATTATTTCAAATTGTTGGACTGATAATTTATGGAAATTATTTCAAATTGTTGGACTGATCATTCACTGATATATACTTAAATTCTTAATTTAAGTGTAATGTCAAGTGTCAACTAAACAAATTAAAGTAATGTCTTTGAATGTAAAATATCTAATCAGTAAATTAAAATCAGTACCAGTTTTAATAATTTTTCTCTTTTGAAAATTTTCAGTTTCTAAGTAATGTGTAATTGGCTAAGTAATTTTCAGCTTGTAAAAGCCTATTTATTTATAATGCGTCATTATTTAAGGCTATTTTTACAATCTATTTTTTTCATAATTTATTAGCATTATTTCACAATTATTTCTGTCGAACATAAATTAAATAGAGTAGAGCAGAATTTCTCAATCTAAAATTTGTAAATTGACAGATTCCTGGACATAATTTTTTTTTGTAGCCAAATAATTCCCTCGCAGAATTGGTTATGAGGAGGTACGGAAAGTCTAAGCAAGGGATAGAGTTAAATTAAAGGACCTGGTTGATATTCCTCTCAAATTGATTAAAACTACAATTTGATGGAAAACATTAGATCTTAGTTGGTTCCATAATTTCGTGGTTCCAATAAATAAACGAATTTCTAAACTTTACTGTACGATAAAAGTAGGCGAACCTGGGCTGCTCCTCGTAATATCTTCGGAGCAGTTTCCCAGCAGATACGTGTAAAACAGATTAAGCTCAAATATGAGAGGGTTATACATTTAACAGGAAAATATATTGGTATTCCAAGCCAACTCACTATTTATTTCCATATTTAGGATATTGCTAAATTTCTAGTAGCAGAAAACACCTCTTTGACTGAAATATTCTCAATTAAAATTTGTTGCTTCACTCTTCAGAAATATTCTTAATATGAAACTAAAAATTTAACATATTACACTATTAAATAATGAAATTCGAAGTATACCAACAAGAAAAAAAAAAAAATAGGGGTCAACATAATGACAAAGTTGAAGAAACGCTACAAGGGCGATGAGAATTATTATGGTCAGTCGAAATGATCATAATTTATTGGTATTAATAATTTTCATATACTTATATGTATTAACTTTCAAATTTTTCTTATGAAATATTTCAAAATTATTTCAATTATGTTTTGTTTTTCTGACCTATTAAATTACAAACATAAAAATATTTTCCAGTTTAATTTCAATTTTTTTTTTTTTTTTAAAAATAAAATTTTGTTTTTTATGTTTTGCTGTTTTTTTTTTTATAAACTCGTCTAGTCATGAGTAAAAGTTCCAAAAAAATTTTACAAAAAAAAAGTGAAGTTATCAAATTTAAACATTTTTTTTTATATATAAATTATATATTTTTTCCATTTTATTGTTTTGATATTTAAATATATTTAATTATTATTTATGAAATCAAACACTTTACTTACAAATAAAAAAAACTCAACATGTTTTTTTGGATCACCCAAAAAAAAAAAAAAGAGGAATAAAATCTAAATTTCAGCATTAAAAAAATAAAATAATAATAAAAAAAATTAAATTAATTTGAATAAGTTTTTTATTATTTTTGTTGTGTATTTTTGGTCAATTATTTATATCTATACATCATTTTTTTTTATGTATAGATACAGTAAAAATTCGCAAAATATAACTTTTCTAAATAAATTTTTAGAAAAAAAGTAAATCGATTTTTTGATATCCCAAATTTGACATTTTGTTTCAAATGTCAAATTTGTGATATCATTTTATTTGAAATTTTACTTTTAAAATATGGTTTATATTATTACAAAATTAACTCCAAACTAAAACAATTATCAATTACTAACCTGCACACCTGTCAATTATTGTTAACCATTCCGTTGAATTTTTTTTTCGTCCTGGAACATTAACCATTCCTTCAAATTTTTTTTCGTCCTGGATTTGCAAATGTCTTGTCATTTAAATTTTTTGTATACTAAAAGCGGTTTCGTCAGCATTATAAAGCTGCTCTGGACATAAATTTAGATCACTGATTTTTTTTTTCTAAACTTTTCGATGAATGCACGAAATTACCGAATCATTTGAAGAAAGCTTCTCAGCCACCCACACTGATTTTATTTTTCTAAACTTTCCGATGAATTCAGGAATTTCCGAATCATTTGAAGAGGGCTTCTCACCCACCCACTGATGATTTTTTTCTAAACTTTTCGATGAATGCAGGATATTACCGAATCATTTGAAGAAAGCTTCCCAGCCACACACACTGATTTTATTTTTTAAAACTTTTCGATGAATGCAGGATATTACGGAATCATTTGAAGAAAGCTTCTCTTCAAAGATCTAATACAATGACGCTTTATAAAATTTGCGAATTTAAGTACCAAGAATTGTGCTTTTGATTAATGTTGTAAATTTTGCAAATATCCTTAGAGTTTTCGCCATTCTGTAGTTCCTTTAAAATTTCAATTTTTTCCTGAAAATTAAGTTTATTTCTATTCATTTTTCTATGGGTTTTTAAATTTATTGAAGTCAATATAATTGAAGTTGAAAAAGTTGTTACGATTGCTTTATTCAAATAGTTGCTAATTACGAAGTTGTATTTTGCGAATTTTCACTGTACATTTATTTATTAATGTATATATTTAATGCCATTTGTAGATTCTTATTTGTTGCTGCTATTTCTTTTTTTTTTTTTATTCAATTTCTTTCTACATCAAAATTTTTCGGGGAAAATACATTTAAAAAGAAAAAAATTCTATATTTTTTCAAATAGTATTTTTTTTTACCATGTTTTTTTTTTTTTTTTGTATATAAATTTATGTATATACCAATATATTGTTATTTGAAACGCGCAAACACAACGCTCGAGAACGTCAATGCCCGACTAACCTTGAAAGTTTATATGCGAAGAACATGATATTACTTTTTTTTTTTTTATTATTATTATTATATATTTATTCTGTATTTAGTTTTTTTTTGTTGTATTTTTGCGAACCTTGTGGCCAAAATCACCGAATTTTCGCATTCGCACGTTTAATATATACGTACAGCAAAAAAAAAAAATTAAGTTTATGTATTTGTATGATAATAATAAAAACCCCGAAAATTGTGATTACTTTTTACCACACACAAAAAAGAAAAAAAAGCGAAGCAGTAAAACAACAAAAATAAAATACATAAATTTTAATGTTTTTTTTTTTTGGGAGTATACGCGCTTTTTTAAGTAAAAATTAGTAGTATGTAGTTTAGTAGTCGTTTGTGTTAGTAATACATTTTTTGGTTATAATTTGGGAGAAGAGAAATATAAATTAAAACATAATTTTAAATTTTATCGAACAAAAAATAATTACACTAGGAAATGAATTTTTTGTGTAAATTATGTGATTAATTGTAAATTTAATACATGCCTTTTTTTTTAACAATGAAGAAAATTTTTCAGATAAACCATAGTGACAGAAAGAACATAGATATTTTTTGTTATATTTTGTCCTTGACCCCCTAAATACGCACCTTGAATTAGGTTAGATAATATTTCACCCTGTAAATTATGGTTAGAAAAATATGAGATCATAATATAATGCTAATTGAATAGATATTTTGAATAGATATTTTTTTTTTTGGATAACATTTGGTTTATATTTAATTGGAAATTAGCAAAATAATTGTTTTTGATAGTTGTAAACTGTTAGATTTGAAGTTGGGCATAAAACATATATTCGTCATATACTTTAAAACCTGAAACGAAGAGAATTTTTCCCGAAAGAAATAGCTGAAGAAAAAACGAGAAATCATGACTAAATGGAGTAGATTTTGAAGAAAGAAGTTGGAGGAATGATACCAAGGAAATTAATCCAGAAAGGAAGAGCACAAATATATGAGAAGGAATCGTAACCTTCGAAGATATGGCCAGCTCCTTCATAACGAAGAGAATAGATTTACAGGAAAGAAGCTGGAATATAACAAGAATATTAATGCACAGAGGAAGATTACAAGAATAAAAAGAAATCGTGACTTTAGGAGAAATTGCCGGCTTGGTAATGAAGAGTATATATTTTCAGAAAAGTAGTTGGAAGATAACAAGTGATTAATGACAGTTGGCAGATACCCAGAGATTAAGAAGGAAGAATAAATAATAAAATAAATCTTGACTTTCGACGATATGGCCAGCTCGGTAATGAAGAGAATAGTCTTTAGGGAATTTCGCTCATGTTGGGTCGAACATTGTCCTTCTTTCTTTTAAATCTATCCAACAAAAAGATTTTCATTTGATTCTTTAAGAATACATTTAGCCAATCCTGACTTTTGAGCTCAGGAGAATGAAATTGCTCTTATATTAGGTTGAACAATGTGCTTCTTTTGCTTGCACCTATCCAACGAAGAGGAAAGTTTTTAAGGAGGACAGTGAGTATGTACTGGGCGAATATCATTCTCGTGCATCTGTCCAACGATGAAGAATTTTTATGGAGAACCTTCAGTCTCTGAGTGCATCAGTTATTGCTTTTATTTTCTTAGTTTGTTATTTTACAGGATATGGTTATACTTAGCTCCAAAGATGCAATTGCTCTGTTCTATTAAAATTAACAAGATCCGTTTGTACGATGAAATATTGTATGTATTTAATTTTTAAAACTCTTTTCATTTGAATCTTTAAAGAACATAAAAATATTAAATTACCAAATTATCAGGTCAGTGATGATATATTCAAACCGACATAGTATTTTCTTCACAAATAGTTTTCACAAAAAATTTTAATTTAGATTCTCATAATGTTTTTTATTTTGTCTAGTAATCTGAATTTTAAAATTTTGATTATTTAAATTTTTATATAATATTTCACCTTAGAATTTTCCAATTATAAGTTTTTATACCACCAGCATGAAAAGTACGTTCTTCCCAAAACGTGATTTCCTTTTTTAATCAACATAAAAACCCTCAAATAGTCAAAGATCATTCACCTCTTTACCAACAAAAATTAATTAAAGTTGAAATTATCATTGTCATAAAGTTTTTTTTAAAAAAAAACAAATTAAATTAACATTTTTCTTTGAGCACACAAAAAAAAAAAATGTTATATAAAAAAGTTATATTTTTTTTTTGTGAGGTGTACGAACTCCTGGGAGAAGGTTCATTATATTACGAAAAGGCCATCTTGTCTTTTATATATATTATATTAAAATCATTATAAACCACACATTATTTTTTTTTTTGTTATGCGAATTGAATAAATAAGCAGTTCCGCGCTTTTCTAACGTTTTTTATGTTCTGCGGGTGTTCAAAAATTTTTTTTTTTTTTACAAATATGTAAATAGAAATGTTTCAGGTGGAAAATTATTTATAAAATTGATAAAAAAAATATAGTAATACTGTGATGGTTGTAAACTATATTAAATTTTCAATAAAAAAAATCAACAGCTTCGTCAACATTTAAGCCGCACAACATTAATTAAAGATTTCAAAATAATTATGTGAATGATCAGTCAAAACATCTCTTATGTAATAAGAAAAATGTTTAAATGTTTAGAAACAAGTTGCTGATAAAATAAGACAAAATGTAACGAATTAGGTTAATAATGAAACTTTGTGACAGCAATTGGTTTTGAAATAGTGAGCCAGTCGGTATTTTAGTTGATCTGATGCTTGCCATCTAAAACTGATTTAATTAAGTATTTCAGTCGATCTAATGTTTTTCTCTCGAAAATTAGTTTAATTTTTATGAAATAAACTTCATTCGTCCATAAATTTACGATGATTTAAATGATTCTTCAATTCTACTTCAAAATGTTACGTGATATCAGACACGGTCTAAAATCTAATACGAAAAATATCACACACGGTCTAAAATCGAATAAAACAATATAATTTCTCGGTGCCATGATTTTTATAGTTAAAAGATTGTCATTTACAGTGAATAGTTTTCCGACAATTCAATTACAATTTTTACGACAATTACACAATTAATTACAATTTTTTGATTATAATATAAAGATTTTAGTGGATAAACATCCTAAGTGACATTTTCGTAAAAAGAATATATTGTTAAAACCATGCAGCTTTTAAATATGTACGTTTTTAGTTACAATTTGCTTTAGAAAAGATATATTTTCAAATACGGATATTCAGAACTTTTCGTAAATATTTAGTACGTATACCAAACTGGGACCTTTAATCATGATTTACTCAAAACCTGTAACAAATAAGCTCATGAATTACTTTTTTACATTTTGTAAGAAGTTCTAATTTCGACTCCTAAATAGCTATTTTTTTCAAATTTTCCAAAAGACGTGAAGTTTTTATATAGTGTCATATTTCAAAAGTCTCAAAAATTGATTATCATATTTTGTCATATTTTCACTGAATTGTAATTAATTTATTATTAACGCAAAATTATTTTGCCTGAAATTGAAAAAATCTCTAAAAATCAGTAAAAGAAAACAAAAAATTCCTTTCCCAATAAAAATAATCAAATGTTGAAAATTTGAAAATCATTTTAAACCCCAAATTACATTGATATTGATCTTAATATCTTTTCCAAATTAAAAAAAAAAACATAAAACCAGTTTTAAAATCGTAAGGACAAAACTGTTCAAAAGGCGCGCAACATAATTTTGATTACATACAAAAAAAGTAACAGCCTGTGCCTTTAAATATCTCCAATCATAATTTTTTTTTCATGAAAGGCAAATAATCATAATTTTGATAATATTTTTTTTTTTTATTTCAATGGCAATGAACCAGAGAACCATTGACCAAAGAGAAGTAAAAAAAACTATATTAAAATAACCAAGTTTGGAAGTGAATGCGCCATCAATAAGAGTGCATTGATCTACAAATGTGAGTGCAACGAACGAAGTCGGGCCATCAGGCAATATATACATATATACTGTTTGATAATATCTATAAGATACCTATTTTTATTTTTCAACAAAAAAAAACTATTATAAACTCTAAGGCCTCACGAAAAAACGAAAAGAAGAAAATGAAGAAAAACAACACAAAAAAAACGAAGACGAAATTTGAAAAGACTCATCACCAGTGAGTGCTGCTGCTTTTGTTGCACACAAAAAAAAAAAAAATATATACAATTTTGTTTTTCATGAAAAAATAGAATGATGACGACAACATTGATGATATTCAAACAAACTATCAAAAAGCCAATAAATTTTTTTTTAAGAGGTTTCTGAAGTTCAAGTTAAAAAATCATTATTGTATAGGTTTTTTTTTTCTGGAAATTTTTATATTTTCTGTTTTGTAGCTGGCTGCAATACGTTTTTTTTACGATGTAATTTTTTTTTTTATATTATTATGCAGTTTCATTTCACAAATATTATGTTTGGGGCAATATTAAAGCCCCAAAACATATTTTTAAAAAAATAAGCAACAAGAAATCTGAAAACAAAATACAGAGTTGAATGACACAAAATGGTTTTTTTTGATTGTTGTTATTTTGAAAATGAAGAAGAAAATTAAAATAACAAATCTAATCGTCATTTTATTTTGGAAAATTGCATAGAAAAATTGTGAATAGTTTTCTCTATTTTTGTGCACAATTCAAATATTTATAAAAAAAAAAAACCACCAAAAGGTGATTCGTGGAGTTCATTGACGATGGATTTTTTTTATGTTTTGGCTTAGATAGTTTAAAAGAAATATTGTAGAAAGTCGTGCAATTTGTTTTTTTTTCGTTAAATTATTAATAGAATAAAATATGTTTTTTTTGTTGTATGTTCAACATAAATGAAAAAAGCATAGTTTGTGAAATCGAAATTTCTAATTTTGATATATATTTAATAATAATTATTTAAATTATATTGTCATGGAAAAGGAAATTATGATTAAAACGATTCAAGAGTTCCAAATTGTAGGAAAATAAATTGTTGAAATTTTATCGAAATCTATTCATTAAAAGAAAACGTCTCTAGCTCTGGTCTCTTGCTCTGCAAACGTCTCTTGCTCTGGGATAAACGTCTCTTGCTCTGGCAATATACGAAATCAATAGGAGCAGCTCAACGGGAAGAAAACTAGAATGCCAACTGCACCCAGGCCCATCTGAAAAGAAAAACGAGCAGCTCCTCGAGTTTAGCAGTAAGTGTTAACACGATAGATTGGCTTGAACAAGCACCTTAACACTAGTAGCCTATCAGTGGACTGGCTGTGTAGAGGATGAAACGGTGAAACATACTCTATGCAACTGCGAGACGTTGACGACGAAACGGCTGAGGTACTTCTATTGATATATTATAGGATCATCGGAGACATGAGCTACTGAAGCAGCCGGTCGGCTTCATAAACAGTACAAGAGTTATCAGCTAAACCGATATAGTATTTCAAATAAGCCGAACGACTGTAGTGAATTTTTATTTGGGCGAAATAAAACACTTTCTCAAGAATTTCGGTATTAGCAATTCTTGAGAAAGTGTTTTATAATTGTGGCAAATTGTGTTACGTCGTAATTTAGAAGTCCGTGAATTAAAAATTAAGACTACGTTCCATTGCAAATAGTTTATTTTGTTAATTTAGTTCTGTTAACATGTATGACCTTTTTCAACGCATTTTGCTCCCTTGTCTGTTGCTTTCTAATGTCTATATCCACAGATTTATTCTGAAGTATAGACGCTGTTATAGTTTTTTTCTGAATTATAATCATCACCTCTTCCAAAACACTGTCACCCAGAGCTCACACTCCAAAATATTGATACTACTGGCAAAATACTATCAATATTTTAAATGAATTTTAAACTGAATGCTTTCCTAATTCATTCCATTCAGCTTATAATCAACAATTTGCTATTGCAAACTTATTTATTCATTTAACTAAAAATAAAATCATTTACGTCTTTGAAAAAAATTATACCAGTTGGGCGCCAGCATAGTTTAAAAATTAACATCACATAAATATTTGTTGCAAAAAAAAATGAAGTTTTATGCATATAAAATTTCCAGTTCATAAACATAAATCAAGTAAAAAAAAAATTATACAAGTTAATTCCAAAGTAAAAGTTCAATATCCTCTTAAACATACCAAAAAAAAATCCATCATCTTTCAATTTTCAAGTTCAATAATGCAAAGAGCATAAAAAAATAAAGCAAAATCCCTTTCTTTACTTGGTTTTTCTTTTCTTTTCAAATTTTTTTTTTGCACGTCACATTTTCTACTCAGGTTTTTGAACTTTTTTCCTATGCTGTGTTGTTGTACAAAATTTTATGTTTTTTCTGCAATTGAGTATCTTTTATGGTAAAATTTTATATTAGAAAATTCATTCGTGTCTCAAATTTGTTTTTTTTTTTTTATATAATGTGCTGCTACAATAAATTCAACAGAGTTTGGCGCAAAATAGATAAATTTTAGCAAAGGTTTTTTTTGGTTGAATTCAAATTTAAAGAGGAGAAAGTTTCCGTTTCGTTTTTTTTGTTTATTTTTTTTTTTTTTTGGAAAAGTTGAAAGGAAAATTTATGAAATTTCGAAACAATAGATAAATAATTAATAGGTTAATAAGGTTTTAAAATTTTTCATAGCTGAGAGGTGAAATTTTAGTGTCAGGAAGATTACAGAACAGGACTTTCAGTATTGAAAGATCAGAATAGTAATTTGTGGAAAGGTAGTTAGAAATAGAAATATACTTGAATTAATTAGAATGATATTTGCCTGGATTCAGGATATCTGTGAGAATTCAGAACAGGGCTTTCGACATTCTGAGATCAGAATAGTGCAACTACTATTAGTTGCACAATTTTCCAGAAATGGAAACGTAATAATTCTATTTTTATTTAATTATAGCCAAATAATCTATAATTAAATAAAAATAGGTTTTGGTTATGGGGAGTGATGGGAAGTTTAGGAAATAAAAGCAGCATGATTCACAGTATAATTTGGTGGAAATACATGAGGTGGTAGTTGGTTCCATAATTTTGTGGTTCTAGCCGAGAGCTTCGAAACTTCAGTGTATGATGAAAATTAGATACAAGAGAATATTTGTGAGCCTGAACTGCTGCTCTTCATATATTGCGTACAAGGGTTTTAAAGTTTGGTAAAGTACACTTAATTTTCTAGGAGCAGTTTCCCAAAAGTTTCCTGTAAAAGAGACTAAGAGCTGTTATGTTACGGGGGTGACTCTGCGATGTTAGGTTATTTGTGATATTAACATCATTTATAATTTTGTTCAGCCTTTGAAGTCTTTAAAAATACTGGAGACCAGTTGTGACAATTAATTAGGCAGTTTAGATGACATTTTCTTTTCATTGTACACCTGTGTGTCTGGGTTTTAGTGAATTGGATGAACGAGGTGTACGGTTATAGGAAGGCCTTATTTCTACACAATAAGCTTATGTACTTTAATATTGTTGTAGACTAAATCCTTGAAAGAGTCTTGATCTCTACTTTCGCTTGAAAATTTTTCCATAATTTGTAGTGTAGAATAAATTTTCAACCGATTGCGTTAATTAATTCGATTATCTTTTATGATTTTAAATTGGTATAAAATATTCGTAATCAAAAATTAATTTTCCATTAACTTAAAACTGATTATGATAAATTTATTTAAAGTAATTTAATTGCTTATCGATCATAACAAAACTTATTTTTTTTTTCCACCTATTTTCAAAATTTGCTCTGTAAGCTTAAAATTTTTTTATAAAAAAAAAAAAAAACTTCACATTAAAATTTGAACTGTCAAGGGCAAATTTTGACAATTTTTTTGCTGACAACGATCAAAATTTTTTTTTTTGTAGTTTTATTACCCAAAATATTATCATATGATTATAGTATTACTGCTTCTAGGTAAAAAAAAATTATTTTTATATTTATTTACCAAATTTCACCTTTTTTTTTTACCACAGTCAAAACTTTAATCCGCTCTATAATCATTTTTTTTTTTTTACCAATTCTCCCTTCAAATTTTTCATTCTATCCAAAAAAATTTCACTTAAAATTTCTTATTTGATTCACCAAAAAAAAAAAATTTTTCATGATCAAATTTTAAAGTTGTATTTTTCTGTTGTGTAAATCATGAGAGAGACAATAGTCTCAATGAGAGAAAAATGAAAATTACTCCTTGTTATGTTTGTAGTATTTGTATTTGTGAACAAAAATTAAGCTTTTGTAGTATTGGTCATGAAACTACCCTCAGTTTCAATTTTACTCAATTATACTTAAACAATTTTATAAATGAGTATAATATTTTGCTCACGATCATTTCAAATTGTCTCTCTCTCTCTCTCATAAAAAATGTTGTTTTTATTTATATTAGTATTGAAATTATTTTGAATGTTAATCGGGGCGGTTTAGTTTTGTCAGATGGTTATGTATATTTTTTTTTTTTTTTTTCGAAAAAATTTTCCTTTCATTAATAAAAATTAATTTTAGTTTGTCAAGTCAATCGAGATCGTTGTGTTCGCTTGTAAAAAAAAAATATATATATAAACCATTTTTATTTAATTCCGGCGGAATTTTCATTTTTTATTAAGTAAAAGTGTTCAATGTCGATCGTTTATTTTTTTTTAAAAAAAAATTAAAAAACGGATTTAATTTTTTTTTTTTTGTCTTAATTTTGCGGTTAAAAAGTTTTCCTAAAAAAAAAAAAAATATTTTAAACTGAATTTATGTGAAAAATTTAAAATTTTCTTTTATTTTTTTTTTGTGTTGAGAAAAATCAAAATAAGTTTTAAGTCTGAGAAAAAAAAAATTATTTACAAAACAGTGTTTTCCTATCAAATTTATTTTTTTTAAGTTTTTAATTTTCAAAATTAAATTAATTTATAATTTTTTTTATTAAATTAAAATTAAAAAAAAAAAATAAAAAAAACATGAAAATGTTAATGTCAGCTGATAGTTCAGATTGTAGTAATTTAAATAAAATTATTGTACCAACAACATCAGTAATTCGTGTTCAAATACCATCATCATCAAATGGAATAAATTTAAATACTACAGAATGTACAAGATCATTTCAAGATAATTTTAATAATAAAAAATTTCCAATAAATTCACAATTTTTTAATAATAATAATAATAATAATAATTCAAATAATAATAATAATAATTCAACAATTATTAAAATGATTAATAATCAAAATGATTCTAATAATGATGAATTAATTGATAATTGTCAATCAACTTATCAACAAATACAAAATAAAAATAATTCTAATAATAATAATAATAATAATTATCAAATAAATTCATCTGGTAATAATAATAATTTAACAATAATATCACGTAAAATTCCTCACAGTAATGTAATTTATGTAAATAGTAGAAGTATTACACCAACATCATCATCATCATTATCTTCAGCAACAATTGTTGCATCATCATCATCATCATTATCATCTTCAATAAATAATAATTTATCATCTTCTGAATCTAATAATAATAATAATTGTAATGGAAATAGTATTTATAATAATAATAATAATAATAAACCAATAACAATTACATCGGCATCAAGTATGATTAATGTTAAATGTAATAATTATCAATTAAATCAGCAACAACAATTATTATCACATAAACAAAATATTAATAATAATTCTAATTGTATTGTTGTTAGTACTAGTAATAATAATGGTTGTAATAATAATAATAATAATATTGATGATTATCATAATCATTTAAATCATCAAAATAATCAACAACATCTACAGTCACAAAAATGTGCAAGTTCGGTTTTAATTAAAAATCATTTATCAAATTCATTGGATAATTTAAATAATAATAATAATAATAATAATATTGATCAACGTCCCCAAACACCGGAATATATTAAAAGTTATCCAGTTATGGATACAACTGTTGCCAGTTCAGTTAAAGGCGAACCAGATTTAAATATTGGTAAAAATTTATTATTTTATTATTTAACAAATTTTCGCTAATTTCTTAACTTTTTTTTATGGGCTAATATTGTTTTTTTTCTAAAGTGATCTAATCTGAAAATTGATTTACATTAAATTTCTGATTGAATAATAATTTCTTGATCAGTTTTTGATCATTATTACTTTTTACCAACCTAAATTTGAGTAAATTTAAGGAGTACTCAATAATTGTGATCCATAAATTTTAGAGATCGAAAATAATTGCGACTAGTAATTATTTTTGATTAGACATATTTTTTTATACCAATTCACAATTTTTGATCAAGATTTATTTCTTGGACCTAAATTTAAGGAAGAGACATAATAATTGTAAGTAGACCATAAAATTTAAGAAATGACCAAATGAAGTTTGGGCATTCCCTGATATTTGATTTCTTAATAAATTTTTTGATCAAGTTTAATACTTCGATCTTAAATTTAAGGAAGAATTGTTTAAGAGTTTTAATATTTATAAGTAAACCCACAATATTTTCAAGATGATCTAATCAAGTTTAAATATATTATTTTTTTTACCAATTTACTGAATATTGATTTCTATATTAATTTTTTTTTGATCGTGACTATTATTTGCAATTTAAATTTAATTAAAATTTAAGCAGAATTTATTGAAATAATTTAACCCTTTCGCTGCCAACTACGAGTTATCAATACGACCAGCTACGAGATAACTCGTAGTAAAAATATTTTTACTATATTGTCTTTAATTTTAATATGACACTTTGTATTAAATTTTTTCTATCATTGTGGCACTGAGAATTGAATAAATAAACGATTTTGTTGACATTTCGTCCAGTAATTTTATGTATTATGCCAAAATACGATATAACTCATAATATATAAAATTTGTGTTCGCTTGCTGGGTTAGTTTTACGAAAACTACATTCATCGCGAAAGGGTTAATAATCTTGTTTATAAATCTGATTATTTTACAATAAAAGACAAAATATATTTATTTGATCATCATGATCACTTCTTATGCAATTATACCAGTTCTACAAAAAAAGTCTAAAAGTTACAAATAATTAATTACTTTATTACTCATACTTATTACTTCTGCTGGCTAGTTTAATTGAAATTCTCGCGACCTTCTAAACCAAAAAAACTAGCAGAAAAAACTTCTAAATTAGCTATAAAAATTTAATTTTCGATAAACTATATTCGAATCCTGTATGTTTTTTTTTAGCAAACAGCAGTTTAATTAATAATTATTTATTTATTTTTTCGAAAATTTTTTTTTTTTTTTGGTGGAAAAAAAACTTTGTCCAACCTTGACCTCTAAAAAATAAAAAATATTGTGAATTAAACACAAACGCAATATTATAGTAAAAACTTGAAAATATTTTCAATTCTCTCTCATAATTTTTATTTTTGTTTCATAAAACATTTATATGTGTAAACATAAAACGATCTTATTTTCTGTATAGTGGTTCATATTGAAAATATCTTTAGTATTTCATGATTATTTTGGTGAGCCAACAGAGAATTTTTATGTTATTATTGCGTATAAATGTATTTGTACACTTTTTTTATTTAAAGTCTTATAAAAATCCGAAGAAATAATATTTTAACGATCACTGATCGCAATATTTCAACGAAATTTTAATTTTAAAATATTTTTATGAAAATTTCCTTGTTGTAATTAATAGAAGAGGGAAGGATGTTCAAAAATATAATTAAAGGTTATAAATAATTATTATTGTAAATAAATTAATTTATTAATGAAATATTTTTAAAAAAATTATGATCGTACAAAAATTGTGATCTTGTGCTAGGAGGAAATATAGTGAATTTTTTATATCAAAATTTTCTACAAACTGAGCCAATTTTTACAATAAAATGTATTTAATTGAAATTGTTCTGATGATGATGATCTTTGCAATATTGCTGACTAAAATGATCTTGTAAATAAAAAAAAATTTCATTAAAATTGAGCCAAAATATGAACAGCCACAGCATTGTACTTAAAAATTTTATGATATTTTTGGCAAAATTTCAAAAAAAAAATTTTTTAATTCAATTTTAAATTTTCCTATATTTTCCAAATTTTTATCTTGTAAATTTATTTATTAAATTTCCTTTTACGAAAATAAATAAAATAAAATTCTTTTCCGGTATTTTGGAATGCAATACAAATAATATTAATTTATATAATTAAAAATTCATTCTGATAGATATTATTTTTTTTTTATGATTCAGTTTAAAAGTAATAATATTATCCAAAACACACCTTCTATTTTTTTTTTTATTATTAATTAAATATTTATTTTAAATAGTTTATTTTACTAAAATAAATTCATTTTTAATAAAATATTTTGGTTAAAATACTGAATTTATTAATTAATTCCGCATACCCAAGTGTGTGTTAAATTCTTGTATGTTTATTGCGCAAAAAAAAAAAAAAGAAATGGTCACATAACTTTTAAAAAAAACCACCTGAAAGCCAAAAAAAAAATTATTTAAATAACCATCATAATTTACAACAAAAAAAAAAGACTGCGAAATTGTCCACAAAATCAACATAAAAATTTATCGATTACGTGGCTGCCCGAGATTATGAATTTTGACGATCAAGTCTGATGGTCAAGGTTTATTTTTTTTTTTTTAAAAAAAAATATTATTAAATTAGTCTGAATTTGGATAATATTTTTTCTGAAATTATTTGTGTAAATATGCCCACTAAAATAATTTAAATTAATTTTTTAACCTTTTCAAAGGTCAGGAAAATAATTTTAAGTATCTTTTGGATTAGAGTGAAGAATATATATTTTAGAGATACAAAAAAAATTAATTTTATTTTTAAGGTGGATGATTAATTATTGAAAACAAACTTTTCCGTATAAAATTTTTGTGTTTTTTTTTTTTTTATGTAGGTATCGAAATTATATTTAATTATTTACCTTGATTTTTCACGGTATATATTACAGTTAGTTGAACTAGTTATAAAAATATGTATCGAGGCGATTTTAAATTTCTTAGTTAATTTTAAAGGAAATAATTAATCAAAAAATGTTAGATAGAAATCAGTTAAATTAAAATATGAATAATAAAAAAATGAGAATTAAAAAGTCTATTTCATTTAAAGTTAGTCTAGTAATCTACTAGTGTCATTAATCTACTAATGACATTTGTGAATATTGATTGATCTAAATTCATTATGATTCATATTATTGAATTTAAAAATTACCTAATTTTACTGCTTCATTTGTAATCAGTTGCATATTATTCCACCGATTAAAATTATGAAAATTTAGTCGCATAAATATAATTGTGATATATTCGCGATGAAGAATTTAAGTCATTCTTCAAACAAAACCTCAATTTGTCCTTGTTGAAAAATAGTATTATAAGTCAATCAGTATTAGTCCACCGATAAGTTGAAAATTTTTTGGGGAAATAAGAATGGAAAATTTTTGAATTTTTTTATTTAAACACAACTTTATTTCAGTTGAGTATTCGTTCTTATCTCATTGACTAGTTTTTAATTACTATTAACTGATAAAATAAATTAACAAATACAAACCACGGTTTGTCCTTCATTTTTTTTTTTTAGGGAATAGAAATGAATTGTCATTTTTGTCTTGAATTTGTTAATGGACAAGTATTTAAAATGAAATTTTATTTCTTGATAAAATTAATTGATAAAAAAAATAGTAATTTTCTAGCTAATTTTTAACTGGTAAATAATCTAATAATTAGGATTACTTTCCAAATTGAAAAACTCTGTAATACCAGATTGTTGTTAAATGTTTAAAATTATATTATAATAAATGATCATTAATTCAGATTATGTGGTTAAATTGTTAAAAACGTTCAAATCGAATAAACCAATAATTTAAATAAAACTATTCAAATTTTGGTTTTTTTTTAAACCAAACTCAGATCTAAGTTTTCCAAAATATATAACTTTCTAATTTCTAAATTTCCAAGTCATTGTACCAAACTAAGATTTATAAATTTACAAAAAATTAACCAACCCTCCTTCTCCGCCTGTTGCTCCTCCTTCTCTAATATTATTTTAATTAAAAAAGAAACTTATAATTTTGAAGTTTTTCAAGTTCATTGTGCCAAGACTGATATACACATATAAACATTACAATCAACTTTTTCTCTATTTAATTATTATCTTTATATATATTTTTTTTTTTGCAACATTAAATAAAACTTTACAATTTCTTTTTATATATATTTCTACTGTCTCCACTCCCCCCTTACTTTACCCCACCTCCTACTTACAACAAATAATATTATTGAAAAGCGCAACGCACCCAGATAACCTCTCTACTCTCCTATACATTATTGTGTACATTTTATTGCATTTAATATGAAAATGAAAGTGGGCTAGAAAGATATAGTACACAAAATCATATCATAAAAATACGACACTCTAAAAACTCTACAAAACAACACTTAATAATAATTTTGCTTTCATTTAGAGAGAAAGAAGAAAGCATTTCACCAAAAATAAAAAAAAAATAAAGAAGAAGAATGAAAAAAAATACCCAACCGAGACACAAGCATAACTTTTTATGTTTATTAAAATACCAAAAAGCATAAATTTAATTCAGACAATTATTACTATCTTTTCTTTAGTTACTTTCTTCGTTTACAATTCTGACGTCAGAGTCATTGACTTTTAATTTAGTTTTAGTTTTTTTATGCAATGTGCTTCCAAATCATTACCCAAAAAAAAAAGATAAATATGGAATAGGGGGGGACTCTGTATCTGAAAAAAAAAACAATTTTCTTTTCAACTCTTGTAACATAATTTCTGTATAAATAAAAAAACCAAACTCTCGGTATAAGAAAATCAAGAAAAACTTGTTAGAGCATAACATTTTTAGATAGAGTCATGTTTTTTTTTTTTGAAAAAAAGACATAGAGTCAGGTCAGAATTAGCTACAACAAAAATATCGTTATTTAAAATTCTCTTCAATGTGAGATAAAGTTGATTTTACAAAACTACATAATTTTTTGGAATACAAATGGAATGCAGTTTTTATGAAAAATCGCGCTTCTTTAACTTGTTTTTCTCCATAAAAAAAAAAAAACGAAACATGAAAAAAATCATATATCTTAGTATTGTGAAACAAAAAATATGTTTTATGGAGAATTATGTGCCCGGAGGAGGAAACTAGTTAATTTCATGTGGTTTGAAAAAAAAAATTTTATTTAGATTTTTTTTTTTAGGGAGAAGAGAAAGACTTGATTGTATATGTTTAAAAACATAAAAGTCATTGATCTTGAAGTGGTTTTAGTTAATTATTTATGTTGCGTTTCAAAAAAAAATAATAAAAAATAAAGGGCACTGTCCTTTACAATAAAGGTTAATGTGCTTTTGTTAAAGTGCAGTTTTTTTTTTTTGGAATTATATATTTATGAAACGAGAACACACAGTTGACTATTTTTAAAATATCTTTTGCAGAGATTTCTCTGTAATATTTAATGTTGTTATGTTCATTTTATATATGTTGCACATATTTTGGTTTTTTCTTTTGCATCTTGTCCTGGGTCAATAACCATAATTATAATATTTTTCTTCTATGCTTCTTTTTTTTTTAAGATACAAATTCTAAGCATAAAATTGTATTTATTTTTTAATGTTTGTCATCAATGTGGGACTTTCTCTTTAGAAGATTGAACGATTTTTTGAAGAAGAAATTAAAAACAAGATTTTCAATAAAAGATTTTTCATGATCATCCAATTTAATCGTACAAATTTTTCAAGATGGTTTGGTATTATTAAATGGGAGAAATTTCATTTCTCTTTTATTTAATATTTATTGTGTGGTTTCAGTGTTTTTTTTTTTTGGTGAAAGTTATGTAATTGCTTTTAATAATTTTTCTTCTGGCTTTTTTATATAAACACGATCATTAATTTCGCTTTTTAATAATAATTTTTTCTTGTTTATTTTCTAAATTTATTGATTATTATTATTATTTTTTTTACATAAGATACATTTTGACATAATCAATAAGATACGATTTGACATAATAAAAAAAAAATTATATGCTGCTTTTAAAAATCTCGTCAATAATTTAATTATATTTCAAATTCCAATTTTTTAATTTATTTACAGAATTTGATGGCACTACAGTACTATGCCGGGTGTGCGGTGATAAAGCTTCCGGTTTCCATTATGGTGTTCATTCGTGTGAGGGGTGCAAGGTAAGTTTTAAAACCTTTTTTTTTTTATTATTATATTTTGTTACGCACATTTTCAAAAAAAAAAAAACGTACTTTACTTTTTTTTTTTTTGGGTTGAAAGGATCTACCGAAAAAAAAGGGTTATATAATATATACGTCTTGTGTTCGGCACGTGAACCCCATTTTTTTTTTAAAAAAACGATATGATTACAAAAAAAAAAATATTCTATTTGAACAACTGCTAGCAGCGCTATTGTGAACACCTGAACCTTTAACAGACAAAAAAAAAAATACAGTCTAGGAATTTTTAAATTTCAATAAACCCGAGAGAGAAGAAGGAAAAAAAAAGTGAAATGATCCTTTTTTTTTTCATATCACAATTGTAGTATAAAAAAAAAATACCGGAAATACACCCCTGAACTAAATAAAATCTAAAAAAATCCCCCCAAAAAAATAATAAAGACTGGTTTTAGTTCATAATCTAAATCCACAGAAAAATAATAAAAGTACGAAACAGATTTCTTTGTCATATGATGACGTGTTTGGGTCATAATAGAATTTCAAATTTTAAAAGATAGGGAATCACAATTGGAGGGATTTTATTACTTATAATACCTTTGTATATTATTCGTGGTAACCTTGTAACTTGAACCCGCTGACATTGTCCTTGAATTTTTTTTTGTTTTTGTGTGTCATTTTTTTTTTTTTTTGAAGATAACAACAAAGTAATAAGGTCCGCGATTATATGAACCAAACAAAAAATTTTGAAGACAAAAAAATACCAATTTTAACATTTATTAACCTTCATTAGTGTTCAGTGTGTGAATGATAAAATGCAGTGTTAAATATTTTTGTTTAGACTACATTTAATATTTTAGATATATTTTAGGATAATAACGATCAAATTTTGAAATTTAATGTCTGATCGAATAAAAATTGTTTTATTGACATCAGAATTTATTCAGTCTTTTTGCTAAATATCTGTTATAGACAAAATTTGAAATATAAAAAGTTCAAGGTTCTTTTTTTATCTAATTTTAAATTAATAAGCTTTTTTTTTTTTGATTGTTAGAAGTGTGAATTGGCGCTATTGTCACAGTTTTTTTTATTTAATGCTGTTTTGGTGGAATATTTTTTTAAAATTAGGTTTTCCGGAAAAAATTTTTTAAATTAATTACACATTTGTACAGTAATTTGTATTAAATTATCGTAGGAATATATATTCGGGGTAAAGGATAATTAGGAGCCTAATCTGAATGAGAAATGATATAATTATTGTATCGCGGTCTTTTAATTCGAAATACAGATTTAGCGCCACTTTAATACATTTTGAAATTTTCACCATTTGTCAATACGTCAGCTGTGGTTTCCGCCATTTTAATATAGTACAAACTAATATTTCCGCCATTTTAAATATATTACATTTAATTTCCTTCACTTTACTAGGCTGAAAATGTAAATTTACAAAGTATTAATCAGTTTATGTGCTAACAACAGATCCCAAAGCGACCATAAAGCTAGAAATTAAGTCAATGCAACTGACTTAAATTTCAAGCTTTACGTGACTGAAACAGATGTAATACTAACTAAAGTTAGCAAGAAATATAACAAAAAAATCTTACCTGTCAAAATCTTACCTGTCAAAATCTTAACTGTCAGCAATTCTTTTGACAGAAATGGATTTGGTTGGTGGAAACAATTCTGGCGACATTATTACAATTTAAAAAATATTCGGACTTTTTTTTATAAAAAGCAGCGTTTGTTTTTTAAATTATTTAAATTTTAAGCCAGTGTTAGTTTTTGTCTTGCAAAGGGGTTAATTAAAATAGAAAATTTACTCTTAAAATATGATTTATGTGCGGTTTTTATTATCCGCTGTCATATTTAACATAATTACAAATAATCTTTTTTAACTTATCAACTTAATTATTATTGTTAACGTTTCAAATTGACCAAATAAATTCATGACAATATTCCCAAAAATCTGGTCAACTTTAATACAAATTATCATTTGTAGCATTACCCAAAAATTGCTTTTATTTTTTTAAATATTCTGTAACTAGTTTTATTTTTCAGATAATTCCTCCTGTAATTCTTATAAATTTTATTTTACCTCCAAAAAAAAAAAATAATATACTAATTTTAGCTCTGCAATCACGTTTTATTTAAACATTATAGCCGCCAAAAAAAAATATATGCTGAAAAAATATCTAAACAAATATCATTTTTTTTTTCATGTTATTTTAAGTTCAAGGTAGAATTTTTCTTTGCTCTGCCATAAAATATACAAATAAAAAGCAACCACAAAAATTTTAGCCAAAAAATTAACATAAATACATAGAAATATTTAATTTTTGTTTTTTTTTTGTGATAATTAATTTAACTTCCTAGTTTCTATGTATTGGAAATATGCGCTAATAATAAAGAATTCCCAAAATAATTAAAAAAAAATAATATGAAACAACATAAAAAATTATTATTATTATATTTTTTTTATGAAACCTTCACTTTGTCTATTGACCTCTATTCTTATCCATATATAAAATAAAAAACGACGTCAACAAGTATTTTAAACTAGTATTTCCAAAATTTCAACTACTACAAAGTTGAAAACATAAAGATTCAAAAAAAGTTGTTGAAGAATCTTCATTTTTTTCTTTTTTTTTTTATAGACGACTTCTGATTGATAATTAAAATATACAGAGCCTACATATACGAATTTAAAAATTCTCTGCTAATATAAAACACTATAAAAATCAACACGAAAAAAAAAAAACAGCTCTGAGCAACAAACCATTAAACACCCACTTTTCTGGTCTCCCCAGAATTACAAAAAAAAAAATTAAATATGTTTGCGTTAAACATTAATTTTAGCACATATTTTATTTTAATATAATTTAGGTGTATTAGTGTGTTTCGGTAGATTAATGAGGAAGTTAAATTGCGCATTTAAAAAAAAATTAATGTAAATTATTCTTTAAAATTTTTAGGCTTTAAAACAACAACCCAGGTGATTTGTAGCATAATCAGAACCTGACTCTATATATACGTCATTATTTTATTTTAGTGATGACTTTGAACGTATAGTTTGAAAAAAAAAAAAAAAAGTTCACTTATTATTATTGTAGTTAACCATGAAAACATTAATGAACATAATAAAAAAAAAAATTTGGGCTTTGATTGTGCTTAGTAGAATTTGTATTTTTGGAATTTTATCGAAGTACGGATATTAAAATTAAAAATAAGATAGAATTGCGGAAGAATATTTAAATTATTAAACTTGTTTTGAGGATTAATTTGATTTAAATAAAAATTGATGAAATGATGACAGATGTAACATAAAAAATTATGTTATTTCGAATTTTTTTTTTTTTTTTGTTGGTTAAATAAAGATGAAATTATAAAATAAAGATGAAATTATAATTTTTTTTTGGCAAATTATGAAATTGTTAAATAAAGATGAAATTATAATTTTTTTTTGGCAAATTATTAAAATTATGTTTGATAATTTGTTAAAGTGAATAATCGATTATCTTGGTTGTTAATTCATAAATTTAGAGATAATTGACAAACGTACTTTTTCTTTATTAACGAACGAGGTTTTTTTAAAGAATTCGGTAAAATTTGATTAATTTTTACATAATTTGTGCTATAAATTAGGTAGAATAGTTTTAATTCACTTGATGGTTAGTAATTTAAGTTAAAGTTGAGCTAATATGTCCTAAAATTAAAAAACATTTATTACTAACATTTGTGTCTATTGACGTAACTCCATAACTCCTGTTCTAAGAAAGTTACAAAACATCTGTTTATAGTTTCTAAAACTAGAAAGACTGAGCTTCAAATTAAGCTTTACAAACCAATTTAAGTGACATAAGTAGATCTCGAAATATTGAATTTAAAAAATCTTGAATTACTCACGTTATTGCACTTTTACGGTTTTGCCTTTAACTTTTCTTTTGTAATTGTAAATTTTGCTGAGTCCTTAATTAGTCAAAAATATTATTGGTCATAGACCGTAATTCATCAGCTACTACTCCATCGATTGTACCATTATTAAGTAGCAAGAATGGAAAACTAATTAGAACCACCTAGCAAAGCTTGTAGGAAAATTGGAGTATACTACAAGTTATCACTCCTAGCCTAATATCAAGTAATAAGTCCTTAAATATTGAATGTAAAATATTACATTTTTTAATTTTCCAATATGGCCGATAAAACTTCATTTAAAAGATGGCGTCTTCATAAATATTTATTTTACAATATGGCGCCTCAATATAATCGCCTCAGTTTAATTTTTGGTTGCATAACAAAAACATAATTTACATTCCATTGTCTAAACACATCTTGTACAGATATTTATTTAATAAAACAATTTCTGCTTAATTTTTTTTTAAATATTTAATATGGCGCCAATAAATTTTCAATTTTAGATACAGAGTATATATGTTATATTTGATAATAAAATTTAATTACTTTTTTTTTTTGTGTAAACTGTTCGGATTCAATTATAAAATATGTACCTGTTTTTTTTTTTTCAAACTTACTTGAACCATTACTGCTTCCAAAACCAAATTACCTTGACAATTAATATAATTTGTATATGAAAATTATATACATAACCTAGGAAACGTCATCTTAAATGGCGCTTTTTAATTTAAATTTTTAAAAAAAAATCATTTATAAATGCCATACAACAACATAACGTTCCTGTTTCTTACTTTTATTACATTCGGTTCACGGAGAATTGTTGAAATTAACTTAACCTCCCTCACTAAAAAAATACTAAAAACAATATTTGCTTAAATATTTTCTACAAAAAAAATTATTCTGCGAAATAATTTTTTTCCGCATATTTTTTCTGTCAATGTAGTAGTCGTTTTTCGAAAAAAAAAAAACAACAGATTTAATTTGAATTTAATTTCGTTTTTATTTTTTTTTATGATTTTTATGTTTATAAATATGCTAAATAATTAGATTGAAATATTAAACTTTAATTATGTATTTTTGTAATTTTATCTTATAAATTATTTTTTTTTTCGATAATATTCTGTACTTTCTGGCCCCTACTGACTTACTACAACGTTTTTTTAACATAAATATTAACATAAATATACATAAAAAAAAATTAAATAAATTATCATAGAAAAGAAGAAGGAAAGGAATCAAAAATAAAAAAAAAAAGTTAATTAAATAAATACAAAAAAAAAAATATATATTATATTATGTACACACGAGCAAACATCGCGCTATACTCGTGAGCGGTAATTGACCAAGTGGAAGTGTGAATGAACTCGTTCAATGTCAAATATGGTTGCTCTGCGCTTCTGCTATTAAACATTTATTTTCAAAAATATCTCTGCTATTTTCATTTTTATTATAGATACACATATACACATACACATAATTTATTTAAACATACACACATACACATACAGTTATTTTTTATGGAGCAAAAATATGTTGTTGTTTTTTTTATCAATGTATATTTTAGAGACAGAGTATCTCCTGTACTTTATATAGAGTTATTTAACAGTGATAATGGAAAAACGAATGAGGAGCGAAAGATGGGGGGGAAATAGTATCATTAATATAAATATTTATTACAATGATATTGTTTTTTTTTTTAAAAAAAGTAATAATAATAATAAGATTACCCAAAAAGATTAAATATTTTTTTATTAAAGATGAAAAATATGCTTTTTTTTTCATTTAGAATTTTAAAAGATGTTGACTTGCAGAATTTTATGCAATTTTTTTTTATTGCAAAGATATGACTTATTTCTTTTATTAAGGAATTAAAAATATCGTGTCTGATTCAATCAATTTTTAGTTTTTTTTTTTTTTTTGTTCGACGCCGCAAGTTCGAATGATGATTAATCAATTAATGTGAACCATATTTGTGGTTTTGATTTTCATACAGAATGACATTGAATTGATGATTAAAGATCTGAGAATCTTAAATTCATATCAAATACAAATTATTCATTATTCAATTATTCGGAAGCTTAGGTAACAATTAAGTCTCCGAATTCCAGTCTTGTCACTTATCTTGTACGATTACACGGATTTTGAAGAGAAGCATAATAAATATGCTTCTCTTCAAAATCCGTGTAATTTGTTAAGAGAAGTTAAAATTAGGATTTGAAAATAACCTCCTATGTTGAATAGTATTAAAGAACGTCTAGAATGAACTTTTCGTTAAGCATAATTGTAGCAGTACTCGCAGTAGGTGAAATTTCTTGAGCGAAAAGAATATAGAAGCCTAGAGGCACCCCATCTGTTTTTAATAAATTATTAGGATGACCTAATCTTTGCTGACGAAATGGATCAATACTTAATATTATTTCAACATTAGATATTCATCTCATTGGCACTCAAACTTACCTTAAAGGATCTCCTAACATTCTATTGGAATTTGGAGCTATATTACTTATAGCTCCAAATTCCAATAGAATGTTAGGAGATCTTATATGGATTCCGAACCATAAATTTCTTTATAGTGAAGAAATTTTTAAGCTAATGACCTCAATAATTTTTCCCAGTCTAATTTTTCCCACATTTTATTGTAGTTTTATTACTGGTATTAATTTAAAGCGGAGTAAACTTGGATATCGATGCCTGGGGCTGGAGATAAGCCCACTACATTCTGCATCACAGCTTAATACACCACCGTCTACATTTCATATTTGGGTTTTCTAATAATTGTGAAAAAGGATTAATACACAAGTTTTTCCTCAATTTAAAATCATTTCCTACAGGATATGGAAATAAGGATAACAGAAAAACTCTTTGCACCTTAGCAACTCATCAAAAGATCATTTATCTCATCTAAAAGCGAGAGAATCATCCAACTTGATGATTGCAAATTAATTTGTCTTCATTTTTTCTGTAATTTTATCTACTTATCTCTTAGTGTAATCTTCCACCAACAGGATATATGCCTTAAGAGACCAACAAAAAAGAAATCTTCTCAAATTTGATTGTATGACGTTTAACATGAACCAGTCTTTAATATTTTGCCTCGTATATAATAGTAAAAGGAAATCTTCAATTCATCATCATTGCACATCTATATAAATATATTATTTAAAAAGGCATTCCTAAACTTAACGACACTGGCTGCCATCAATAGCACTATTAGAGTTCAATGAACATCATACAACTTTTACACACATTAAAAACTAACCAGATACTATGTGGGTATTTTTTTTTTTTTCATATACAAAATATTATGTACAAGAGAAGGAAAATAAAACAGAGGTTAATGACTTTGATTGCACTTGAACGACTGACAGAAAATGCACTTTTTTTTATTTAGTTATTATTCAATTCGGTAACCAGTCATTTTTGCTCAGTGCCGCACCACTAACTCTGTCGTCATTATTTTTTATTCTACAGTTTAAATCTTAGGGGAATTTTTATTTTGTTTCATTATAAATTTTGAAAATTTGAAAAATATACACGAATTAAAAATATGTATTTGAAAATTTTATGTTTAACTTTTATGTTTAACAATTTAAAAATTCAACTGCAAATAATTTCAATTTTTATTTTAATGAGTTCTTTTACCTAACAAAATCATCATCAATGATTTTAAATAATAGAAAGTATCTAATGAAAATTAACAATTAATTATTGTTGTTGTAATGATTAATGATTATTATTATTTTTTTATGGTTGCATAAAAATCATTATGTATTTTTCTCATTTTATGTAAAAAAAAGTTTTGCTTTTTTTTTTTTTCAAAAAAAAAAACAAGTTATGCATGAAATTTTTGTAGAGTGCAAAACTATATAAAAAAATGTGCATATAAATATCTACAAGATATATATATATGTATGTACATAAATAAAAAAAAAGTCAGTCAGTCAATGCTCTCTGGCAATGGATTTATATTTTATATTATTGCTTCTTTTTCTTCTTCTTCTTCATTATCCGATCTTGATTTCCCCCCCATTTTTTTTTTTTATGTTGCACATACAAATGTATGTGCAACAAAAAACATAGTATTTTATGCAGTTCTAATATATATGAGATTGTATATATATAGTAAAATGATGAAAGAAGTCATTGCCCGGCAAGAATCAACTTTTGGTATGAAACTACAAAATAAAAGGAAAAATAAAACTTTTTTTTAGTTCGGAAAAGCATAAAAGTACAATGGCCTCCATAAAATTATCTTGAATAGGTTAGATACGAATTATTGTTTTTCGATATTTTTTTGTCTTGTGAAAATTATTTTATGTTTTCCTTTTTTCATAAAATTATAGAGTTTTCCATGCAAATTAAAAAAAAATAAAACAAAGTTGGAAAACAAGATAAAAATCAACTTGATAAAAAAAACACATTGGAAATGGAAAATGAATGGAATTTATTATACAAAAAAAAAAAACTTGGTTGTAAATGGAAAAGAAGAAAAATTTCCCTAATTCTTGTTGTTGTAGTGAAAAATGCATGGGAAAATTTTTCTGATTTCAATTTTTAAAAAATGTGTAAAAATTGAATAGTGAAAACATATTTATTATTTTTTGGTGCTGAATTGAAAGTAAATTTTTAGAAGATAGCAAAAAATAATAATTTATTTATCTTATTGACATTTGACCTCTCATTGAACATGTGCAGCAAAAATTGTCATTTTGAAATTTAACTGGGACTTTGGTAATTTATTGAAAAAATTGTGGAAATTTAAATATTTTCAGAATTTTCAATTCCGAGTTCTGCAGTAAATCCAGTGTTTTTGAATTGTGAGAATTCTCGGTTCAATTTAATTAATCGTACTGTGACAATTCTCGGTTCAATTTTTAACTAATTAAATTAGTCGTAAAAATTGATTATAGAAGTTCTGTAATGTTCTATAACCGGAGGACATTTGGTGGTATATTTTACGTTTTCTTATCCTAATAATGACTTAATTCTCCTTCGAATTTTTATCCTCAATAAAATCATTTCAATGTCAATAAAGAATCTTCACAATTCGCGAAAAATTAACATAAATTATCAAGAATTTGCTTTTCAACAAAAGATTTTTTTTTGGTCAAAATTAATTCTTTCCTGTTCTCCAACGTCAAGGGTAGTGAGTCACATCCTAATCAGAAATAATGGTTATTGACCTCTTTTTTTTTTCTTAGTTCTTGATTCGTTTATAAATTTTCCATAAAAAAGAACCACGGAAAGAATATAAGTGAAAATAATTCCATAAACCCAAAAAAAAAAAAAAAATCTTCATTCAAAAGAAGTAAAATCAACCAGGAAAAAAAAAAGAATCAATCCAAAAAAATATATAATTCACATTAATCACATGGAAATTTCCAGAAAAATATTTAACCTAAAACTTAAGGTGTATTGCCCTTTTTTTTATTAAAAATACTAAATTCTATTTTTTCATTTTTTTACAACATTTGCTTTTCTTGGTTGGATTTCAAAAAAAAAAATTCTTATATGTAATACAAAAAAAAATTATCCTCCCCTAACGTCGCGGAAGCCCCTCTTCCCATACCCCAAAAAAAAACCCATAAATATTATTATTTATGTTCTTATTCTTACCTTCCTTATTTCTTCTTTTTAATTCGTTGAGTTCCTCAAAAAAAAAAAATTACAAAAAAACACAAATGATGATCGTGTGTTGTATATAATAGCTTCCTGACTGACTTGAAACATTTTGATTATGTTACATGATTCTCTACATATATATATATATTTTTTTTTTGTTATTTTATGATTCTATATTCTCCCGGTAAAAATACAGGTCAACGCACTATGCAATTTAGGACATCAACCTCAATTATTTTTATTTAGGTTATAACAACCTAAAAAAAAAAAAAAAACACACAAGATGGTGTGTTGCCATAATGTTGCTAGTTTCTTTAAATTTTCCATTAAATTTATTTTATTTTATTTTTTTTTATGCAAAAAAAATGCAAGATGGTCGGATTGCCCCTTGCATTATAAAAAATAAATATACTCAAATTTAAATTTAAAAATGATTAAATTTGAGTAAATATTTTTTTAAAAACGCCTAAAAATATGTGTATAAAATTTAAATATATATACGGGATTTCATTGAATTTGAAGAAAAAGCTTTAATTTCTTTGAATAAAAAAAAATAAAAGCTTTTTGTTTTTATTGGCTTCGAGTCAAAATAAAATGAAATTTTATTTTTTTTTAATATTAAGTTATTTTCTCCATAAAAGTTTCTATTTTAGAGAAAATATCTATTTGAAGTGACTTTTTTTTTTGTAATAATTTTCGAATGTAAAACTTTTAATAGAAAAGCTTTTTATTTCAATGGTGTTTTTGTACGAGTTTTTTTTTTTATTGCTAATAAATCCCAGCAGGAAATATGGTAATTAATAGTAAAAATTATAATAACTAATTCAAAATGCATGGAATATTGCGCGGGTAAATTCATTACTTTCTTATTTTTTTTTTTATGATTGTTAATTATTTCATCAAAGAATTTTTTTATAAACATAATTTGAAAACAGGGAGTTCCATAGATTACAAAATAAATCACTTTACTTAATGATTGAAATAGAAACTAAAAAAAAAAATTCTTCGAATTGAAAAATTTGCTTAATTCATTGCCTAATTTCCCGCTGGGATTATACGAAAGTTTTTTTTTTTTTTTTCAAATTGCGGACGAGGACAAAGGCCAATAAACTCAACAATGACGAATTTTATTTGCACATTTTTTTTTACACAAAAAAAAAATTGATATTTGTTCATAAAATTAGATACATAAAATTTTTATGTGCATATGTTTGTGTAGTAATGTGAGTTTTCTGTATAATTAATAATAATTAAAAATATGATTAATATTTAATTTAACAAAAATTTTCATCATTCATTGCCATTTGATTTTATCATCTATTTTATTTTACTCCCGACAGAAAGGATTTCTTTTTTTTTTTTTGGAAAATTGTTCAAGGACTCTTCAAAAATTACATAAATGTCCTAATTAGGTTTTTCTATTTTTTTAAAAATAAAAGTTTATTTTCAATTTAAATTATTATTATTTTTTATGCTTGAGCTTACAAATTACTTGCACTCTGTTTAATGTCCTTTCGTCCTCATTTAATATTACCACTTTTTTTTTTTTAATTCATATCCCTAAAATATTTATGTGTATGTTTTTGAATTATATATGTGTTTGTGTAAGTTTCTCTCTCTATAAAGTGAACTAGTAGCTCTTGACTGAGGGAAAAAAAAAATAAAATAAAATAAAGAATGAATATACATGAGGTCAAATTAGGGCAACGAACTTTTAAAAAGTTTTGCTATTCAGTATTTAGTTCAACTTTAAAAATATACAAATATACAAACACATACACATAAAGGAAACAACACAACAACAAAAAAATGGGAATATTTTATGTAATCTAAACTTATAATCGTGTTAATAAATATTTTCTTTAATTTTTTTTGAATATTGAATTGGAAGATTTTTGAATTTATGTCGTAATGATAATAAATTTTTAGAAAAATTAAATAAATAAATATTTTTTTTTAAAAAAAAATTCACAAATTAGTAATTTAAAATATTAATATTTTAATTTTTTTTGGCTGTATAATAAATTTAATATGTTAGACTATTTATCTAGCTTAATAATCAGCAGGTAACAGATTAATTTTTTTTAAAAACTAGACTTGTGATTAATAGCCTTCCTAGACATACCAAAATTGATTCCCCAAAATCGTAATTTGTCTTGTAATTTCAGTTTTTGATATTGAAATCAAGTCAGGAATTTTTAATATTTTCTATTCTTCTTCTTTTTGGCGCTACAGCTCGTGAAGAGTTTGGGCCTCTCATTTAAAAGTTTGGCTAACATCTTATTGCAATTTTAGTTAGGACGGATTCCTAACAATAAATTACTTTATATTGAAGAAGGTTTTAATTGCAACAAGCTAATAGTTTTTATTAGTGAGACATTTGTTGTGAGCAAATGGCATTGGCCAGTAATTTTATTACTGGTACTCAGTAAACTTAGACCAACATCGATGTCAATATTTTTGACAATGCTAGTCCTTAAAGAAACTCTGTAAGTGTAATAATAATTAAAAGATATGAAAATTACGATTTGGGGTTTGAAAATTGTTACAAATTCAGCCTAATTCTTAAAAATGGAATATTGGCGTACAAATAATGAAATTATTTTTAACTTCTATGCTGTTGGAGGCAACGAAATTACTGTGATATCTTTATTACAGACTTCAAATTTCCAATGAAATTTAAGGAAGGCTTATGTATAGATTACAAGCAATCATTGTAGAGATCGAAATTGACATATATTTCAATTTTGGTATGAAACTGATAAAATTTTTTTTACAATTTTATGAATTGTAAATATAAAATGTCAAAAGCGTTTAAATTAAAAATAATGGTAGACAAAGTTGGGTGGGAAATAATGAATGAAACCGAAGGAATTGTTCAAATATTGTTTATGACACCAAAATCCTTAAAAAAAATAGCATTCCTAGCACAAATATCATACCTCCATTGAAACGAAACTGAAGTTTCACCACAAAATTTGCTCTCTCCAACTAATTTCGTATAAATCATTAATTTCCAAAAATTTAATTATGCACATTGTAATAGAAATTCGGTTATTGACATCACCTTAATGACTGAAGGCCATACTAATATTAAATAATATAAACTAGTTAATGATTAATAGTTTGTGAGTACCTTATGTTAATGAACCTATGAATTATAATTTAATTTTAAATTATCAATAAATACGAGTATCTTTTTGTTTTTAAATCATCATATTTAATATTTAATTGAAAGTTAATTTATATTTAATTTCGTTAATATATATTTTTTTTTAATATACATAATTATTTTTTATAATATTTTACTTTCTATTAAATAGTAAAAAAAATGGAAAATAATATTGAATTTTATTTCTTGTCTTCAATTAAACACGAACTACCCAGGTCGGTACCCTATAAAAATAAAATTTTTATTATTATTATTTGTTGTTTACACATTATTATTAAAGATTTTCTGGTAAATGACAATATAATTATGCTTCTTACTACACCATATAAAAGCACCAAAGCAAAAAAAAAAAAAAAAAAACAGCAAAACAAAGCCAACGAACTTTTCGATCTTCATTTTTTCTTTTCTTATTCTTTTCATTTTTCTTTTTTTTTTTACCTTTTATGCTTAACTAGTTTTTTTTCTTCTTCTTTTACTAATTTTCTTCAGTGTTTCGGTGGTATGGTTGGTTTGGTTAGTGATGATGCTTAACTTGTTAAAACACTAACATAAAATATTGTTAGCTACACTTCTACACAGAATTTGTTTATAAAAAAAAAACATAACGTGCGAAAGTCATTGCACTATGCGGTACTTTCGTTATTTTTGTTGCGCGCACAAGATTATTTAGCGGCGTAATCATTGATGACTCTTACGGTCGATGGCCGCTGTTTTACAAACGCAGTATTTGGACTCTCTACCAAAAAAAAAAAAAAAACCACAATCATTAGAATAAGTCTTTTAGGTTTTTGTAATAAATTATATAAATCAGAGAACTTGTGGTTTTATGCCTAATAAATAATTTTTTTTTTTGTGGTTAATTTGTTTTGACCATCTGCTGGTTTGGGTCAATTTACTATTATTTTGGTAGAAAAATTAATAACTTATTTAAAACGATATACTCTGTTAAATCTTAATAGAATTTTTTTTTTTTTTGTAATTGAATAATGATTGAATTTGGAGGGAAAACCTAAATGGTTCAACAAGTGAAAGATATATGAAGGTGGAATTGATCAGGCATTTTTAATATTAATTATTTTAACCATTAGCATTCCACCACAAAATTCATGACACTTGCCGGTAACTCTATGAAATTTTTCCTATAAAATATATTTTGAGTTGTAATGGAATTCTTGTAGGGCTAAGTCTATTCTCTAATCAGATTTTGTAAATTTAAAAATATTATTTGTTAGTCATGAGGCTAAACCCAGTATTTAGCTGCAACAGCGCCAATTGAGTGCAAAAGATTAAATTTTGATTGTCTTGAGCTTTTCGTAATGAATTCGTAGTGCCAAAAAATTGGCAATTCTTTTCCTAAATTCCTGTTTCTTAGTGATTTTGGTTAGAATTCAACGATTGTTTTCAGTTAGCACCTGTCTTTCATTTGCGGCCGCGAATGGTTTTTGTTATTATAAATAAACATTTCATAATTTCCTTCTGCCTTCTTCATTATTTCTCTCCACTGTTAATATTGTAGTACCGATCATCTGTAACTTAGTTTAGTCCACACTATAAAAAAAGAGCCTTTTCCTTATATTTAACTTAAAATTCCGCATGATCTAAATTCATTTCTGCAAAAAAAAATTTATTAATCCAAATTTGTATTATTCTTTTCGAAATAAATTTCCACTGACTCATATTTTTTATCTAGAAAAAAAAAAATGAAAAACCTGAAAGCCATATGGCAAATTACAAGTTTATTATACCAAAAAAATGAAAAAAATGTTGTATCCAAACTTTTCCACATAGAAGCAATTTTTTTTTTTAATTATAAGGAAATCCTATCGAAAAAAAAAACTTTATGAAAAACTTGTTTCATAAACAAAACTTTATTATATTATTTGCCACAATATGAGTAATAAAGTTATAAGTCTTAAAACTTTGATAAATATTCGTCATATCTTTTAAACGTACTTTTTTTTAATTCTGTGTGCTCTGGTTTTTTTTAATAAAGACCCAAAAAAAAAACCAAGAACATTTTATTTGATATTAGTCAGCAATTTATTTTACAAACCATATGCTAACGAAATAAAGACAGATTTTTGTTGGGAGGTGACGAGCTTAAATTGTTAATCCATTTCGCCAACAAACAATAATTTTGCCAAAAAAAAAAATAAAACCAAATGAAGAAAACTACTTGAAACCAGAAAAACAGTGTTGTGATAATAAAGAATATTCTGGAAGTACACGAAAAATTATTTAAACCTGTTTTACGTTCCGGCAAATGCAACTCGTGACGAATCTTTGTTAATAATTCCTTATTTTTTTTTTGTAGGTTATTTGAACAACAAAAATATCAACTGTTTTAAGCGGAACACATATTTTTTTTATTTGTGAGCTAACATATAAATTATTCTAAGAAAAGGTCTAATCATAAAAGCCTGTTTCTTTTGGTTTATTTGCAAGACAACATGGTAATTTTTTTTATTTTTTGTTTGAAGGAACAACAGAAGAAGAAATTCGCACTAAAAGAAGTCAATGACTTGTAAATTATTTTAAAATTGTTGTTGGTTGGGTTGAGGTTTTCGATGAAATCTAAGTTTAAAATTGATACTAAAATACAAGAACAACAACAAAAAAAACAAATAAAGAATGAAGAAATACAAATTTCTGAGAATTACGCGATGAATGTATAAAATATGTGCGAGGTATACATAAAATTAGCATATATTATTTTTGCTAAAAAAAAAAATTTACATAAAAAAACAAAAACGGAAAATTAAAAATTTTCTATGATTTTTGTATATGTATAGACGGAATTTGTTTAATATTATGTCAAGAAGTCCGGCGATATTAGTGTACTAGTCTATAAAGTGACTGGGCTAGATACAATTTTATGACATCGATATTGGTCGAAGTTTATTCAACTTTAAATGAGCACCAGGAACAAAGTCACAATAAAATCGAATTTTAATTGACTGGGGAAAAATTGCAAACGGTGGAGGAGGCCATTTGGTAACAACAAATGTCTTAATTATTTATGGTTCGGAATCGGAAAGTGCAACTTCAAATTGTAATTATAATAGATGAGACTCACAAATAGGATTGGATGAAACCAATTTGGTTGCCCTAATTAATTTGAGCTCATCCGTGAATTTTGGATTTTTAATAAAGTCTAATTTGTTCTTAAATGAGCAGGATATGATATCCTTGGGTTCAAAGAAGATTTAACCGAATCTCTTCTCTTTTTAAACAAACGTTCTCATTCACGCTAGGCCGATTCATTATCTTCATTGCATATTCTGGAGCTGTCATTGTGTAAACTATCCATTTTCTAAGATGATAGTTTAAGGGGTAGTGAAGAAATCGGTTAAAAGGCGTACTTAATTTAACTTAAAGTTAAAGTTTTGAGTGTTCTTGTCTTAGATATGGATGCAATAAACTTTTCGGTATTTCTACAACCACTAGTAGAAGTCTAGTGTTTATTTGATTCCGTTTTTAGCCATTTACTGAGCTAATTTTGCCGTACTAATTCAAATACCGCAAAAGGGTAGCTGGTGTTTTAAAGTTTTTTCAGAACCCTATTTAACAAGGGTATCGGCGTATTCATTACCTTTCATGCATATGTCCCTGACCACCCAAATTACTTGAACAAAGCTTTTATTGTTCAGTTATTTTAGAACTAAAAAAAAGTTGCAGTATAATGTTACGAAATTCTTAATGGAGTTACGGGCTTTTCACAAGTCATAATAGTACTATGCTATGAATTGTAATTATACTAATATGATTATTATCAGTACAATTAATTTTGATTTCTTGACATACTACTACAACTCCATTATTATTATAATTCCTTTTATTTTTTCTTATTTGAAATCCAACCCAATTTAATTATTCCTCCTTCCGTCTTTCCAACTAAGTGATTTATTGGAATTAGTGTTAAAGGAGTATAATTATAGCTAGGGAATAAAATATTTAATTATAGTGGACGGAAATGTATATATGTATATAGAGGTAAACTTTTTGTATGTACATCATTATCACGGATTGTAATATTTATTATTGATGATTTTACGTATGCAAAGGATGGTGTGCATATAAATTTTTCATGCACACCAAATAGAAATAAAAACGGTTTATTTATTTTTTTTTGCTATTTATTGCGCAAAGTGCGAAGTTTAGAAGTACAAATTATAATTTTTTCGTTGCATTTCTTTTTTTTTTATGCAATTCTAAACATAGACTTCAGTTCAGTTCAATTTTTTTTTTTGCAAATTTTCTAATGCATTTTTTTTTTGTTTGTTTTATAGTATCGTACGTAACTGTTAAATTTAATTTTAGAAATACTATATCTATATATTTACATAGAATTTCAAAAAAGTAAAAAATGACACAAAGTACTACGTGCGTTAGATTAGCATAAATTCACATTGTGTGTGAATATTTTTGTACACTATTTTGAATATTTTTTTCCTAAGAATTAATTTGTAAGCTATAATAAATATTTCAAAATTGGACAAAATAGAATTTTTGCTTTTTAGAAGACATTAGAAGTCCGGGTAAATACCAGGAAATTGTTAAAATATTATATTTGATTGTTTTTATAAATGGATTTTGGAAATTGTCGTTATGTAATTGTAGATTAAAATATTAGGATTAATTGTAACTTATCAATGATTGGTTAAATTAAAAAATTGCACTACTATTCGGCCTCGAGTTGTGACATCCTCAATCTTGCACAATCGTTGATGACTTATCAATGTCGATTTCGGTCCAGCTAAATCCAATGCTCTGCTTTAGAATTCGAGACTTGATTTGTTTCGATTTGTTCTCTAGCTGAATCCAAGGTTTTGCTCGTGATTTGATTTCGGCACAGCCTCATGTAGCTTCAGTACTTGTAATTTTGATATATGTTACCAATGATTGTTGGTAGCATACTTTTCTGTGGTCACTAATTTATCAGAAAAGCTCCTAGAACAGTAGGAAGACTGAATCAGTGCATACCGTATTATTTCTAAGCTAGACAACCAGTGTAGCTTAGGAGAAATTGAAAGATATTATTATTGAAACTGTTAGGAAGAATTCTAATTACGGATTTGCAATTCTTCAAGATATTGTAAGCTAAATTTCTATAATTTTGCTTTAATGTTTCTCTTTAATGATTCTCGAATTTGAATCATAATTTTGAAGAATACATCTCTGAATCATAGTCTGGTGAAGTAAAAATTTATATTACGTCTGAAGGGTAATTTTAATATTGTACAAAGTAACTGAAATTAAATTTTAATTTTAATTTTAAAAATAATATTATACAAACAATAACATTATAATAAACATGCTAATTGTTCTAATTAATGCTGAGCTTCTATGAATCATTTCTGACTAATATTTATGCTTCTAAAAAAAAAAAACTTCAATTATTTTTGCACAGAATATTAAATATCCGAAATAATTATTAAACTCAAACCAAAACATATTCTGTAAAAAAAAAAAATATTATTTCTAATTAAAATTGAATTTAGTTGCCAAAAATATGTCATTTTAATAAATCTTTTAAATTTTTTTTTTTACGCTTCTTTTGTAAAATTGCAAATTATCATCATTAACATAAAAATATCTTTTTATTTTTTTTGAAATTTTCTTTTAAAACATAATTTTTTTATACCTCGAATTAGTAGCCGAGTATAAAAATAGTTTTCAAAAAAAAAAAATATTATTCATTTTATGTAAATTGCATTCCACCACATCCTTTCTAATAATAATAAAAAAAATATCTTTTTAACAAAATATGCATTTCGGTTGGTACACAATTCTTAGAGGGTTATTTTGTACATAAAAATATATGAAATATGAAAATAAGATTTTTTTTTGTAACAAAATATATATAATAATCTTGCCAATTGAAACCAGACGCGACAAATAATCAACCCAATTAGGTGGTCATCGGCCCTATTGCAAAAAAAAAAAAAAAAAATACAGTCAACATTTTCTAAAAAAAATATCTTTATCTCTAACTTGGTTTGAATTTATTTTTATTGCATATTGCATATATATGCAATACATATTGCATATATATGCAATACTCAAATATGCAATAATCTAAAAAAAAAAAAAAACTAAAACTATACCAACAAAATAATTATACATAAAAAAATTTGCATTTTTATTTTATTCTTGTTGCATTACATTCATATTAGCATTAGCAACAATTCATTTTGATTGACACTCTCTGGCTTGGGCATAGAGTGGGGAGAAGTGGGTACAAAATAAAAAAAAATATAAAAAGGGAGGTAAAACCTAATTTTTTTTTTTTTTTTGTATTTTTTTCAGTATTTCACATACAAAAAAAAAATAATTCTCATTTCTGTAATTCTATTTCTCAGTGTGTACCCATAAGTTCAATCAACTTTGATGTGCGAAAATACTGAAAAATAATAATAATAATAATAATAAATATAAATAAACACTAAGAAAAATATTCACACATGAGCTAATATAGCATTAAATATATGTATATGTGTATCCAAGGAGAGGCCCTTTTTAACAAGCAATATCTTTCATTCCACAAATCATATAAATAAAAACTTAGACCACCAATATTTCACTTTTGGCTTGCACAATTATTTACGAAAATGAAGAAATATAAATTAAAAAAAAAATTAACATAAATACTAATATAGTAGGGTGGAGAGGAGTTGAAATGTCAAAAACGAGGTATAATCAGAGTCAGAAACTATTATTATTATTTTGCCAATTTTATAATTTTTTTCTAATATTCAAAAAAATTAAATACAATTTTTCTTGTTATACGGATTTGAAAAGTTTATTTGTGGAAAAGTGGGTACAACAGAAAAAAAAATTGATTACAAGAAGTACTATTGTAGAATTACTTTAGAAACTAGTATATACTATATTAGTAATTTGAATCTTCACTCTTCTCTTCCTCATTTTTTGATTAGTTTTTTTTTATTTTGTATGTCGCTGACGTTAATAATTTGCCTTTCGGTTTAATGATTAAATAAATAATTCTAAATGTTGGTGGTAGCATTAAACTATATGATATTTGATGATTATTATTATAGGGTCATAAGCTCACGTATCTTTTATAGAATGTTATGTGTATTTATTTTAGTTCTGTTTTGTTTTTTATTATTATTTTGGTTCTGATATTAAACAAATATGTTGTATAAAAATAAAAATGTGAACAAAAAAACGCCCCAATATGACATAGTAAATAAAAGTGAGGTTAACGAACGACAAAGTATATTATAAAACTGAACTATTACATTATAAATTACATATTAATAAAAAAAATAAATAAATGAGTATAGCTATTATAAGAGTTTAAGAACAAAATTTACATTTAATTCGTCATAAAGGGATTTATATAGAAATTTGCGTACGTATGTGTTGTATTTCGTGTTTAGAAATAAATGCACTTGAATAATAAAAAGAATTAGTAAAATAATTTCTAGAAATTTCTAGTAATATTATTGAAATATTTGATATTTTTTAAAAAAAAATTTAATGTAATTTTAATGTAAAATGCATAAATATTTTAGTAAAGATTTATAATTTTAGAGTCGACTGTAGTGAGTTATTTGCTTTAGGGAATGGAATCAGGTGTATTTTTAAATTTAGTAGTAACTTAACTACTGTTATTTTCCTCTACCTTTAATTAGATTAACTAGATAATATCACTTGCGTCCAAGAAGGACCTATTCTTGTTTTCTTCTTGTCGTTTCAGCTCATAATATTCTGTTGCATTTGGAGCTACTAATTCTTCAATTAATTCTGAACCAGAATTTACTTTATAGTGAAGAAACTTTATTTCCAATGAACTAATGTTTTTATTAATGAGTTATTTGTTGTTATCAAATGGCCTCGACCGTATTTTTCTCAGATTTAAAAATACATTTTATTGTAGCTTTCTTCCTGGTATTCATTTAAATCTCTATAGATTAGTACAGTACTACTTAGACACCGCCAATCATTGACTATTGTGACATCCTAAAAATCTTAAAGTTTACTTGAGAAGGCCAGGTTGTTAAAAAATCTTATAAGGTCTTGATTTGAGAAAAACTTTACTTGTGCACTTAAATTTTCTGAAACGGAAGAGATTTCAAGTAAGATTTGTAATATAAAAGTTTTGTAATATCCCTGATAGTGTGCTTTGCTGTTGTCAAGAATTTGATGAGTAACCAAGCTTTCGATGCCACTTCTTGTAATTTAACCCTACGTCACTACAAGCGCAATACAATATTTCGAAACCTTAAGGAGGGTTATGCTCGATTTGGACTATTGCTCCATTGAAAAATAGAAAAAGATATTAGAGACAAACATTCATTGTTCAGAATTATTTGATTATCGAATTTAAATTGTAGTCGTCCCAATAATTAAAAATAGGTTAGCTATGCTTACAATTTAAACTCTCACACCTTAAAAATCAAATAAATTAATTTTCTTAATGCATATTTCCCGACCTCCGTCCCCAAATAAGTGAATTAATCATCATAGTTCAATTGATTTACTATATTTATAATCTAATGCTAACAGAATTAATATTTTCCTGGACTTGTTGATATTATTCAGTAATAACTATCCTAATTATTATGCATTAAGGTATGTACACAAAAAAAAAAAAATTACAGAACACAATATAAACGTTCATTGAACTTAATCAAAATTCCCGTCTTTCCCGTTTATAATATTTCTACAAAATTTTTTTTTTCCGTCAGTTTATTTTGTTATGTTGTCGTCTCCTCTTCAATATACATTTTTTTTTTTACTATAAACTCTTGTGTAATGCACGTGACTTGCAATTAATTATTTATATAACTTGTTATATTGTAGAATTTTCTATGCTATTTATATATAATAAATTTTTGTTTATCATTCATTGGTCTCTCTTCTGTGTACGAAAAAAGTTTATTTTTGTAACGTCATCGATTGCATTTTATTACATTATTTATATTTTTCTTCACCACTAATTTACTTTCCTATCACATAATCACCTAAGTGCTTAAACAAAAATTTATTAGAAATTCCTTCTTTCAGTACTACTCTCGCCTCCTTCTCCTCATACAAAAAGTAAATCAATTTTCTTTATATTGGAAAATTTTGAATTTTAGTAGCTCAGCCTCATAGCTTGTAAAAAAAAAACTCGAAATAATCATTCAGTCACCACTCACTCACTCACTCACTCACTCACTCACTCAGCCAGTCAAGTTAGTTTTTATTTATGATTGTACGTATATAGGGAAATAGGAAATGTTAAAATAAAATATTTTTAAGGGCAATAAGGAAGTTTAATGTAACAACAACTACAAAAATAGTTATGCACTCATTATTCGTTTTTATGCTTTTCTATCCCAGCCAGCCACAGAAAAAAACGGGAAGGGAATCTCATAAAAAAAAATATTGGCAAGATACAAAAAAAAAAAACACTAAATAAATTGGAATGTTTATTTCCAACTTTTTTTTGAAGATAATTCTTTTCCTCCTCCAAGCCTCCAACAATGCAAAAAAAAAAATTTATAACGAAAAATGTGCAACAATAATATTTTTTTTTTTTGAATTATGTAATCAGAAGAAGACGAAGCTAAAAAAAAAAAGAAAAATTACATAAAAAAAAACTTTAAAATAAAATTTTTTTTTCGCGCTTTTTAGCTACTGCTGGCTGCTATACAAAAAGGGTAATGCACTTTTGCAAATTAAATACAGTGTAGCAGGCTATAAAAGAGCGTGCAGAAATCCATTATAAAAATATACACAAACTGAAGAAAACTTACAATAAAACATTTTTTTTATAAAACTAACTCGTTTTTGTTTTTCTTGTTGCCAAAAAGGTTAATGAACTAAAATAAACCACAACATAAACGACTATGTTTTATTATTATTATTATTATTATTATAACCATAAAATGGAAGCATAAAATTTAACAAAAAAAAAAAAAATTATATATTTTTTTTTGTAAATTTTTGCCAATTTTGCTTTCTCTCGAAGTTTCTTTTGTCAAAAATTGTTGGGTTCTGTGTTTAAATGTTGGTAAAGAAAAAGATGGAGAGAAGTGTGACAGGAAAATTAGTTGGAAAATATATTTTTGGGGTTTTTTTTTTGTCTTGTGTTGGCCAGGTTGAAAATTTTATGGTAAAACAAAATTACAGATTTACAAAGTTGCTGGTTGGTTTTCTTTTTTTGTTAGTTAAATATACACTCTGTTGATTCGTTTGAACCAAAATATCACTTAATTATAATATAATTGGGCAGTTTTATGTTTTTGCTTTGGATTTGGTTTCTTTTTTTGGGGGGGGAAAGAGTATTTCTTTTTTATTTTGTAAAGATTATTGGGTCGGAAATTAAAGATTTGATTTATTGTATATAGATTTTGGTATTGCATGATGTTGGGGGGGAAAAAGTATTTTATTGATTAATTTAACTATGACTTTCGTAGATTTATTTAGAAATTTTGTACACTTTCTACGGAGATCTGTGATGTATATAAGTCTGCAAAAAGGAAATTTTAAAAATTTTGATGAAAATTTTGTGGAAAAAGGATCATGCATTTCTAGCAGTGAAGTTTCTTTATCTGTAAAAGAAGTAAACTTTTTCATTCCAAGTAACCTTTACATTTAAACTGTTGTAGCTAAAATTGGAAGAAAATCGCTGTTTCTTTAACATTTTCTGGAGAAAGATACTTGTCATCTCACGAAAAGATACGATAACTCTGAACCAATTATCAACAGGATCACTCATGTATCTTCTATTTAAACTGAATTTCTATGTTCCAATAATAATTAATGAATTGGATAGATATCTGTCAGAAATGTATAATAAGTCTTTGGCTGGAAAACGTCCTTCCATTCCTTTATTCTCGTTACATTAATAAAATGTTAACCATTTTAATTTACATGCCTTCCTAAAATTAAAAGTAAATCCCTGTTTCTTTAATATTATCTGGAAAAAAATGGTAAAATTTCGTCTCCTGAAAAGCTAACATAAAGCAATTCTTTACACAGAAATTATTTGTTCGAATATTAATTATTTAAATAATTAAATATCTATAAGGAATATAAAATAAGAAGGATATCCCTTGTCATACGCGACCCCTTTTCATTCTTTTACTCCGGTTAAATTTTCTTCATCATTAATCCTAAAATTTCTGGCTACTCCTTCTAATTGCATTGTAAACAAACAAATTTAAATAATATTAACATTAATACCTTGGTACTACCTTACTGTTACTGACAAAGTACCAATTTTTTCATTAATATATTATATTTTTGTCCTAATTTATCAAATAATTGATTTTAATTTTTTTCCAATTATAGACGTTTTTGTGGAACAAAATTTTATATATTTTGCGTAATACCCTCATTAATGAGCACAAATTTCATTTTATATTATATATCTATAGCTATTAACTACCAATTTTTGATATTTAACCAAAAAAAATGAAAATAAAAATATTGGTTATCTACAAAAACCCAGAATTTTTTTAAAGTCTTTTTCAATTAATATCAACAACAACAAAAAAATGTATCGTATGAAATATAAAATAAATTTATTGTATATCAGTTCATTGACTTAAATCTAGGTCAAAGCAAGTCACAACCCCTGGCTGAAATTGAAAATGAGAGCGGATCTAGATTTCATGTAACCTTTTCTTTTCCACAATTTTTTTTTTTTATTATTTTTATGTACAATCTCTTATATAGACAGAAAAATCATTCAAATATACACACACCACATTGACTACAATTTTCAAATACACTCTTAATAAAATAAAAGACAATTTTCCATGTGGAAAATTATTTTAGTTTATTTACCAAAACACAAAAACAAACCAATACCAAAATCATGCCAAGAAAATCGTAGAGTTTTCAGTTACAGAAAAAAAAAAATTATATACGTAAATTAGGGGAAAATGGTACGTTTTTAGGTTTGGTGTTTGAAGGCACACACTTGTCTTTCGATAATATTAATACAAAAATAAAAAATTTTGTATGATGGTGGATTTATTAGAGCTCCTGCCAGGAATTTTATTTGTCCTAGATTTTATTAATTTTTTTTTTTGGTATTGTATAACTAGTATACTTGAAATTATGACGAAGGTAAGGTAATATTTTGATGAGATTGTATTGAACAAACTGCTTATTACTAAACAATCAAAAAAAATAATAATCATTTTGTAAATTTATGAAAAATAAGTAGGTATTATATTTATTGAGAAAAATGATAATATACATAGTTTGAATAGTAGGAGTTTAAAAATATATACACGGTTAAAAGTATTAGTCAGGTAGTTTTTAAGAATTTTGTACCACTGAGTGTTCATTTGAAAGATTTGAATATTTATCAAACTGAGCGTAAGGCAACTGGGTATTATTGGCTTTGATTGGGTATTATTGGTTAACGAGTTAGGTAGAGGACGGTTAATCTACATTAATTTGTAATTTGCTCCAAGAAAGAGCTGCCTCCAGGAAAATGTCTCTAAATTAGCTTTACTTTTGATTATCATAATTTTGAGCGCCATTTCTTATTTTGGATAATTGGAAAACCTCTTGATATTAGATACTGTGTTCGTTCCTCTCTATAACATCGATGATAGTCTAAGTTTACTCTCTTTTAGGAGTACCAGTAATAAAATTATAATAAAATTAAATTTTAAGATTGGGAAAAATGGGTACGGTTGATGCCATCATTTCGGAAGATTGGAAATCCTCTTGTATTCCTGACGATATTTGAAAGACTCACGAACAAAAGCCATTGGTATCCATATAACGTTACTAGCTCTAAATTGTAATAAAAATGTTAAGAAACTTTAAGTAGAGATAATTCCGTATTTGAAGGCCCTATCTGGAGTTAATGAGATGAAAAAATATAAACTTTTTGAAACTAATTGTGAGACGAACCTATTAACTAAGGTTCTTTCCTAATCAAATATTGAGCCATTCAATCATAAAGACTAGAAATCTTTCAGTTAATTACTAAATATTAAGGGAAGCACTAAATATTAATTATTCTAACTGACTTTATAAATATTAATTATTCGACCCTTTCAGTATTCCTGACGATATTTTCTTAAATTCACTTACTTACTACAAATTTTCCACAGTGCATCAATAAAACCACTATTTTTTTTTTTGTTCAGCTCATTGATAATCCCCAGAAATTATATGTATATATAAATTTACTAAATTACCAACCCTCTCCATTAAAGTAATATAAAAAAAAAAAAAAGAAGAAAAATTCCGGTCATATTATACAATACAATGCCCTGAATTTATGTCAATTTCTAGAGGTTAATTCAGTTCAGTGACCTAAATATTTATATAATATATATTTATTTGAGGGATAATTTTGTATTATATATCTACATGTATGCATGTATCTATAAACATTATTAAGTAATACAAAATATTTCATAAATACATGCGCAAAAAAAAAATAAGGATATGTATTGGTTATTATAATTCGCTTTAAGTTCGAATTATCTTCAAAATTCTCCACAAAAAAAATTTGTGGACTTGTTGTTTAGAAATATTTAATATGAATGGTGTAAAAATTTAGACCAACGTCATTGAAAATGCAATTTTTGTTATTAGATTCATCCCCCAACATAAATTTTTTTTTACTTAAATTTTTTATTGTAATTAAATTATATAAAAAAAAAAAAATTATATTTAAATTGTTTACAAAAAAAGAAGCATACATAAACATAAAACAAAAAAAAACATAAAAAACATAAAAATTTTGAAACAAAACTAACCTAAATTTGAAAAAAAAAAAAATTGTTTTTTATCTTGAACTTTTGAATAACATAGAAAAAGTTCATTTCACAATTTAACTTTTTTTTTTTTTATGATTTTTTTTATGATTTTTTGATATTTTGTGCTAAAAATCATTAAAGCATAAGAAAAATTTTTTGCAAAAAATATTTTTTTTTTAAGAACAAAGAATTTGATTTTTTTTTTTTATTTATTTATAACCAAAAAAAACATAAAATGTTGTTTGTATAAAATTTTGATGCTAATAATTTTGATCAACATTTTTTTATTTATATTATGTTGGTTTGTGTTTGTTGGTGGACAGAGTCCGGTGGTGGGGTCCAAGTCAGTCAGTCAAAAAAAAAAAAACATGTTTTCATCAAAAATTTAATATAACTTTTTTTTGGCAAAGTTTGTTTTTTTTTTGTGTCTGAAATTTTTTGGTAATTTTCTTGATTTTTATGTTCTTGAAGAACACAAAACATAACGAAAACATAAAAAAAAATTGATACTAAAATAAAGCGGAAATTTTGTTGTTATTTTTTTTGACTGAAATGGAAATAAAAAAAAAAAAAATTGAAAGAAAATAACAAACAAACAAACAAAAATAACAATTTTTTTTTTTTAAAGGTTGTGGAGCAATAAACTTTTCTGTATAGCAACATATTTTGTTGTTGGTTGGTTTGGTTGGTTTGGTGTAGAAGATTGTATGGAAATTATAGCAACAAAAAAAATGAGTTGAAAAAAATTATGAACAATAATAATAATAATAGTTTTTTTTTTGTGGAGAGGTTATTGAACTTTCACTTTGTGTGTGCACATCATGAATTGTTGGGCTTTTTTTTAACTATATACATGTATATTGGGGGGATTATAATGACGTCAAAACTTTAAAAAGCATGTGCTTTTGTAAGAAAACTACTACTACTCACTATATATAATTTTTTTTTACTACTACACAAAAGTTTACTATAAAAAAAAAAATATGAAAAAAAAACAACATAGTATCTTTTGTTGCTAACTGGAAAAAGTAGCTTTACTGCTGGGTGCTCTCTGTTAAAAAATAATGAATCCGGATGAAAAAAGAAGTAGCTTTCCATTATACACAAAAATGCACCAGGAATCATATCTTATTTTTTTTTTAGAAATAATGTATATATACATTTTTAATATCCCAGGATAATTTTTATGTATATATGTAACTCTATAAAAGTTTATCTGGGATTTTTGAACTTTGACCTAACTTTTTATTTTTCTAATGATTTTTCCCTCCAATGATGATGATTGCATTAAATTATATGTTATTTTCGTTTTTTATAAAAAAATTTTTTATTATGTTTTATGTACAAACATACTTTTGACAAGTGGAGTTAAAAAAAACAAAAAAAAAGTTAATTGAAATTTTGATTTTTTTTTTGTGAGAGGGGAGGGAAAAAAAAAATTGAGTAGTGAAAAATGATAAGAAAATTTTCATTTTTGTATTTGTTGTTACCGTAAAAAAAAATTTTATGATAATGTTTTTGATTATGTAAAAAGCAACATATATAAATTTAGATATAGAAAAATTAGGACAAAAGGTTGATAACCTTTTTTTTCATTTTGCAAAAGTAACAAATAAAAATTATGTGTCATTTTTTTTTAATTTAATTTAATTGGGAACAACATAGATTAACATGTTTTTTTTTATCTAATCTTTATTAAATTTTCATTCACTAAAAAAATTATTTAGTTTAATTTTTTGAATGAAATTTCTATTTTTTTTTTTTGGTTAAAATATGTCAATGATTTTTGATTGTCGTGAAAAATGTTATTAGTAATAGTAATGAAAAATTTCACTAATTTCACCGAAAAATTAAATAGAAAATTTATTAAATTTGGCATAGATTATAATATAACCAATTTAATATTTTTGCCAAGCGATAATCCGATAATACTTGCGAGTAGAGGTATTAAACCGCTTAGCGATATTGAAATAATTATCGATATTAAAATTAAAACTGTCGACCGAAAGTAAAGTGTAAACCAGACAGTCCACATTTTTGTGGGTAGAAATTTATCTGGGATTTCGAAAGAAAGCTTAAAGTACAATGAGTGTTGTCCTTAAAAGACCCACGGAGAAGGACATTGTTTATCTGAAGAAAATTTATAAATGAAACTAAAGTAATATTTGTAACAAGCAAAAATTTGGCTTGGAAAACTTAAATTGTGTCTATTCTACAATTTAATTGTAGAATAGACACAATTTAATTCTTAAATTGTGTCTATTCTACAATTTACAGAAAAACCGGATATTTGAAAACTCTAATTCCAATAAACGTTCCGATCAAATTTTCCCGCGTTCAATTGAAATTTTCCTAATCATTTCTATTCCAATAAAAATTACGATTTCAAATTCTCTATTCAAATAGCTCCTGACAAGTCGTGTACGTTGGGTTGCTGAATAAAATATTGTCTATTATTGTTACGGAGGATTTTTTTTCTGCAACAAAAGTAAAACTGCCTGAAACTAAAATTAGTAAAAGTGTGGTCAAATTTCAATTTTTTTTCTTTCTTATAGTGACAATAAAAATCAGCTGATTAATTTACAAATTCGACCGCGAAACAAATAAATTTTAAATTTACTGAATTACGCAATTATTCCTCCGTGACACATCTGACACAGACTACTGAAATAAACATAAATATAATCTAATCAATCCATTAAATTACCGAAATTTCTAAATCAAATTCTCTTCTAAAAGATTTTACAATTGAACTATAAAAACAAATAAGCCTATTTTTCCAAGCTTTTGTAATGCTTTCGCTTTCATCAACAACAAAAATTAAATTAAAATTAATTTCATTTATTTATTTATTTTTTCTCTCTAATAAATAATTCTACAATAAATAATTTCCATCATAAAGATACACAATGAAGATTTAAACATAAAATTACTATAATCAATTATAATTAATTCAAAAAAAACTCTAAAATTTATTTCAACAAAATTTACAAAATTTTTTTTTATGTAAAAGGAGGAGCATAAGAAATATTTTTTTCTGTCTAATTAACAAAAAAATATAAAAAGTGAAGGGAATTTTTACTACATAAAAATTTATGCTTGTTATCTTTTAAAAAAAAATTACCTTCCCTTCAACTTCTATTTTTATGCTATTTAAAAAAAAATATTATGCTTATAAAAAATTCTATATAAATTTTTACAAACGCACTTCTAAACTAAATAAAGATTGACGGGCGGTTTGCTGTTGCTGCTGGTTTTGCCACTAGTACTTTTAAAATAAAAAAAAAGCCCCCCCTCCCCCCATACACACATAACGTATATGATTATGTTTTTAAGAGTTGAATAACATTTTTCTAGGTTGAAAATCTTAAATTAAAGGGGTCACCAAAATAAATATACAACAATTTTTTGTTGCTTTGTTAAAAAAAAAGCTTATATGTTTGTTTGGCGCGCGCTTCCATACATAATTTTATTTTTTTTTTAAAATAGTATATTTTGAAATTAAACTATTATACATAAACATTATTTGATAATAGGCAAAAAAATTATAATAAGATATTTTGAAAACTAAACGCAATTTACACTACCAAAGAGCGCGCTGGTGTATATAAATGCCGCCAACACAATTTTTCAAATTTTCAGTTTTAGATTTAATGAAAATATACTCGTATGTATAATCATAAAAACAGCAAGAAAAACATGAAGGCTCTTATGCAATCGAATTTGAGTTTAATTTGAGTTGGTCATTATCAGTTTTTAGGTGAAGAGGGAATTTTTAGGGAGGAATTAATAAGTTAATTATTTATGAATATAAGAACCAATTATTTGTAGACAGTAATATTTATGATATATTGCTCTCCTAGATTTAAATTCAAAGGCTGTTTATTACTGGCTGTTTCTAGTAATATTTACGATAACTTACTATCACGGTTTAGGATGAATATAATCTGTATATAATTTGTATTCAGCCTAAACCGTGTGAAGGCATCCAAATTAAAGGTTTGCTTAATTCCAAAAATTACTATCTACAATAAATTATAGTAGAGTCGGTAATATTTGGAATTGAACAGCAAGAACTTGAATGGCAAGGAATCGTCAGCTCATCCTTTTCTTTGACGTGTATTATTGTGATTTAAATACTTCACAATAAAATCAGTCAAATCGTTGGTGATAACTGAACACTTTTAGAGTACTACAATCCAGAAAAGTTGAAGATATTTTCTACCAATTTGACTCGAAAGTCCAAACTTTGAATATACTCAAGATATTTTCTTGGAATTTCAGTAAAGTTAACCTGTGGCCTAAATTTTTCTGAGGGAAGGAAATATCTTCAATTCACTTACCATAAGTTCATTCTTCTCTTTGACTTCTATTTATGCTAATTTTCTACAATCTGTATTCAGCCTAAATCGTGTTAGTTTACGAAGCCAATTAAAAACGACAAATCAGATAAAAAAAATTGATATTTTCTTGGACTTTGAGAATCACAATAGTGTTGACGGGAATCAGAAGAGTGTTGACCTGTAGCCTAAGAATTTCTTGGCCATTAAATAACCAAAAAATGGTTTTAATTTTAACAAATTTTTTTTTCAATTCACTACTTTACTCTCCGTGAGCAGCTCATCCTTTTCTTTGTTACTAATACAAAATCTACATACGTATATATTCAGCTTAACTGTGTCATTGTCTTTGACTACAAGTAGAATGTTGACCTGTTGCTTAAGATTTCCCTGCTCATTAAATAACTCAAAAAAAAAAAGGGTTTTTAACAAATTAGCAAGTTACTAATTTCTTTGTCGCCTGAACTATTTCACACATAAAGCAAAACTCTAAATATATTTTTGCAAACCAACAGTGTTTGACACTTAAATTTTTTTCACAAACAGCAAGCAACAACTAACAAAAAAAAAAAAAATTAAGAAAATTTATTCCAAAAAATTTTTCGTTGTGCCTACATCAATATTTTAAAAAATAAAGATAATTTTACAAAAAAAAAACTACAGCATATCTTTATGCTATTTTTTATTTTATTTTATTTTGTGAACTCGTTTTTTATCTTTGTGTGCAATTCCCTCTCACTTTCCTGCAAAACTTGATTTCAATAGAAAATTTTTTTTTTTTTTGTACAGATACATAAAACACTGTGTACATAAATTTTTTTTTATCACAGGCTAATAACATAAAATAACAAAATATCTGACAAAAATTAAATTTCGAAATTTTGAACTAACTCAGGATTTTTTAAATTTCGAATATTTTTGTCATAAACTAATTTTTTTTAAAAAAAATTTTTTGGGCCTTTATGAGCCTGTAACTTTTAACCAAAAATAATTTTCCTTGGAAAATAGCTCTTTGCTCCAAAATCATTTATCTATATGATTGGACTATTTTCTAACAAAAAAACTACATAAATTTTTTTATTTCAAATACATATTAATTATTTATATAAGACTGTATGTGTGTCGTCAGTTTTACGATACTACTGCTGCAAAAAAAAAAAAAAATAAAAAAAAAGAAGGCCCCATATTGTGTATTTAAAGGTTGTCGACCGAAATTTAGGTCACGACAATGGTGAGTTCGTTGAACTGACTGAATATAGTATATAGTTTTTTTTTTATTTTATGATTATTTGATTGTTTGATTGGAGTTGTGTGTAGTAGATACGTGAAATGTGTTACGTATTTGATATGAAACGACGTAAGAGTTTTCGCACAAAAATTATTTTTTTTTTTTTTTTTTTAGCTAGCCTCTCATATTAATATACTTTCTTGCTCTCACAACTAAAATCTAAAGTTTTTCGAAATTAATTTTTTTTTATTTTTATGCTTCTATTACACTACACTAACACTTGTACAGATAAAATTATATAGTTTTCTTATATTTTGCAAAAAAAAAACATTAAAAAAACTGGGGAATTTTGATTATGCAAAATAATTTTTACTCCTTTTCGCACGTTTCTGTGGCTCGGATTAGGGCGAATTTTTTTTTGCTATTAATTTTTTTTTAGGTTAGAATTTGTTTTCGGTACGCATTGCAAAAAATATTGTTTTATATGAATTTGTTTCTTTTGTCGAATTTTTATAATCGGACAAAAAAAAAAAATTCAAATCGTAGTAGCAGCAGCTACTCGATGTCGCTACACCGACGAAACATTGTTTTTTTTTTTGCTTTTTTATTGTATGTAAAGAAAAATTCACGTTTTTGTACCTGAAAACGTGCTAAACTCCAATTCGCTATGCACATATATATACATTATTTTTTTTTGGGGGTAATAACCGCGATGACTTTGCTTATAGCTTTACTCATATTTTTTTTGTTTGTTTGACTGTGTTTTTTTTTTTTAAAATAATGAATGCAATTTTATACAAAATCTCGAAAAGTGCAATGAACTGTTTCTTTTATTTCTATATATATTTGCATCAGGGCTGCAGAAATTGAACTCAAGGCAGTTTAAAGTAATATTAGTTCAAAAAAGAATTTTTTTTTTTGGTTGGGTTTTTAGAATAGATAGAAGAGTTGGGGCGAAGAGAAGGAGGTTCAAAATTTAGATTCAAGTATAAAATTTAGTTTTTTTTATAGAATTAAAGTGATTTTTAGAAATAACTATGTAAAAAAAATTTATTTGAATATTTTAATTAATATTCACGATTTTATTGCTCAATTTTTATTTCTGTTTTGTCAATTTTTTCAAGATACTATTTTGCATATTTTGCCAGCAAATTTGTTGTTCTATTTAACGTATAATTTAATCGAAAGAAAATTACATTTTTTTAGTTTTTGGAATTGGAAAAATGAATTGGATTTTATTTGAGGTTTAATTTCTAAACAGAAATTTAATTATTTTCAGGAAAATTTGGCTATGAAATAGCTCAACAATCCCAAATCGAGGGTAGACCTATTAAAAATTAAAGTTTTACTTCAAAATATTCCAATGCAATATTTAATGAATTCTGAACCATAATTTTTGAAAATATTATTTCAACAAGGTAATAGTTTTTATTAGCTTGTTGAAATCCGAAAATTGTTGCTGGCAACATAGATGACCTCAAACAGTTAGTTTTAAAATTATTTTTTACTCAAACTTTATTACTGGTATTCACTTTAAGCTGAGTAAACTGCGATCAAAAAGGAAGGTTCAGACTACGATCTTACCTAATAATACTTAAACTGCCACTGTCGAATCGTTTCTTCTTCGGAGAATGAGTAAGGTGCGACTTTTTCAAGGAAAACTATAATTAATTGAATTATTTTCGGCAGTATAATTAAATATTTATAGTTTTGCTTTAAAAAAGTGGCTAATCTAACTCATTTTCCGAAGGATAAATTTTTGAATTTTCTTAAAATGTCGCTTTTATTCCGGTTCGAAGGATTTTTATACCGGTTCGAAGACTAAAAATTAAAGAACTTTACTAGTTAGATTTTTGTTTCGAAGGAGACGAAGACATATTTCAAAAATTTGTTATAATTTAGGAATCATGGCCGCTCCTACTCGTTACTAGGAGCGGCCATGATTCCTACTCGTTAGAGCCAAAGTACAATTTTTTTTCTTTTGAAAGATAATTCAATTTTACTGGAAATGAAAAAATATATTAAAATGTTTTTTATAGACCAGGGTAATTTTTTGGCTGTTTTTTTTTTTGTGAAATTTCTTATCTCGGTTATAAATGTTCTCAATAATAAATGTTAAATCTACAAAATAGCTGACCTTATTTAATTTTAACATAAATTTTTTTTTGCTGTTAATTTTTACAATGAATTTTCATGTGTGTGCAAAAAAAATTACAAAAATTTAGTTAAAAACTTAAATACATTTAAAATAAAAAAAATTTATTATCTTTTATTCTACGAAATAATTTTCATAAAAATAAGAAAACAAAAATTCGATTATGTCATCATCCAAAAAATCATCATCGCAACTCTTACGTCGTCGACGTTATTGGCGGTCTCAATAATACAACACCAGAATACATAAAACATTCAACACAACAACAACAACAACAACAAAACAAATCTTAAATAATTTTATGCCATTTAACATAAAAATTAAAAAACTACACACAAAAAATTCCCTCCAAACTCTTAAAATTTTCCCTAGAAACAAATTCACTAACACATTCAAAACAATTAAGTTTAAATATAAAAAACTGTTTTTTTCGAAATTTAACTTAAAAATTCGCTTTTTTTTCTCTCCCCCACCGCTTTTTTACAACACAAAACAATATTTTTTGCACATAAATTTTTTTTGCTTGTTAAAAAATGATTTTCGAATTTTCGAAAACTCGAGTCTCGAATATATTTCTGATAGTAAAAATGGTATTTTTTTTTTTGAATAAGTTTGAAATTTTTTTTTTTCAATTTTTGTTAACAACATTTTTTTTTTTATTATTGTAATCAGTTTTAAACTAAACGTGGTGCGCGCCTCCGTTAACCGCTTCTATTTTAAAATTAATATTAAACTTTACAGTTCATTCGCAAATTGTTTGTCAAATCGGACGGCCGTGTTTTATAATTTTTTTTGATTTTGTGTAGAATATTATTAAAAAAAAAATATAGTATATTTTTTTTTTGAGGGAAAAATTATAATAAAAAATAATTTTATGTTTTTGGAAAAAATTATGTTTTTTGCGCCTCTAAAGTGCAATTTTTCCTAGTAAAATAAGGAAAAGTTTTGAAAAAAAATTAATAATATTTTATTGAAATTAAGAAGAAAAGTGTTTAAATGTGTGAAGCCTAATAAAAAAAAAAATTCATCAACAACAAAACATAAAAAATAAGGAATAAAAAAAAGGAAATTTTGTTATTTTGAAAAAGGACGACGAAAAAAAAAAGGAAATTTTTTTTAGAAACATTTTTGGGAAAAAAAGTATTTTTTTTAAAGTGGAAATATTTACAAAAAATAAAATTGTATATTTTTTTTTGGAAAATTACATAGAAAAAATTGATTAAATTATGTTCCTTAAAGAAAATAAATAAATTTAAAAAAATATATAATTTTTATATTTAAAAAAAGAAAATTAATGCAAAAAAAAAAAAATTTAAAGAATTAAAAAAATGAAATTGTGAATTTTTTTTTAAAGACAAATTTGTAAAAATTATGGGTTGTGCAATGCAGGAAGATATTAAAACTGAAAAATCTAAATCAATTGATGTTAAAGAAGAAAATCATACTAATAATAATGATACTACATCAGCTGTAAAAAATGTACCAAATTTACCAAATTTTATTGATAATAATAATGAAAATTTTATAATAATTAATCAAAATTCATCTAATTCACAAAATTCAACTTCAATTTCAACTAATTTAATTAGTAATCAATCAGATATTATGACAAATTCATCATTAACTAAAACTTCATCTTCATCATCATCATCATCAACTACAACATTAGTAACAGTGCCATTAGGACAAATGGTATCAACAGTAATATCAGCTGCTACTACTGCTCCTGCTGCATCATTTAATAGTCAAAATTTAAAAAAACAACATTCAGCATTAGTTAAATTATTAGAATCAGCACCAATTACTAAAAAATATGAACAACAAAATTATGAAAATAATAATAATAATAATAATAAATCTAGTCCAATTATAATGGAAAATATATCATTAAAGAAAATTATTAATACTAATCAACAACAACAGCAACAGCAACATAATAAAGAACAAGAAAATTTATCAACATTTTCGTATCGTAAAAGACTGAAATCAATGACAGATGATAAAAATATTAATCCTATAATTAGTAATAATAATAATAAAAATTTACATTCAAAATCAAATATAAAATTATTAAATGAATCAAATAAATTGAATCAATCTGTTTCAATTATTAATATCTGTCAGTATAATAATAATAATAATTGTGATGATAATTTAATAAAGACAACATTTAAAAATGATAATAATATTAAAATTAGTATTAATAATATTAAAATAAATAATTATGAATCTGGTATTGATGAAGATGATAGTGATAATCTATCAAATCCTGATGAATTTGTACAAAATCAACAAAAATTTATATGTCCATGGAAAAAAATACGTTATGGTAGAGAATGGAAACAACGTAATGGTAGTATTAATAATGCTTGCAAAAATAATTATGAAACTCAATTAGAAAATAATAATAATAATAATTTAAATAAAACTATTTTAATTTGTGATAAAAACACTAATCAAGATAACGAACAACATCAACAAAAAATTATCAATAATAATAAAATGATTATTTGTGAAGAAATTGATCAACAAAATGATAATAATAATAATAATAATTATAATTTATATCAAGAGCAACATCAACAAAATTGTCGACGTCGTGATAGTTCTGATAGTAATTCTAGTTCATTAAGTAATTCAAGTCAATGTACTTGTTTATCATCATTAAATAATTTAAATAAATGTTATTGTAATAATTGTCATCAATTATATGATTCTGGTTGTGATGATGAACAATGTGAAAATTATTTAATTAATAATAATAATAATAATAATGTTGATGAAGATCAATTAATTGATGGTGGAGATAATTGTAATTGTGAATCAATGAATTCATTATGTAAAAAATTTAATGAAAATTTAAAATCAAATGATAATAATTCATTATCGAATAATAATAATAATAATAATAGTAATAGTAGTACAGCAGCAAATATTGATAGTAATAATGTGCGTAACAAATTACCAATTATTTTTTTTTATATTAAAAAATATTTTTTTAAAATTAAATTAATTTTACTTTATTCTTTTACAGGGCTTCTTTCGACGTTCCATTCAACAGAAAATTCAATATCGTCCATGTACAAAAAATCAACAATGCAGTATATTACGAATTAATCGGAATCGTTGTCAATATTGTCGATTAAAAAAATGTATTGCTGTTGGTATGAGCCGTGATGGTAAGTTAAAAAATCAAATTATTTTATTTATTAGAAAATCAATAAGCAAAATATATGACAGAAATTAAAAAAAGGCGGTCATAAATTTTTTGACAATTTTCCTATAAACACCAAGCTTTCTAATTAATATAATTTAATTTTGTGTCCTCCTTTAATTTAAGAATTATTAGTACAACTTTACAAAAAAGAGCCTTTTCGAATTTTTTAATTAAATTTGTTCATTAAATGTTCAAGTTTATTTGAATATTTAATGAACCCATTTAATGTTTATCCATAATTCTAGCATTAAATTCAAATTTTTCTCAGATTTAATTTTTCCAAAAACAAAATTTAGACAGACAGTTTTTATTAATTCACCCTCCAAAAAGAAAAAAATGATAGGAAACGATGTTACTCAATCTTTTCAAATGAACCCCTCTTAATTTTAGGCCTGTCCGTATCCAAATTGACAAATTCCTTTTTTTTTTTTTTTTTACAAAAATTATAAATTTTGTCACACACTAAAAAAAATATTGAAAAAAAAAAACTCCATGACACCAATTTCCCTTTAAAAAAAAACAAATCATAATAATTTTTGGTTGTACAAATCATAAAAACCCTCTAAACACTATTTATAATAGAAAATTCGAGACAACCTCTAGACAAATTTAAAACTGTCATATTATTTTATTTAGGATAATTGCACAATTTCCCCATCATCACTAAATTTTTTTATGTATATATACAACATAAATTTCATCATCACTGAACGAAAAAAATTCAAAATACAATTTTTTTTAGGTGATAAACAAAAATTACACAATAAAATACCAGAAAAAATAAAATAAATTTTAACCAAATAACAACAACAACAACAAAATTAAATAACCTAAAAAAAAAACATAAATCCCTATTGAAAATATCAGTTCTGCTCTTCTCATAAAAAAAATCATATTACATAAATGAAAAAAAAAAGCATTACGAAAAGAAATACAATTTTGGTTTATTGGTGTTGTTTGTGAATGTATATGTTTTATAGTAAATACGAAAAATCGCCATATTTTCTTAAATAGGGCAAAAGGTTATTGACCAGAGCAGAAAGCGCGCCCGCACGATATTATTTAATTTGAACTTACAATATTGGGTTGAACGTTTGTTAATTGGCTCTTTTTTTTATGTCTTATCACTCATTTTTATACTTTATTTTTGTATAATTTCTCAAGTGAATTTTGATGTGGTGTTATAATCAATCACTAATCAGTCAAGGAGTCAATTTTTTTTTTTGTCATGGTCCGTTCATAAATTGTCCTTTTCAAAATTTTCTGTAGGGTTTTCATTATTAATGAAAACTGTAGGAATAAAATTAATAAAAAATGATCTAGAAAATTCTAATTTCGAAATCTTGGTACTGAGATAAATGACAAAAAAAGGGCAATGACCGAATATAACCTAAAAAAAAAAAAAATTCACACACATTTAATTAACAAATCTGATTTTTTATCATTTTTTTTTTTCTTGAAATTTTCTTAAGAAATTTTTATTATTTTATTTAAAATTTTAAATTTAATTTTTCTTTTTTTTTAAACTTTTATTTCTAAATTGTGATCCTGCGCGTATCATTACATTCATATTTTTTTTTTACTATTTGTGGTTTGTGGTGTACGTGACGACTATATAACCTCACACAAAATTTTCTCTTCAGAAATTTTCCCTTCACAAAAAAAATAAACTTCTAAAATAGAATGAATGTCCTTTCTTTTTCGTGTGGGGTGGTGTGTGTGTGTGTGTATACCGATGTGTCTCTACTGGTTATTTTAAAATATAACCAATTTTCCAAATTATAATACCTTAAAAAATTTATTTATTTTCAGTTGAAAAATTCTCCTTGAAAAAATTTTTTTCGTTTTGATTGTTCAATTTTTCGAATATTTTTCAATGAACTAAATTTTTTTTTTTTCTCATTTTCTTTTTTGTTTTTCCTTGGTATCCCAGAAATAGATTTTTAATTCTTTTAGATTATTTTTTTTTTTTCATGTTTTTAACCTATAAATATTTTATTTCTAGAGCATAAAATAATAAAAAATACAAATAACTGAAATATTTCAATAAATTTTAAAGTTTTTTTTTTCCGTGAACTAAAATTAATTTTTAGCACAGAAATAAAAAAATTTTCATATTCCCTTCTCCCCTAAAAATTTTAAACAATTCAAATTTTTTAACGAGCATTTTTTTTTTATTTGTGTCCTTCTAATTTTAATAATTATTGCACCTTTTCGAAAAAAAAAAAACACTTTTGATTTGTTGCAAGAAAAAACCTTTCGAAAAAAAAAATAATTTTGTTGGACAAGAAATTTACTTTAACCAAATTTGTACAAGAAAATAAAAATGATGGAAATATTGTTCCGAAGGGAGGTGGAGTGTTGACAAGGGGTGGTGACGACATAAATCAGCACGGCAGCATTTTTGAAATAAGCAAAATTGTAACAAAAAGCAATTATATAAGTCAATTTCGAACAAACAAACACAATCAAAACAAAAATTTTAAACGTTTATAAGCGCCATTTTTATTTTGTATTACACACACACATGCATGCATTCAAAAAGACTGACTACATATTAAAAAAAAAAAAAGGTTCAACGACCGTTCGTATGCAAAATTAGGTCACAGCCATGTATATTTGTATATTTATGTATCTCTCGGATAATTAAATACAGAGAGCTACATACATCAATTTTTATATTTTTGACGCGCTTACATAAACGCATAGCACAAAAAAAAAAAAAAAAAAACGACACAATAGCAACAAAGCAACGCAACATATAAGGCAGCATATATATATGCACCACCTTTTACGAAAACAACAACAAAATTAAATTTTCCGTGTCAAATTTGACTTTTCATTTTTTTTTTTTGCGATAACGTTTAGTTTTTCTGTACTCTGGAGGTTGTAATTTATGTTTTTGGAAAAAAGGGTGGGGTGGTGGGAGGGTGAATATATTATTTTTTTTATTAAGAAAAAATCATGAAATAAAAATTTTGTTGATTGTCGGTTGTCGCACTCACACAAAAAACACGTGCGCGCATGTAAATTATGAAATTAAGCGCGAGGTTATATTTTTTATATTAGAAAAAAAAAAATTTTCAGTTGTTTGTAGGATAATTTCATTAAATAATTATTATTTATATTTATTTATATAATAATTTATTTGAAAATAATTACATATTTTATTTGAATTTTCAGAAAAATTAGATTTTTCAAATTTTGTTAGATTTATTTGAAAAAATGAAAGGTTTTTTTTTTCGAGGTTAGATTTTTTTTTTATTTGTTGAAAAAATTTTATTTTAGAATATTATTTTTAAATTAATTTTGTAATCATAAAAATAATTTACAAAATTTTATGTTTTAGTAATTTTTATTATTCATTTATAACCTACAAAAAAAAATTGGATTGACAAATATTTTTTTTTTTGTTTATTGGAAATTGCGGTCTAAATAAAATGTTATCAGCAAAAAAAATTCTTTTTATTTTTTTTTGCAAATTAATTTTATGAAATTTATGCTTTTTTTTAAAAAAAAAAAACTCATAAATTCACCTAATATTTTACCACCTAAAAATCTAAAAAAAAAAAACTATTAATAAAATATTTATCTTCAAAAAATTTGTCAGTCATTCATTAAATTTTCACGAAATAAAATTAATATTTAAATGAAAAAAAGCATGACGAGGTAACCAGATAATAAAAAAAAAAAAATAAAATTATGTTGTTTTGTGGTCTTTGAACTCTAATTGGGTCATCAAATAATAATTTTTCGAATTTTTATTTTTTTGTGGCAAAAATATTAATGATAATAATTAAAAGTAGAACACTTTTATAACTTATAAGTTTTGACTGACTATTGCTGCTTTATTTCGGATATGAGGCCAACATAAAAAAAAAAAATTTAGAATAATTAAAAAAGAATATATTTTTGCATAAAAACCTTTTTGCCAAAAGTTTATGCTTTTTTTGTGATTAAAAACAAGGAAAAATTATTTAATTCGATAATATTTGCGAGTACAATTCGTGGTTAAGACATTTGTGACGACGAGCATAAATTCAAACCTCATACCTTCAAAATCCCATAAAATAGAATTGAGTATTATTGCGTTCTAAATGATTCAGTTCGAAGGATCACTAATTATTTTACCTTAATTTAATTTTCGTTAGCTTTTGCGGCTCGGTGCCAACCAGATGAAAACTTTACTTAATTTCGAATCTGAAACATTCCAAAGACCAAATCAAATATTAGCTTTATAATTTAATTCCAAGGACCAACTACGAAATTTTATTCAAAGAATTTAAATTATTAATTTCATTTTAGACTCTCTCCTACCATTAGTCCGGTTTGGATAGCCTTACACATAACATATTACAAATATTACAAATTTTTTTTTACTTACATAATTTTCCAAATTTTTCATATTTTTTTTTTTTTCAATTTCTTGCCCCAATCACCCCGAAATAAAATAAATAAATAAATTATAACATTAAATTGAAGTTAATCTCTTAAAAACAGACAATTAACTTATGCTTCCAAAAAAAAATTACATAATAAAAATATCATGGGTCAAATCATAACCAACATAAACAAACCAATTAAAATATATTTCAATTAAATTTAATAAAATTTCATTCGACACACCTAAATCACCAATAAGTATATTTAAATAGTTAAACCTCCCTTTTCTACCTTCCACTATCTTTCTCTTATCCATCTTATCCAATAATATTTTTCCTTTTCTTCTCGCTTTCATAATTTCCCAACAAAAACAAACAAACAAACAAACTGAAAAATATAGTCTAATAATACTTAAAATAGTATCTCTGCAATTTCCTGTATATTGCAATCATATTTTTTATTTCTTTATTTATTATTAGTATTTTTCAAAAAAAAATTGTATATTATAAATTGTTGATTTACCTATTTACACTATTAATGTCTGGGGTATCTTACAATAAACATAAATGTATCTTTAAGATATTTTTTTTTTTTTTTCGAATATCTTTTTCTTTGTTCAAAATAGTATCTTAAATTTTAAATTGAAAAAAATTAGATTGTATGTAAGTTTTTTTTTTAAAAAATATGAAATGATTTGTTATTTTTGTCGAACCATTAAAAACCTTCAAGAGGCCATTTACCTTTTTTTTTTTTTTACTATCCAACAGCCTAATAATATTTATCCAGTAGTTAAGTTATTATTAAATAAAAAAAAATATTAAATAAACCTTGTGTGATTGTGTGTAGCATAGCCGAAAAAATCTAAAAAAAAAAAAAACTTATGTCACACTATTTATTTAAAGCATGTGGGCACTTTTTTTTTCAAAAAAAAAGTGTTCCCTTAAAAATTCAATCAAACTTTTTTAAATTCAAAAAAATTAGTATTTATTTTAATTTTTATTATAAAAATATCTGAAAGTTTAAAGTAGGCATATTTTTTTTCAAATCTCCTGTAATAAAAAAAAACAACCAACATAAAAAAAAACATAAAGATAAATAAATATTTGTATGTAATTCAAAACAAGTTTATTTATTTTTTTTATAATAACTTTCATTTTTCAATGACTTGGAATCGTAATCGACCTCCACAAATACTTACAAAAAAAACGATGTTCCAAAACATATTTTTAAAAATTTTATCTTGTATCTTATTTTTACATATAATTTTTTGTCTTTATCTAACCTAATATTATATTAAAGTGTACATAATTTTATCTATACAGTTAGTCGTCAGAGAGCTATGACTTGTCCGGTCAATGACTTTTCTGATAGTTTTTTTATAGTGATAGATACTATTAGAGTAGCAAAAAAAAAAAAAAAATTACACCATAAATTTTATTTGTAGGACGGTTGGGATTTGTTTGAGAGAGTGTGTTTGAAAATGTTTGGCTAACCGTGTGTGTGTGTGTAGATGAGGTGAAAGAAATAAAATTGTGCTGGGGCCAAATTTTTGTACTTTTAAATAAAACAAGGCAAATTATTTTACGTAATACTTTTAAGGGGAAAAATAATCGAAATTCAATTTTACTATATTGTTTTTTTTTTTGAAATAATTTCGAAATTCGAATCGAGTATCGAAATTTATATAGTTTTTCCCCGATTTTATTATTTTTGTGGTTTTGTTTAGTGTATTTTTGCAAAGGTATTTTTTTTTTGTGTACCCCAGTTTTTCTTTCACACTGGGTACACACTAACACACATGCAAAGAAATATTCATGGAATGCAAATCGAGGTTCACAATTTTTTTTTTTTTCTGTTTTAGCTCTTTTTTTTTTTTTTGTATTAAGTATTTGATGCAAGTCAGCGACACAAATTTAGGTCATGCACGGTCATTCACATCTTTTACTCAGGGTATTTCACATTTTTTTAATATTAATTTAATATTAATTTGTTGTGTGTAGATTTTTATTGAAATTATTATTTTTTCGAACAAAATTATTCATATTTTTTTTATTTTTCTATTAAAATTAAATTTTTATGAAAATATATTTTGAAATTTAATTTAAATTAAAATTTCCTTTTTCGAAATTTTCGTAAAATTTTCATTTTTATAATTTCCAAATTTTTCTTTTAAGAAAAATTTTTCAAATTTTAAGGATTTTTTTCAAAAAAAAAAATTATTTTTTCGAAATTAAATATTTTTTATGCGAAAATTATTAAAAACCATTTTGTTTTTTTCTTTTTTATTGTAAACTTTAAAAGCACATAACTAAAGAAGTCATTGAACTGTTGAGAAAAAAGTGAAAGTTAAAATGAGTACAAAAATGTGGTGATATTGGAAAGAAAAGAAATTTTTCATAAAAAGTGTGATAATTTTAATAAAAAAAAAAGATAAAAAGTTTTGAGAGTTGATTTCTTTATATTGATTTTTTTTTTGGGGGGAATTTAAAATTTCTAATTTTTTTTTTTGGAAAATGATTTTTTTATTATTTTGGAAATTTTACTTAGTTTTTTTTTTTTTGGAAGGAAAATTAAATTGAAGAAAATGAATGTTTTTTTTTTCATTATTCAAATTTAATATTTTTAAATCGCATATTTTAGACACTTTGGTTTACTCAAGGTTCGCAACACCAAAAAAAAAAAGCCAATTATTGAAATTAAATATTAGAATGTTACAAATTGAGAAAATTTACCTTGATTAATTCCATAATTGTTTAAATTTAACAATTATTTTTATTATTAAAATTATAAAATTACTTTCGAAATTAAAAAAAAAAACAATTATATAGTTATTTAAGGTTAATATATTACCTTAAAAAAAACCTTATTAGAAATTTACTTAAATTTACTTGTAATTTATTTTTGTTAAATAATTGTTTTTTTCCAATTTTTTTATCAATTTATTAAAACAAGTACTTTTTGGCGCTAGGGGAACAATTTGGTAAATTTTGGCGCGCTAGACTTTTGTAATTCGAAAACAATCCAGATTTCATTAAGACATTAATTGTAAAATTAGATCCTAATTAGTTTAACTTTGGTTATTTTCTCGAAATAGATGCTTAAAAAATGTCAATATTCAAATTCGATCATACAGAAAATTGTAAAGTTTCCGAAAAATGTATATAAAATATTAATTAACTATTTTTTATAATTAATTCTTCTAAAATCCTTTAAATTCTTCGAAGGACCAAACAATTTTAAATATGCTGAATTTTCCAGAAATATTTTCACAAAATAAATTTTGCATAAATATTTATTTAATTACAATCAAAATTTAGTTTAATATTAAATAAATAATCTTAGAGGATGAACGTGTTAAGTGATATTTTTCTAAAAAGGGATATTAGGAAGGTTTTAAAAATGCCTAAATTTTTGAAATAGCTATTTGTTAAAAGGTATACTTGTACCAAATTAAGAGAACATGATTTACTGAAAATTAAAATCTCACTTAACACCTTCATCCACTAAAATTTATCAATTATTTTACTTAAATTCGTTCAAAAGGACCAAAAATCCCTGGAAAGCTTTATAATTTTTAATTTATAAAAGTAAGAAAAATAATAAGAATAATTATAACTTAAAAAGCTCTATAGTTAAACTTGATTCTCTTAAAAAAATTACTCAGAGCTTTTATATTTCTCTTAAAAATATTTGATACTCTTAAAAAAAAAAATTGGAGCTTTTTCTCTTTCAATTTTATAAGCAGAGAGAGATAGAGAAAGAGACTGAAAGCTTTGAAATATATTTTGTCTCTGCTGAAGAAAACTTTTCCATTCCATTTTATGTTGAGCAAAAAAAACCCAAAGCACGTTATTTATATATACTCTCTCCTCTCTTGTCTCTCCTCTCTTCTCTCAGACTCAGCCTTAGTAAAAAAAAAAAAAAAAGTGCCGTATATATTTTATTTTATATCTCACACTGCTGGTTTGAAACTTGAAAAAGCTTAAAAGCCGCAAACTTTTCTAAACTGTATTCAAGAGAAGGTCGAAGGTGTTTTTATTCATCAAAATTATTGTTGTTTTTTTTTCGTGTGTTATTTCGTTACGTTTTTTGTGGGTACATAAAGCAAACGAGAGAACAACAACAAAATCTACAACGGTTTATTATTTTCTTATTTCTTGTTGTGTGTTGCGTTGTTGTTTTGTACTCTACTACGTAGTTCAATATTTTTGCCGTGTGTTGTTTTTATTATTATTATTTTTTTTTTTGCTTTGCTTTTCAAACGGTGTTGTACTATCGGCTACGACGAGTGCAAAAGAGAATATCAAATATTTTTACAGTTAGTCGCGTTTGAGACCTTGTCGAGTTTTGTCATGTTTAATTTTTCCTGTGTGTAAAGAAAAAAAAAAAATATATTTTTGTTGTTTTTTTTGGTGAAATAAACAAAATAAATGCAAAAAAAAAATAATAATAATAAATTTTTATTATTTGGAAAAATAAGGAAAAATTAGAAAATATTTTTAAATGAAAATTTTACAAAATATAAAAAAAAAAAATAAAGAAAATTTCAAATCAAACTTAAAATAAAATGAAAATTTTTTTGGAAAAGTGAAAAGAAAATATTTTTTTTATTAAAAAAGTTTAAAAATAATTGGCGCGAAATTTCTTAAAATTAAAATAAAATATTAAGTAAAATTTCGAAATAAAGTGAGTTTAAGAAAAAAAAAACCGGTGAATTTAAGAAAAAATACTTTGGGTGAAAAATTATAAAATTGAAAAATTAGTGAAATTTAAGTGTCCACTTTTTTTTTTTTGTACCTGGAATTTAAAATAAAAAAGAAAAAATTAATATAAAATTAAGATTTTAATAAATTAAATTAATATTTATGCTTGTCATTCTAAAAATTATTTCTTATCAAAATAAAATATTTGTGACAAGTGTTGTTACAACAAAGTTCCTTTAAATAATATAAATAAATATTTAATTAAAAATAACATAAAATTAATTTCAATTATTAATTAATTAGTAAGAAATTTATTAAAAATCATAAAAAGTTTTAATTAATTTTATTGGAAACAAAATTTTTTTGAAAGTTCTGTAAAATTTTAATAATTTATTTTTTCTGTGATAATTTTTAACAAAACTACCAAAAATATTTACATTATTGGAATTATCACCAAAAATTTTGATTAAAATATTAAATAAAAGAGAGAAAACTAGTTAAAATATTAAATAACTAGTTAAATTAAAAAAAAATATATATTTAAAATTACTTTGTAAAAATTTTATGATAAATGCATTAAAATGAGTGAAGAATTGCCAATATTAAAAGGAATACTTAAAGGGAATGTTAATTATCATAATGCACGTATGTATTTTTATTTTTGTAAAAATTTCTTTGGTACACAAAAATTGGTACACAAAATTGTGATCCCCAACAACAGAATTATTATATAATTTGCGCCTTAAACCTTTTTGTTGTATAATTTTCTGAAAAATTTCTGTTAAATTTGAATTTTGCTGTCTAAATTTTTTGAATATTTTTGCGTTAAAACATCCTGACTATACATGTATTACTGTAATATCCAATCTCTTGAATTTATTGAAATTTAATTTATGCTGAATTATTATTCTAAACTTAGTTATCTTTAATTTAATTGCTGCATCAATTAATACTTTTTGAACCTTTTAGGCCAATTTTAATCATGATTCGAAGGACCAAAAAAACTGAAAATAAAGTAATAAACTTAATGCATTTACTTATTGCATTAATATTTTTTTTTTACAAATTACTGCAATTATCCGTCATGTAAACACAATTTAAAAATTAATAATTTTCAATTTCAATATTAATAAAGCCATTAAAAAAGTACTTTTCAATAATAATTAATTTATGTGTAATAAAAAAAATTGATATTAAATTGTTTTAAAGTTTTTCATCCTTCAGATTAAATAATTACTACAGTTTGTTTGTTTGTTTTTTGACACTGAAAAATTATTGATTAATCTCATATTTATCGAAGCAAATGACATTTCATTACCTGAATTAAAGAAATTTAAATGAAAATTAACATTGACACACCTCATTAAAAAAATTAATAAAAAAAAAAATCCTTTTATAAATCAATTTTAAAATATTCACCTTATTTCAATTAATTTTATCATCATTTTTACACAATCCACAGCATAATTCGCTAATTACTTTTATTCAATTTTCACTATAAATATAACAGTTAATTATAATTTCCATTTTTTTTTATGCTTTCATTTTCATAATTTCATTTACACCCAAAACACAACCTAAAGAAAATTACAATATTAACATAATTTTTGTAATTTGTTTTGAACTCCGGTGATATGCTCTCATTTTCACCTCTTTTGTTTGAAGGGCCTTAAATTTTATTTTTTTTTAACAAACAATAAAAGTCTGACTTGAAAAATAAAAAAAAACACTGATTTTTCATATAAACACCAACACATTTTTTGTATTTTATGCTGGTTTTTTTTTACCATTCATCTCATTCATTTAACAGTCTCGTTAAAGAGCCAAAAAAAAAATAAAATAAACCCCAATTGAAAATGTTTATAAAAAAAATAGAGCTTTCTCTTTCATTGCAGAAATCCATACCACAGCACCAAAAACCATCACAAAATTTAAATTTGTTTTTAAAAAAAACATAAAAGTTTTATAACAACTTTTACAATTTGGTTTTTGTAACAATTCTGTATGCCAAAAAAAAAAAACGCGCGACTGTGTGCAGAGTGTAAAACTTCTATAAAATAATAATAATAAAAAAAAAATTGTTATAGTTTTTTTTTGTTTGTCTGTTTATTTGTAGGTCATGACCTCTTAGTTCAACTCTACAAAAACCACACTAAAACTATCTGTAATTGACTATAAAAACTACTAAATTTTTTTTTGTCTTAAGCTTAGTATGCAAGCTGCTGTGAAATGAAATTTGCATAGAAATTTAACACTTTAAGAACTGACAAATTATTCTTATGATTTCACTTTCACGTACGCAGTTACATAGTGAAATGATTTCATTTTGTCGGTACGCAGTTACATCGTGAAATGATTAACATTGCAAAAAGGTTAAAATTTAAAAAAAAAAATTTCACTAGTGAAATAACGTTCAAAACATTATTGTGAATTTTGAACATTTTGTTGGTTTCGGTTGGTTGGTTTGGTTTTAAAAAGTTCATCAATATCCTTTTTTTTCAGTACTACTTTTCTCAGATTACTTCACGACCTTTTCACTACTTTTTACATTAGTCTTTACTAAGGTGGAAAATTTAATTTCACGTCGTACCTGCATACTAAGCTTTAATTAGAAATGTTTGAAATTTTATTTAGATTAAGTCTTTCCAAAAAAATTACAGCCAGAAAAAAAAAATGAAAGTTCTTGTTTAATTTTAATCTCATTTTTGACCTTTGAATTTTCTAAACTTTTCAAATTTTATTTAAATTTTGAAAATTTTAAATTAACATTTTTTTTTAATTTCATTTCTTGTTAAAAAAAATTGAGAAAGTTTTCATTTTTATTTTTCATTCAATTTTAAATGAAATTAGTTTAAAAAAAAAAATATCTAATTTATTTTGCCGCTGGGTAACATAAAAAAGTCAGCATAAAAATTGTATTCGCAAATAAATACTAAAAAAAAAAAACAAACACATTGTGTAAAATCGTGGGTGAAGACTTTTTTTTTAGTAGAAAAAATCTGATTTTACTTGCCTTTTTTTTATGCTGTGTTATTGTTTTGTGTTAAAAAAAAATGCCAGAGGAAATACAACACAAAACACAAACGGAGAAAGTTTTATTTTTGGCCCTGATTTTTCAGCTGTTTTTTTTTTTTTTTTGTTGTGGCAAAGTAAAAATGTCTGCTTTCCTTTGGCGCTTTTGGCTTTGCTATTCATTTTCAATTTCGATTATTTTTGCAAATTTTGACTAAATAAATAAAATCATTTTTTTAAAAATAGTTTTCACAGATTGAAAAGTCTACCGAAAAAAATATTTTTGTGTAAAACGGTGATCGATGCCCTTCAGAATCAAATTAACAATTGGTTATTATTATTTCCTTGTATCTTTTTGTAGTTTTGTAGTTATAAAAGTTTTGTAGTTTTCTTTGAGTTTTATTTGTATTACGGCAATGACCTACTTCTACTGACTTATAGGCAGAAATTATTATAACAATTTTTTTTGAACGAAAATAAAAAATTATGAATTTATTTATGTTTTTATATTTTTTTTTTTGGATTAAAAGGGTGAACATAATTTTATTATTTTTGTTGTAAATTAGTTAAGGACTAAAAAAAAAATGGCAACTATAGCACGTAAAAAAAAAATTGATTAAAAGGTGATGTTAACACCTGTTCAAATTTTCCATTAATTTCCACAATTTTATATTTATTTACACAATTTATCTTTAATTTTTTTTGGTTAAAAGAGGGTGGGACTCGAAAAAAAACCATCTGTCATATTTTTAGCTGCAAAACTACAAATAATTTTTGTAAAATTAATTTCGAAATAAAATTTCTTTAAATGTCATCTTAAAAAAATTAATTAAATAAAACAATTCATTTTTTTTTTTGTTGTTTTAGCGGTACGATTTGGTCGTGTACCAAAACGTGAAAAAGCTAGAATATTAGCTGCTATGCAACAAAGTACACAAAATCGTGGCCAACAACGTCAATTAGCAACTGAATTGGATGATCAGCCACGTTTATTAGCAGCTGTATTACGTGCACATATGGAAACATGTGAATTTACAAAAGAAAAAGTAACAGCAATGCGTCAAAGGGCAAGAGAATGTCCTTCATATTCAATGCCAACATTATTGGTAAGTTTTATTATTATTATTATAATTCTTATTTTATTTACTTACAATGAAAATCGAATTTAACCTCACTTTTTTTTTGATAGAAAGATGCCAATTTAAAGTTTTTAAAGTGTTTTTTTTTTGTTTTTAGAGGACAAATTAATTATATTTTTTAAAAAAAATTGATTAAGCAATTAACTTTAAAATAAAATAAAAATAGGGCAGGGTGAAACTTCTAAAAGTAAACTAAATATTTTTTTGAAGTTAATTTAAATTTACAACCCAGAGAAATCTACTTTTCTTATTACACAAAAATTAACTTAAAACTCACTGTTTTTTTTTTTTGAACTATTTCGTGAAAAGCTTTCACCTTAAAATTTAGTATTTTTTTTTTTTTGTGTTCAGATTTTTAGGCAATCCAACGCAGTCGTTGACTTTTGTTAGCTGGTTTTTTTTGTTGTGTACCCACAAACCTAACCAACAAAAAAAATAAAACATGTTTTGCCGACTTTACTACGCATTTTGCATTCATAAATTGTTTGTATTAAAAAAAAACAATCTTTTAAAACTTAATCATGCTTTTTGAGCATTAAAAAATTACAAATATCTTTTTTTTTTTTAGTCTCTCTTTCTGGTTTTTTTTTTTTTTTATGATTTTTTATGTTTCTGTGGTTGAGTTTTGCCCTTGAAACTTGAAATAATTTTTTATTTTGGAAATGCAAAATATTACAAATTAAACATTTTTTTTGATTAATAATTTTCAATTTTTTACACAGATGTGCTTTTTTTTTTTTTATAAAAAGAAAGTTTTAACATTTTTTTGTTGTGTTGTTGTTTACTTTCATGTCACTTTTAAGTCACGGTTTGTTTTTTAATGAAAAATGATATACGAAAAAGTAAAAGCAAAGTAAAAGAAGTACAACAAAAAAAAAAAATGAAAGTAAAATTGTTTTTTTTTTTTGGAAAAAACTTGAAAAAATATTTTTAAAGAATTCCTTAAAAAAATAAAAAATAAAACCAATTTCGTGGAAAATTTTTACTTGTAAAAAATTTCCTTGGTTTTTTTTTTTTTTGGTATTAGAATTAAATTTGTTTTTTTCTGATTGAAATTTATTTACATCTTCTAAATTAAATTTAATCAATTAAGAAGTTGTGAATTTTTTATAGCTGAGGGGTTTTTTTTTTCGGTCAAGCATTTTTATTAAGGTAAAAATCTAATATTAAAATTTTGACTTTGAAATATTTGTGAGTCATTAAAATTGCGACAATTGAACTTCACAAATTTAAATATAGAAGGAAAAAACTTGATTTTTCAATAATATAAATATTTGTTTTTCTAGTTAACCTTTTTCGTTTGGGGCCCTTCAAAAAAAAAAAAAAATTATTTTACAATCTCAGAGAATTGTGGCCCATTGGAGGTTAGATTTTTTTTTTTTTTTAAAATATTTTTTTTCAATTAAATTTAAAAAAATATATAAATTAAGCGGAAGTTGAAATATTTTTGTTATAATAAATTTAACCTCATTTTGGCGGCTATTAAGATATTTTTATTGTTTAGTTATTTTTAGATGATTGATTTATTTATAAAATTTACCTTTAAAATTTAAATAATTTTTTTGGTCCAAAAAACATTTGTTGTCTCAAAGAAAAATGTCATGATTAGAATTTATATTTTGACCAATAACAACAAGGTTGATTTCTGAACACTTTCCAAAATAAAAAATAAAAATTACTTTTTGACTTAAAAGGATAAGTCATTTAAGAATGACAATTAAAAAATATGTAAATTTTGAAAAAAAATTAAAATTGTAATAGGAGAGAAACTTGTAATTTATTGCTGTGTAAATTGCTGCTACTTGGTTTAACCTTCATTAATCAATCAATTTGTTTATTTATTATAATAATTTAGAAGCGAATTGAACATAGAGACACATACAAGCAACAAGTTTAAATAATTTTCCACTTTGCTCATTTTTTTTTTATTGCGCTTGTTGTGTCGATTAAAGGAAATTTAAAACCAGGAAATCAATTTTTATCCATATTCAATGAAAAATTCTTATCGACGTCATAATAATAATAAAAATTATTTTAAAGGTTATAATTTTGTAGAATTGTTCGATTATGTACGCCCGCTTAAAGTACACCAATTATATTTCAAAAAAAAAAAATACACACGATAGACAATTTAAAATAACTTGTATCTTGATATGTGCCAGTGCAATTGTAATATGTACTTTTTTAAGTAATTTGAAGGTTTTTATTATGTTTTACATTATTTATTTGTCTTTTTTACTATATTTAAAATTTTATAATATTTACTTATTAATTAATTTATTTAAAATTGTTTGCCTTTCCCAGATTTTCACTTGAAGAATAATGACGACTGTATAATAATTTATTAATAGTCGCCTTTAATTACTTTTTTTTTTTTTTAAAAATCAATTACAAAAATTATAGTAGTTTTTTTTATTACTATAAATCCATTCACATTTAAATTAGTTACTTTTAAATTTTAATTACAATTTATTTACAGTAGAATATAGTTAAATAGAATAGGAATTGAAAATAATAAGGATTTGTAAAAGGATTTCATAAATTTTATGGTGTGAGATAAGTGCTAAAAAATTTAATTAGTAATAATTTGATTTAGTACAGTAAAAAATGGCAATTATTAAGTTTTCGTTTCAACAGAAACTTTAAGTTTTGCTAACATGAAAAGTGGTTTTTACTATTTTTTCCGAAGACACCAAATTAATTATTTAGTTCCATTAGTTTGCCGGTAGTTTAATTATGAATTTTCAAAAAATGAAATGTCCTCTGTGAAATAAAAGTAAAATATAATTTTTTTTATCCTTTCAGTTTCATTTCGGTCCAAAAAATTTATTTGACAATTTTAGTTTACCCGGAAATATATAAAATATTTCCTGTATCAATTTAATTAAAATATATTACCCTTTCCGATTACATAATTCATATTTTAAAAAATTTAATTTTTTGTTTTAAATAAAATTTATATTTTTTAATAACTTGATTTTATTTCTATAAAACAACTTTATTAATTAAGAATTTACCAAAAAAAAAAACCCTAGACAAATAATGACTATAGAACTTGTTCTGACCTAACCAGGCAACACTGTATATAATATATTATATCACCTTCAATATTCTTCTCAAAATAAAACATAACAAATTAGCATTAAGATTGATTCCAATCTTAATTAAAGTAGTCAACCTTCAAATAAATACAAATTCTTACAAAATACATTTTTAATAGCATTTTTTTTTTTCTTCTAGAAGCTCTCTTGAAACAAAACTACTTTTTATAATAACCTTTTAATAATCATAATTTAATTAATTAACTATAAATATAAAAATCAGCATAATAAAAAATAAAATTTACTAACTGCACCTATTAGAACGTTTTTACGCCGCAGCACTTTAAAAAAAAAAATTGTGTTATGATCTCTACTCTCTATTGGCTCTTGTTGCGTTGTTTTTCTTTTTTTTTTTTTTGTTGTTACCCGTTGCCCGTCGTCATTTCTAACACATTATATGATATCGTAAAAACAACTATTTAAATTTTTTAACGGTAATGTGTGCAAAATAATTTTTATAAATGAAATGCTATGTTGGTGGAGATTTTTTTTTTTTTTTTTTGGTTTGTGGACCAGAGAGAACCCGAAATGCGGAAGTATCGTGGGGATTGGTTTTTTTTTTCTGTGTGTTGTATTCGACCAAGACGCGACGATAAAAAAAAAAACAATTTTCAATTTTGAGTGGTGAGTGATGGTGAACAACATAAAAATTAAAAAAAAAAAAAATTAATTCCCCACACACTGATTTCTAAAATATGGCGCTTCGAAATTTAAGTGTTTCTGTTATTTTTGTTTAGTAGCAATTTTTTTTTTTTTTTAGAAAACCGGCAAAATATGTTATGTTGTTATTTTAATTGCTTAAATGAACTTGAAAATAAAATTTGAACATAATTTTTTTTTGTTTTAAGTTATTTTTTTTTGTCGTCTAGCAGGAAAAATTAAAATAGTTTTAATATATATTTTTTTTTTGTGGGGGTGTGGTATGGATATTAAGAATTTAGGTTGTGTTTTTTTTTTTCAAAGAAAATTCTTTAAGTTTAATTGGAATTTTCGAGAAATATTTTCATTGTCGTTTGGCAGTTGTAGTTTGTAGTTTGTGTAGTTAATATTTTATAAGTTTTTAGTCGTGCAATAATTTCTTATGGAGTTTGCTTCCAAATTATAGTCATCTTAACGTTCTTATGTCCGAATAATAAGAATCTGGCCTTGTAGGCAATTCTTTTACTGCTGGTCTTTGAGTTAGATGCAAAAACTACATTGAGGAATTTAGTTTTTCGAGTTAGGTTATTCTCATTTTTCAAAAACACTGGCTTTATTAGTCCTCCTACATAGAGAATTTCTAAGATATAGAATGATGTATATGTATATTCAGGTTGTTGATGCTTTTTTTTTAGTAATGGATCGATTCACATTCATAATATATTTTTAAGAAAGCTTTACCGATCAGATATATTAAAAATATTTATTAAAATTACTGTCCTTGGGCAATAGAAAATATTCCGAAAAATTTGATAAGCTTTTTTTTTATGCAAAAAAAAATCTAAAAAAACAATTTGTTTATTTTTTTTGGTAATTCTTTTATTTATTCATAAATGTATTGTTTTTTGGGGGGTATTTTTGGGGATTATTTGTATATTTAAATTATTTTGTTATTCTTGGAATATTTTTTTCTTCACACAAAAATTTTTTTTGTTATTATTTTTCGCGGTTCATCATTAAAAACAATAACATTTTAACCGAAACGATGATGTAAGTTTATTATTATTTTTTTTTAATTCCAAACAAAATTTACCCCAAAACAAAAACAACGAAAACTTTTCCTGTACTTTTTCGATAATTGTTTTTTTATCTGTTTTTTTTTGTATTTTTCCAAGAAAATTTATTTTTGAAAAAGAAAGTAATAATTTTTTATTTAAATTTCTTACAAAAATAATAAAAACGTTTGTAGACACGTTTTCTTATCAAACATTTCATTGACAATGAACATAAAAAAAAAAAATTTTCAATGTCACCTGAACGTCGTATTTTTTAAAGTTCGAATTTTCTTATATAATAAACATTTTTTTTTTTTTTTAAAAACATATTTCTTTCTTTATTATATTTTTATTGTCCGCAAGAAATAAAAATACATTCGAGACATTTTTCACCACAAGAAAAATTCTCTGAAAAAAACATTGAATTTCAGGGGCTGTTCAATGTCAAAAAAAGATTAAAAAAACAACAGCACCAGAATTTTTATTTTCGAAATACTAATATAAAAATTAATAAATACTGGCATTCCAAATTTTTTGTTGTCTGATGGTTTTTTTTTTTGTGTGCTTATCCAATTTGGGGGGTAGTTGAGTCATTTTATTTATTAACTTAAACTTTGGACTGAAATATACAAAAAGTGAAATATATTTAAATTTAAAGATTTGCGAAAAAATATTTATTGAAAAATAAAACCAGACTAAAGAATAAATTAAATATTATTTTTTTGACATGTATTGTAACATTCAAGTCATTTTAAGGTCATTTAAAAAAAATAGCTTTGTAAAAAAAAATATATATTGAAATAGCTTTTCGATATTTGAATATTTAATTGGAAAGGACAATTTATTAAGGTTCTGTGTGTCTTTCGAAACCTTAAGATTGTGAAGAAATAATTTGTCTAGAACTTTTTTAAAGTATTAAGTACTATCCAAGCCAAGGCGATTTTTTCGCAGCAGCAGCGAAGCGAATTAGCCGCTAAATATATTTATTACATGGCGGTATTACGGAAATACTCAAACTAATAGTGTCAGAATATTTTGTTTTCGTGGGAATTTACGTCAAAGCTCGTAACATAACAAAAAATAAAACTACTTTTATGTTTAGTGACAGTTGCGAATAAAATACCTTGTTATGAACACATAAGCGAAATATGCTGTAAAAAAAATTGTTTAATAAACGCCTGGGTTTAGGGTGCCCTTTAATTTATAAATACATTCGTAATCGAAGGACCATAATGACACATGACAGCTACATACATTTTTTTTTTTAATCAGTGGGAATGAAAATATAAATTTGCCCCAGACAACCGTTTGTCTAATGAACTAAACTTTATTTAGTCAAGGCAACATTAAAAAAAATAATTAAATTTTCCTTTCGTCAATTCTCAAATGAAAATACACAGACATTTATAAATAAAAATTGACTGAATTGTTCAGGAAATGCATTCCTTACGAGTGTACGACACTGTCCTTGCTTTAAAAAAAAAATCTATCACGGAAAAGTCGTCACCAATTTCATAACATAATAAATAACAAAGTATTTATATTTTTTTTTGTGTTACCTTGTTTGACGTATGACATTAAAAATCACGTTATCTTCCTAGTCAAATTAGTTTTTCTAGTTTATATATTAAACAATTTGCAGTTAAAAAAACCTTGCAAATATGACTATAGCAATTATTTAACATGACATTTCAATACTCACTGACAAATAATTGAAGTCGTTAGTGCTATAAAGGTGTTAGTTAAGTGAATTTTTTTTTTTTTTTTTGTTAAATTAGCTATGGCTAGTCAAAATATATGTAAGGTTTTTTTATTTACAGTGTTTTTTCGGCTTCAGAAATTTTCCGAAAATGTTTATAGTACTTGTTGCAAACTGAGAACTTTAAGTGTGATTTTATCAAAAATGAAAATTGTCACCTTTATCCACTTAAGCTCTTAATTTTTAAACCAATTTTGTAATAACAAGTAACTGCGACAATTAATGACAACCGAAATTGCTTCAAAAATTGATTATCTTAGAAATTTTCTTATGTGTAGATTAGGAATTTTTTTTTTTTTTTTCGGTGAATTTATCTGATATGTGAATTAAAATCGCGGCAATAGTCACATGGGATTTTATGTTATAAATAAAAAAATATTCGCGAAAAATATACATGTGCGCCGTACCGTCGTTTTTTTTTTTTTTAATAAATATTTTAATAGTATTAGAGAGTAATTTAAATTATAATAAATAAATGCCAAGGTCGTTGAATATAAATATTTTCTGTATAAAAAAGATTATTATGGCCATTTCGTATTAAAGAAATAAATACACACATATAGAATATTTTTATGCTGGTTTATTATACTCGTATATATTAGCCTCTGATATCGTCGTCGTGTTGTTATATAGCAAATATTATATAGCTTCTAGTCTGAAATTAAATACGAAACTCTGAATAATCAAAAAAGACTCTATGACTTTATTTTTAGCAAACAGAACAGAACATAAAAAAAAAAAAAAATTGAAATACAAATAAAAGAATTATCGGGAAAATATATTTTTTATGTTATTTACTTAAGGAGGGCGGGGAGAGGGAGGAGACACGGAGGAAGGAGTTCTGTTTATTCTTCGTTGTTGTTGTCGTAGTCGTCTTCTTCTCATTAAATACAACAACAACAACAACAAAAAAAGTTTTAAATAACATATTTTTTTTTTTGGTTTGGTTTGGTTTGGTTTAATATTCAAGGTTAATTTCGGTTTAATTAGAATAAATAATTTAATTAATATTTGATTTTCGGGTGGAAAAATTCAAAAGGAAACATAATTTTGTATTTTTTTTTATTGTTGGGGAGTTTTTTTTTTATACCAACCGTTCCACCCCACCCTCAAAAAAAAATAATTACAGTACAAAATCTACGATTTTGTAAAAGTTTTTGGTTAATTAGTAAATAGGCAGGAGGAGGGTTTTGTAATTAGGTATTAATAGTGGGCGTAAAAAATATTTTGTAAAAAACAAATGACATTTTGTTACAATAATGTAAATTAGTCAGTAATAATGACAATATACAAGGATATCATGTTACTAATTTCAATTAATAGAATAAGATTTATGTTACTTGTAATTCTATGAAAATTTGCTAAAATATAATAAAATTACAGTTTGACATAAATTACCTAAATTGATTAAAATTGTCGCTTGACAACTGAAAATGTAATTATTATTTAACGATAAAATTCCTTCAAAATATTCGATAATAATAGGTTCGGGAAATTGTCGTTGATAACCTGCGTCTTTGAACTTTACAGCCTTGAATGAAGTTGTAAGAATCAACAAATTCAATTATAGAAATCAGTCATCCATACATAAACACGACGATTGTATCGATTGATATCGCTTCGCAAATTTCGAAATTAGTCGCAGTGGCAACATACAAATGATCCCAAAGTTCACCAAAATGAAAATATTGAAATATTACATGGATTTGAATTTTTTTCAGGCATATATGCACTTATAACTCTCATTTTTTACGACTTGCTCTTTTCGAAATTACAAAAAAAAAAAAGTTTCTAATATTTTCAATTATTCTGACTTTTTTGACTGGAAAAAATATGCTGCAGTTTTAAAAAAAATTTTTAACTACAAAAATGAATCATGAATGGAATTTGAATTTAGTTTGTTTGCGCGCATAAGCCACTGATAAGCTAATTTCCACGTGTTAGATATAATGAAAAATTTTTGTGTTTTTTATTTCCCTATAAAAATGCCACACTTATCATGCCTCTCATAATTCAAGTTTAAAATATTTTTTTTTTTTTGCTTAACCGTTTCATATCGGCTATTTAGTTTTAATTACATATTTTTTTTTTTATCAACTCATAAAGATTTATTATATATACAAAGCTCTAAAACTACAAATATAAACAATAATCAACTTAAAAATAATTTAATGAAAAAAACGCGTTTTTACTAAAAAAAAAATTTATTTCAAAGTCATGACAACCTTAACCTTAACAAAATATATGTATCTATACAATTTTTATTATGTACAGTAATAATAATAAAATTAAAAAAAAAAAAAAAAAAAATTATATTATATACAAAATTTATCGCAAGTCGCGCGCGATAACAATAACTACAATTACATGATATGATTTGTCACATTGACTACATGGTTTTTTTTTTTTTTTTTTTGAACGTCGTACCGTATTAAAGGGGATTTTAAAAAAGCTTTTTTCAGTTTAATGTGATAATATTTTGCCCGACGCCCCTCCCCTCATCAGCTGTGGGGTTTTTTTTATTTTTCAGTTAAACAAATTTGAATAAATTAAATATTTACTTTCAGTCGCGCGTTTTTTTTTCTTCATAAACTTGAAATTGTATCAAAAGCGATTTGAGGAGGAGGACATGATAAGAGGAGGAGAGTTTTATATATATATACTATATTTAAAATTATATTTCTGTTAGCCAAGTACGTATTTTTGTATACGTACTTAGCTAACTCCCCTCGTCCACAATCAAATAAAATCTATTTCCCTATAATTTTTTTTTTTTTTAATTATTCCAAGGTTAAATGACATATACTTTTGTCATTAATTATTTTTTACAAAAAGTCATAAAATAGTCATAATTTCTATGACGTCGATAGAAGCATTAGAAGTCGTATTTATTATAGCAAATTAATTTTTTTTTTTATTTTTGTGCAAAATTTTATTTTTATGTTTTAAAATTTTTTGGATAAGAAAATTTGTTAAAATAAAGGAAATTAGAAAAAAAATTTCCATGATGAGGAACATATATTTTTTAAGGGGTTGTTGAGTATTTAGCATAGTAACAAATTATTAATTTGTTGCTTCAAAATGATTTCTAATAATAAACAATTTATTTATTTTTTTTTTTGTTTTATTAGACAATTTTGAACACGTGCCGTCAAGTTGCAAATAAATATTAAATTTATTATTATTTAATTTTTAATTATTTGAAGAAAAAAAAAACAATTTTCCTGGCAACGAACTATGGCGTCTAATATCGCTGATTCTCTATTTTTATTACAATTTGAAAAAATTAATTTTATATTTTTGTTTTTTTTTGCTTAATCATTTTTATTTTTGCTTAGCAAAGAGAAAAAAATAAAAAAAAATTAAATTGCGGAGCTAATTATGTAAATAAATATTAGATTTCACAAAGTCTGAGATTTATTTAGTATCATTAAATATTTTATTTTTTTTTCCATTTGATTACATAAAAAAGAACTGTGAAAAAAAAATATTTTCTACATAAAATTTTTTGTAATTAAAAACAATTTCTTTGAATTTTGCAAAAAAAAAAAACATAATTTTGTTCTATAAATAAAATATCGATGTGTCATAGAGTTACATGGATTTCTCGAAATCGAATTTCGTAGAAAGAATATCTTTATGAAAGTAATTGTGACTTTGTTGTTAAAGGTTTAGTGAGGCTCTGAATAGCATTACTAGTTCATTTGCTTAGATATAGGAAGCTAAAAAGCTGGCTCTATGGGTCAACATTCTTTTCCATTCAATGGTCTTCGTTCTTAGCGTCAAAATGTGCTTGGTTTTTAATATATTCTAGATATCAATACAGCAATGCCTTTACGAAAGATATAAGAAAATTTTAGTCGTTGAAAATATGATTAATTTTTTGGATTACATTGATGTAAATTAGGTTTTACATTTCATCCTCCTATTAAAGAATTCTGTTAAATCATTCATAAACTTTTGGATTCTTGAAACTTTTCGGGAATATAATTTCCAATTAATAATTTAATATAAGAAAGTTATTTTTTTTTTATACGTATCAGGTTAATTGCCTAACATAATTTAGATACTTAACTATGTACATATCTATACATATTTTTTTGTTACGTATTAAATTAAATAATAAGAATTACTTAGATGTTTTTTTTTTCTTTGCTTACTCGTTTCTTGCTTGTTTAATTTTTTGTTTTGCGCTTTTTATAAAAAAAAAAAAATTATTTTCAAGGTTAAAAAATAACTCGGTACAAGGTCGTTTGGGGTATATAAGGTGGTGACAACAACAACAACAGTATTTTTTTAAATATATTTATGTTGTTTTCTGTTATGATGGTGGACTTTAAGTTATTAAATTTAATAATGAAAAAAGAAGCGCAAAATTATTACTTGATTTTTTTTTTTTTTTCTGATATCGCAAAAAAAAAGATTTTTTTTTTATTATTATTTTCGGTTTTCGAAATAACAAGACAACAAAAAAAAAAACTTTATGCTCGAAATTATGATAAAAGATAAAGTTAGTCTATTTATTTTGGAGACGGAAATTAGTTGTTTGTTAGAAGGTCATTTAAAGGTTTCGAGAGGACAGAGAAAGAGTGAGATTTTGAGTGTGGGTTTAGAATGCCTGTCTATCAAAAAAAAAAAAAAAAATAGATTGTTGAATAATAAGAGCGATCATAAAAATTAATTTAGATGCGAATATGAAGAGTGATTATAGTTTTGAAATCATGGGATAAAATAGATGTTCAGAAAAATTTTATTATTCGAAATTCAAGTATAGATACGTATTTTAAATTTTTTACTATTTTCCGGGAAAACTTTCAACTACCAACTCCCTAAGAGAAATTAAACCAAATGTACTCCGACTAAAAACTTTCAGTTTTTAATCGGAGTACATATTCATTCCGTCACATTTGTCAAACCAACCAATAATTAAAATAATTACTAAACTTTTTCATTATCAACAATAAAGCCAATTCTTTAGTTATGTAAATCTTTCCAATAAAATTTTCATTATCTTTTTTTTTGATCTTCACATTTTTTTAAGAAAAAATAAATTCACTTTGATTTTTCCTTGAAAAAACAATAACAATTTTCCATAATTTCATTGGCAATACTATTTGATAAAAATTCCTAGACATTATTTTCAATTTAACCTTAAAAATTCTATTCCCAAATTTTGTTGTGCGCCAATTTGTGTCAAAAAAATTTTTCTTTTTTTTTTTTATTACCCATGTTTTTTTTTTTTTTTTGTATGCTATGGTCAAGGACATAATATTTACGATACAAAAAAAAAAAAATAATAACAATATTGAAATTTTTCACTGTTTCTAAGTGATTTCGCAAAAAAAAAATAATATTCTCTCATTTCTACACTTTATTTTGTATAAACGATAAAAACGACAATTTTGATGGCGAAAAAAATAAATTATAAATCCTATAAATAATACTTGTTGTATACTTGTACAAACTATAAAATATCTTATAAATATGTGTAAAAAAAAAGTATGTAATGAAATCATCATTTCCGCCTTAGTTTAGAAAATAGTATTATTTAATATTAAATATAATTATTATGAATGATATAGTCGAATGTTGTTCAAAAAATTCTTTTTTAGGTGCTAATAAATTCTAGAAAATTTCAAGCTTTTATTTTATAAATTCTGTGAATGTTTACATACAGTACTGCGATAATAATTCAAAAAATCAATAAATACACTAATGAGACGACATTAAAAAAAAAAAATTATCAAGCAAAAACGTATGTATATAAAAAAAATTTATTACTTTTTTCAATGTCATCGAAATAAAAAAAAAAATTTTCTTATCTCGCGCAAAAAAAAAAAAAAATACTTCACCTTGTTTTTAGGCTGAGTTAACATATTAGAATATTTGCTATCAGAAAAATTATATTAGAAATATTGATCCTTCATAGATTACCAATTTTGAGTTTAAATTTAACCGACAGATTGAGAAATATTTCTCGTTCTGGTACTTACAGCCAAGCCAGTTGGCTCTGTCACTTTCTCTGCAATAATTACAGCCTGGCTTATTGTACTGACATTTCTAACTTAAATCGAAGGAAGGGGTTCTCTGCAATAATTATAAGTTGGCTTATTGTACTGGCATTTCTAACTTAAATCGAAGGAAGGGGTGGCAAAAAGTCCTGGCAAGCAGAGCCACTTGTCGTATTGTAGTCGCGTTTATAACTTAAACCGGAGGGATGGGTTTTAGTCAAAAGGACCTGCTAATTGCAGCATCTTGGCTTATTTTAGTTGCGTTTCTGAGTTAAATTGTGACATACGGTCCTGGTACTCGCAGCCTCTTGTGTTATTGTAATAACTTTTCTCAGCAAAACGGAAGGGACTTGTCTCAAACGATCCTGGTAATTGCTTTGAATATAGCAGTAATTATAAAACAGTTACAGTATGCAACATTCTATCCATCAATTTATCTGTACCTTGCTTATTTTAAAAACGTTATAATGTCCTGTACAGCTCTGTAATTTAATTATAGAAAATTTCTTACACGTAAATCAAATCCATTTTATCTTTAATTATTTTACAGAATTTCTTACCTTTAACAGTTTACAGTCCTATTTATTTTACCTTGTATATTTGAATTTCCCTACCAACACAAATTTTAATTTTCATTAATTTTCACAATTAATTTGCACAGTTATTTTTATTCCGTGTAATATTATTAAAAAATTATTATTATAAAAATTGAATAATTAAATTTTATTTTCTAATAAAATGCTATAAATAAATTTTCTAATATTAATTTTCCTTTAAGGTCAAATTACGTCATTAAATGGTGTAAAGTTTTTTTCTGTGTGTTCACTTTTTATTTAACGATTTGACTTTTATTATAATTTTATCCTTTTTGTTTTTGTTAATTTACATAAATTTTTGTTTACTTTTTGTTATTTATTTTAATTAGTAAGGAAAACACAAACACACACACAGCGAAAAAAAAAGGATTTAATTTCTTGGTTTTAATGAAGGAAAAAATATAAAAAATTTCCTCTTCACAATTAAATTTATTTTTAGGAAATTTTTCACAAAGATATTTTTGGTCCTAAAGTGGGTTTAATTTTTTTTTTTGTGATATAAGGAAATGTAAATAATAGGAAAAATGCGGTGGTTCTGTTTTTTTTTTATAGAATATATTTTTATATAAACGAGTGTCTGTGTGTGTGTGTGTTTAGGAAAATTATTTTTGTTTTTGCGCCATGGAAAAAGAAAAGAAAAGAAAATAGCACAAAAAAAAAAATTAGCAATTTTTTTTTTCTTTTTATATAAAAATAGAAAAATTTTCCTTCAAGGTCAGTTTTTTTTTTTCAATTTTGTAATTGTATAGTGAAAATTATTTATATTAGTAGAATCGCGCAGAAAATATATTAGGTTAAATTTTTGATATCGTACAGGATGATTTCAAGTGTTAGTGTTAGGTATTGGATTTCCTCGGAAAATTTTCATTTTTAATACATTTTTTGTATTCAATTTATAATCAACTCTTTAAGGCTTATAGTCTACACTTCTGGGGCTCTTCAAACTCTAACGAGAGTTATTTTTATCTTTTTAAGTTTTTCACATGATTTGCTGCAGCGCACATATTCTATTTAGGAAACATGTCACACGGTTAGGCATCTCAATGGAATCCTGCTGCAAAGGTTGTGTCGAGGAAGCATGTTTAAACCTTTTGCACCAAATTATTTAAACCTTTTGCACCAAATTGCCAGACATTTGATTTGCAAATGTCTGGCAATTTGGTGCAAAAGGTTTAAACATATTAAATGTCAGAAATTACAAAGGGTCTTTATGTCCTAGATACTAGGGAGAACAAATAATCAACCACATCATTAGTCTAAACCCGGATACTTAAGATTTCGGTATAATTGTCTATTTCGGAAAATTTTTTGACAAGTTCTCTCAGTTAACATAAACAGAATCAATGACACAGAAATTATTTCCCGGAAGAAAACTTCGAATTGTACAAGTTTTGTCTGTCAAGAGAACAAAACAGCATTTGCGTGTCAAAAACAACTATATTCTTATACCCACAATAACTATAATATAAATCAATATTTCATCAATTTCCGGATCAACCTGTTCCTTCAAGAATATATTTTCGGAAATTTTCCATTTTTTTTAAAATATATTTTTAGAAATTCTAGAAAATAATTCTTACATAAAATTTATTGTCCAATTAAAACCCAACTAAAACAATTCTACTACAAACCAGGAAATAAAATTAAGAAAATATAGAGTTATCATCTATTAGATAAAATTCCAAAGTCCAAAATAAACATATTTTTTTAAAATTTTTTTAATAATTCTAAAATTTAATCTTTTTATATAATCTTTCCTGTTTCAAAAAAGTCAACTTTAAAACAGCAAAAACGACTAAAGAAATATTTTTAAAAAAAACCACGAAGAATAAAAATAATTAAAAGAACTATAAGTTTGTAGTAGTATTAGATACTATGGGCAAAACGTTATTGCAGAACCTTGAACTCTAGTTCGTCGACCTTGACGGTAATGTCATGTTATACATTTTTAGATTTTTCTTCAATTTTTTTTTTTTCGTATTCCTTCCTATTACGTATATAACAAAAGTCGTCTCCTAACACCTTATTACTCTTCCTTATTCAACCTTCTTAGAATAATTCTATAATATATTTTTTTTTTCCACCCAATTTTCTATCTTTTTACAAACTATTCTCTCTCTCATCTCAGTCCAATCGCAAACATAAAATTTTTTTTGTTTGTGTTCGTCTATCTCGTTTTTTGCAAACATAAAAAAAAAATCATATTTTTATGCTAAATAAAATATTTTCTATAAGATTAAATATTTTAGTTTTTTTTTTCTTTAGCGGTGTGTTACTAACTGACGACGATGTAGTAAAGCTTTGCAAATTCAAGCTTTAAAAAAAATAATGAAATCTATTCTAAAAATTCTCTTGAATATTTTTTTTTAGTAGTAAAGTTGTTGAGTATAGTTTGTAGATTGGGAAAAATGAACACCAAACACACTTAGTACAACAACAACAACAAAAAAGAGCTTTTTTCAATTTTCCCGTCCATTATAGAATAAAATTCGCGTAAATTAAACATAGAGTATTTTCCGTATTCAATGGGTGGGTAAATATAGGAGACAATTAAATTATAAAATATTGACAGAAGGGTGGGTGGGTGATAATATGTATTTTTTTTTTGCGTGTTTAAAAAGGAGAAAGCTTATTGTGTAAATAAAATATATCACATTGTGAGGAAATGTTCTGACTGACTGTTTTGACCTTAACTTGAACTTATTTGAAGGTCTTTTGATTTTGTATATACATAAAAAAAATTATGTACAAAATAAACTTTTATATTGTGCTTTATTTTTTTATGATTCTTCTTTTATCCAAAAATTCTCCTACGTAAATTTTTGTATATGCCACATAATATTTACACACACACACACTTTGTGCCATTTATAAAAGGAATTGTGAGTTGAAGAGCATAGAATAACATTGAACTTGAAATGAGGCAAACGAAAATTGGGGATGAATTTTTTTGTATTATGTATTTGTGGAAATTTCCAAGAAATGTAATGTTGTGGGTATACAACAGAATATTAATGTAGAAAGGTCATGTTTCTATCCAAAAAAAATAAAAGAGGAAAATTAGATTTTTTTTTGATTTTTATTTATTTATTTTTTTTACACACACACCAAAAATTTCTAATTTTTTTTTTTCCTTTCCTTTTGTTTTTGCAGGCATGCCCATTAAATCCAGCACCAGAATTACAATCTGAACAAGAATTTTCTGAACGTTTTGCCCATGTTATACGTGGTGTTATTGATTTTGCTGGTATGATACCTGGTTTTCAATTATTAAATCAAGATGATAAATTTACATTATTAAAAGCTGGTTTATTTGATGCATTATTTGTACGTTTAATATGTATGTTTGATTCATCAATAAATAGTATAATATGTTTAAATGGTCAAGTGATGCGTCGTGATGCTATACAAAATGGTGCAAATGCACGTTTTTTAGTTGATTCAACATTTAATTTTGCTGAACGTATGAATTCTATGAATTTATCAGATGCTGAAATTGGTTTATTTTGTGCAATTGTATTAATAACACCAGATCGTCCTGGTTTACGTAATATTGAATTAATTGATAAAATGTATTCAAGATTAAAAGGTTGTTTACAATCAATAATTAATCAAAATCGACCAGATCAACCAGATTTTATGTCTGAATTATTAAAAACAATGCCAGATTTAAGAACATTAAGTACATTGCATACTGAAAAATTAGTTGTTTTTCGTACAGAACATAAAGAATTATTACGTCAACAAATGTGGCAAATGGATGATGATCAACCATCAAAAAGTCCTGGTTCATCAAGTGCATGGGATGATCGTGATCGTTTAATAATGGATGATGTTGCTAAATCACCATTAGGATCAGTATCAAGTACAGAATCTGGTGATATTGAATACTCACATCATCATCACAATCATACAGCTCATCATCATCATCATAATCAACAAGCACAAGGAACAACATCATCATCATCATCTTCGTCGTCATCGTCATCATCATCATCATCGTCATCGTCATCATTGGCAAGCTCAGCACCATTATTAGCAGCAACATTGTCTGGTACATGCCCGTTAAGAAATCGTGCTAATTCCGGTTCATCAGCTGAAGATGTTGATATTGTTGTTGGATCACATGCTCATTTAACACAAAATGGTTTAACAATAACACCAGTTGCAAGATCATCACAATTATTACATCATCATTTAAATGGACAACGTCATCCATATCGTAAATTAGATTCACCAACAGATTCAGGTATTGAAAGTGGTAATGAAAAGGCTGAATCAACAAAGACTGTTAGTAGTGGTGGTGGTTCATCATGTTCAAGTCCACGATCATGTGTTGATGATGCTATGGATGCTGAAGCAACACCAACCCAACCTAATAATGTTAATAATAATAATAATAATAATAATAATAATCAAATACAAATTGTTAATCAACATCAACAAAATTCAACAAGCACAACTATAATAAATGGTAATGGTGCTACTAAAAGACAAATTGTCGAAGATATGCCAGTATTGAAAAGAGTTTTACAAGCTCCACCATTATATGATACAAATTCATTAATGGATGAAGCATATAAACCACATAAAAAATTCCGTGCATTACGTCATCGTGATTATGATGCAGCTGAAGCAGATGCAACAACAACAACAAGTTCAACTGTATCACCTTCTTCACAATCACCAGTAATGGGTAATAGTAGTAATAACAATATTAATAATAATAATAATAATAATAATAGCTGTTCTTCACAAACAAATATCCCACACGTACAACAACATCATCATCATCATCATCAACAAAGTCAATTGCATATGCATTTGACTAGAAATACAAATACCACCACTGCAACCAACAATAATACTACTAACTATCATAATCATCACAATAATAGCCAATCACAACAACAACATCAGCAACAGCAACAGCAACATTCGTCATTATCCAGTACACATTCAGTTTTGGCTAAAAGTTTAATGGGCGAACCACGAATGACACCAGAACAAATGAAACGTTCTGATATAATTCAAAATTATATAATGCGTGATCAACCGTCACAACAAGTGAATAGTAGTAGTAGTAGTAGTAGTAGTAGTAACAGTAGTAGTGGTAGCAGAGATAATAATAATAGTAGTAATAATGGTTTATTAGTATGTGCTGCTGCAAGCAGTAATTCATCTCCGTGTCCATATTCACCATCAACAATTGCTATTATACCAGCAAGCTCTACAAATAATTCAAATTGTTCATCACCATCAACAACGACTGTTACTTTATCATCCCCACCGCCACCACCACCATCATCATCATCAGTACCACATTCAATCAGATGGCAAGGTCATAGTGTTATAACAACAACAACATTAAGACAACAATCAATATCACCGCATAGTAACAGCAGTAGTACAACTAGCTGTAATAGTAATATTAATAATAATAACAATAATAATAATAATAATAGTAGTAATAATAGCAATAGTAATATGAGCAGTAATTATTTCCAAACACCACATTCAACATCTGTATCCCCGCCGCGTCCATCACCAACATCAGCTCATTCTCCACGTTTACTTGAATTACAAGTAGATATAGCTGATTCACAACAGCCATTAAATTTATCAAAAAAATCACCAACACCACCACCACCACAACCACAACCACAACCTCAACAATCAACAATAATTGGATCACAGAAATCAATAGTTACTGCGCACAATAAATATCCAAATATTGCACCAGATATTACAGTTACACCATCATCAATTGGTGGTGGTACATCATCAACATCATCTGTTGTAAATGCAAATGTAACACCAACTGTTGGTACAACAATTCATAAAGTTCTATTAGAGGCGTAACAATGAAATTGTTTTTTTCGTCATTCTGATTTTATGAAATGCCAGAAAAATTGTTGAAAACAAAATAATCGATGGACAAAGGTAAATTACAAAAAAAAAAATGTTGAAAAGAAAGAGAAAGAAGCCTTTTTATGTTTATTACTATTATTATTTTAATTATTTATGTTGTATATGTTTACTGTGATAGAAAAATAAAATAAAACATTCTATCTCTATCCATTATACTACATTGTGTGTGCTCTGTCTCTCTTTCAACAATAATGCCTGTCAGTCTGTCAGTTTTATTGGATTTTGTTGTATTATGCTCAAAAAATAAAGATATGGAGTAGAATTTTGTAATTCTTGTTGTTGATGACACATTTTGGTGCTTCAAGAAAAATTTTTTTGTAAAGTTTTATTATTGTTTATTTATTTATTTAATTAATTTTTTTTTATTTTGTTTTATTTAAATTATTTCCATCATAAAATTATTATTACCTTTTTTTTTTTTTAATAAACAATAATTCAACAACATAAAAATTAAATTAAATTTTTAATAAAATGAGATTAAAATTTACAAAAAAAATAAGTGTTAATTTTTTGAAGCCATTTTGAAAAAATAAATAAATAAATAAAACAAATTAATAAATTAATTAATTAATTAAAAATGATCTTTGTACAAATAAAAATAATTAATAAAAAAAAAAAGTTCTTGAGTTTTTAAAAACAAACAAAATAAAAAACTAATTTAAAATTAAAATATTAAATATTAAAATATATTAAAATCAGTGTTTTTAGGATTAAATAAATAAAATAAAATAAAATAAAAACAATTTATAGGCTTAAAAAGATAAACTTTAAAATAAAAAAAAGTTAAAACGAAGATTTTTTTTTTTTTAAATAAAAAATCTTTTAAAAAATGAATTTTTCTTTTTTTGCTAAATTTTAAGATTGTAAATATTTTTCAAGAAAATAGTGAAGAAAATCATTTAATTTAATATTAAATAAAAAAACATTTAAAAAAGGATGCATGTTTTACATTAAATATTTAAAAATATATTAATTATATAAAAAATATAAAATTTAAAAAACCTAAAAAAAAAATATATTATTATAAAACTTTAATTTAAATTATATTAAAAATTATGAAACGAATTAAAAAAAAAGTAAAATGGTTAAAAGATCTCTTCCGAATACAATTTTTTTTTATTATAGTACGTATAATTACAATTGAAATTCAAAATTCACCAACATAATTTTTTATGTTTTGTTTTAATATTTTTTTTAATTAAACTTTAAATTTTATTTTATTTTTCTAATATGCGCGCGCATTATTTTAAGCCTGTTGTAAATAATTTTAAATAAATAAATAAAAAAAAACTATAATTATAAAAAATTTAATTAAAAAAAACTATTTTTTATTATAAAAGATATTTAAAATAATTATCAGATTTATTATTATTTTTTAATTATTATTATTATTATTATTTTTTATTAAATAAAGTTTTTTTTTTGTTCTTTATTTCATAAACATAAAAATATGTTTTTTGAGATTTTTAATTATTTTTTAAAAAAAAATCATAAATGTTTTTTTGATTAGTCTTTAAAAAAAAAGTAAATAATTATGAAAAAAAGGATTATTAATTAATTATATTAAAAATTTATATTATACTATAAAAAATATATATGTTAAATTAAAATAATTTCTTTTTTAATTAATATTATTTTATATATTTTTAAAAAAAATAAAATATAAAAAGCCTCTTCTTTTTTATTTTTATTGGCGGCGCAATTAATTTTTTAAGTAAAATAATAATTAAACAAAAAAAAAAAACTCTTTAAAAAATATAAAAAATATATAAAATTTAATTAATTGCAAATAAAAATTTATTGATTCTAAAAAAAATATTTAACGAAAAAATATGACGGGTTAAAAATTTTTTATTTTTTAAATGAATTTGGTTTTTTTTTTATTACACAAATCCGAAAAAAAAAATATCTAAATTTGGTCAAGATAGTTTGTGTATCTGGTAGAATTTGAATGATTTTTTTTGAAGTTTTACGATTAAATTAAAATTTGGGGGTAAAAGAATTGTTTTAAATTTTAATTTCTTCGAGTAATATTTAACTTTAAAATAAATATTTTGTACAAATTAAATATTTTTTTAAAAAAAAATAGAAATGAAACGAATTTTTTTTAAGGACAATTTTTTTTTGCTTTTTTATGTATGTTGTCTTAGGAGGAAATTTTGTTGTTCAAAGTTTATCTCCAAAAAATACAATATAAACATATTTAAAAAAAATATCTAATAAATACAAATAATTTATATTTAAAAAAACCATTTTTAATTTTAAATTGTAAAAAAGTTTAAAGAAAAACTACAAAAAATTTAAAAAATAATTTAAAAAAAAAATTAATTAAATTTAAAAAATGAAATATATTTATGATGAAAAAATTTAATGTGTGTGTAAAAATTATGTCCGTAAAATTTTAAATGAATATAAAAATCAATAAATAAAAAAAAATCTATTAAATATTTAAAAAAGGAAAAAAGAAAATACTTAAAAAAAAAAATTTATAAAAAAGATATTTTCAAAAAAAAAAAATATGTAAAAAAAAAAAGTATATTTCTTTTTTCAAAAAAAAAGAAAAATTCAAGAACCGCAAAAAAAAACCCTGAATGTGAAAATTTTTTGTGAAAAGTAATGGAAATGTTTTAAAAAGAAAAATCAATAAATAAAATAATTATAAAATAATTAAAATAATTTTAAAAAAAACAAAAAAAAATTGCAATGAAAATTTATGAAAATTAAAAAAAAAAATATTTAAAAAACTTTAAAAAATATATTTAATTAATAAGAAAAAAGAAAACCAGAAGAAAACTGAATAAAGACAAAAAAATTTTTGTTGTAAAAAAATTAATTATTTTTTTTTTATTTATTATTTTTCATAATTTTTCCTTTTTTTTCAGTTCCTTTTTTTTTTTCTTTTTGGAAAAAAATTACTATGATTTAATTTGAATTTTATAATCATAATTTAAGAGCAGATACTTTTCATTTGTTTATATTTTCTTTCTAATTATGTTATCGCAAATTTTTATTAATTTTGATTGGAAATCATAAATGTGTGGTGAGAAAAGTATTTTCCGAGAATTTCTCAATAATACATTCGATGAGAAAGGATTTTTCCATTTTCTGTTTAGTGGTAATTACAGAAACTACAAAATTAATATAAATAATTTTTATGCAGAATTTTGTAAATTGTAAAGGGGCCCTTCATCATTTGATCTTTAGTTGATTGGTGAGGGATCGTCATAGCTCTTAGAATGTTAAGTTAAAATTAACAAATCAATTATAAATTTCAATTTTCTAGTTGGATTGTAAAAAATAATTACAATTTATAATAATATGTCGTATGTGCATATATCTATTATAAGTTTTTGGGGATATTTCAGTTATTTTTGTCGTATAAAAAATAATAAGAACATTTTTAGAAAACTTTATACTTACATTATAATAAAAACTTGGTTAAATTATTAGGCTCTAAATTTGGTTTATGTGATATAAGAAAACTGGCAGAAATATAATTGAAATATGTAATTTTATCTTTTCTAAGGAATTGAATTAGATATATATTTTCTTTCAATAACATTCGTTTTAAATCAACGTGGAATCCAATATAGATGAACGAAATTTAAAGAAATTTTTTTTAAAAATTTTAATAAGTTCATCTCTGCAATTTAGTTTCTCTATTTCATTTTCGAATTTTCCGAATATTGTTTGTTAAATTAACTAGCAAAACGAATTAAAATTTCAAATGATTTTACAATTTTGACCATTAATTGTGTATTGAAGAGCCTAGATTATACAAATAATTAATGTTGTCTTTAAATATTTGTTAATCTGTTCAATAAAATTTATTTTAATAATTTCACATTTTATATTTGTAGCTCATTCTGACCACAATATTTTAATTTTTAACAATTTTTATTTTTTGTATTTTTACGTAAGTATAAAACTACATAATTTAATTAATTAATAATTTGTTATTATTATTATAATTTTTTTTATAAATATATATTTATTCATAATATATTTATTCTCATATTTAAACTCTTATTCATATTTATAATTATAATATTAAAAAGACATTTATTAGAAAAATATCATCAAAATAATTATTAATTAAAAACAAAATAGTTAACTTCATAAAAATAATTTTATTTCGTTAATATATTTAAATTTTTTTTTAAAACAAAAAGAAGATCATAAAAAAATCTATGCTTTATGTAAAAAAAAAAAAAAAAAAATTACATTAAAATATTTTAAGAAAAATTTTTTGACAAAATTTTTGACAAAAAAAATTGACATTTTTTTTGTCAAAATTTTTTTTTGACAAAAAAAGAAAATTTTTAAAAGAAAATTTAAGATACTAAATAAAAAAAAAGATGAGAAATGATGAAATGAAACTTAAAACAGGCCAATAAAAAAAAAAGATATAAATTTTAATTTAATATACAAACAAAACAAACATGAAATGAAATTTAAAACTAAAAAAACTTTAAAAAAATTAACTTAAACAGAGACAAAGAAATAATAATTAAAAAACAAAAATTGTATTAAGAAAAATTATTATTAAATATAAAAATAAATCATTATTGAAAAAAAAAATTGAAAATATTTTTTTAAAAACTTAATTATTTTAATATTTACTTTAATTTTATGGTAAGTAAATTAACCCTTTCAACGCTGCGGGCAATATAATTACAATGAAAATCGTGAAATTATATTGGTAATACATATCATTACAATGTGTTCCTCGCAATTGTAATGCGTTTCACACATATATGATTCTTAACTGTTATATTAACCCCATACTGTGCAATTTTCTATTTTTCTTCTTTTTTTTGAGAATATATGTTATACTAAAATAAATGCCAGAATTACAGGAAAAATAATTAAAAAAGTTGATGTGGCCATAACTTTTATAAAAAAAGAGTAAGTATAGATAGTATTACAAGTAGCATTTTTTCCTTACGAAAGTGAAAAACTTTTAAAAATTATAATCATTAAGTTTATGAAACAATGTCTTAAATAAAAATTTTGAGTAACAATTTTTTTAAATTTTCGTAAAATACATGTAAGTGACATATGTAAACTACCAGGTGATCGAATTCTCGAAGCTTACATATGAATTTTCTTAATACTGAATTATACCAAAATATCTCTGCAGTCTGCAGGTATCCTCAGACTGACAGACAGACCGACTTAATTCTAAAAAATTTTTATGTTTCTAAAGCGTTATTAGTGGACTTCTGTAAAAATTTCGAACTGTAAAATTTGGTGCATTAAAAATACCACCATTACTGTTGAGAAAAATATATGCTAATTACAATAGCCTGAAATATTTAAGTATATGCAGCAATTGAGAAGAACTATTTTAAACAATTTTTATATTAAATCAGAATCACATTTCATATTGATAAATCTACTGAAAAATATGTTGATACAAATAGAAGTGTGGGGTTAAATATATTGCAGTTCAATGTTAATATAAATCTTGACTTTTATATTATACATATTGGCGCCAGATCAACTGTACATAAGCTTAAAATTGTCGATGTGAAAGTGACCAAGTTGAAAATTTGTGAGATATTTTGTACAAAATGTATTAAAATATCAACCATTTTATATTATAGTTAATTTTCATGCTGCTTTTATGCAGCATGGTACAATCGTTGTTATTTGAAGTTCGTTATGTTTACATGATTCACTTTAATAGATTGGTACTGTACTTCTTAGAAAATCTGGAAAATCCTGGAAATTTGGAAAACATTATGTATATGACACATTAAATTAAGTAACAAGATTATCAAAATTAGATAACTTTATCTATCCCAATTGGTACCAAAAAGAAATCTGGGTCTTGGTTTGCCCAAAAATCTGGGGTACGAAGGAGTTAAAGATATCTTCATTTATATCTTCATTTTATTCATTTTAAATAGGAAAAAAAATAAATAGTAACTGATGCACCCAGATCTTTCAAAATAATTAATTATGACATGTTTAGTGTACCTAAAAATATCACCTAAATTCGTAAATCATCAACAGGTCTTTCATTTATTTAACATTAAGTTTTCGTATTCAAAAGTAATTTAATCTTGTAATAATATCATTTAAATTAGTCAACCCTTTAGTAAAACAAACTACTGAAAACTACACAAAACTTTTACTGTACAATTATAAAAATTTATTTATGTCCTTTTACCTTTTTACCCTTATCTCATCAGCATATAATAATTAGAAGAAAATTAGTAATTTTTAGTATTTTATTTCGAAACCTTGAATTCACTAAATTAAATTTTAAAAGCAAACTTTAACCCTTTGCACGCCTTATGCTAGCAAAATTATTTATTCAAGTTCGCAATTGCACAGAACTGGTGTGGAAAAATATAGATATTTTCCAGAAATATTTATGTTTTTTTTCAGAAATATTTCAAGTTTATATAAATTCAAATTTATGTAAATTTATTGATTATGAATATGAAAAAATTTCCTGTGTGCTAAGGGTTAAAGGTATATTTACGTCATTTAAATGCCATTTCCTACTTTTAAATTATATATATTTAGATACATTATTGTACTTACAGATGTATGTATATAAAATATTGTTAAAGTATTTAATGTAGTTTAAAATTATGTACAATTAAACACGTTTTTTCTATAAATGGAAAATTTATTTTATTTTAATTTTTTAGTTGATTGTCGTCAATGTAGTTTTCCGTTTAATAAAAATATACATATATGTTTATATACATAAATAATATAAATAGTATAAATGTATATTTTCGCATGTGTCAAGTTCAAAGTAAATAATTTCGAGGTCAACGAAAATTATTCAAAATGTTTATATAAATATAATATAATCATCAATTGACGATAAAATTCTAGTTTGTTTAAAAAATACATATAAAAAATAATGGTGTTATTTACACAATAAAACACGCGAAAGCTTTAATTTTTACGGTGTGTTATTATTATATAGAATGTCTGATAATATTTGCCATCCACGGGGTTGTTTCTTCTATAATAATATTCATCCTTTTCATTTTTAATCGTTTATTTGTAGGTGGGAGTTGTAATAATTTTCTATATTAAAGAAATTATGTTGAATTTGATTATAATACAACATAAATTTTCATTTTATTAGAGTAAGAAACATGGCAAAAAATATAAATTATATTTTTTTTTTTTTGGGTAATTTCGTTGAAAACAGAATTTAAAAAAAAAAAAAACAAACACGCGGAAAAACCATACATTTAAAACAAATTTTTTTTTAGATACATACTTACATACTGAAAGATATAAAAAAATTATTATATTTGTTCATTTTATTATGAATTTATTTTTATGATAAAATTAAAATTTACGCCAAAATATTTACAGTCAAAAAAAAAATTATAATAAAAGCGCGCGCTTTTTTTTTTTTTTGTATATAATTTTATATTTTTCTAGCAATTTTCAAGGACATTTCACTTAATTTTAATTTAATTTTTTTAATTTTTTTTTTTATGAATTTTTGTTTTTGTAAATTAAATTAAATTAAATATAATATAATAATAAATGCTTTACAATATCTACTAAATACATAACAATAATATATACTTTTGTAATTTCATTATCAAGTACAAACTTAAGCTAATTTAATACCATTTTTTTTTTTTTTAACTTCCTGTATTTTGAGAGAATATTGTTGCTCAGGTTATTATTTATGTAATCCTTACGGTATTAAAATGTGTAATGTTTATAATATACATATTACCGAAGTTATAAACTGAGCAATAAGCAATATAGTATATTAAAAACACCATAAGATATTTTTTTTCTAAAATCTTTTCCGATGTCTAAAATTTATGGAGTGACTTAAAAAAATCTTCAAACAGTGCTAGCAGAGCAGTCTTTTCTAATTTTTTCCACTTCTTACACGACAAATAATGTAGCTAGCAACAACTTAAAGCATAGGCTGCTGAATCACATAATGTAAGTTAATACTTCCTGGTTACGCACGCAACTTATACCTATTATGATGTAATCTCGATGAAAATGATCATAAATAACTAATTAAAATGCTTTATAGTAAGTAGAAGGAGCATTTTTTGTGCCATTTTCTTATTCATTTTAATTTAAATTTAGTAATTTTCCACTTCTATCCTATCCCTATTCAAAGTCTATGTAGCGCTTAACAACGAAAACGAATTTCTGTAAAAAATTCCAAAGCATTTCTATATCTTGTGAAATTTTATAGGTAGCATAAGTAGCCAAAGACAGTGATAGGAAATAAACTGGTAGCCAATAAGAGCTAAATTTAAACAGGTAGCAAAGACAAGTTTAAACGTAAACTTAAACCAAATACAAGGTTAAATGCAGCACTGATTTGCGGAATAAAAATTAATAATAATGTGTCATGAAATAGCTATATCTTTGAATTGATAAACAATGGAGTCAAATGCCTCGGTTTCCTGGGAAGGTGTAAGTGTAGGATATATTTTTCTGCTGAAGTTATCTTCTATATATTTAACGGCCATACATTTTTTGTAACTTCTATTCCCATAGCTGAGTGGGTATGCCGGTAACTACACTGTCCTATTTACATAGAATTCGGAAATGGGCTATAAAATCGATTGTCGATAAGAAAGTGTCGTTGATAAGAAATTCTTATGGTACCTTATTTCGATGGTGCTCTGCTGAAATCAAAGCTATTATCCCGGTACTAAAAGCTTGAAATATACGTACAAAAGAAATGTATCGTACAACTAAACCAAGTATCTTCATTATACCACGAATATTTAGATTATCCAATTAAAATTTCCCGAAATATACCCCGCATGAATAGAAGCAGCACTAATAAATGAAGATATTTTACTGAAGATATTCATATTATACTTAAAACATTAAGGAATTGATAAGTTGAGGAAAAACGATTAGATAAATACATTTTGAATTAAGAAAAAATTTCAGATATTTATAATGATCTGTATCTGAAATTAAGATTCCAATTTTTAAAAGTTTTAAAATTCGAAAAATATTTTTGTGTGCGTAGAAAATTAACAAGCAATTAAATTCATAAATAAAAGTATCTAAAGAAATGATATCTTTAAACAGGTGGTTAGCTTCTAAATTTTATTAGAAATAATTACTGAAATATAAATATTTAATAGTATACAAAATCTATTAAATATAATTCGTGAAACAAAGTGGTATTGAACTTCGAATACAAAAAAGAAAAACACACGAAGTCCAAAAAAAAAAAATAAACAAAAATTTTATTATCTAAAAAAGAACGAAATTAAAATTAACAAAATACTAAAAACGACGAAAATAAATTTTTATCAATCATTTATGTTTATTCTGATAGATACATAAGAATCTATTTTTTTTTTTTATAGAACGCGTTATTCAAGGTTGATTCGATACCGTAATGAGTAGCTAGCAGATTTCTAGATTTTTTTGAAGGTTAAGAATGTTTGTTTTAATTTAATGTTAAATACAAGTATTATTTAAACTATTTAATTAAAATGATCATAAATAATTAATAAAATAAAAACGAGCTTTTTTAATGCGTAATTTTAATATTTTTTATTTATACATGATTTGTATACGAATGTATTATATTTAATAATTACAATTTGAAAAATTTATAATATAGAATCTTTCAGTTAGACGTATGTATTATATAAGTACATAAAGATTAAAAACAAGTTCTAATATATATATTTTATTTTATTATTAATAATATCCCTAATAGGAGAGAGCAGGGGGTGTTTATTAATATTGTCATTATTGCGTAAGAAAAATAAGTGACCTTGTCAAATCATTTTAAAGATTTTCATAAATAGAAATATGTATATATGAAATTTTGTGACTAGCAATTTTCTAATCAATTTTTTTTTCCGGAAATTGTATATACATAAATATTTGCGAAAAAAAAATATGTACCAATTTTTTTTTTTTTAGATTAAAAATGTATCTTTATGTATTTGCCGGAATTTTTTAATTTTAACATGTTTTGTATGTAATTAAAGTATAGTTATTTGTATGTAAAATATAAATTAGTAATTGAATCCATAAGAAGGATATTATACCTTCGCCGAATAATACTATTTAATTACCATTAACAAAATTCTAATTCACCCATCAATGATCATTAATAAATTATCAGGACACAGGCGTAATGATGCTTGTATTTGACAATTGTTTCTTTTATTTGACATCATGTTATTATAAATGTTTAATGACAGACGAGATTGGATAATTATAATTAAGGCAATTATGATCATTATTGCCTTAATAGTAATTGGATGGATAATTAGTATATTAGCTTTGATTGACAATACTATTTAATGACCATTAACAAAATGCTAATTGACCCATCAATGATCAAAAATCAAATATCAGACCACTGGGTTAATGATGCTTGTATTTGACAATACTTTCTTCTGACATTTGACATCTCGATGATATAAATTGTTATTAAACATGACAGACGAGATTGGATAATTATAATTAAGGCAATAATGATCATTAACGACTATCATTTGACAAAGATATAATAACTTACGCTATTTCTTATTTTTAAAAAAAAAATATGTGACTCTATGTATGAACTTGTACAGTGATATTGAAAGACGAACTTTAGTAACTGATACGTCAATATCTTAGACCTCCTACATCTCTATCTTTGTTTTTAAATTACTGAATAAACTTCTTTAAATATTATTTATTTGTTAAATTGTAACATTATGATTTATTGATAGCTGAAGACTTATAGAGTAAAGTAATTAATTTTTAAAAATGAATTCTTAGTAAAGTTACACTCCTTTTTTTCACAGTACCTCCACATGATTGTAGTTCACATTACTGTTTGTTTTAAAATAACTCAATTTTCCGTGAAAATAATATTCCAATTAGGATTTTATTTAAATGAAAAATAAAACCACATCTAAAAAATTTCTAACGAATCTAATTAATTAGACTTTTAATATCTTAATTACAATTACAAAAAAAAAAAAGAACAACAACATAATTTTCCGGAAATTCAGGATTTTCAAAATTAGTATAATGTACATATTTTTGTTGTTGTTGTTGCTGTTGATTATGTAGGTGTTATTTCTAATTCTAACTACGTATATAAATATTGTATATAAAATAGAATATTTTTAAATGGCGCATGTTTTTATCTTTCTCTCATTTCATATTTATTTTTGTTATGTCTTTAATGTGAATCATTCTACAATTAGGTAATCAAAATTTCCCAAATAATCATATTATTTACACATCCTCCCAATTTATTTATTTTATGATTCTACAATGTTTTGCAAAAAAATTAAATTTGATTATTATAGCCTCTGCCTCCAACGCATTCCCAAAAAAAAACATTTATATACTTGACCTCTGACATTGAAGATATATAATATTAATTTCCGCATTTTGTTCCCCTATTTGTAGCTAAACAAATTTTACATTTGTTCACGTGGCAAAAAAATAATATATTTAACGATCCTTAAAAAAAATATAATATCTTTTAAAGTTTTAGATAAAATTTAGACTTTTACATAAAAAATTTAAAACTTTTGATCAAGAAAAAAGCATTGTTTATTAGAAAATTTGTTATTATTTTGTTAGTAAAAGTTCTTAGTACGCCTAGTAATGTCTATTTTTATTGTAGTCTTTTTGGGTAAATTTGGTTAAGAATTTAATTGAAATTAAATATTTAAAAATTTGAATTTGTTGTTTAAAAACGTGATGAAATATATATTGGAAATGGTAATAATTTCTAATCGAAATTATTACCATTATTGCTTAATGTTAGTGAAATACTTTAAACTTAAAAAACAAAAACATGACCAAAAAAACAAACTTAATATCATATTTATCTGGGGTAAATGGTGAGTTAGGAACCATAATATTTCTGAGAAATTAAAAATTTTTATTAATATGGCGACATAAATATTAAATAATAATCAAATATTTATTTAAAGCTTTTAATGAATATGGGAATTAGAATTATGACTAATGATATTAAGTTTAATAATATGAGTCAGAGTTCTTTTTTTTTTTTGAAGACTGTTCTTTCGCAAGAATTAATATTGTGATTTTAATAAATTCTAATTAATTAGAAATAATACTTTGTGTTGTAGAAGCGGATTGCTTGAAATTTTGTGTAGTAAAAAATATGGTAGATTTTAATTTAATAAATTTCGAATACCATTACAATACTAAGAAATAATGGTGTCTAAGACATTTTATTTTTAACATTTCGAATACAGTAATACTCGAAGAGGCGCTAATCAATTACACATTCAACTAGTGAACGATTTTAAAAGTACTCATTAAATAATTGTTTCAGGTTAAAAAACTAAAGCAAATTTAATAAACTCCTTACATCAGTACGTATATATCCATCCTGACTCGGAACCACCCTGAATAAGTATCATACAAAGTTTATTAGTATATCATTTTCATCACTATTATAGTAATATTTTTTTCAGTCAAAATTTAATAGAGCCTCTCTCTATCCAATATATCTTTAACTTTTATTTCAATAGTACTTCTCACTCTGTTATCTACTTCTTGTCGTAATGTCTTCATAAATATTTGTTTGAATCAACCTTTTTACGACATTCCCATTACTTACTTCTCTAATATTGTTAAATCAAAATATTCTGCAGTAATGATAATTTCAAAGAAGCTGTTCAGAATTGGAATTTTTCCAGGCAATAATTTCAGATATTTCACATAATTTTTTACTCATAGTCATTTGCAACTGAGGAAATTTAGAACAACAACAATTGCTCAGATTGCAATCGAACCCAGTACCTCCCGCACCACAGCTTAGTATACTACCAGATTAATGGCAAGCCGATCATTACACTCTTAGAGTTTATTTAATAATATTTAACAATTTTAATGAATTTTAGTCACTAATTAATAATATTAACTCAAAACTTTCGAAAGAAAAATTATAAATAAATAAAATGTTTCTTTTAATGGCAATAGTTTTATCAAATGGCAATTATTTATTACTCGTAAGTTTATACTTTGTATTTGAAAAATCTAGAAGCATTTCAAAATGTATAATATCCCTTACAAGGAAAATTATCCTTGGTAAAATTAATAAAATAAATATCGCTTGTAAATATAATTTGCTGTCATTTTATCAATAGATTTATAAATGTTAGTTGCTTCAATGGATTTGGTATTGAAACATATTAATTTTATCTGACGATTTTAACAATTTTTTTTTCCATTTCATTAAACTAAAATTAATACAGAACATACGAGCATAAAAAATTGTTATTTTAGTGTTGTTGATCAACTGAAACAAAATACTGAGTTTCAGATGGTAATGTTGTATTTATTTCTAGCAAAAGAAAGCTAGTGGTGTGTTTTACAACAGCATGAGCACCAAAACCGGAACCGTACATTTCCTGTGTACGGTTCCGGTTTTGGTGCTCATGCTGTTGTAAAATACACCAATATGAACGTTACTATAATTTTCGGAGTACAAAAATTATTTTCACCAAAAAAAAAAATTACTTTTCTAAATTTCGTAATTAACTATTAAAAATATCTATCTTAAAGATCTATTATCTTTAAAATACTACTTTACATATCTACAAATATATATATATATTTTTTTAAAGAAACTTTTCCAACTATTTCTTTTATCGAGTTTAATAAAGTTTTTTTTTTTTTTGTACCTAACGATAATAATTTATAATGGTATTATAATATAAATGGAAAGCTCTTGAGGGCAAAGCACTCTCGTCAATCGTACGATGACCTGTTTTATTTTTTTTTTTCCAGTTCACACACAAATTTTATTTTATAGATACATATATATATATATATATATATTTTTAGCATAAAGCTTACTAAAAAATTTATTAGCATTTTGCCCTCAGTTTTTTTTTTTTTGGTAATATATTAACTTTGTATAATATTTTTGAACGCACAAATAAATACAAACCACAAATAGAAAAACTTCTAATATAGGCTATTAATTATAAATAAAAAATCCTTTTATTTTTAGGTCCTTTTTTTATTCCTAACACAATATTTATATTATTTTTTTTTTTTTTGTCTTCATGAAAAAACCAATTTTAAGTTCAATGTTTTCATTTAATGGTAAATATGGTATCAGTGAACTGATAGAAGGACAAGGTTGATTGAACTATAATTTCAAAAATATATATACAACCACCATCAACTAAATATAAAGATATATATATATATATTTATTCCATTTAATGTTAGATGAGTTCAACTACTATACAACAACTGTTTAGTGAAAATTGAAATATATATTTTTTTTTGGTGTAGATACGAGTATTACATATAAAATTTTTTTTGGAATGGAATTTTCCATTCTACTCTGAATCGTTAAAATCTAGATTAGAAAAAAAAAATTCCCTTTCTTTAGGTTTAGATTTTATATTGCCTTTATTAAAATTTGTTATTTGAGTTAAACCGAAAAACCATGAGAAAAATAATGGAACTAAACTGGTGTCAATAAACTCATTTTAAATATATCTGGTAGATCAACGACATTTTTATATCCTTGCTAAGGGATAACATATTAAAATTTATATATTGTAGATTATATTAGAAAAATGCGTATGTAAAAAGTTTAATTTGTTTTAAGATTATTTTCATTCACCTTGAACCTCCACCATTTGTATTTTTGGTTCTATAATAAATTCTGTGACCTGTGTTAGTAAAAATTATGTTTTATTTGGTGGTTATAATACTGTAAAATATTTATGATCGTTCTCTAACCTTAAAAACTGAAAATACACTTAAAATACAGAAAACAGGTGAGTGAAATTGAGAGTTGTTTATAGATGGTAGCTATTTTTTTTTTTTTTTGCAACATTACCAAAAAAAAAAAACATATATGTATTTGACTTTCATTTTGAAAGATACAAAAAATATCTCTGCATCCTCCAACATAAAATTTTAATGAAAAATATATATTGTGACAATCTGGTAGATTATGGTTTTTTTTTTGGTAATGATATTTTTTGTGGCATCGTACACCATTTACGAAAAAAAAAAAAGTCAAACATTTTATTTTATTATGATGGTTAAAAGAAATCAAAATCAAGAGAAAGGCATAGGAAGTAAATTAATTTTTGGTTGATCACGATTCAGCAAAATGTGGTAAAAAAAAAATTTACAAATAAAAGATTTATGAAGGAGATTTTTTTTTTTTGTATGTTGTAGCTCTATTAACAATGCATAGCAAAAATAAGCGATGGTTAAAAAGTGAAAACGATAAAAATTTACTTTCGATTATGGTTACAAAAAAAAAATAAATAAATAAATGAAAACAAACAACAAAACATTAGTAATTGAAGCATATTTTATAGTGCTGAACATAGAGCATATAAATTGGAGAAAATAAGGTCATCGAATTTAATATATATAAATAAAAGTATAAGTATAGCATGAAAATATGTATAAGCAATATTAAACATTAGGGCAATGACATCAAAATAATATAATTATATTTTCTTGTAGAAGTTTTTTGGAAGAGTGAAAGAGATTTTAGTTTTAGATGATTGAGTTTAAAAATGTTTGTACGGTTTTTTTTATTAATTTTTGCAATTTTATAAAATAAAATTGACATTTTGTGGTTTTTTTTTTTTTGATAAAAAGAAATTAGATTTAAAAATAATAATAATTATATGATTATTTTCCTTATTAGATATTATCAATTCTATGATTTGATAGAGTCATGCTTTGTGGTTAAATCAACTATAATATTAGATATTAAAAAGATTATTTAAGTTTCTTATTTATTGTATTGTATTTGATTGAAAATGAAGATTATTATTCCTTTCACTATGAAATATTAGTTAATTTTTTCAGATAATCATTTAAAGATAAATAAATTAAAATGATTTTTTATTACCAATAGATTAATATTTTTTCAAGTTTTTGGTAAGCTTTTTACTTTCAGATATATATATTTATTTCATAATATTTCTGACCATACTCAATTTCACCACTGAGTTTAGGAGATATACATAAAGAAATATTTATTATAGTTGGCTAATTTTAGTGAATATTCAATTTAATAGAGTTTTTCTAAATTAACAAAATGACAGTTTTATAATCATGATCGCTGATTTTTCTGATAATAATATTTTGATATTTTTTTTTTGGTAATTTACCATTCAAAAATAAATCTAAAAAGTTTGGTAGTGCCAAGTACCAAAAATTTGAATTGTTTTTTTGTAATGGTAAATATATTAAAATTGAGAAGAATAATAAGAATATTGTATTTAATTAAAATATGGATTTCGTATATATTTCAACAAGCACATCCCAAGATCTACTAATATTCGGTTTTTGGATCTCCATTGAGTTGGGTCTGCATTGATTTTCCACTAAATATTTAGGATTTCTTAATATTCTTGTACAAGTTCTACTAATTATTTTAGTGTGATGTCTGTAAACTTTTTATATTCAGCTGCAACCAACTTCTTAGTTTACAGCCATTTTTATATTCAGCTGCAAATGTTTGCTACAAGGAAGGTGCTGATAACTATTGTTGTCCTAGGACAATTGTCAGCATTGAATATAAATAAAAGTAGATTTGATTAATTATTCCAATGTTGCATGATCATAACTGAAAATAAAATTTATTTAAAGTTAAAGAAATTTTCATTCAAATAGAAATATGTGGAATTTTTTAAAGAAAATTCAATTTAAATTATGATATTCCAAAAATGTATTTTCAAAAGTCATATATCTAAACTATTGCTAATACATTCATAAAATATCTAACTATTTATATTCACAAAAACAATATATTTTTATTGCAAAATTTAGGTCAGTTTTAGTTTATTCACATTCCATTTAATTCTGTTAAAGTAAAAGTGAATATTAATTCAAATATTACAACGAATATTCAATTTATATTAAGTACACAAAATATAATAAATTTAATATAATAAAAAAATCTACTAAAAACTTAAAAAATTATTAATGTATAAAATATATATATAAAAAAAAAAGTAAAATTAGAAATTAATTTAATATTCATCCTATGATTCTGACCTCAATACTTCATCAGCAACAACTATATACAACATAACGAGACGTACAACAAAACAAAAAAAAAAAAAATACAAATTAAAATAAAATAAATAATTTAAATAATAATAAATAAAAGTATAATAAAATAAAAAAAAAGATACAAAAACAGTCTTTCTAATATTTTATTTTTATCTACTTTCGCTCATGAAATCGAAAGTCATCGCACTCTATTTGCCTACAAAATTTATACCGCCGTGTTATAAATTCTCACCGTGTGCCGTTTTAATAATAATTTATTTCCCTTTTACCCGTCATCGTATATATACTGCAATTGACGACGGCGCCACTTCTTCTCCAGCTGCAATACATCATAATTTGATATCATAAAACATAAAGCATATTAAACTCTTTAACAAAAAAAAACTTATAATCACAATTCATTTATTCGCCAAAGTAGAAGAAGAAGAAGAAGAAGAAGAAGAAGAAGAAGAAGAAAGAAAACAAGTCAATCCACGCATTGGAATCTCTTCGTTTACCATTTTTTTATTAACAAAATATTTGTAAATCAATTTTGTTTTTTACCTTATGATCGTGAGATGATCGCGTGCCGGCAATACAAAAAGAAAGTAAAGAACCAAAAAAAAAAAACTTGACATATTATGAATGATACTGCAAAACTTCTCTCATACCAAGAAAAAAGCTTTCAATCTTGGTTTCATCGAGATAACTGAAACAAACCAAGATATTGTTAAAGATGATATCAACCAAAAAGCTCTCTGGTTTACTAATTTTTCTCTTATTTTGCACTTTGCAGTTATGCTGATGAAATTAACCCATGATCGCTTGATCATTTCGTTATGATCTCTGAACAAAAATATCATTTTATCCAGAAAAGAAATAGTGGTTTATCATGGTTACACGAAGCTATTTCTTTATGAGGTTTTTGTTTGTAAGCGCAGAGAATATTTTGTAGTAACAGAAATAACGTTTTTTTTTTTCTTCATATCATCATTAATTTTATTATTATCATTATTAGTGATATTGTTGCTGCGGTATTATTGTAATAATATGGTGTAAAATGAAGTAGTTAGTAAATTTTAGCGAAACAGCTTTCGATTTTGTTCATTGACCTCCATTTATTTCCATATTTAAGCAAGCAGTTCATTTTTATCTTCATCAAAGCATTTATGAACTTGTATTGTTTTTTTTTTTTAATTTTATATTTTAAATAATTAAATTTTCTCCAAAAAAAAACGAAAAAAAATTATTAATAATGAAAGTTTGTAATAAAAAAAATAATAAAATTTGCTACTAAGAGCTAATTTGCAATGGAATAGTTGAATATTTTGAAGTCAATGTAATTTATCTTAGATGTAAATTGTAATAATCAGAAAAATATGCTCCCCAAATACAAATTCTAATATATATTAAATATCAATTATTTTATCTACCATAGATAACAGAAAGATATTCCTCTGGCATATAATAGTATACTGCGGGTAGAGTATGACATATAAAATAAGGATTGAATGAAGATATTTTTAAATTGTATTTTATTGAGAAAGGTTGATAAGGATATGCTGGACCAGCATCTATTGTCTCGTAAGCTATACTGGACGTGTTTCGGTCCAAAAACATGAATAATGCTATTCTTGAAGATCTATCAGCACTCGCTGATGTAACTTCTATGGAGGAACAAGAAGTTCATGGAAAAAATGGAGAATTTTTAGTGGCTCAAACAGTCTTTGTTTGTTTCAGGTTTGTTTTTTTTCTAGCGGAGCGTACGAAGGCACTTAAATGAATATATTAGGATGTCTCGTGTCATGTGGCGGTCTATGGTTATGATACCGCTTCTAAACCTAACATTGACTGGGTTATGTTGAACAAAGTCTCTTCTTCCACTGAACCATGCTACCCCTTCTAAACCTAACATTGACTGGGTTATGTTGAGCAAAGTGTCCTCTTCCGCTGAACCAGGACTGTTTCCTTTGTTTTATATTTAAAATTACTTTCTTGTTATGTATAAAAATATTTTAGAAATTTCAAGTACAGATAATTCTGCACTCAAGTGATATGCTCCCATGGAAGTGAATAGGATAAAACACATTTACAGGCAGATTTTTGTTAAGTATCGTCTTCATTCCCTCTAATACGTTAATTAGATAATTTCAGATTAATAAAAAATTGGACCATTGAGATCCATTGAGATCCTTCGTGTCTTCTGCTACTAATGAAAAGTTAATTTAATCCTCTACCAGATTAAGTTAATTAAAATAATAAATGATAATTGAGATTTCAATAGTGTCATTAAAATTTTGCTTTATGTAGGAAGGTAATCGTGCCAATGCAGAGCTTTAAATTAAAATTATTTTCATATTATTTAAATTACCAAGTTTCTAAAATAATCATTTCTATAAATCTCTATTTATATTTTCTACCAGAAATTTTATTAAAACTACCAAAAATGGTCTGAAAAATTAAAAAATTTCTTTTTATACACAAAAAAAAAAAATTCGAATAGAGAAATTAAAAAACAAAGTACTTAAATGTACACAAATTTTCAAGATCTTTAACACCATGGGGAAAAATAATTTCAAAAGTTTTCAATTATTATAGAAAATGAAACATAAATTTAAAATTTTTCAAAATCATTAAAGAAAGATATAAATTTAAAAAGTAACTTGTAATTTGTTTTTTTTTTTTTTTTTGGTAATTTCAAGTACAGGAATATTTTTTGAATCTATTGAAATGGTATATACTTTTCAAAATTTCGGTGTGCAAAGTGAAATACGGAGTAACAAAAAAAAAAAAGATTTATTTATTTTAAAACTCAATTTAGTTTTGCAATTTCGTGTTTACAATGCACAGAAAAAAATACTTATTAGCAAAATAAATACATTTTCTTTTCAAAATTAAATTGTGACGACAATGACGACAACATGGACTCCGATACTAATCTCTTCTTCTTGTTTACTGCTGTTATGGTTTGGTATATATCGTTACGGTCTGACGACAGACGGACGGGTGGAATAAACTTTATGAGTTTGCAAGAAGAAAGTGAATTTTATATATATATATATATATATATTTTTTTTTTTAAAGTGGGCCACAAATGTCGTTCGTGTAAAAGTGAAATTTACGTTTATTTTGTTATTATTTTTTTCATTTCGTTAGCTTACGAATAAATATAAATACAAATTTGGGTATATATGTTAATGTGTGACTTAGAGGTCTCTGGTAGATTAAATATTTTTTTTTTATTAATTATTTTTGTATATATAAAGAAAAAAATGATATTTTCTTGCTTTCTTTAAGTTTTTTTTTTCGGTGGTAATGTGATCAGTGGTCCAAATCGCACGCAATTCATTGAGTTACAAAGACGTATACTCGTATATAATAATAAAAAAAAATTATGCCCTAGTTTTTCTGTCCCTACAATTTTTTTTATACTACGATTAAAAGCAACTGGTGTGTAACGATGAATACAATTTGATATTTAAGATTTTTATACCAGATTGTAGTGTGTTACTTCCGGTTTAATTTTTTTCGTTGTGAGTTTTTTAACATTAAAATAAGGAAAATTAAATATTTCCTTTCTCAGAATTTATTTTAATGAATTAGTATTTCAGAAATATATGATCTTCTAAATGATTATTTAATTAATTAAGTTTTGTAGCAAAGTAACTTATTCTTTTTTCTAGGAAATCGAATCTTATGTATATTACGATCTTTATGAGGTTTACAATAATTTACAGGGAAAAATGACTAGAATCACACATATTGTAATATATTCGGAATTGATACTATTTTTTAACCTAAGTGTATACTGTATAATTTGTATTTCAGACTTCAGAGCAAATTACAATTTATAGGATAATATTACCCAAACTTGTTGCTACTTTTTTACCTTTAAGTATCGACTTGAATCATCTATAAGGCATTTATATTTCTTCAATCATATCGATAAGTTCAATGTTTTCAATAATAATAGGCCGTTTATTTCACATAGTTAACCAATTTATACGAAAATTTCAATATCGATTGTTAAATTTACAACTACTTAAACCTTAATCCTGCTTCATTGCTTCGTGATCATTAAAAAACATGTTAGAGTTCATAAATAATCTTAATTTCTTCAAGGACCTCTAAAAACTGGGCACTGCAATGTGGTAATTATAGTCTTGATGGTTGGGGGTGATTTAACTATAAATCACCACATAATTCAAAAACTTAAACTTAGAATAGCTTGAAAATGTTCAAGCTATTTCGAATTTGAATTGCTTAAAGCACATATCCATTTCTGCATAATAAGTGAGCTTATGAAAACATGTTCAGCATATAAAGGTCTTTATTTCAAATAATTTTTATAAAAATAGCTTTCTCTGAAAATATCTGCAGTGGTTAGAGGACTCGGAAGGTTACGGGTTGAAATCCAGTCAAAGGCTTATGCATTTTTCTGCGAATTTTTATATCCGGCTTAGATACCATTGGTAATTAAGATAAAACCAATGACAAAAAACTTTCCAATTCTAAAATAAATTTTGTAATTCTAAAAAAAATTTAAAAAATTTTTCCCCATAGCCAAATATGTTCACAGTTGCGGGAACATTTTCTCAATATTTGGCTATACATAAAAAAGAGAAATATCGAACATAAAACATAAAACATAAAACATAAAACATAAAACATAAAACATAAAACATAAAACATAAAACATAAAACATAAAACATAAAACATAAAACATAAAACATAAAACATTAAACATAAAACATAAAACATAAAACATAAAACATAAAACATAAAACATAAAACATAAAACATAAAACATAAAACATAAAACATAAAACATAAAACATAAAACATAAAACATAAAACATAAAACATAAAACATAAAACATAAAACATAAAACATAAAACATAAAACATAAAACATAAAACATAAAACATAAAACATAAAACATAAAACATAAAACATAAAACATAAAACATAAAACATAAAACATAAAACATAAAACATAAAACATAAAACATAAAACATAAAACATAAAACATAAAACATAAAACATAAAACATAAAACATAAAACATAAAACATAAAACATAAAACATAAAACATAAAACATAAAACATAAAACATAAAACATAAAACATAAAAAATAAAACATAAAACATAAAACATAAAACATAAAAAATAAAACATAAAACATAAAACATAAAACATAAAACATAAAACATAAAACATAAAACATAAAACATAAAACATAAAACATAAAACATAAAACATAAAACATAAAACATAAAACATAAAACATAAAACATAAAACATAAAACATAAAACATAAAACATAAAACATAAAACATAAAACATAAAACATAAAACATAAAACATAAAACATAAAACATAAAACATAAAACATAAAACATAAAACATAAAACATAAAACAGAAAACATAAAACATAAAACATAAAACATAAAACATAAAACATAAAACATAAAACATAAAACATAAAACATAAAACATGAAACATGAAACATGAAACATGAAACATGAAACATGAAACATGAAACATGAAACATGAAACATGAAACATGAAACATGAAACATGAAACATGAAACATAAAACATGAAACATGAAACATGAAACATGAAACATGAAACATGAAACATGAAACATGAAACATGAAACATAAATAATTCTGTTTTATGTTTTGAAACACAAGACATAAAACATAAAACATAAAACATAAAACATAAAACATAAAACATAAAACATAAAACATAAAACATAAAACATAAAACATAAAACATAAAACATAAAACATAAAACATAAAACATAAAACATAAAACATAAAACATAAAACATAAAACATAAAACATAAAACATAAAACATAAAACATAAAACATAAAACATAAAACATAAAACATAAAACATAAAACATAAAACATAAAACATAAAACATAAAACATAAAACATAAAACATAAAACATAAAACATAAAACATAAAACATAAAACATAAAACATAAAACATAAAACATAAAACATAAAACATAAAACATAAAACATAAAACATAAAACATAAAACATAAAACATAAAACATAAAACATAAAACATAAAACATAAAACATAAAACATAAAACATAAAACATAAAACATAAAACATAAAACATAAAACATAAAACATAAAACATAAAACATAAAACATAAAACATAAAACATAAAAAATAAAACATAAAACATAAAACATAAAACATAAAACATAAAACATAAAACATAAAACATAAAACATAAAACATAAAACATAAAACATAAAACATAAAACATAAAACATAAAACATAAAACATAAAACATAAAACATAAAACATAAAACATAAAACATAAAACATAAAACATAAAACATAAAACATAAAACATAAAACATAAAACATAAAACATAAAACATAAAACATAAAACATAAAACATAAAACATAAAACATAAAACATAAAACATAAAACATAAAACATAAAACATAAAACATAAAACATAAAACATAAAACATAAAACATAAAACATAAAACATAAAACATAAAACATAAAACATAAAACATAAAACATAAAACATAAAACATAAAACATAAAACATAAAACATAAAACATAAAACATAAAAAATAAAACATAAAACATAAAACATAAAACATAAAACATAAAACATAAAACATAAAACATAAAACATAAAACATAAAACATAAAACATAAAACATAAAACATAAAACATAAAACATAAAACATAAAACATAAAACATAAAACATAAAACATGAAACATGAAACATGAAACATGAAACATGAAACATGAAACATGAAACATGAAACATGAAACATGAAACATGAAACATGAAACATGAAACATGAAACATGAAACATGAAACATGAAACATGAAACATGAAACATGAAACATGAAACATGAAACATGAAACATAAAACATGAAACATGAAACATGAAACATGAAACATGAAACATGAAACATGAAACATGAAACATGAAACATAAATAATTCTGTTTTATGTTTTGAAACACAAGACATAAAACATAAAACATAAAACATAAAACATAAAACATAAAACATAAAACATAAAACATAAAACATAAAACATAAAACATAAAACATAAAACATAAAACATAAAACATAAAACATAAAACATAAAACATAAAACATAAAACATAAAACATAAAACATAAAACATAAAACATAAAACATAAAACAAAAAACATAAAACATAAAACATAAAACATAAAACATAAAACATAAAACATAAAACATAAAACATAAAACATAAAACATAAAACATAAAACATAAAACATAAAACATAAAACATAAAACATAAAACATAAAACATAAAACATAAAACATAAAACATAAAACATAAAACATAAAACATAAAACATAAAACATAAAACATAAAACATAAAACATAAAACATAAAACATAAAACATAAAACATAAAACATAAAACATAAAACATAAAACATAAAACATAAAACATAAAACATAAAACATAAAACATAAAACATAAAACATAAAACATAAAACATAAAACATAAAACATAAAACATAAAACATAAAACATAAAACATAAAACATAAAGCATAAAACATAAAACGCTTGATCTGAAAATAAACATAAAATATCCGTCGTTTGCCTCATATAAAACTGGGAGCCTTAATAATATGAAAATTATTAATTATTCAATAAAGTAATTTTCATTATTTGGTCTTTTTCAGGTTCAATCAGATTGATTTACAATCAGATTGATTAAACTTTAAGTTTTTTAGAAATTTTTTTCTGAAATTTTACTAAAATTCAATTATTTACGATAAAAGAATTTATAAATGAGAAAAAATTTATATTCAAATTTCCTGAAAATTAATTTTTGGTATTTCATAACTCAATTTTGGATCCTTTGAAAATCTGTAAAATTGATTAATTATATTTTATTGTTTTCAAAATAACAAAAACAAATATTTAAAATAATATAATTTTTATTTAATGATAAAATGTTCAACGCAATTTTGAATTTGTTTTTGTTTTGCTTAGTATTATATATATAATATTTCTGTTCATCAGGATAAATCAAGGTTAAATATATGTATCTGTTGTCTGTATAGAAAGATTAATTATACATATATATATATATATATACACATATTTCTATATATACAATTCCATATGAAGTATATAAGTAAAAATTTTGTCGTTGTCCTGCTTTCTCCCTTTTTATTATATTATTTTATTTTGAAAATAATTTTATATACCTACACAGAATTTCATACTACAACTTAATATTTTCATTTTTTTTTTGCAAAACACTTTCAATTTACAAGTATTTTAACCAAACCAAACCTAAACATGAATTTGAGTTTCATTTGAATTTGTTGTTCGAAAAAAATATACATACTTACTTTTGAAAATCTAACTTAGAAGCTTAATAAATAAATTTCTAAAAATTTCTAGGAGCTAAGGAGATTTTTTTACTTGCTCTAACTTGACAAAATCCAAAACCTGCTAGATTCTAATATCCGAGCAGCTAAGCCTTATCGTAAAATTCAAAGTTTTTTATCAGCATGTGTCACTCCTTCGGGTGCTTAATAACATTATTTTGGATTATATAGAAAACTATGGAAGTCAGTTGGCATTCTTCTAAATCCTTAGAAGAATGCCAACAGCCTAAATAGTAATCAATACAAATAAAGAAATAAAATTAATATTTGGAGCACATAATTAGAAATTGCAAGTACCAAATCGTACGACTGGTACTACAAAGCAACATTCTAAGAACTAGAACCAGAGATACAAGGTGTATATGTCGGCTGAAAAACCTCACTAACAGGTTCAATATTTCATCTGTCGCACTGAGTAGTCCTTTCAAATGAAACTATAAAGTTGATGTTGTCCTAGCTACACAACGGAGAGGATCAATAAGCACAAAAACATTACACAAAGCTTGACTAAAAATCTTGATAATTTCTTAAATAACTGTGTCCTAGTAAAGTTTTTAAATTCCAATAACAAACCCATTAATATCACAAAGTATACACTTTTTTTTCATTTAATTCTCAGTTGCCACATGCCAGAGTTTTTCTTTTCTTTGTTTTTTCTTCTCATTTTTTTTTTTAGAAAATATTATATGTACAGAAAGATACATATATCTAACTACGAACTTACTTTGAACTTGAATGACGCACAAAATCTTTAGTTAGAAATATTCCATTTTTTTCTGACCCCGCCAATGTATATTTTATTTTATTTCCATTTTTTTTTCTGTTCGTATCTACAATATTTCTGCCGAATCCTTCTCAAACAACCTACAACATTATATAAATAATAATAATAATAATAAAAAAAAAATTCTACCATCATTTTACTACCCACCTGAAGCATGAATATTTTCTCTTTGAATAAAAACACATTATTTTCATTCTGAATTTGATAGGAGAAATTATTTTCATTGTGGTTTGGTGGAAAAAGTTCTTTTTTTTTTTTTTTTTGGATGAAAATTATTTTGAAGAAGTTGGAGAGGTACGAGTATAAAAAAAAACATCGGCACATGTACATAATTTTATTAAAACATTTGAATAAACAAGCAATCCAAGCTACAAGAAAATATAAAAAAAAAAAAAAATTATCTTATTAAGTTTTTCTTTATGTACATATATCCTTTTCCACTTTTTACTATATAGTATTTGACACTTTTTGCGTAGAGAAGAAACCTTTTGACATTGCTTTATAACAAAAAATGAAAAGCTACATATATCAAAAAATTAGAAGCTAATAATACTCATACAAATATAATGAAATGGACTAAAAAGGGCAAACCATATTGTAATCATTACTTTTTTTTATATATACATACACATATTTCTCTACTACTGGTACACACATAAAAAAAAAAGCTTTTGTAACACGTGTAAGCATAAAAATATTTAATTTTTTTCCATATTATATATGTAGGTATATACATTATTTACAAAAAGTCCTTTTTCAATGTCAAATAATTTTATTATTCTTGTTGTATTGTATTTTGGTATATAAAACTTTACCTACACAAAATATCTTTTATATACATACCAAAATAAAATTTCACATAAGCTAGTAAAATATATTTAAATATGTACATTTTACATACAAATATTTACTGGAAAATTTTACTTACTCATACCAATTAAATATAAAATTTTCTCCAATCTCTTTTTTCCTTTTACGCGGCGATTTACATATATATAAAATGGTATATAAATGTCCTTCTTAGAATTAACTGTGAACAAAAAATATATTTTACCAAGGTTAACAATTAAGTTTTATATACATATAAAAGCATAAAAGTTCTGTTTTTTTTGCTATATATCGTAATTGTGTTAATGTATATGAGAAAGGATATAGTAAAATGAGAAGATGATTGTGATAATAGTAGGCATATACGCATAAAAATAAACTTTAATAATTTATATATAAATATAATGATATTTCGTTTACAATAATAACGCCATTTTGGCGGGAAATGTAATTTTTAAAAGAACATGAACTTGGAATACTATTTAAATGGATATAGAAATTTTCTGAATATTTATTTATACAACCATAATATTTGAGTATATATATTTATATTAAATTTAAATAAAGTTTGCTAACCTCTGTATATATTTTTATTTGAATATTTCATATCCCCATAGAATTGAAATATTTTCTTTACGTTGAGTTTAATTTGAAAAATAGAAAATTTTCCAATTTTCCACTTTAGAATACTATTTCAGACTTGAGACGAAATTACAAAATAAAAAATTGAAGGTTCATTGGTTAAAATTAGGAATATTGTTTTAAATACAACATAATTACAACAAATCTATGGCCATGGCTTTTATTCAATAGTCTTCCAAACTGTACCTGTTTCACTCTGTTTTTTAGCGCGCCAGTCGGTCGAATTACATCTTTCGTATTGAAATATTAATGAAGATGCAAAGTTAAAAGTTGTTCGTAATTTATTTAAAAAATTATGAAATTATGGGACAACATAATTAATTCTGAATCCAACTGCTCAGTGATATTTATACCTACATATTGATTATTTGGATACCAAAACGAATACGAAGTAAAATTGATGTTTTTTAAGCTTGAAAAACAAAATTAATTAGCCTTGAAAAAATAAATTAATTGTAAATTATATTTTTTAAAATCAGGAATATCCTTCGGAATACAACAGAAAAACATTTCTTTAGTCCTTGCTTTTACGATATATTATAGTCCATTTGAACTAACAACTTTTCTCTAGTATAAAAATTCCAACCATCTTTTTTGCATGCTGGTTCCTCAAAATACCTTTTCCACTCTAGTCCTTCGAGCTTTAGTTATAAAATTATTAAATTATTTGACAATGAAATGAATTCCAAGTTGAATGATACTTAAAAATTTATTACAAATCCATTATTACCAGAACTTGATTTAATAAAAAACAAAAAAAAAAAAATTGGAAAAATTCTGATGAATGAATTACTTTAAAATTTCCAATCAACAAAATTAAAAATTAAAAATATTGCCTAAAGCTAAATAAACAATTTTCCTGTTCCTTTAATGGCAAATAATATTTTCTAAAAAAAAAAATAAAAATAAAAAATAATTTAAAACTGACAACAAAAAATAAAAATAAAATAATTCAAAACAACAAACAAAAAAGGTTTTTCATAGCCTTCCCAACATTTATATACAAAGATTGTATATTATATCCTTTTTTTGCTTATTTTGGACCCAATGCATAAATCTTTTTAATTTTTTTTCACGTATTTTTGCTCCAACCCCAAAAAAAATACGAAGAAATTATTAACCCTTGAAGAAACCCATTTAATTTTTTTTTTTTTTGGATTGGTTATTTTCAAGGACTTTAAGGAGTTTCAATTTAAAATTTTCTGTGTTTTTTTTTTAATGTCGTTTTGGTTTTTTACTTATCCAAAAGAACTTATCATTTGTGTATGCTCCTTATAAAAGGACAATAAAAAGTTTGATAACCCCTGGAAATAATTTCAATATATTTTTCTATATTATATTCAACATAACAATACAACTACATTAGCAAACGAAAAAAAGGATCCCTCTCCAAAGAAAATAAAAAAAAATTTTGAATAATTTTTTTGAAAAGTTTATGTACAAAAAGCTTTTTTTTTATTTTGCTTTTTGCATATCCTTATGCTACTCTATATATATATCCTTAATAAAATATAACCATCAAAATTTGTCCTTGAAATGTTTAAGGGCAAAAATATTTAGTATGGGTACAAATGATGGGTATTTTAGTAAAGTATATATACGCACATTTAAGCACAATTATATATTTTAACTTTTATTTTTTTTTTTAGTACAGAAGCTTCTTTGGCGCGCGTGGGCTTCTTTTTACGCACGTGGCATTGATATAAACTAAGTAAATAATAATATTTCTGCTAAATATACCTATATATAGACAAATATATATCCTCTTTTATATATGAAATGTTTATTAAATAAAATAAAATGGAAAATACGCAAAAGATTTTGTTTTTGTGAATCTTTTAGTCTTTTTTGATTCATTTTCTGTGAACAAAAAAATGTTGTTGTTTTTTTTTTTCTCCCTAGTTGCTTCCTTACGTATCCATCATTATAAAATAAATATTTACATATACAAATTAAAATTAACATATACAATTTATAATAAAGACAATTTCCAAAAAAAAAGTCCTTCTTAAGAAAATTGAACAACCAAAAAAAAAAAACAACGTTCGGAACAAATTTCAAGGCAACACACGCGAAATTATTTTTTGAATATGGTATGCGTTTAATTGTATATAAATTCTTTGAAAAAATTTGCTCCATTCACCCCCCATTTCCACTCTTCTACTTTTAGCATCTTCTGTATATCCTTGGGTAGTTAGGTTAAGTTTTTAGGTTAAGTGCAGGTGTCAAGGATTTTTCCAAATTTAAAGTATATATAAAATATGGCGTTAGATTTGTAGAGGGACATTAAACAATAGTGGGTATGTGTATATAATATGCGTATGTATAGATTGAAGGTTCATGTAAGGACTTTGTCCTTGTAGAAAATTGAGTTTTTTTTTAATGGTTTTTTTATTTATTTTTTTATTTTTATTATTATTACTGTATATATATTTATATATAAAAATGGCAGATTATAGAGAGTAAGAGGGCATCCATTTTATTTTTATTACTTTAACCATTGAATAAAATATTACGAATATTATATAGTTAAGGTCACAGATTTAGGGTTTAGTATCTTATGCTTAATATTATTTAAAGGCTTTTCTAAAATTGTCAGTTGGAGTAAAAAAACAGACTCTTAACAAAATTGCTCAAATTAGTTGATTTGAGCAACTTATATAGTTTCACAGTTCAAATTCGTCTGACAGTCTATTAAAAACGTCTATCTGTATAATAATAATTTTTGGAAACTTGTTTCTACGCGTAAGAGACCGTAGGGGTTTTGAACTCAACATAGTATGCAAAGGCTTCTTCACCATCGGCATACTGATTTCTGATGCTTTACAAAGAACAACAGCTTCTCAACAGAGAATTTAATGTCTCCCTTATTGTTCTATTATTTCACGACTCCACAAAAAACCAACTTCTGTATAAAAAAAATAGATTAATTAATGGTAGGTCAAAATTCCAGAAAATAATCTAAATAATTGTATACAACATAAGATATCTTTACTAAACCATTTCAAATCCAGATACTCAAGATGTAATTATTCCAGAAGGACTTAAAACTCAGTTATTCTTCTCAAGTTTAATAACAAATAAAAATGTTAACCTTTTGCTTTATTATTCTATTCTGCAACCATTCCACTAAAGCCAATAATTTCAGTTGACTTTTTTAAGGACCTCATTTCAAAATCACCATAACCTAAAGAACAAAACTAAAATAAAATTAGACGACACTGAATAAATTTTTGTTTCTGAAGAAAATCCCTTAATTCATTCCATTGTACATTCAGACTTTTCTACACACCAATAAGAAAAAAAAACCTATAAAAAAAAAAGAAAATTGTGAAATTCATTTTATTTTTTTCATATACGTGTGTTACAAAAAAAAAAAAAATGGAAAAACCCATATAAGAAAATGGCGCGTATACCATTTTACCTTTAAATCTAATAGAACTATACAAAAAAAAATTTTTTTTGGTGTGAATGTTAAACAACGCAATTTTTTACAGCTTTTTTTTTTATTATTATTTTTCTGTTGCCCTTTTTCACATTTTTGTAGCCCAGAAAAAAAAAATATAATAGCATATAGTATATACACCCAAGTCTTTTTTTACACGATTTTGAAATAACACGATCCACAAAAAAAGAACAAATCTTCTTTTTTTATACGAAATATTTGGTTTAACACGATTTTCAAAAAAAAAAAATTCTTATTAATTTTTTTTATGTACTATTCGGGGAATACCCAAATTTTATTATATTATATGATGTATAATCAAGAAACTGAAGTCGCATTTTCTATTTTTCTATTTAAATTTTATTGTTGTGTTCAGTTCGTGGAAAAATTATGTTTTAAATATTTATTCTTTTTTTGCACGGTTTTTTAGAACAACTTATGGTTAATTTTTCTATTTTACACGGTTTTTTACAATTGTTGAACACATCCTCAATTTTAGTATGGCTAGCATGTCTTTTTTTACACGATTTTTTTTTAGACGATTTTAGTTCGAACGTATCTACCGTGTAAAAAAAGAGTTGGGTGTACATATAATATTAAACCATAAAAATTGTATATATGAGGTGCTAAAAGATAATGTGAACACAGATTAACAAAACAAGAAAAAGGAATTACTAACCACAGAAAATAAAAAATATATTATCTGTATATATTATGTATAAGGATAATTTTATCATAACTTATTTTTTGCCCTTGAACAAATACAGCATAAAATGAATTACCGACACGTGTTTTCTAAAGAAATATTCAAATAATATAACAACAGCAGCAGCAGGGCAGAAAAAAAAAAGTATGCTTACAAATTTGATTACAAAAAAAATTATTTATGTGATATTTATTAGATAAGATAAGATTATCATAAAAAAAATATATATATCTATAATAATTTACAAGTGAACAACACAAGGAAAATATATCACAATAATCCAATCAATTTTGAATGAAAATTTTATTTTATTTTTGTTTTTACGCGCTAAAATAATAAATATTCCAAAAAAAAAAATACTTTGTGAAAATTGTAAAATCTCAAATCAACACCAAACACCGCCCATTTCATTCGGCCTCCGCCTACCAAAATACTTAACCCATTACTCATTCTATGTTAACATTAAAATTGAAGAAAAACCTTGAATATTATATCCTTAATATTTACGCATTTATATTTTATTTTGGTGAAACGACTAATGAGTAAATGTTTTTTTTTTTTTTTGGAGTGTTGTCTCTTAACATATCAAAAAAAAAAAAATGATTTTCAAGGTCCTTTGGGGAAGTCAAAACTTGCGCGTACGTCACGCAATAAATATACGAAGTAGGTATTATCGGCATATACATATATATGTATATATGAAAACCAAAAATGTTTTTACATTTTATTTGAAGATCCACTTTTACACCACTGGTCCCCTTTAAGAAAATATGTAATATTAAAAATAGGATTTTTTAGGGGGGCATAACTACAATAACAACAAAGTAGAATAAAAAATTGTCAATCGCAAAAAAAAAAAAAAAGTTTTTGTTTATGGTTAATAAGAGGGAGGGGATGTTCAAAAGGCGGAAAATATTTTTGGGGCAAAATAAAAATAATTTTAAAACTAGAACAAAAGTTTAAGTGTAGGTCGACAGGTTGCTGACGAATTTTTTTTTTTTCTGTTCTATTTTAGAATTTATTTCTAGAATAGAATTTGTTTTTAGATAATTAATAGAATTATTATTATTTTATGGAGAATATCCTTGAATTATATAAAAAAGAAATTTATATATAAAACGCACATATAACTGACGTATATATAATTAATTTGACAAATTGAGTAAATATTAACCTATACGAAAAATTTTACGAAATAAACAAAATTAAATGAAACGTAATAGGATAATATGATATGGAAATGAATATAGAAAATAATTGCGATTTAGGTCAAATAATTTAAGTCAGTAGACCAGCCCAATTTTTTCGGTAAATAAATTAAATAAATGAATTAATCGTAGTCGGTCATTTAAATTAATAATCTGGTAAATAATAAACAAAATTTAATGATAATTTTTTTATAAGTTTATAAATTTTATTTAGTATGTACATATATACGAATTACGTACTATATTTTCTGTTTTATGAAACACAGCTACCTTGAATTGATTGAATCATGTTTAAGAAACATTTGCAGAATTTCTTGCACCTAAATCCGTCATAAATACCACATTGAATCTTTTCTTCCAACAAAGAGCGTCATTTATTTATGGTAATTTCTCTGACATAGATTACAATTGTGCTTTATAATTAAGTAAGCAACATTAGGAAGGTAACACACTGATTTACAATTTACAGAAACTGGAAGAATTTTCTAGAGTGGCGGTGGCTTAATGTAGATTACAAGGATATTGCCCCGTAGATACTGGGTACGGTTCAATTCAGAGGCATCCATGTGTAAATTTACCAGCTTTAATTGAGTACCAATAATAAAATTACAATAACATGTAATTTAAAACTGGCAAACATACTTAGTGTAGAGACGATTAGTAAGCCGGAGCTCCAAATCTTTTAATAACAAAAGCCGTTAGCTTGTTTCTGTTAAAGTTTCTTCAATGTAAAAAACTTTTTGATTCAGCATTCATATAAAAATTTCTATAAAATTGTTATATGAAACTTCAAGTACATATAAGTCTGCATTCCAAGTTGGGACCATATGATCACACAAGTTGGAGCGAAAAAAGTAAGTTTTCTATTTGTAGATTGCGTATTTATTCAACATGTGTTCTGGTGTTTACTGCGTCAAATTGAATTGCAGGGATAATGTAACAATGCACTGTCATTATAATAGAACTGGGAGAAATATTATACACAGGAAATTCTGCATCTGTAACTGCATAGAAGTACCTTTAAATATACTTCCAAATTCGGAACTTATGCAAGAAAATTTGCGGATTAATGAATATCATATCCTGCTAACTTAAGGACACCTTAGACTTCATTAAAATCTAAAGTTCGTTGATGAGCTTTCAATAATTAGGAGCTTACTGGACGAGGTGTTTTCTGTGTCATCAATTCTGTTTTATACGCTGATCTAATGATTATATTTTTTGATTGCTTATCATAGTAGTTTGGTGAAAACCATATGGTTCACTTATTCTGAACTCTCATTTTTCTCACAATCAAAAGATTAAGGTAATATCACGAATTATTCAGTATATAAATTTATCAATAAAATTTTAAATATGGAGACTTAATGTCCTCAAAATCTTTGACCTTAGTATACACGTGTATTCAATTATAATACTTCATATTCTTCACTAAATCCTTTTCTAATTATTTAACCACAACAAAAATTAAATATTTTACTAAACCACCAAAATAGATTTATATGAAAATTAATTCAATTATGAAACAAAAATAAAATATTTGCTATCAATTAAAAAATATTATAAAGAAAATGTTTTGATAAAAAACGTGCACTTTTTCTATTCAAAACATGGAATAAAAAACATCTTCCTCATCAAAATGAATAATAATTTATAATAGAAATAAACTCATTCCAATTCATTTAGCCTTCTTGTCAGTTTCATAGCATAAAAAACAAAAAACCAAATATTGTATACCTCAAGCATTCTTATCACTACAATTATGTCAATGAAGAACACACTTGTTTCATTTTTTTCCAAAAAGTGTAGGAGTTGGTAATTTTCTTCGTTTTTTTTTTTTGCAGAAAACAAGCAAAAAACCCATTCCCAAAAAAAACCACCCCATTTAATTGTTTATATACATATTGGCCTTTGCAACATTGTAAAAATAAGCTTTTTGTTATTTGTTTTAAATGAATTTTTGGTCCTTTTTAGAATTTATCATGAAATACAACAAAGTAACACAAATACGAAGTAAAAAATTCTTTCAGTTTAATTTTAAGAAGGATGAGTTATCCGATGATGAGGCATAAAAAAAGTATTTATTTTTTTTTTATATTTTTATTATTTATCAAAATCATTTCGAAGTTCGAGGTCATTTCTCTTTTTCTTCTCCGTTTTGTTGTCTTTTTTTGTTTTTGGGGACTAAAACATACATAAACATTTATATATATAAAATGTGGGCAGATGATAAAGCTTGCATGTATACAACCTACACACAAAAATTTTTTTGTCCTTTCCATCACCACCCAGCACATAAATTTGTTTTTGGGGGATTTTGCTCATTCTGGTTGGTGGATACTGATTTTTTACTCTTCAAAAAAAATTTCTATTAAAGTTTTCCCATTTTTACTCACAAAAAAAATATCATAGTCCTTGAGCTTTTCATTTATTTTATTAAATTTTTCTTAATGTTGTTTGGGGGTATGTTGGAGATGATTTGAAAATCTTTATTAGAGAAGAGAGAATGAAGGATGAAAAAGTTTTATTACAATTATATATTTTTTACTTATCAGGTTTGATTTAAATGGAATTTTATTATTGTTTTGTTGGAGACAACACTCTGAAAAAAAAGGAGATTTCTTTTTTTATTGTGGAATTGTGGATGAATATTTTATATAAAGAGATAATAAATAAATAGAATTTTAGAGAGAGAGAGAAAAAGAAATCATAACTTACAGGGGTGAATGCAACCTTGACCGAGTTCGACCTTGAATCAGAATACGAACATTGCTTATATCAATGTTGAACTTTTTATGAATTTCTCTTTTGTATAATCTGGTGTATACAATATTCTTATATACAGAAACATTATTGTTTAGCATCATAATCTTAAAAATTTACCCCCAAAAAAAAGATGTATTTCCAATTTTTTTAATTTATTTAAGATTGATTTTATTTTACTGGGAATTAATATAGCACCTTATTAAATTATTCAGATTTCAAATTTATTTTTAATTATATATTTTCTTTTTAATGGTTTTTCAAGTTCAAATTTCAAGTTCAAAGTTTTATTGGTGGTTGGCTAAAGCTGTTTTCCAAAGAAGTCTGTTGTCAAGAAATATTTTAAGGATTTATGAAGGTTACACAATATTTTTAGACTAATCTGATGTTGTAAAAACAATGTCATGGAGTCACATTATATCAATGATAATATTTTTATGTACAGATTTGAACCATAGGATCAACACTGTACATGAATAAAAATATTATCATTGAAAGAGCAAGAATCATGATGAGAACCTTAATAGACATTTAAAGTGCAAACGGATTAAAGAATCATCTGTTACAGTATGACTAGATATGTAACTTTCCAGCTGTTTTCCGAATTTTTCATGGCGGTCATTATGTCATCTTCCGAACTTTTACTAACAAACTTTGAAAATGAGCGCAGTTACCATAGATTTTAATCGCGAATATAAACTATCGAATATGAACCGTAACCAGGAATATGACTGAACTAACATTTAAGTCTGCACATCATGATAACTCCTGCGACAATTTCCGTAGTGGCGTTATATTACTGACTAAATTATTTGGAAATTTTTTAAAATATAATTTAAACTTTCACAAAATCAATTAAAAAATGAATTAAAATCATTTAACCGATACCAAACCATTTATTTAACGGGCATATATGTTAGTTTTATAAGGTGTTTTAATATCTGTAACCAATCAGAAATTAACCATGTAGTCAGGGACAATTTTTAATAATATTTCTTGGCAGACAACTTCATAAAGAACACAAATTTATCAATCTCAGCAACCCCAAACTAATTGAAAAAGATGAAAGTTTCTAAATAATTTTAATTATCCTGTATTTTTTTGGCCCTTCTTATTCCACTTGAGAACATAGGACCTCTATGAAAATTTTCCATCGTAACCGAGGCTTGCATATTGGTGCTGATTTATTTGTTTTTTTTTTACACGCTGAAGCCACCGTTAAAATCATGCAACTTGATGTCGTCGTTGTGTAATTATCCTGTATTATTATCACTTAATTCCATCATTTACTAATTAATTAAAACTAAAAAAATTAATTAAATACAATTATTGTTTTTTTTTGTTCAAGCTTATTCCAATTATTTTCTCTTAATTTTTAAACTTTAATTAAATTATTCACTTTAATGAATTTATTTTATTAATTAAAGAGAAATTAAAAGCTTAAAATTTGGTTTTATTTTTTAATTTTCAATTAACCTCAAAAAAAACATATTCATTTAATTAGTTAAAAAGCTTTCTTTTTTTTTATCTTTTTGCATATTTTTTTAAAATAAACTCATTAAAAAAAATAAAAAAAAAAAGTATGTAATGTACTTGAAAATTTTTCCCAATGTCAATTTTATGATAATAAAAAAACAACCCCCCCAAAATAAAAAAAAAATTCAACCCTAACCCCAAAAAGCGCATTTGATATAATTCTGTGTAAGTATTATTTTTTTTTTTTTTATATGAAACATCAAACAAGGACGAATTTGCAGGTTAAGTTCAAGGTTAAAATACTCGTCAAGAAAACCTTGTATAACAAATAATAATAATAATAAAAAAACACGAACGACGAACGAATGAACAATACAACAAAAAGGAAAAAAAAAAATATTATTAATTTTATTTTGAAAGAAAATTATTAAATAAAATAAAAAAAATTTCGTGTAAATATTTTCTATGCTTAAGGATAATTTGAAGGACATGTCATGTAATAAAAAAAAAAAAATAATGATATAAATTGTAAAAAGGATATTTATTAATATTATTATATGTAGAAAAGAAAATAATCCATGAATAAATTCTAGGATTTCAATTTTTTTTTTTTAGTACCAATAAAGGATTTCAATATTTCAATATAAGTAAATTGATTTTTGTTTTCTCTATATATATATTATGTTTAAAAGGATATTTTTGGTATTTATATCAATTTATATGTAGATAAAGTATAGAGAATTTTTTAATTTTTTATGTTGTATGCATTTGAGTGTATATTTTAATTTTAAATGTGACTCTGACACTGAACTCAAGATGTCCTTGTACTTTTAAAGATACATTTGTATATAATAAAATAAAACTAAAATAAATTGGTGACCATGACCGTGACGCAAATGATTATTTGGTGAAATTATTGGATTATGGTGATATGGTTTTTATTTTTTAGTATTCAATTTAGAAATTAAAGTATTAAAGTATGTAACCTTTCGAAAAAAAATAAAGATATCATTAATAATATGAAAAATAATTGAATTGTTATTTGGTTCAATAGTTTTTTTTTTATAAAATAAATTAATTATTTTAATAATTTATTACTGTAGAAAAAATTTAAGGCTGTAAAATAATACATTTAAATCCATAGTAAATTAGGTAGTTTTTCTTATTAATTACATTGACACTGTCATATATTTCATTTTTAAACTATTTTTTATATTTTTATAATTATAGAACTTTATCCTGTAGAAAAAATTGGTAATTCGATAATATCCATAGAAAAGTGTTAATATTACAATTACTGATTGTTTAAGTTCTGTTAATTCGACATAATTTTTTAATAATATAACATTTGCAGGAAACGAGATTTATTACCAGTAAACACATCGGCAACATCGATTTCAGCTAAATGTAAGTATCTATAATAAAATTATAATCAAATGTTTCATTTGTAAAAAATAATACTAATAAAAAAAAAGGATTGCAATAAATTTCAATAAAGAAAATGTGTCACTGTTGTGAATGGATAATCATAATTGGCATTAATTTCCACCAAAAAAAAATTAATTTGCAACATAAGCAATTCTTTTACAACAACGGGCGACTTTAATTCAAAAGAAGTTCTTTTGCGGCAAATAAAATTTCGAGTGTTTAAAAATATATTTTTGGGCTAAATTTTTTATTGATGAGAGTAGAAGAATATCTTAGCATTGAAAATAAAAATTTTATACCTTTCTGAATGTATAATTAATAATTTCCAAAATATCATTCGTGGAATATTTGTTATGATTTATTAGCTATAAAAATTCTGCTTACAAATACGCTTTTTACAATAAAACTTAAAATAATTATAATTTTTTAAAAATAATATATTTCTCAAATAAACAATTTAATTCAATAATAAAAATAGAATTAATTTCATTTTTAATTACACTTTGGTGATAATGAGCAAAAATAAAATATCTATAAAATTCTATGAAATAAAATTTAATTTTATTGTGAATCCTGATATATACAAAACATATTATATGTAATCCCACATATTATTAATATTTTCCAATTATATTTTCCATTCTTTTCATCTTTTATATACAAATTTTTCAGAAAAAGATATTTTATCTTTTTACCATTTTTTTTTTTTGTTGAATTATTATAAATCGCAAAAAAAAAAATAAATAAAATATTTATAAAGCAAGACATTAAAAGTCATCACAATAAATAATACAATAACTCGGTTATTCCACTGTAATAACGATGACCTCCAATTCTCTGTAATAGGGGAAAAGTGAATAGGAGCAAAATGAAAAATAAAATGTGATGATAACTTTTTCAAATATTAATATAATACTAAAAAATATAAAATTCTTTAATATATTTATTATATATTATTTTTATATTTGTATAAAAAATCATTATAATGAAGGTTGAACGTGCAAAGTCGCGCACTAAAAACGAATCACATCACCAGGCCCAGTCAGAACAAAAAAAAAAAACAATATCATTTTTAGTCAGCTACTAGAAACTCTTAATGGTTTTTACACAAGAATCATTGTCCTCTTCGTCGATAAATATTAAATTATTTTTGTTATTTCATTTCTTTTTACGATGAAATTTTTATATATAATTTCGTCATTTTTGTTATATATTTATTTTAAAATTAATTAAGTTAAAAATTGTGATAAATAAAATTAAAAGATATTTGAAATAGTCACCCCGACAAATAAAATATCTTAAAGTTTTTTTTTTTATTATTATTTTAGTAAGAAAAATTAAATTTTATTGGTATAGACTTGATATTATAAATTTCATTTAATTTTTTTCGACTAAAATGGAAATCACAATGAACTTTATCATTGATCACGAATTTATAAATGAATAGAGTAAGATAACCAAGTTAAATTGAGTCATCAATCTAGAATCTAATTATAGAATTGAATATTGTAAGATAAAAATTAAATTTACATAAACTTTGAATATTGGGTATGAATGAACAGAGTACTCTAAATGTCAGGTTATTACTAGTAGCACTGTATTGTACATTAACAAATTTTCTTTTCTTTTCTTAAAGCGTAAGTTGTTTACTATTACTATTAAATACTATTCCTTTAATTTCGATGTTATGAAATGAGCTCAAGAAATGTAATTAAGGTCACTAATCGCACATCTATCAAATGAGATCAATCATAAAGAGCTATTTGTCTGACAATTTTCTCTGGAATCTTTGTAGCAATTTAAATAGGATTTTTAAGCAAAACCAAATTAGGAAAATTAACCTCTTAACAAGTTGGTTAATGCAGAATTTTCAGCAAAAATTAGCCTGATATTTGCTAAAATATAATTATATTTCTTAAATTTGACAATTATTTATATAATTCATAATTATTCCAAAAAAAATTTTTAATGTCATTAATAACTCTATCACCAACTTCTAAATTTCTTATTTTGGATGTTAAGTTGGGACGAATTAAATTGCCACTATCGAATTTAAAAAATATGACAGCAACCAACTGAATTGCCAATACCGATCTCAGATATCTAATTCTTCTATCATTTAATTTCAATAAACTAAAATGTATTTTTTTTCCAGAGGATATGGAAACAATTATTATAAGTAATCCTTGTGCTTGCAACTCTTACATAAATATCATTATTTTACCTACACCCAACTCTTTTTTTACACGGTAGATACGTTCCAACTAAAATCGTGTAAAAAAAAATCGTAATAAGAATTTTTTTTTTTTGGAAATCGTGTTAAACCAAATATTTCGTATAAAAAAAGAAGATTTGTTCTTTTTTTGTGGATCGTGTTATTTCAAAATCGTGTAAAAAAAGACCGTGTAAAAAAGAGTTGGGTGTATATAGTATAAGTGTCCTTACAAATGAATATACAAATGACCCTTATTTGCCCTTTCACCAGACACAAAAATAAAAAATCAGTTAATAGGTTCATATAAACAATTTTACTTATTCATCAGAATAAGCAAGCATTTCACATAAATATTAGTCAGACTAATAACCTTGAAAATATTAATCATATTCTAACCGTGTTATCAACTTTTTATGTAAGTATATATAAATTTTTTTTATAATTTTTATTGGTTTAATCTGTTCAAATATTTTATATTTTGTTTTCGTCTTATCGTTCATAAATATTTCTAGGGGAGAAAATTTATTAAAAATTATGAAAAATAACCAGACAGAAAATAATTAAGAACTTTATTTTATCATAAAATTGTTTTTTTTTTTTTATTTTTTAAATTATAATTAATAAAACAGAAAAAATATGAAAATTTATTTATATTTGCTACCTTGTGAACAACTTTCTCGCTATTTTTTGTAACCAAATAAACTGAGGTAGGTCATTGACCAAAAAAATTTAGTTGAAAATTTATACGCACTTTGATTATAATTTAATTTTTTTTTTTTTTTGTAAAGGTAAGAAAGAAATTTTACGTGAAATTTAATGAAAAATTATGATAGCGAAAGTTTTGAAAAAAAAAAAAAAAATGAAATTGGAAATTTTTTTACTGGGCTTAGTACATTTTGGTTGATTTACTTTCAGTTTTACAGCATAAAATAAAAAAAAAAAAATTAAATTAAATTAAATTAAATTAAAATTTAAGTCAAGTTCAAAAAAAAAATTATTTATTGCCAGGTTTTTTTATATTTTTACCACTTGTTTTTCTATCGAAACATTAAATTTATTTAAAATAAATCAGAGTTTTTTTTACATTTTATTGCATAAATTGATTAATTATTTTAATGATTATATAAATATTTTAATAAAATAAGAACAGAAATTAATTGAATTTACAATCAGTTGTTTTTTTATTTTTTAGTTGGAAATATGGTTTAAGGTATATTTAACAGATTCTCAGATCATCAAATAAACAAAAAAATATTTGTTTATGATGACATTAAAATGTTACAGTCGTTTTGAGTACCAAATATCAGTTAAATTGGTCTAACAAAACCGAATTAAAAAAATATCTAAACTGGGGGTCCGAGAGACATATGATGAACTCAAAGGATATCATGATTAGAACCAAAACAATTATTTCTTATTCAAATTTTTTCTGTATCAACATTATATGGAAGGGGAATTATTAAAATCTATTCGATATTTAAAAAATTTGACAGAATACAAAAAGAAATTATTAAACAAATTTTTCAAATAAATACTCTAACAGGATAACAGCGGTACTCATAGTACACAATATAATTAAGTGCCATTCATTTGATCCAATCAATCTACTTAATCCTTAAAAAAAAATAATTGTATTAATATTTGTTCTAATAATTCTAGATATTTTGATGAAAAACCTGATCATGGATGGATGATTATTGTACTAAGGCTGTAGGACCTCGACTGAATACTATTTTAAAAATTCTTTAATTTAATTTTAAAAATTCTTTAATTTTAAAATTGTATGTAGTCGAGGTCCTACATTAAATATTCCCTAAATATTTTATAATTTATTTTGAAAATTGAATTTCTTAATTTTATTAAGGAATATTAATTATTTTTCATCAAAATTGAGATACATATACTATTTAAACAAAAATATTACAAATTTCATTTATCTTATATTTTATTTATTTTACTAAAATTAGAAATTCCTAGAACTTGCATAATTCAAATATTAATTTATTAATACAACTTTTTCTAGCTAATCTAATAAAATTCTAAGTAAAAAATATGATATTATAAACATTTCTAAAAAAAAATGAAGCTTTTAATTGATGACTAGGCGGATATTTTCATTAATTTATTAATTTTATTTTCAATTAGTTTTTTTTATGTTAATAATATTATTAATTTTTTAACATTAATTCTAATTTAATAAAATTAGATTATCTAATTGAAATTTCTAATTTATCAATATAACATATATAAAATTTAATATATAATTTTCTATTTTCAAATTGTTTCTATATTTAAAGTTAAAGAATATAAAAGTAACTTTTAAATAAACACATAAAATAAATATACATATATATATGTACATATGTATATATAATATAATAATAGTTTATGCATAAATATTCTGATGAATTCTAAAATTAAATTCACGGTCAAGGTCTAAATTTGTTTCTCCCCTTTATTTTGTCGACCGTCTTCTTAGCCATTTTTTTTTTTCTAAAAATTATCATTTATTTCGTATAATGAAAATGCTCTTATCTCAAGTTTTTGCATTTTTATTCTCTGGAATTTGACTCTAATCATGCTCTATTATTTATTTTAATTTTGGAGCCAAAAGTTTTTCTTCTAAAAGCTGTCATTAAGCTTGAACTTTAACTAAAACTTATTTCTATGAATTAAATTGAAATAAAAAGCTATTCAAGTTTAAAATAAAAAAGAGAATTATTTTAACAAAAAAAAAACTTATTTAATGTACAGCCAAGAAAAGCTTTATTTTTTTTATTTTTGCAGTACAAGTTTTTAAGCTTTTTTTTAGCTAAAATTCTAGAATATATGTAAGGAAAAAAATATTTATTAGCATTAATACTTAATTGTAACTATGCTTCCAATTAAAGTATGATTAATGATAATGGAAGATGAGCTTGAAGATTATTGAACAAAACTAGTTCCGTTCAATAATCTTCAAGCTCATCTTGAATTTCTCCAGGAAGCTATTAAAAAGTCAATATTATTTTCAATTAAACAGGACTATTCATTTCCGACGTAATTTCCAGAAAATATTTTTATGTATTAACTGTGTTTGTATTTATATTTTGTACGCATTTTTAAAAATAGATACGTAATACAAATTTGAAATGATTATCAAAATGCGTTTTTCATAGAATCATAATTTTAAATATACATGAATGTACATATGTATCTAGTAATTTACGAATAAGATAATAAAAAAGTAAGGAATCGCAATAATTTAAGCAAAACAATTACATAAATTGCGTGAAACTTGGGTAAGAATACAGATAAATACGCAATTTTGTCCCAGATCCATATTTTACTGTAAAAGCTGTTTTTTTATTATTGAATAAACATACTTTTAAGGACACATACATAGTTAATAAAGTAAAGCGTCAAATAACTAAATATAATTCTTTCGTTTGTCTAAAGTTTAAATTATTAAAAAATTTAGCATAATTTCGTGACCTTTTGTTAAATAATTAATGCCAAAGATTATTTTAGATCTAGACAAATATTAATATTATTACATTGTTACTTCAAGTTGTGTACGCTTTTTAAAATTAAAAATTGCATTACATTTCTATAGATGTGGCTACGAAATAATTTCTGATGAAACTTTTTTTTATCATTTTAATGTTAATATCTAAACCAAAAACAAAAACTGAAGAAATTAAAAATTATTCAAGGAACTTTCTGATACCTTGAACTGTCTCAACAAATAAAATAAAAGTCGCAAAAGAATTATACATAAAAAAGAAGCAAAAAAAAAAAATAATCTCTAAAGAATATTTGTTTTTATGTTTTTTTAAGGACCTTCAATTTAACAAGAATATGAAAAAAGATAGCAAATTTAAAACCAATTTTCATGATAAAAATGAAAAGTTATTCTATATTTTATTCATATTATATGATTCTTAAAAGGAAATTAAAATTTTCTAAGGATTTAAATATTTGACAAATTAAAATTTTTTGGAAATTTCATTATTTTAAAATTTTTAATACAATTTTTCAACACTTTGAAAATTATAATAAATTCTTCTAAATAAATTTAATAATTGAAAATTAATTTTAAAAAATAATTCTTCCATTAAATTACTGTATTAAAAAAAAAATGCTAATTCACAAAATCTCTATGCGTCTTTTATAAAGAATTTGGATTTTTAATCTTTATGAGACAAAATCTAATAGCCGCTTATCATATAATGTAAAATATTGAACTAAAACCGGAAATCACTAAAATGAAAGATATAAATAGTGTCGTGTTATATTAAATATTTAGAAGGGAAACGGTATAAGATCGCATCTTATACCACTGATTTGGATTTCCCATACAAAATTTATATAGGTACCCGATGATACATTATGAGTATCAATAATAGATTTCATTATATAAGGATTAAAAGTTGTAAGTTTATTTAATTCGGGAGTTCCGCTGATAACATACACGCCAGATGAATGTAATTTACGCCGTGTTGTAAAACAACAACACAATTAGCTTACCTTCGCATGTAAAATAATATAATAAATTAAATTTTGTGTGTATCAATATCCTATGTATATATTTTTTTACCCATAACACTATTGGTGGGTGAAGTATTTTTTTGTCAGGATAGTAAAAACAATTGAAGGTCATATATGGAAAAAAAAAAAAATTTTTTTTTGAAGTTCAAATAAAAGTCAAGACACAAGGCAAAAGAAATAAATATAATGAAATAAGCTTTAATGTTATTCCAAAATTCAATATTTTCTGTTCTATTTGAAAATAAATTTAATTAACTTGAAAAAAAAAGAATAAATAATGACGAAAGTTTTAAATTTAGAATTAAAAATAGTCCTTTATTAATATAATTTTTAATTTCAGTTGAATTGATTTAAGCTCAAAAAGTTACTGAGATTCTGAAATTCTCGATGCTCGTTTTGTTGGAGGAATATTAAATACCACATTAAATTGTCTGTCTAAAAAAACTGCAAAAATAGTTCGTGCAACTGTAGCTTGGCACAATTTCATAAAATTGAAACAAGCATTAGCTAATATTTACTGACCAAAAAAAAATAATTAATTTACTGTATTCAGTTCTTTTAAATGTTAAGTTAATAATTTAATTACTTTTTAATACCGAACAATTTTAATAATAATTTTATTTCAATTAATAAATATTTTTTTTATTTTCAAGATGATAACTTTTTATATTGTAGATATAGTACTAGTGTAATTTCTACATTCATATACATATATAAAATATTTACTTTTTTCAGTTAATTTGGGCCCGCTTGTACCTTAAAATTTTTTATTGTAAGGAAATCTGTTGCGAAAAGTTGAATGAAGAAATTTGGAAAAAGAAAATCTGGAACAAAAAAGTACGAAGTAAACCAAAAACAACATTTATTTTTCATATACCCTTTCGGTTCATAAAAAATTACGATTTTTTACCGTTTTCGGTTTTCGGTTCTCTGATATATTAGCATAATATAATACTGAATATTGTCAAATATTTTACAATAAGTAAAATAATGTTATAAGCTTTTAATTTTCACAAAAATTCAAAACTATACAACCATATATGTATTTTATGAAATTCTATAATCCTATATAAAATTGTAAAATTTATCTAATTTATAATTTGTTTAGATTTGGACCGCCAACAGAAATTAGTGTTTTACATGGATTTCAAATATTTAAAAGTTTAATCTAGAAATTTAACGATATCACTAGTATAAATTTAATTTAACTAGCAATATTTCGAAACAAGGACATAAATAAACATAATATTTTGCTAGATAATTAAATATTTATTCTATTTAATATTTTCATTTCTATTTTTTATGGAGCAAGGTAAAAATCCTTTTTTTTTTTACAAAAAGAAAAAAAAAACATTAATTTGCACTCTAAAATTTCTTCTTTTTTTAAAGTCTAATTTATAAAAGAAATTCAACAGCTACAAAAAGTAAACCTTGACATAATATAACTTAATATATAATATTAAATTCATAAAAATATATAAAAAATCAAATTGATTTTTCAAAGAAATTATTATATTTTTAGTCTAAAAAATTTTCATTGTCAATAATATTTACAAAAATAAAAATAAAAAATCCGGCCCGGTATTTTGTCCTTGTTCGACTTTAGCTCTAAATCTCTAAATATATAAAAAAATAAAATCAACTGAAAAAAAAAATTTATATTCAGGTTCAAGACAACGAGAATGAAGACAAGGCAATAAAAATATATATATTATATTTTCGCAAGGACTCCTCTATTCTCATTTTTGTTATATTTTTTCCCCAATTTGTTTAATCTACGTACACACAAACTATTCGTTTTTATTCCTGCCAACCTTCCTAAAGCAAATCACACCATTATGAAGGTTAACTCTATAATATGGAAGGAATAAAAAAAGAAAAACAAAAAACTTTTCTGAGACTGTCCTTGTCCTTCTAAAAAAATTTTATATACTTTTTTTTATGAAAACAAGGCAGAAAAATATAAATATTTATATATAAATACACCAATACCTCGCTATACGGCCGCTCTTTTTACGGCTTTTCGCTATAACGGCCTACTTTAATTGCGGCAATTTTTCGATTTACGGCCCAAAATGTTTCGTTATACGGCCAAAAAAAAAAAAAAAATGGAGAAAAAAATATGTCCATATTTTACTGCCTACATATGAGAATTTTCGATAGTCATTTATTTTTTTTAGAACTGCTTTTAAACATTTTAATTTAAGTTTTTTTTTATACGTGCAAATGAATTGTTTTGTTTTTGAATTTCTGTTTTTTATGTACAAATGATTTTTTTGTTTTTGAATTGAATTTATGTTTAATATTATTTGTTATGCATTTTTAAATGAAATAAAAAGCAAAAATGCATTTGAAACTAAAAACTACGCTATTTTATAAAAAAAATCGGAACGGCTCCTATTGAATTTGTTTGGTTTTGTATCAAAATAATTGATTCGTTATACGGCTTTTCGCTTTGCGGCCAACTTTCCCGGAACGTATCTAGGCCGTAAAGCGAGGTATTGGTGTATATAAAAAAAAATTACAGAATAATATATTCAATATAAGCTAGAAAATACTGAGAACTTTCTTTAAATTTTAGTTTTAAAAATAATACTCATTCCTTGATTGTCATCATCATATACGACATAGTTAAAAATCAACTGTAGGATAATTTTGTTTTAAGGTTTCTCTTATATTTCGTCTTATATATATATGTGTCCTTAGATGGAACAAAAACTCATAAGACTAAAGAGAATTAGGATAGTAAAATAATCTTTCATTTTATAACCTTGGAACTATACTAAATATTCCTTGATTATTCGCTTTTTATACATTCTAAATTAATTTTCTGTATATTTCTATTTTGGCATTGAATCATATAAAAGGAATAAAGTGATATATGTGTAGCCCAGTTTAGTAGACATAAAATTCACATGCATAAGAAATGAGAACGAGGTAAAATCAACAAATAATAAAAAAAAAAATTAATATTTTAAAAAAACGAATATTGTCGAGGTCAATGAATGAAAGGCAAAAGGATATTTTAAAAAAAATGTACACTTCAATTTAATAATATAATAACATTTTTATTATACCAAAAATTTTTTAAGTTGAGTTGTTAATATTTCAAGTAATCCTTTTAGTTTCTCAAATAAACATTCAGTTTCTTCCCATTTTTCTACATTTTTATTTTCCATTAATCGAATACATGCTTGTGTATTTAATCTAGCTGATGATAATTGAGATTTAACTGTTGATTTTTCAGACTCATCATGTTTTTCAATTGCTTCTAAGCTTTTTTCACACATTTTTATACATATATTCAAACATTCAATAGATTTTTCTTTAATTTCCATCCAATTTGATTCCTTTTGCATATAAGCTCTTAAACATTTCTGTAATTTTATTGCACTACCTAATGAACTATCAGCTATTTTAGCTGATAATTTCCATAATTTCCATACGTTTGGATATTTACAACACTGTTGAGCTAAAACTTTATTAGCTTTTTTACATAAACGTTCAGTAGGTCGACCTTGTGCATCCAGAATATTTAATAAAATTGCATTTACCGTGATTTCCAATACTTGTATATCAAAAAATTTCTCTTTTTCTCTCAATTCCGCTAAACGACTATAAGCATTTAAACAATCCTCATAATTTCCAGTATCTACACTAACTAACATAAAATTTGCCCAAACTTTCCAATTATTATAATTACATTTTAATGATTCTTGTAAAATTTTATGTGCTCTTTTTTTATCACCCAATTTAATTAATGCTTTAGCTAAATTATTCCAGGATTCAAAACCGTGTGGTTCTAAATGTGTATAACGTAAATATGCTTGTACAGCTAATTCCCAATTTTCCAAACTAATGGCAGCATACCCTAATCTTAACCACTGAACTTCTTGTAACGAATTGATTTCTAATGTCTTTTGTAAATGTTGCAATGCCTTCTGATAATCTTTTTTAGCAAAATAATAATTTCCCCAATGCCGTTGTGCTCGTCCACTTGTTTCATTACTAAATTTCCATGCTGTTTCATAACATTCTGGATTATCAGTAGCATCACCTAATAAACAATATAATTTGACTGATGGACGTTTTTCTAATTCTTGTTCAATAATTTCTGCTGCCTTATGACGTAATTCTAAATGTGAATAACATTCAATTACTTCTTCCCATGCTTGAATTTGTAAATAAATATCTAACGCTGTTTTAACAAAACCTAAACTGATCATTAGATCACCTAACTGTTTCTGGAATTCCCAAATTGGTGGTAAAGTTGAACCAAAAGCATATGAAAAACGTTCAAAAATTGTAAATTTATTTCCACAAATAATATTTGAAATTTCTTCAGATTGTTTAAGGCAACGCTCAACAGTTCGTTTATGATTTGATTCTTGGGCAATGTTTAGAAAAAGTGTTGTTAAACGTATTGTAAATGGACCATATTCTTGATAAAGTAAAGTTGTTATATAAGGCTCTAATTCTTCAGATGCCAAACGATCTTTTGGCTGGGAACGGAGGACATGTTTTCTAAAAAAAGGAATAAAGTTAATATATTAGATTTATATATTTTAATATTTATAATAATACTAACAATTTTGATAATACCATAACTTGTAAGACACTTGGTAATGTTATCACTTTATTATCTTCATCATTACAAAATTTAATTTTTTCTAATCTAACATCATCATCATGTTTTAATAATTTTGGTAAATTTGTAGTACCATTAGTTAATTCAGCATTTGGTAAACTTTCTTTATCGTTCATATAAACTTTTAAACAAAGTTGTGGTAATGGTTTTTGTTGAAATTTGGTACGAAATCCCAATAATCCTAAAATTTATGGTTCGAAAATTACAATTTCCAAAAATATAAAACTATAATATACCTTCAACTTTTAATTCAATATTAAATTTATCACAAACATTTTTAAAAATTTCTTCATATTTCATAATTCTATGAAATAATAAAAAACCTTGTGATATTTCTACATTAAGTAAAATTTCCAATTCTGCATTATTTAATTTACTCAAATTTGCAAGTAAATGTTCCGTAATTTTTTTAAATTTAACATAAATTGTATTTGTTAATTCATCTAAGATTTTTTGATGTGTACAATGTAAACGCAACATCCACCAATTAATTATCTAAAAGAAAAGGTTTCTTATACTTAATTCGAAATTCTATTTTTTTTTTTACAATATCATCCGGATGTCTCTTTAGTAATATTTCAAATAATTTTTTACTGCATAATAAAAATTCTGGATATTTAACATTCTGATTTATTTCTTCACTGTCCACAGAAAGGTTTGCACTATTTTTCATTTCTTTTGAAATATTTTCATTTGAGAATTTTTCATATTCTTCTGATAATTGTGGTCCTGTGAAATTTTCTTGCAAAAATCCAAATATAAATGCTATTGCTGACTTTAAAATTGTTTCACTATCTGATGTTTTTGTTATTGGTAGTTGTAAACAATTCTTACAAAAGTCAATAACAAAATCAGTATTTAACATCGATAACCAATCGCAAGACCATAATTCATCACAATTCTGTAATTCTATAAAAAGACAATTCAGTTATTTTAGAAATATTGAAATATATTTATTTTTCATACCTTTTACTTTAATATTTTCTTGGAAATTGCACAAAAAGTGTGAAGAAAATTTGGAGAACGACATTATTCTTTTTATACTAATAATGTAAATTTATTGTAAAAAATTAGTAATAAACAAAACACGTGCGATTGAATGATGTCAGTCAATTGTCAATTTAAACGCCCAAACTTATAGTATTGCCAACTAATATTAATAATTTCCCATTATTTTCAGACTTAATTACTAAAGAAAAAAACGTTGGAGTAATCATCATTATATTATTATTTATTTTATTTGATTATATGATTATACAAATACTAATTTTATTTTTAATCATCAATGATAATATTCCAGAAGAGTTGATAATTTTACAAATAGCAACCATGATTTTTAATTTCCCATTAATGGAAATTACGAATCATACAACCTTGGATCGGAGAAAGTTTGCACCACTGGTGTAATTATTATGACAGGGCTGTCAGAGAAAATACCTTAACCATAAAGTAACACGTGCGAATTGAATTTTTGCTTTTGGTGCGATTGGTAATCTACATCGTTTTTTATATTTATTCTTTCGTAATTATTTAATTAAACCCACTATAAAATGGGTAAAAAGACTAAAGTAGGAAAAACACGTAAAGATAAATTTTATAAATTAGCAAAGGAAACTGGTAAGTAAAAATTATAGCCTTAATGCAATTGATAAACTATATTAGTTTTCTTAAATACATAATTTTTTTTCTTGAAGGTTTTCGTTCTCGAGCAGCTTTCAAATTAATCCAACTAAATCGTAAATTCAGTTTTCTTCAACAATCTCAGGTATGTATCGATTTATGTGCAGCACCTGGTGGATGGATGCAAGTGGCTAAACAGAATATGCCTGTGTCTTCAATTGTTATTGGTGTTGATTTATATCCAATTAAACCAATACCAGGTTGTATCAGTTTAGTTGAGGATATAACAACAGATAAATGTAAAACATCATTAAATCGTGAATTAAAGACATGGAAAGCTGATGTTGTACTACATGATGGTGCCCCAAATGTCGGTAAAAATTGGCTCTTTGATGCATATCAGCAAATTTGTTTAACATTGCAGTCATTAAAATTGGCTACGAATTTTTTACGTAGCAATGGATGGTTTGTAACAAAAGTATTTCGTTCTAAAGATTATAATGCTTTGTTATGGGTATTAAAACAACTTTTCAAAAAAGTACATGCTACTAAACCAAGCGCTTCTCGTAAAGAATCAGCTGAAATATTTGTTGTTTGTCAAGGTTATTTTGCACCAAGTAAAATAGATCCAAAATTATTAGATGCAAAATATGTTTTTGAAGAATTAGATTTAGAAGACCAGAAAAAATCGTCATTATTGCAATCATTTAAACAAAAACGTATTAAAGCTGAAGGTTATACAGAAAAAGAAGTTGCAATGCGTAATGATTTATCATGTATTGAGTTTATGGAAAATGATAATGGTTTAGTTGCTTTACAAGGAATTAGTAGTATAACAATTGATCATGATGGTGTTAAAAACCATCCCAAGACAACTACTGAAGTTTTAGAATGTTGTAAAGATATAAAGGTTTTAGGTAGAAAAGAAATCAAAGGATTATTATTATGGCATAAACATGTTAAAGCTGATTTATTTAAAAAAGAGGAAGAAAAATTTGTTGCAGAAGAAGAAACAGAAAATAAAACTTTAACACCTGAAGAAATTGAAGAATTAGAAATGGGAAAATTAGAAAAACAAATTGCTGATTTAGTTCAGGAAGAACAACGTGATGCTAAGAGAAAGAAGAAAAAAGTTTTAAAAGAAAAAACAAAATTAAATGAGAAAATGAATTTAAAAATGGTAATAAAAGGTGATTATGGACCAAGAGAAGAAGGTGAAGATGGTGTTTTTGATTTAAAAGAAATTAAAACTGGTGAAGAATTAGATGAATTACAAGATGTTGCACCAGATTATATTGCTGAGAAAACGGAAGTAAATGGAACTTACATTCCGAAATATAAAAAGTATAAAATTTTATAAATTAAATCAAATAAATTATTAATTTTTTGTGATTTATATAATCCACTAGATATGATAAAGAAAACGTGCCACTTGATGAAGATGGCTTATATGAAGATAAAAATGTTATAGAAAGTGATTATGAATCAACTGAAGAAAGTGATCTTGATCGTGGCGAATTAGGTTTAAGTGATGATGAGGATATGACTGCGAGAACTGGGAAATCAAAAAAGAAAAAAAAAAGAACGGAACATCCACTAATAAGGTCTGGCGATTACCGAGATAAAGACACAAAACGACAACAAAGAGTTCAATTGTGGTATGAAAAGGATAATTTACAACAAATGGAGGAGAGCGAAGATGATGAAGAATTCGATTTAGAGAAATTGGCTAAAGAATATAAAGCTAAAGGCGTTGAAGTTTTGGGTGCAAAAACAGATAATAAAGAATCTGGTGATAGTAACAAAGTTGTCGGTAAAAAAGCTAAAAGAAAAGCTCGCCATGACATTGATAAGGATTCGTCAAGTGAAAGTAGTGACACAGAAGCAGATAATGATGAGGATGACAATAAAGTTGCTGATAAAGGATTAAATGGAAGTGCCGATAAAGGTGAGTTTAATTTTTTTTTTTTTTCGTGTACATCAGTTTTTTTTTCATCTAATTTTTAGTTAAAAAAATTCGTCTTAATGAATCTGAACTTGCTCTTGGTGCTATGATGATTAAAGGTAAAAAAACTAAACGTGATTTAATTGACTCAGCATGGAATCGTTATGTTTTCAACGATACCAATTTACCAGCATGGTTTGTAGAAGATGAAGATCTACATATGCGTAAACCTGTACCAGTACCACCAGAATTACAGGAAGAATATGATAATAAAGTACGTGAATTAAATGTTAGACCAATTAAAAAAGTTATGGAAGCTAAAGCTAGAAAGAAAAAACGAGCAACAAAACGTATGGAAAAAGCTAAAAAGAAAGCTGAACAAATTATGGAACATAGTGATGGTACAGCACAAGATAAAATGCGACAAATAAGAAAACTATATAAAAAGGCTGAAGATAAAAAGAAAGAAATTTCATATGTTGTTGCTAAAAAACATTTATCTGGTAAACGTGTGCGTAGACCACCAGGTGTAAAAGGTCGATTTAGAGTTGTAGATCCAAGACAGAAAAAAGATAAACGATCTGTAGCAGCAAAAGAGAAAAAGAATAAAAAAGGTAAAAGAAAATAATATTGAAAAAATAATTTTATTTTAAACAAAAAAACGATAAAATAATGTAAATTAATTTTTATTTGAAATATAAAATTTTTTAATTAAGAAATTTCTTTTATTTAAAAAAATGGTATTTTTACTTGACCAATTAAAATTTATCAGAAAAAATTGAGCGTTTAATTTTCATTCATTAATTTTCATCCATTCTCAAAATCGGAACATAATTTAGCAACCAGTACCATGATTGCTAAATTATGTTCCGTTTTTGAGGATGACGAAATATAATACTATTAATGAATCAAAATTAAAATTAGCAACGTTGATAATTTCGAGATCAATAATTATCGAAAATCAATATTTCAATGTAGTAGAAATTCGGAAATGGTATAAAAGGTATTAATAGTACAGTAAGAAACAATTTTGTAAGAGATACAAATTTTGTACGAGGTACATTGTAATCATAAAATTAACCGTTAAATATTAGGTTGGCTGACGGAAAGGCAACGGGAAATCACTAAAGTATTTTATCCAAAAAAAAAAAATTAATGAAAATACAAAGTAAACCATGGCCCACAGACTCCGGCAAAAAGAAGGTGCGAAAAATCCAGATAATGTTTCACGCAAAATAGATTATGAACTGCAAAATATTATCGATATAAAAATTAATGTGTGAGCTGAATTAAACAAATAGGATAACGATTGAAGAAGTCTTGGGACGCATCCAAAAAGAATTAATAGCTACGGTCATACAAAGACATCGTACATTAGACATATAATACCTCACCATAAATATGTAGTAGTAAAGTTAATTAGTCAGATAAACTAGAAAGCAGAAGCATGATTGGTTGACCGCAAATGAAGTGTAAGAACATTTGTAAAAATACTAAGAGTAGCCAAAAACCGTAAAGCAAACATGGACAGTAGCATTCAGCACCATAATTCCAATAGTCAGATACATCCATAATCTGGAATGCATCAGGAGAAGAAGAGTATATTTCAAATTTTACTAAAGACAATTAAAATAAAAATGTTATTCCAACTTTATTCAATTAAAAAAAATATATAAAAATATCCTTTATTTGGAATTACAAAATATATTTGTCGTTTTTCTAAGTTTTAAGTAAATATAGTTCCAACATTAAGTATTTAATAATATCAACAAAAATATATAAGCATTATAGTTTTTTTCATTTATCAAAATCATAAAAGATCCAAACTACAATATTTTTAATTCTAGATCATAAACAATTAATTTAAATATAAAAATATTTTAAGTTCTTTTTAAAAATATTTTTTAGAGCTGTTAAGAAGTTGTTTTCCTACTGAAAGTTTTATAATTAGGATTTTTTTAAGGAGTGTGATAATGAGAAATCTCAATTCTAGTATTTAATATTATCAAGAAATTTTTACTTAATTTTAATAACACGACTCCTATATTAATTTTTTTTGTAAAAATTAAGTAACATTTGTCAAAATAGGTGGGTCACGCAGTTCGACATGCTTCAGCATATAAAACAGCATCATGTAGAGTTGGAAATATATCAAATGGTCCTTCACCCATCGTCATACTTTGTACCAATGTATCATAAACTCGATCTGATGGTGCAGCTATAAATAACCGAACACTTAATATTTTGATTTCTTTCGCAATTTCTGTTAAGACAGTACAACCAGCCATATCTAAATGACTACAGCATGATAAATCTAATATTAAGGTATCATATGCTATTAAATTATTTAACTCTTCTCCAGGTAATTTACTACTCACACCAATTGATGCGCGTCTTATTTTACCATAATCAACAGAAATTTCTTTATATAATTGTTGTTTAAACGAACATGCAAAATTTATTGCACCACAATATCGGTAAATTTTCATTTGAAGTAATTCTATAGCATTTTTATGATTATCTATATCAACATAGATACCAGATTGTGCATTTGTCATTGTACCTAGTAGAGAGCCGTAAGGTTTAAAACCTTTTATATAAAAAGTTAATAGAGAGAACAAGATTCCAATTAAGAGACTACAAAAAAAGCGTTTTTAAATTTAAATTTAGATCAAAATAAATAAATGGACGTCTTACCCAATATCTATGTCAAGTATTACCACTCCTAAAAATGTAACCAGCCAATTAAAAACTTCTAATTTTCCTTGTCTAGCAAATATTTTCAATTCTGCTACTTGTGTGAACATTTTTTTTAATGCCACTATTATAATTCCAGCCAAAACACACTTTAATAAAATAAATATTTAATATTTTTGGTTTAAATACAATAAATAGTAAATTAACCTTCGGCAGTGTTGCAAAAAATGGTCCAATCCAAAGTAAAACTGTTAATATTAACAGTGACGAAATTAATGATGCAATTTGTGTTATACCACCAGTTTGTTCTTGAATTATTGAGCGTGACAATGAACAAGCCAATGGTATACAAGAAAAACAGCCTCCAAAAATATTACTTATGCCCATGGCAAAAAGTTCCTGATTAGCTGATATTTCGTATGAATGTTTTTTAGCAAATGTCAAACCCATTGATATTATTACTGAAAAACTAACAACAGCAATTGCAATCGCATCAGTAAATACCATTCCAATTAAATTAATTGGTGGAAATGAAGGTCCCGGCAAACCCGTTGGTATATTTCCAATCAATTTAATTTGATATGCATTATCAGATTCAATATATTTTGATATTAAGTTACCACCAACAATACACAATAATTCAGCTGGTAATGGGAACCGACATTTTTTACTAAGCCATGGTTTAATTAATTCGTTCATTAATACCATAAATAAAATAACTCCACATGAAAAAATTATTGTCGAAACATTTGCCTTTGGGAGGCTAGCAAATATATCATAAAGACCATATGCTATTTTAAAAGCACCTTTTCGTCGGGGTACTGAAACACCGAAAATGTCTTTTAATTGAGTGACTACAACGTGAATGGCAGCAGCTGTAGTAAAACCATTAACAATTGGTGCACTTAGTAAAGATGCCAAAAAACCAAGGCGAAAAATGAACATTATAAGCTAAAAGAAAAGTAAATTAGAATGAATATTTTAAATAATTTAAATTATTGCTTACATTTATTATTCCAACAGCTACTGCTGTTGCCGTAACAACTTCCATTGGTGTATAAACTATTTCATCAGGATTCGAATCGTCTGATTCTAATGTAGCATGTGTTTGAACAACTTTTAGAGTCATTAAGCTAATAACAGCAAAAGTACCTATTGATATATGACGTGATGTACCCAATACCATATACATTAGTACAGGAAAAAATGCCATATATAAACCAACATTCGGTGTAACACCGGCTAATAAACCATATGCCATACCTTGAGGAATATGCATAACACCAACAGTAAATCCTGCTATAATATCACCACTTAGATTTTTACTAAATGAATATTTTGGTAACCATTTTAATATTGGTATAAAATTTATTATTGTTTGTAATAAACTACATTCTTTACAAAAAGAACGAAAATATGCTGAAATACTTTTATCACGTGCTATATAACCAGTATTTTGTATAACAGTTTCATGTGTCAGTACATCACGATTTATAACATACTTTGGAATTCTATTTGGTTTACGATCATTTGGTTGATTTAATGCATCTAATCTGTACAAAAAAATTAAATGATCGATGCACGAAACAAAAATTAATAAATAAAATAAACTTACTCACTATTCGCCATTGTTATTATTGAGATTCGTTTCTTAGGAAGTTGGTTTAATAATAACTCCTAGATTTGTTATTAATTGTTAAAAATTTTTTTAACATATTTTTCCTTACTTCGAAATTTTTTGCTGTTGATTAAATTAATTCCGATCAAAATTAATTATTTCAATAAATTCGTTACTGTAAGCAATTAATATTTTTAATAACATAATTTGAAACTATAGTGATTAAAATAAACTTTCTGTAAGTAAAATCAAATTTCTTCACCCTATCGAGATAGTTTCAATAAGTGATAATTTCAATATTTTCAACAGAATATAGGAATACTACTCATATAGTGAAAATTTGCAAAAGAGAAGATAATTTTACAAAAATATTAAATACTATCAATATGTATATTCAATAATTTATCTAAATTATTAAATTTCAAATTTTTAATTAAGGAATTTTTTTTTTTTTTGACCAACGGTGGCTTAAGTGGTAGTGTGCTAAGCTGTGGTGCATTAGGTACTGGGGTCGACGCCCGTCCGAGACATCGATGTTGGTCTAAGTTTACTCAGCTTTAACTGAGTACCAGTAATAAAATTATAATAAAATGTAATTTAAGACTGGGAAAAATGCTAACGGCAGAGACCATTTGCTAACAACAAATGTCTCACGAATAAAAACCATTAGCTTGTTGCAATTAATAGTTTCTTCACTATAAAGAAATTTATGGTTCGGAATCCATATAAAAAAGTAGTAGGTCCAAATTGCAATACAAAACTGTTACAGAAACTTCAAGTGCAGATAACTCAGTACTTGGAGCCCTATACTCCCTAGCGGAGTGAACAGGAAAATAAAAAATTAAGGAATTTAAACAAAAAAACTTGATAATTCCACTTATTATATAAATATATCCGTCATTTAAGAAATTAATCAAAACCAATTGTATATTTAATATAAAGATAAAGATCTATTTTATGATATCTTTAAAAAACATAATTATAATAATTATTAGTAATTCTAAGTGTATTATTTAATAATTCATTTTAAATTGAAATTTACCAAACTGATAAAACTCTAATTAAATAAATATAATAATCGTTATCTGTTTAATCGATTATGATTATATAACGTTCGGAAGTATTTTTTTCATATTCGCAATCAACAAAATTAAACTTAATATTATATTTCTGTCTGTCTGGCATACGATCTACTTAAAAACAATTTAAATTATACTCAAATTGAATATAAGTATTAAATTAAATTAAAAGTAAATAATAAATTTAGTAACTTTAGTGTTAATTACAAAATATAAATATTTATTAAATAATTAGATCAACAAGTGTTTTTTTGTTTTGAACAACAAAATTATGCAAAGATAATATTATAATTTTATGTAATTTATGCGCAAATCATTCCTATTGGAAAAGTTTTTTTTTTATATATATATATATATATATTTTGTTATCAGTCAATTAGAAACAAACTATAATTTGCTGTAAAATTAAATTCGTAACAAATTTCACTCTCAAAAAGAAAATTTAATTTGACCTTCAAAATTATTTAATTTTAATTAAAAAAAAATCTATCAGCCTTCCATTAAATAAACTCACATTTTTTATTAATTAAACTAATTATGCAAAATTAATATTTTGCAAAAACAATCACATGTAAATTAAATTATAGTTGAAAATTTTATAGTTTTAAAATAACTTAAAATAACTAGAAATCGAAGCAATTGGAGATATTTAATTTTTCATATTAAAAATTAATATATTTATTTAACTAATTTATTTAAAAATAAATATAAATTTTCGAACTTAATATTTAATTAATGAAATACGTAGAACTGAACAAAAAATTAAACGAATTTTTTCCACTGAAGTGGTTATTATTTCGTTGGAGCACCAATTTTTAGACTAAACTTTGCTCAGATTTTGTATAACAAAAAAAAAATATAAAAGAACATATAGAATATGTTAATTTTAATTTGACAGTTCTATTCTAATTTTATATTGACTAGAGACTATCACTCTCCCCGCTATATAATTAACAAATAAAGATTTAGATAAATTTTCCAATCTATACATGTTTTCAAAATAAACTTGACAATATTATTAATCATGAATGATATAGTGAAACGTTTGTTTATTTAAAATATTTACTATATTTTTATAATAATTATTAGTTATTACTCAATTGGTGGAAATCTGAATTAATTTATATTTCAGAAATGGTGTAGAATATTTACTACGAACTCAACTTAGTTGTAAGCAATAAGAATTTGATCAAATGATTCAGAAAGTTGGAATAATTTTTAAACCACCTAAATTAATCTGGACAATAAAACTATTATACTGGTTAACTGCAACCTTCTAAATAAATATATAGCAGTACATAAAATCTTGATTATATTGAACTTTTTACTTGTGTCGTGTTTTTCCTATTATACACTTGTTATAAATTTAATTTACCTCATGAATCTGCAATATTCTTGTTTCTTTCCGGCACGACCATACCTAAATTTAGCTGAATATGGATGGAATCCTCTCAAAATATCCATCTGAAATCCACTTAACATCTCCATCTGAAATTGTAATATTCATAAATGTGCAATTACACATTTATTAATATTTTCGAGTACTAGAATTTCATTCTTTTCGTAGTAAATGTATATTTACGAAAAGAATGGAATGTCCGGTGATTTTGTTGTATTTTCCAATTTCTAGTTTAGCCAACATAAAGAAAAAAAAATTAGAGAATATTCCAATAAAAAAATATATTTTAACAAAGTTGCCAAAATATTTTAATGGTAACAAATTTACTTCAAATAAATCTGAAAAAAATATCTTCAATTATTATTTAAAAGGTGAAATATTTCATCTAAATGCAGAAAATTTTTTATCTCCGTTGTGTATATAAATATATCGAAGTATGTATTTTAAATTAGTAATTTATAATTTTCTTTTATATCTTATGAAAAATAAGAAATTACTTTGTTGGAATATATATGTTTATTATTTGATGTCGACTATATCATAAAACTTAAAATTATAACTCAATATAAAAATATTTTAACATAGAAGCTTTATTAAAATTAATGTAAGATTTCCTGTAAGAAAATCTTACATTAATTTTAATAAAGTTTCTATGTTAAAGTATTTTATATTTATTAAGTTGAATATCTTTAATGTAAGATATTCAACTTAGTAAATATAAAATATTCAAATTAATGCTTAATTCTAATAATACACCATATATTACGATCACGATGTTCGAGATGCTTCTGCATATAAAACTGCATCATGTAATGTTGGTAATATTTCAAATGGTCCTTCACCCATCGTCATACTATGTATTAATTTATCATAAACGCGATCTGATGGTGCAGCTATAAATAACTGGACATTTAATATTTTAATTTCTTTCAAAATTTCTGTTAACACAATACAACCAGCCATATCTAAATGACTACAACATGATAAATCTAATATTAAAGTATCATATGCTATTAAATCATTTAAAGCTTCTTTACTAGTTACACCTATTGAAGCTCGTCTTAATTTACCATAATCAACCGAAATTGCTTTATATAACTGTTGTTTAAACGAAGATGCAAAATTTATTGCACCACAATATCGGTAAATTTTCATTTGACGTAATTCAGTAGCACTTTGATGATTATGCATATCAACATAAATACCAGATTGTGCATTTGTCATTGTACCTAGTAGAGAGCCGTAAGTTTTAAAACCCTTTATATAAAATGTGAAAAGAGAGAATAAAATTCCCATTAAGAGACTGCAAAAAATGTGTTATTAATTTATATTAAAAAACGAAATAAATAAAAATCTTACCCAATATCTATGTCAATTATTACCACTCCTAAAAATGGAATTAACCAATTAAATACTTCTAATTTTCCTTGCTTGGCAAATTTTTTCAAATCTTTTACTTGTACAAAAACTTTCCTTAATGCAAGTATTATAATTACAGTTAGACAACACTAAATATGTATTAGAAAACAGAAAATATTAACAATTGTGTTTTATATTTATATGCTACTAACCAAAGGCAGTGTTTCAAAAAATGGTCCGACCCAAAGTAATACTGTTAATATTAATATTCCTGAGAATAATGATGCAAGTTGTGTAGAACCACCAGTTTGATCTTGTATTATGGATCGTGACAAAGCACAAGACAATGGTATACAAGAAAAACAACCTCCAAAGATATTACTTATGCCCGTAGCAAAGAGTTCTTGATTAATAAACAATTCGTATGAATGCTTCTTAGCCAATGGCAAAGCTACAGACATCATTATTGAAAAACTAACAAGCGCAATTGCAACTGAATCGGTAAATACCAATCCAATTAAGTTAATTGGTGGAAATTTTGGTTCTGGTAAACCTGTTGGTATACTCCCAACTAATTTAATATTAAATATCTTATCAGCCTCAATATATTTTGATATTAGATTACTACCAACAATACACAATAATTCAGCTGGCAGTGGGAAATGACATTTTTTACTTAGTAATGGTTTAATATAATCAACCATTAATATCATAAATACAATAACTCCACATGAAAAAATTATTGTTGGAACATTTGCTTCCGGTAGGCAACCAATTATGTCATAAAAACCAAGAAATACTTTAAAAAAACCTTTTCGACGTGGTACTTCAAGCCCGAAAACAATATTCAATTGGCTAATAATAACGTGAATAGCAGCAGCTGTAATAAATCCATTTACAACTGGTTCACTGAGTAAAGATGCCAAAAAACCAAGTCGGAATATGAACATTATAAGCTAAACAAAATAGATTAGATTTGAACAAATATTTTTTCAAATTATTTCTCACATTTATTATTCCAACAGCCACAGCTGTTGCTGTAACAACTTCCATGGGTGTATAAAATATTTCATCAGGATTCAGGTTATTTGTGTTTGATGTGGCGTAATTATGAACATTTTTCAGAGTCATCACACTGCCAATAGCAAATGTACCAACTGAAATATGACGTGAAGTACCTAATAACATATACATTAGTACAGGAAAAAATGCCATATATAAACCAACACTTGGTATAACGCCAGCTAATAAACCATATGCCATACCTTGTGGTATATGCATGACACCAACAGTAATTCCCGCTATAATATCACCGCTTAAATTATTTCTTATTGAATATTGTGGTAACCATTTTAATATTGGTATTAAATTTAATATTGTTTGTAATAAACTACATTCTTTACAAAAAGAATGAAAATTGGCTGAAATACTTTTGTCACGTGCTATATAACCAGTATTTTGTATAACAGTTTCATGTGTTAGAACATCACGATTAATATTAAACTTTGGCACTGCTTTGGGTTTCCGACCGTTTGGTGGATTTAATGCATCTAATCTGTGAAAACCATTTAAAAAATTAAGTTACGAATAAAAATATGAAGAAACTTACTCCTTATCCGTCATTTTCTATTAGTTCCTTAGGTGCTTTTTAAAATAAAAACTGAGAAGTTATTAATTATGGAAAAACTTAGTATTGAGTACATTCTATTGATGTAGTAAATACATTGAACAACAATTTAAAATTTAAATTGAAGTTTATTAGATTATGAAAAAGACCCTGATAATTCTATACCTGATAATAATTCTGATATTACAAAATAATTTGATAATAAAAAACCAAGATAAAATAGTAATAATCAAGAAATAAAAATCTATAGATATCGCTACCGATTTAATCGATATTGATTATTATCAAGTACGCAATTTCCATGCTCATTTATCAACAATCAACAATACCCCACATACAAGTGATTTTTTGTTGGAGGGTTGGAAATATAAACTTTCAAAAACTTTAATTTGTGTTTTGAATTTATTAATATTTTAGTTTTCAGTTTTAAGGGTTTTCATTTTTTTGCTACAAATTCTAATTGAATCTCACTAAATTTCCATATTTTCCCGATTTCTCGGGCAATTTTGAATATTTTTCGAAAAGGTCTTTGGAAATGCGCTAGAAATTAATTTCCCTACACGGAGATACCAAATATGTGGGGATTGCTTTCAGTTTTAAGAGTTTTCATTTTTTTGCTACAAATTCTAATGTTTTGTATTGAATCTCATTAAATTTCCATCTTTCCCGATTTCTCGGCTAATTTTGAATATTTTCCGAAAAGGTCTTCGGAAATTCGCTAGAAATTAAATTCCGTACACGGAGATACCAAATATGTGGGGATTGCTTTCAGTTTTAAGGGTTTTCATTTTTTTGCTACAAATTTTGATGTTTTGTATTGAATCTAATTAAATTCCAATATTTTCCCGATTTCTCGGGTATTTTTGAATATTTTTCGAAAAGGTCTTCGGAAATTCGCTAGAAATTAAATTCCGTACACGGAGATACCAAATATGTGGGGATTGCTTTCAGTTTTAAGAGTTTTCATTTTTTTGCTACAAATTCTAATGTTTTGTATTGAATCTCATTAAATTTCCATCTTTCCCGATTTCTCGGCCAATTTTGAATATTTTCCGAAAAGGTCTTCGGAAATTCGCTAGAAATTAAATTCCGTACACGGAGATACCAAATATGTGGCGATTGCTTGCAAGTTTAAGGGTTTTCATTTTTTTGCTACAAATTCTGATGTTTTGTATTGAATCTCATTAAATTTCCATCTTTTTCCCGATTTCTCGGCCAATTTTGAATATTTTTCGAAAAGCTATTCGGAAATTCGCTAGAAATTAAATTCCGTACACGGAGATACCAAATATGTGTGGATTGCTTTCAGTTTTAAGGGTTTTCATTTCTTTGCTAAAAATTCTAATGTTTTGTATTGAATCTCATTAAATTTCCTTATTTTCCCGATGTCTCGAGCAATTTTGAATATTTTTCGAAAAGGTCTTTGGAAATGCGCTAGAAATTAATTTCCCTACAAGGAGATACCAAATATGTGGGGATTGCTTTCAGTTTTAAGGGTTTTCATTTTTTTGTTACAAATTCTAATGTTTTGTATTGAATCTCATTAAATTTCCATCTTTTCCTGATTTCTCGGGCAATTTTGAATATTTTTCGAAAAGGTCTTCGGAAATTCGTTAGAAATTAAATTCCGTACACGGAGATACCAAATATGTGGGGATTGCTTTCAGTTTTAAGGGTTTTCATTTTTTTGCTACAAATTCTAATGTTTTGTATTGAATCTCATTAAATTGCCATCTTTCCCGATTTCTCGGCCAATTTTGAATATTTTCCGAAAAGGTCTTCGGAAATGCGCTAGAAATTAATTTCCCAACACGGAGATACCAAATATGTGGGGATTGCTTTCAGTTTTAAGAGTTTTCATTTTTTTGCTACAAATTCTAATGTTTTGTATTGAATCTCATTAAATTTCCATATTTTCCCGATTTCTCGTCCAATTTTGAATATTTTTCGAAAAGGTCTTCGGAAATTCGCTAGAAATTAAATTCCGTACACGGAGATACCAAATATGTGGGGATTGCTTTCAGTTTTAAGGGTTTTCATTTTTTTGCTACAAATTCTAATGTTTTGTATTGAATCTCATTAAATTTCCATCTTTCCCGATTTTTTGGCCAATTTTGAATATTTTCCGAAAAGGTCTTCGGAAATTCGCTAGAAATTAAATTTCGTACACGGAGATACCAAATATGTGGGGATAGCTTTCAGTTTTAAGGGTTTTCATTTTTTTGCTACAAATTCTGATGTTTTGTATTGAATCTCATTAAATTCCAATATTTTCCCGATTTCTCGGGCAATTTTGAATATTTTTCGAAAAGGTCTTCGGAAATTCGCTAGAAATTAAATTCCCTACACGGAAATACCAAATATATGGGGATTGCTTTCAGTTTTAAGGGTTTTCATTTTTTTGCTACAAATTCTGATGTTTTGTATTGAATCTCATTAAATTTCAATATTTTCCCGATTTCTCGGGCAATTTTGAATATTTTTCGAAAAGGTCTTTGGAAATTAGAAATTAATTTCCCTACACGGAGATACCAAATATGTGGGGATTGCTTTCAGTTTTAAGAGTTTTCATTTTTTTGCTACAAATTCTAATGTTTTGTATTGAATCTCATTAAATTTCCATATTTTCCCGATTTCTCGTCCAATTTTGAATATTTTTCGAAAAGGTCTTCGGAAATTCGCTAGAAATTAAATTCCGTACAAGGAGATACCAAATATGTGGGGATTGCTTTCAGTTTTAAGGGTTTTCATTTTTTTGCTACAAATTCTAATGTTTTGTATTGAATCTCATTAAATTTCCATCTTTTCCTGATTTCTCGGGCAATTTTGAATATTTTTAGAAAAGGTCTTCGGAAATTCGCTAGAAATTAAATTCCGTACACGGAGATACCAAATATGTGGGGATTGCTTTCAGTTTTAAGGGTTCTCATTTTTTTGCTACAAATTCTAATGTTTTGTATTGAATCTCATTAAATTTCCATCTTTCCCGATTTCTCGGCCAATTTTGAATATTTTCCGAAAAGGTCATCGGAAATTCGCTAGAAATTAAATTCCGTACACGGAGATACCAAATATGTGGGGATTGCTTTCAGTTTTAAGGGTTTTCATTTCTTTGCTACAAATTCTAATGTTTTGTATTGAATCGCATTAAATTTCCATCTTTTCCTGATTTCTCGGGCAATTTTGAATATTTTTCGAAAAGGTCTTCGGAAATTCGCTAGAAATTAAATTCCGTACACGGAGATACCAAATATGTGGGGATTGCTTTCAGTTTTAAGGGTTTTCATTTTTTGGCTACAAATTCTAATGTTTTGTATTGAATCTCATTAAATTTCCATCTTTCCCGATTTCTCGGCCAATTTTGAATATTTTCCGAAAAGGTCTTCGGAAATTCGCTAGAAATTAAATTTCATACACGGAGATACCAAATATGTGGGGATAGCTTTCAGTTTTAAGGGTTTTCATTTTTTTGCTACAAATTCTGATGTTTTGTATTGAATCTCATTAAATTCTAATATTTTCCCGATTTCTCGGGCAATTTTGAATATTTTTCGAAAAGGTCTTCGGAAATTCGCTAGAAATTAAATTCCCTACACGGAAATACCAAATATGTGGGGATTGCTTTCAGTTTTAAGGGTTTTCATTTTTTTGCTACAAATTCTGATGTTTTGTATTGAATCTCATTAAATTTCAATATTTTTCCGATTTCTCGGGCAATTTTGAATATTTTTCGAAAAGGTCTTCAGAAATTCGCTAGAAATTAAATTCCCTACACGGAAATACCAAATATGCGGGGATTGCTTGCAGTTTTAAGGGTTTTCATTTTTTTGCTACAAATTCTGATGTTTTTTTTGAATCTCATTAAATTCCAGTATTTTCCCGATTTCTCGGGCAATTTTGAATATTTTTCGAAAAGGTCTTCGGAAATTCGCTAGAACTTAAATTCCCTATGTGGGGATTGCTTGCAGTTTTAAGGGTTTTCATTTTTTTGCTACAAATTCTGATGTTTTGTATTGAATCTCATTAAATTCTAATATTTTCCCGATTTCTCGGGCAATTTTGAATATTTTTCGAAAAGGTCTTCGGAAATTCGCTAGAAATTAAATTCCCTACACGGAAATACCAAATATGTGGGGATTGCTTTCAGTTTTAAGGGTTTTCATTTTTTTGCTACAAATTCTGATGTATTGAATGTCATTAAATTTCAATATTTTCCCGATTTCTCGGGCAATTTTGAATATTTTTCGAAAAGGTCTTCGGAAATTCGCTAGAAATTAAATTCCCTACACGGAAATACCAAATATGCGGGGATTGCTTGCAGTTTTAAGGGTTTTAATTTTTTTGCTACAAATTCTGATGTTTTTTTTGAATCTCATTAAATTCCAGTATTTTCCCGATTTCTCGGGCAATTTTGAATATTTTTCGAAAAGGTCTTCGGAAATTCGCTAGAACTTAAATTCCCTATGTGGGGATTGCTTGCAGTTTTAAGGGTTTTCATTTTTTTCCTACAAATTCTGATGTTTTGTATTGAATCTCATTAAATTCCAATATTTTCCCGATTTCTCGGGCAATTTTGAATATTTTTCTAAAAGGTCTTCGGAAATTCGCTAGATATTGACTTCCCTACACGGAAGTACCAAATATGTGGGGATGTGGGGATAAGGTCTTCGTGTGTGGGGATAAGGTCTTCGGAAATTCGCTAGAACTTAAATTCCCTATGTGGGGATTGCTTGCAGTTTTAAGGGTTTTCATTTTTTTCCTACAAATTCTGATGTTTTGTATTGAATCTCATTAAATTCCAATATTTTCCCGATTTCTCGGGCAATTTTGAATATTTTTCTAAAAGGTCTTCGGAAATTCGCTAGATATTGACTTCCCTACACGGAAATACCAAATATGTTGGGATAGCTTTCAGTTTTAAGGGTTTTCATTTTTTTGCTACAAATTCTGATGTTTTGTATTGAATCTCATTAAATTCCAATATTTTCCCGATTTCTCGGGCAATTTTGAATATTTTTCGAAAAGATCTTCGGAAATTCGCTAGAAATTAAATTCCCTACACGGAAATACCAAATATGTGGGGATTGCTTTCAGTTTTAATGGTTTTTCTTTTTTTGCTACAAATTCTGATGTTTTGTATTGAATCTCATTAAATTCCAATATTTTCCCGATTTCCCGGGAAATTTTGAATATTTTTCGAAAAGGTCTTCGGAAATTCGCTAGAAATTAAATTCCCTACACGGAAATACCAAATATGTGGGGATTGCTTTCAGTTTTAAGGGTTTTCATTTTTTTGCTCCAAATTCTGATGTTTTGTATTGAATGTCATTAAATTCCAATATTTTCCCGATTTCTCGGGCAATTTTGAATATTTTTCGAAAAGGTCTTCGGAAATTTGCTAGAAATTAAATTCCCTACGCGGAAATACCAAATATGTGGGGAATGCTTTCAGTTTTAACGGTTTTCATTTTTTTGCTACAAATTCTGATGTTTTGAATCTCATTAAATTCCAATATTTTCCCGATTTCTCGGGAAATTTTGAATATTTTTCGAAAAGGTCTTCGGAAATTCGCTAGAAATTAAATTCCCTACACGGAAATACCAAATATGTGGGGATTGCTTTCAGTTTTAAGGGTTATCATTTTTTTGCTCCAAATTTTGATATTGAATCTAATTAAATTCCAATATTTTCCCGATTTCTCGGGCAATTTTGAATATTTTTCGAAAAGGTCTTCGGAAATTTGCTAGAAATTAAATTCCCTACACGGAAATACCAAATATGTGGGGAATGCTTTCAGTTTTAACGGTTTTCATTTTTTTGCTACAAATTCTGATGTTTTGTATTGAATCTCATTAAATTCCAATATTTTCCCGATTTCTCGGGCAATTTTGAATATTTTTCGAAAAGGTCTTCGGAAATTCGCTAGAAATTAAATTCCCTACACGGAAATACCAAATATGTGGGGATTGCTTGCAGTTTTAAGGGTTTTCATTTTTTTGCTACAAATTCTGATGTTTTGTTTTGAATCTCATTAAATTCCAGTATTTTCCCGATTTCTCGGGCAATTTTGAATATTTTTCGAAAATATGTGGGGATTGCTTGCAGTTTTAAGGGTTTTCATTTTTTTCCTACAAATTCTGATGTTTTGTATTGAATCTCATTAAATTCCAATATTTTCCCGATTTCTCGGGCAATTTTGAATATTTTTCTAAAAGGTCTGCGGAAATTCGCTAGAAATTAAGTTCCCTAGACGGAAATACCAAATATGTAAGGATTGCTTTCAGTTTTAAGGGTTTTCATTTTTTTGCTACAAATTCTGATGTTTTGTATTGAATCTAATTAAATTCCAATATTTTCCCGATTTCTCGGGCAATTTTGAATATTTTTCGAAAAGATCTTCGGAAATTCGCTAGAAATTAAGTTCCCTACACGGAAATACCAAATATGTGGGGATTGCTTTCAGTTTTAAGGGTTTTCATTTTTTTGCTACATATTCTGATGTTTTGTATTGAATCTCATTAATTCCAATATTTTCCCGATTTCTCGGGCAATTTTGAATATTTTTCGAAAAGATCTTCGGAAATTCGCTAGAAATTAAATTCCCTACACGGAAACACCAAATATGTGGGGATTGCTTTCAGTTTTAATGGTTTTTATTTTTTTGCTACAAATTCTGATGTTTTGTATTGAATCTCATTAAATTCCAATATTTTCCCGATTTCTCGGGAAATTTTGAATATTTTTCGAAAAGGTCTTCGGAAATTCGCTAGAAATTAAATTCCCTACACGGAAATACCATATATGTGGGGATTGCTTTCAGTTTTAAGGGTTTTCATTTTTTTGCTACAAATTCTGATGTTTTGTATTGAATCTCATTAAATTCCAATATTTTCCCGATTTCTCGGGCAATTTTGAATATTTTTCTAAAAGGTCTTCGGAAATTCGCTAGAAATTAGGTTCCCTACACGGAAATACCAAATATGTGGGAATTGCTTTCAGTTTTAAGGGTTTTCATTTTTTTGCTACAAATTCTGATGTTTTGTATTGAATCTCATTAAATTCCAATATTTTCCCGATTTCTCGGGCAATTTTGAATATTTTTCGAAAAGATCTTCGGAAATTCGCTAGAAATTAAGTTCCCTACGGAAATACCAAATATGTGGGGATTGCTTTCAGTTTTAAGGGTTTTCATTTTTTTGCTACATATTCTGATGTTTTGTATTGAATCTCATTAATTCCAATATTTTCCCGATTTCTCGGGCAATTTTGAATATTTTTCGAAAAGATCTTCGGAAATTCGCTAGAAATTAAATTCCCTACACGGAAATACCAAATATGTGGGGATTGCTTTCAGTTTTAATGGTTTTTATTTTTTTTGCTACAAATTCTGATGTTTTGTATTGAATCTCATTAAATTCCAATATTTTCCCGATTTCTCGGGAAATTTTGAATATTTTTCGAAAAGGTCTTCGGAAATTCGCTAGAAATTAAATTCCCTACACGGCAGTACCAAATATGTGGGGAGTGCTTGCAGTTTTAAGGGTTTTCATTTTTTTCCTACAAATTCTGATGTTTTGTATTGAATCTCATTAAATTCCAATATTTTCCCGATTTCTCGGGCAATTTTGAATATTTTTCTAAAAGGTCTTCGGAAATTCGCTAGAAATTAAGTTCCCTACACGGAAATACCAAATATGTGGGGATTGCTTTCAGTTTTAATTGTTTTCATTTTTTTGCTACAAATTGTGATGTTTTGTATTGACTCTCATTAAATTCCAATATTTTCCCGATTTCTCGGGCAATTTTGAATATTTTTCTAAAAGGTCTTCGGAAATTCGCTAGAAATTAAAGTCCCTACACGGAAATACCAAATATGTGGGGATTGCTTGCATTTTTAAGGGTTTTCATTTTTTTGCTACAAATTCTGATGTTTTGTATTGAATCTCATTAAATTCCAATATTTTCCCGATTTCTCGGGCAATTTTGAATATTTTTCGAAAAGGTCTTCGGAAATTCGCTAGAAATTAAATTCCCTACACGGCAGTACCAAATATGTGGGAATTGCTTGCAGTTTTAAGGGTTTTCATTTTTTTCCTACAAATTCTGATGTTTTGTATTGAATCTCATTAAATTCCAATATTTTCCCGATTTCGCGGGCAATTTTGAATATTTTTCTAAAAGGTCTTCGGAAATTCGTTAGAAATTAAGTTCCCTACACGGAAATACCAAATATGTGGGGATTGCTTTCAGTTTTAATTGTTTTCATTTTTTTGCTACAAATTGTGATGTTTTGTATTGACTCTCATTAAATTCCAATATTTTCCCGATTTCTCGGGCAATTTTGAATATTTTTCGAAAAGAACTTCGGAAATTCGCTAGAAATTAAATTCCCTACACGGAAATACCAAATATGTGGGGATTGCTTTCAGTTTTAATGGTTTTTATTTTTTTGCTACAAATTCTGATGTTTTGTATTGAATCTCATTAAATTCCAATATTTTCCCGATTTCTCGGGCAATTTTGAATATTTTTAGAAAAGGTCTTCGGAAATTCGCTAGAAATTAAATTCCGTACACGGAAATACCAAATATGTGGGGATTGCTTTCAGTTATAAGGGTTTTAATTTTTTTGCTACATTCTGATGGTTTGTATTGAATCTCATTAAATTCCAATATTTTCTCGATTTCTCGGGCAATTTTGAATATTTTTCGAAAAGGTCTTCGGAAATTCGCTAGAAAGTAAATTCCCTACACGGAAATACCAAATATGTGGGGATTGCTTGCAGTTTTAAGGGTTTTCATTTTTTTGCTACAAATTCTGATGTTTTGTATTGAATCTCATTAAATTCCAATATTTTCCCGATTTCTCGGGCTATTTTCAATATTTTTCGAAAAGGTCTTCGGAAATTCGCTAGAAATTAAATTCCCTACACGGAAATACCAAATATGTGGGGATTGCTTGCAGTTTTAAGGGTTTTCATTTTTTTGCTACAAATTCTGATGTTTTGTATTGAATCTCATTAAATTCCAATATTTTCCCGATTTCTCGGGCAATTTTGAATATTCTTCGAAAAGGTTTTCGGAAATTCGCTAGAAATTAAATTCCCTACACGGAAATACCTAATATGTGGGGATTGCTTTCAGGTTTAAGGGTTTTCATTTTTTTGCTACAAATTCTGATGTTTTGTATTGAATCTCATTAAATTCCAATATTTTCCCGATTTCTCGGGCAATTTTGAATATTTTTCGAAAAGGTCTTCGGAAATTCGCTAGAAATTGAATTCCCTACACGGAAATACCAAATATGTGGGGATTGCTTGCACTTTTAAGGGTTTTCATTTTTTTGCTACAAATTCTAATGTTTTGTATTGACTCTCATTAAATTCCAATATTTTCCCGATTTCGTGGGCAATTTTGAATATTTTTCTAAAAGGTCTTCGGAAATTCGCTAGAAATTAAAGTCCCTACACGGAAATACCTAATATGTGGGGATTGCTTTCAGGTTTAAGGGTTTTCATTTTTTTGCTACAAATTGTGATGTTTTGTATTGACTCTCATTAAATTCCAATATTTTCCCGATTTCTCGGGCAATTTTGAATATTTTTCGAAAAGAACTTCGGAAATTCGCTAGAAATTAAAGTCCCTACACGGAAATATCAAATATGTGGGGATTGCTTTCAGTTTTAATGGTTTTTATTTTTTTGCTATAAATTCTGATGTTTTGTATTGAATCTCATTAAATTCCAATATTTTCCCGATTTCTCGGGCAATTTTGAATATTTTTCGAAAAGGTCTTCGGAAATTCGCTAGAAATTAAATTCTCTACACGGAAATACCAAATATGTGGGGATTGCTTTCAGTTATAAGGGTTTTCATTTTTTTGCTACATATTCTGATGGTTTGTATTGAATCTCATTAAATTCCAATATTTTCTCGATTTCTCTGGCAATTTTGAATATTTTTCGAAAAGGTCTTCGGAAATTCGCTAGAAAGTAAATTCCCTACACGGAAATACCAAATATGTGGGGATTGCTTGCAGTTTTAAGGGTTTTCATTTTTTTGCTACAAATTCTGATGTTTTGTATTGAATCTCATTAAATTCCAATATTTTCCCGATTTCTCGGGCAATTTTGAATATTTTTCGAAAAGGTCTTCGGAAATTCGCTAGAAATTAAATTCCCTACACGGAAATACCAAATATGTGGGGATTGCTTGCAGTTTTAAGGGTTTTCATTGTTTTGCTACAAATTCTGATGTTTTGTATTGAATCTCATTAAATTCCAATATTTTCCCGATTTCTCGGGCAATTTTGAATATTCTTCGAAAAGGTTTTCGGAAATTCGCTAGAAATTGAATTCCCTACACGGAAATACCAAATATGTGGGGATTGCTTGCACTTTTAAGGGTTTTCATTTTTTTGCTACAAATTCTGATGTTTTGTATTGAATCTCATTAAATTCCAAAATTTTCCCGATTTCTCGGGCAATTTTGAATATTTTTCGAAAAGGTCTTCGGAAATTCGCTAGAAATTAAATTCCGTACAAGGAGATACCAAATATGTGGGGATTGCTTTCAGTTTTAAGGGTTTTCATTTTTTTGCTACAAATTCTAATGTTTTGTATTGAATCTCATTAAATTTCCATCTTTTCCTGATTTCTCGGGCAATTTTGAATATTTTTCGAAATGGTCTTCGGAAATTCGCTAGAAATTGAATTCCCTACACGGAAATACCAAATATGTGGGATTGCATGCAGTTTTAAGGGTTTTCATTTTTTTGCTACAAATTCTGATGTTTTGTATTGACTCTCATTAAATTCCAATATTTTCCCGATTTCGTTGGCAATTTTGAATATTTTTCTAAAAGCTCTTCGGAAATTCGCTAGAAATTAAATTCCCTACACGGAAATACCAAATATGTGGGGATTGCTTGAATTTTTAAGGGTTTTCATTTTTTTGCTACAAATTCTGATGTTTTGTATTGAATCTCATTAAATTCCAATATTTTCCCGATTTCTCGGGCAATTTTGAATATTTTTCGAAAAGGTCTTCGGAAATTCGCTAGAAATTAAATTCCCTACACGGAAATACCAAATATGTGGGGATTGCTTGCAGTTTTAAGGGTTTTCATTTTTTTGCTACAAATTCTGATGTTTTGTATTGAATCTCATTAAATTCCAATATTTTCCCGATTTCTCGGGCAATTTTGAATATTTTTCGAAATGGTCTTCGGAAATTCGCTAGAAATTGAATTCCCTACACGGAAATACCAAATATGTGGGGATTGCTTGCACTTTTAAGGGTTTTCATTTTTTTGCTACAAATTCTGATGTTTTGTATTGAATCTCATTAAATTCCAAAATTTTCCCGATTTCTCGGGCAATTTTGAATATTTTTCGAAAAGGTCTTCGGAAATTCTCTAGAAATTAAATTCCCTATACGGAAATACCAAATATGTGGGATTGCATGCAGTTTTAAGGGTTTTCATTTTTTTGCTACAAATTCTGATGTTTTGTATTGACTCTCATTAAATTCCAATATTTTCCCGATTTCGTTGGCAATTTTGAATATTTTTCTAAAAGCTCTTCGGAAATTCGCTAGAAATTAAATTCCCTACACGGAAATACCAAATATGTGGGGATTGCTTGAATTTTTAAGGGTTTTCATTTTTTTGCTACAAATTCTGATGTTTTGTATTGAATATCATTAAGTTCCAATATTTTCCCGATTTCTCGGGCAATTCAATATTTTTCGAAAAGGTCTTCGGAAATTCGCTAGAAATTAAATTCCCTACACGGAAATACCATATATGTGGGGATTGCTTTCAGTTTTAAGGGTTTTCATTTTTTTGCTCCAAATTCTGATGTTTTGTATTGAATCTCATTAAATTCCTATATTTTCCCGATTTCTCGGGCAATATTGAATATTTTTCGAAAAGGTCTTCGGAAATTTGCTAGAAATTAAATTCCCTACACGGAAATGCCAAATATGTGGGGAATGCTTTCAGTTTTAACGGTTTTAATTTTTTTGCTACAAATTCTGATGTTTTGTTTTGAATCTCATTACATTCCAGTATTTTCCCGATTTCTCGGGCAATTTTGCATATTTTTCGAAAAGGTCTTCGGAAATTCGCTAGAAATTAAATTCCCTACACGGAAATACCAAATATGTGGGATTGCTTGCAGTTTTAAGGGTTTTCATTTTTTTCCTACAAATTCTGATGTTTTGTATTGAATCTCATTAAATTCCAATATTTTCCCGATTTCGTTGGCAATTTTGAATATTTTTCTAAAAGCTCTTCGGAAATTCGCTAGAAATTAAATTCCCTACACGGAAATACCAAATATGTGGGGATTGCTTGCATTTTTAAGGGTTTTCATTTTTTTGCTACAAATTCTGATGTTTTGTATTGAATCTCATTAAGTTCCAATATTTTCCCGATTTCTCGGGCAATTCAATATTTTTTGAAAAGGTCTTCGGAAATTCGCTAGAAATTAAATTCCCTACACGGAAATACCATATATGTGGGGATTGCTTTCAGTTTTAAGGGTTTTCATTTTTTTGCTCCAAATTCTGATGTTTTGTATTGAATCTCATTAAATTCCTATATTTTCCCGATTTCTCGGGCAATTTTGAATATTTTTCTAAAAGGTCTTCGGAAATTCGCTAGAAATTAAGTTCCCTACACGGAAATACCAAATATGTGGGGATTGCTATCAGTTTTAAGGGTTTTCATTTTTTTGCTACAAATTCTGATGTTTTGTATTGACTCTCATTAAATTCCAATATTTTCCCGATTTCTCGGGCAATATTTTTCGAAAAGATCTTAGGAAATTCGCTAGAAATTAAATTCCCTACACGGAAATACCAAATATGTGGGGATTGCTTTCAGTTTTAATGGTTTTTATTTTTTTGCTACCAATTCTGATGTTTTGTATTGAATCTCATTAAATTCCAATATTTTCCCGATTTCTCGGGCAATTTTGAATATTTTTCGAAAAGGTCTTCGGAAATTCGATAGAAATTAAATTCCCTACACGGAAATACCAAATATGTGGGAATTGCTTTCAGTTATAAGGGTTTTCAATTTTTTGCTACAAATTCTGATGTTTTGTATTGAATCTCATTAAATTCCAATATTTTCCCGATTTCCGGGCAATTTTCAATATTTTTCGAAAAGGTCTTCGGAAATTCGCTAGAAATTAAATTCCCTACACGGAAATACCAAATATGTGGGGATTGCTTACAGTTTTAAGGGTTTTCATTTTTTTGCTACAAATTCTGATGTTTTGTATTGAATCTCATTAAATTCCAATATTTTCCCGATTTCTCGGGCAATTTTGAATATTTTTCGAAAAGGTCTTCGGAAATTCGCTAGAAATTAAATTCCCTACACGGAAATACCAAATATGTGGGGATTGCTTACAGTTTTAAGGGTTTTCATTTTTTTGCTACAAATTCTGATGTTTTGTATTGACTTTCATTAAATTCCAATATTTTCCCGATTTCTCGGGCAGTTTTGAATATTTTTCTAAAAGGTCTTCGGAAATTCGCTAGAAATTAAATTCCCTACACGGAAATACCCAATATGTGGGGATTGCTTGCAGTTTTAAGGGTTTTCATTTTTTTGCTACAAATTCTGATGTTTTGTATTGAATCGCATTAAATTTCCATATTTTCCCGATTTCTCGGCCAATTTTGAATATTTTTCGGAAATGCGCTAGAAACTAAATTCCCTACACCGATACCAAATATGTGGGGATTGCTTTCAGTTTTAAGGGTTTTCATTTTTTTGCTACAAATACTGATGTTTTGTATTGAATCGCATTAAATTTCCATATTTTCCCGATTTCTCGGGAAATTTTGAATATTTTTCGAAAAGGTCTTCGGAAATTCGCTAGAAATTAAATTCCCTACACGGAGATACCAAATGTGTGGAGATACCAAATGTGATTGCTTTCAGTTTTAAGGGTTTTCATTTTTTTGCTACAAATTCTGATGTTTTGTATTGAATCGCATTAAATTTCCATATTTTCCATATTTCTCGGGCAATTTTGAATATTTTACGAAAAGGTCTTCGGAAATTCGCTAGAAATTAAATTCCCTACACGGAGATACCAAATGTGTGGGGATTGCTTTCAGTGTGGAGATACCAAATGTGATTACTTTCAGTTTTAAGGGTTTTCATTTTTTTTGCTACAAATTCTGATGTTTTGTATTGAATCGCATTAAATTTCCATATTTTCCCGATTTCTCGGGCAATTTTGAATATTTTTCGGAAATGCGCTAGAAACTAAATTCCCTACACGGAGATACCAAATATGTGGGGATTGCTTTCAGTTTTAAGGGTTTTCATTTTTTTGCTACAAATTCTGATGTTTTGTATTGAATCGCATTAAATTTCCATATTTTCCCGATTTCTCGGGAAATTTTGAATATTTTTCGAAAAGGTCTTCGGAAATTCGCTAGAAATTAAATTCCCTACACAGAGATACCAAATGTGATTGTTTTCAGTTTTAAGGGTTTTCATTTTTTTGCTACAAATTCTGATGTTTTGTATTGAATCGCATTAAATTTCCATATTTTCCCGATTTCTCGGGCAATTTTGAATATTTTTCGAAAAGGTCTTCGGAAATTCGCTAGAAATTAAATTCCCTACACGGAGATACCAAATGTGTGGAGATACCAAATGTAATTGCTTTCAGTTTTAAGGGTTTTCATTTTTTTGCTACAAATTCTGATGTTTTGTATTGAATCGCATTAAATTTCCATATTTTCCCGATTTCTCGGGCAATTTTGAATATTTTTCGAAAAAGTCTTCGGAAAGCGCTAGAAACTAAATTCCCTACACGGAGATACCAAATATGTGGGGATTGCTTTCAGCTTTAAGGGTTTTCATTTTTTTGCTACAAATTCTGATGTTTTGTATTGAATCGCATTAAATTTCCATATTTTCCCGATTTCTCGGCCAATTTTGAATATTTTTCGAAAAGTTCTTCGGAAATTCGCTAGAAATTAAATTCCGTACACGGATATACCAAATATGTGGGGATTGCTTTCAGTTTTAAGGGTTTTCATTTTTTTGCTACAAATTCTAATGTTTGTATTGAATTTCATTAAATTTCCATCTTTTCCCGATTTCTCGGCCAATTTTGAATATTTTTCGAAAAGGTCTTCGGAAATGCGCTAGAAATTGAATTCCCTACAAGGAGATACCAAATATGTGGGCATTGCTAAAAATTATAAGATATACAAAATTTTTAAAAACGAAGATTTTAGAAAACAAAATTTTTAAAAACGAAGATTTTGGAAAACAAACTTTTTGGTCCAAACAAGATTTTGGGAAACCATATTACGACCCGATTACCATTTTTGTCTTGTCACTTATGTTACAGCGTAATATCAACAATAAGCCAATTACCTTGAAGAGGATCCCATAATTCAACAGTGACATTTTTAGTACCAATTGAATTTATTATTGAAGAATGAGCATTGACATTTATAAATGGAATTTGTGGTCATTCTAGATTTCAAATTTATTGCGAAAAATTCTGATGGTTTGTATTGATTTTTTCAAGCAATTTTGAATATTTTTCTAAAAGGTCTTCGAAAATGAGCTGGAAATTAAACTCCCTTCAGGGAGATACCAAATATGTGGGGATTGCTTCAGTTTTAAGGTTCTTCAATTTTTTGCGAAAAATTCTGATGTTTTGCATTGATTCTCATTAAATTTTCATATTTTAACGATTTCTCGGGCAATTTTGAATATTTTTCGAAAACGTCTCTTTTCCCCCTCTGTCATGTTTGACACTCTTCATTTTCAGATTGATGAAAAATATATAAATACTTATCTCATAAATAAGTTTTATATACCTGTTTTTTCCTGTGGTATGATAATTAAAAAGAAAGTTTTCGACCATATGGGATATTAAATTTCCTTTCCATGAATACCAAATTTGTAGGGGTTCAAAAATAAGCCATTTTGAACCATATTTATAGCCTTTTTTACTAGTAAAAAAGGTCATAAATATTACTCTAAACAAGACAGCTTCTAATAAAAATATTTTTTAAGAGGTGAAATATTTCATCTGAATGCAATTTTTCAATGAGATTCCCCGTTGTATATATCGGAAAAATTTAAATGGCAATTTATATTTTATGAAAAATAAGAAATTATTTTGTTGGAGTAAATATAAATTGTAGGTTATATTTATTATTTGATATGGATTATATCATAAAAATAAAAATTATAACTCAATAAAAAAATATTTTTAATAAATGAAGCTTTATTAAAATTAATGTAATATTTCCTGAAACAAGGAAAATCTTATCCTGCATCACACTTTTTGTAGATAAAGTTTACTGTTTTTTTTTCAAATAATTTACAATATTTAGATGTATGTTGTTTAAAAAATATTACAAATGTGTTAAAAAATAGAAAAACCTAACGGGAAGGTTGATAAATATAAAATATTCAACTGAAAGCTTAATTTTAACAATACTCTTTCATATACATGTTTTTAGGATCACGATATTCGGGATGCTTCAGCATATAAAACTGCATCATGTAATGTTGGTAATATATCAAATGGTCCTTCACCCATAGTTATACTATATATTAATTTATCATAAACTCGATCTGATGGTGCAGCTATAAATAACTGGACATTTAATATTTTGATTTCCTTCAGTATTTCTGTTAACATAGTACAACCAGCCATATCTAAGTGACTGCAACATGATAAATCTAATATTAAAGTATCATAATCTATTAACTCAATTAAACTAGTCACACCGAATGACGCACGTCTTAATTTAGTATAATCAACCGAAATTGCTTTATATAACTGTTGTTTAAACGAAGATGCAAAATTTATTGCACCACAATATCGGTAAATTTTCATTTGACGTAATTCAATAGCATTTTTATGATTATGTATATCAACATAAATACCAGATTGTGCATTTGTCATTGTACCTAGTAGAGAGCCGTAAGTTTTAAAACCCTTTATATAAAATGTGAATAGAGAGAATAAGATTCCCATTAAGAGACTGCAAAAAAATGTGTTATTAATTTATATTAAAAAATCGAAACAAATAAAAATCTTACCCAATATCTATGTCAATTATTACCACTCCTAAAAATGGAATTACCCAATTAAATCCTTCTAACTTTCCTTGCTTCGCAAATTTTTTCAAATCTTTTGCTTGCTTAAAAATTCGCCTTAATGTAAGTATTATAATTCCAGTTAGACTACACTAAATATGTAGTAGTAAATTGTAAGTATTAACTTTTGTGTTTTATAATTATTTACTACTAACCACGGGCAGTGTTTCAAAAAATGGTCCGACCCAAAGCAAAACTATTAATATTAATGTTGCGGAGAATAATGAGGTCAGTTGTGTTGCACCACCAGTTTGATCTTGTATTATAGATCGTGACATTGAACAAGACAATGGTATACAAGAAAAACAAGCTCCAAAGATATTACTAATACCCATTGCAAAGAGTTCTTGGTTAATAAACAATTCGTACGAATGCTTCTTAGCCAATGGCAAGGCTACAGACATCATTATTGAAAAATTAACAAATGCAACTGATACTGAATCGGTAAATACTAATCCAATTAAATTAATTGGTGGAAATTTTGCTTCTGGTAAACCTGTTAGTATATTTCCAACTAATTTAATATTATATACCTCTTCAGCTTTAATATATTTTGATATTAAAGTACTACCAACAATACAGAAGAATTCAGCTGGAAGTGGGAAACGACATTTTTTACTTAGTAATGGTTTAATATAATCAACCATTAATATCATAAATACAACAACTCCACACGAAAAAAATATTGTTGGAACATTTGCTTCCGGTAGGCAAACAATTGTATCATAAAAACCAAAAAATACTTTAAACAAACCTTTTCGACGTGGTACATCAAGGCCGAAAACAATATTCATTTGGCTAAGAATAACGTGAATAGCACCAGCTGTAAGAAAACCATTTACAACTGGTTCACTTAGTAAAGACGCCAGAAACCCAAGACGGAATATGAACATTATAAGCTAAACAAAATAGATTAGATTTGAACAAACATTTTTTCAAATTATTTCTCACATTTATTATTCCAACAGCCACAGCTGTTGCTGTAACAACTTCCATGGGTGTATAAACTATTTCATCAGCATTCAAGTTATTTGCTTCTGATGTGGCGTAATTCTGAACATTTTTCAGAGTCATCACACTGCCAACAGCAAATGTACCAACTGAAATGTGACGTGAAGTACCCAATAACATATAAATTAGTACAGGAAAAAATGCCATATATAAACCAACACTTGGTATAACGCCAGCTAATATAGCATATGCCATACCTTGTGATATATGCATAACACCAACAGTAATTCCCGCAATAATATCACCACTTAAATTATTTCTTATTGAATATTGTGGTAACCATTTTAATATTGGTATTAAATTTAATATTGTTTGTAATAAACTACATTCTTTACAAAAAGAATGAAAATTGGCTGAAATACTTTTATCACGTGCTATATAACCAGTATTTTGTATAACATTTTCATGTGTTAGAACATCACGATTAATAATAAACTTTGGCATTGTTTTTAGTTTTCGACCAATTGGAGGATTTAATTCATATAATCTATGGAAACAATTCAAAAATTTAAGTTAGGAATAAAAATAATGATGAAGAAACTTACTCTTTATCCGTCATCTTCAATTAGTTCCCTTGCGGTTTTTTTTAAATAAAAACTCTGAGATGTTATTAATTATGGAAAACATAGTATTCAGCACATTCTATTGCTCAAAATATATTGAAGTACAATTTAAAATTTAAAATGAAACTTACTAGATTTACAAAAAAGACCCCGATAATTCTACCTGATAATTATTTTGGTATTACTTAATAATTTGATTATACAAAAAACAAGATAAAAAGTATTAATGAAGAAATGGATATCGATAGAGGTTTATTCGATATTGTTTATGATAATTTGCTGAATAGCTTCAGTTATTTTTTTTTTCTAATTATAAGCGCAATAATTTTAAGTTAACACTAAAATAAAATTGAATATTTGAATTTAATTAAAATTCGAGTTACTAATAGTTATATACTTTTGGGATGTTTAATTATATGAAGATTTTGATGAATTTTCTTTATATGAATATTTATATGAATTTTCCATTTTGATCAAATAGATAGACACTACAATATTAATTATGTATGTTTTTATAGTAAAATATTGGTTTATTTAAAATATTTCAACTAAAATTAATTATACTCAGTTAATCAATAAATAATTGAAATAAAATGTACAAATAAAATTTAATATAAATTTAATTTAGTTGTAACAATAACACGAACAGTTTGATCAAATGAACCAGCTAAACCTAAGCCCAATTTATCTGGACTCCAATCAAAACAATGTACTGGCTGGCTAGATAATGTTGTAGCATGTATCATATTTAATTGTCCGGGTACACCAATTTCTAAACCATCACCAGATTCTTTTTTACGTTTTTCAGGATATTCGTAGTTCCATAAACGTATTGAACCAGTACCACCAGTTGTTACAAATAAATCACGGTTTTGTGGGCAATGTTTAACGCACCACACAGTTGCTTTTGGTCCACTAATAACTCCATTTTTACCCACAGATCGTCCAGCATTCTTTTCACTAACACAAACATAACCTTTTTCTTTATGAAATGTTCGCATATCATAAACATGTAAACCGCCTTCTAATGTTGTGACAACTAACTTATTTTTTTGAATATCTTTACGATCAAATTCAAGTGAACAAATACCGTTTTTATGTGTAGTTTCCCATATTACGGATAATTTACGTAAATCAAATAATTTTACATCACCATTATCATAACCAGCGCAAACATTACGTTCTTGATTATTATATGAATCACCAAATGTTACAGCCCAACAATCTCTAATTGTTGGTAAATTTGATGTAGATTCATTCGATGTTGATGTTTCGTCAGGAGTAATATCAACAACAGGTTCATTACCTTGACGTGGATCCCATACTTTAACAGCACCGTCTTTACTGCCAGTTACAATTTCTGGTGCACCACAATTTATTTGGGTGCCACCAATACCGTCAATTGAATTTATTATTGAAGAATGAGCATTGACATTTATAATTGGAATTTCTGGTCGTTCAAGATCTCTAAAATTTTTATATAAAAATACAAAATTTTGCAATTTGTTTAAAATGTAATTAATTACATTATTTGCATTTTTCCACTAAAGTCACCAACAGCAATATGACGATTTCTTAAACTGGATGCACCAAATGTACAACATTTAATGGGATTTTTTCGTTCAATTGATTTAACTAACTCAACTTCAGTTTTATTTAACTCATATATATCTAATATTCCTGTACCTTTTGGTCGTGAACCAGCAATAAGAAATTTTGCTGAACAAGGAATCCATTTAACATCAAAAATTGTATAATTTACAGATTTATGAATATGCTCAATCATTCGAGGTTTATCCATTTTATTTTAGATAAAAAAAAAATCACTTCACTTCCTTTATGATTATTGATCAAATATTTAAATTAGATTTGTTTAATCAATAAAAAAATATCACAGCCGGTTTTTGTTTTCTTGAAATTTCGAATTGAATTTTTGTCTTATATTTTTATATTTGTGAGGTTACATTTGATCCAGTTTAGCCAACATAAACTAATCTATGACAAATAAACTGTTGCTGAAAAGGTTTTAGTAAAGCGGTCCATACACAATTCAACATGTTTATCAACTTGGTTGAAGTTTTGTTACACACTTTCCAACCGTTCCTGTTTCGATACAGTGAATTTCATATTATTTTTAAGAAATTTATTGGAATATAAGAACACCGGACTGAATAAAGATGCACTCTACTTAAATGACAGTTTGTTAGTTGTAGGAAATAATAACATTTTTATCAACTTGGTTGAGTTACAGAAGAGATTGAACATGAACGATGAACCATCACAAATTTAACGCTATATTAAAATGTTGAATTGTGTTATTGTGTATGAGCCGCTTATTTACTAGCATATCTACTTCAGCAACAAATAAAATTTTATTGTGTCTTAGGGTTGATTCATTTTGGTTTGAAAATTGGAATGCTTCTGAAGTTTTGGTTTGTTAAAAATATTATATTAGGCCTCACAATCGAGTATGGTAGTTCAGAAAGCGTGGTCTGTTGACGTCAAACAAAATATTTCTGAACTTCTGTTAACTGGAATTCCGTTGTTTTTATAGCGTTAAATTTGTGATGGTTCATCGTTCATGTCAAAAACTTAAAAATAATTTTAATTTACACTACAAAATTTTTAATAAGTATTCAATAAAATTCAATGAAAATTTTATTTTGTTACAATAAATGTATAAACATTTGAAATTACTGAGAGACTGCTAGAGATTACTTCCTTCTAACAAAAATCCGAATGTCTCCCATAAACCAACAAACAATGTCTCCCATTAAACAACAAAAATAATTTACTTTAATTATAAATTTCCTTACGACCAACCACTATAATGATGGAATACATTTTTGACATTTTAATAAAGTCGTAAATTTTTTTTTTAATTCCAATTATTTTCAACACCAATATTCTCAGATATTTCTGGCAAAAATAATATAAAAAAAACCTATATTGCAGGTAATTTAAGTTTTAATAAAATTTATTTCTATAATTAAATAAATAAAATAGTTCTCGAATTCCGTGAATTTGCCGATTGAAACATTTAAAATTACGAAATTTGTATATTTCATTCGAATTAAAGTATACAAATCATAAAACATCTGAATTAAAATTTATTTAAAATTAAATGTAAGTTGGATCCATAATGAAGAGTATTTGGGACAATTTTTATGGTAAAGTTTTGGGAAAGCGGCAAAAACTAGATAATTCCTCACCACCAAACGATCAACTTATTTTAGCTAGGTAAATTCATATTTTGTATTTCTTTTTTTTTTTTAATTTTTTCAGGACAAAAAAAAAAAACAGTCTCTAAAAATAAAACAATTTTGTAAATGAAAAAGTAAAAAAAAAAAAAAAAACGTCAAAAAAAAAAAATCTTTTTGTAAAAGCAACCAACAAATTTAATCGGTTCTTGTATGTTGTGTATCTATATGAGTAATCATCTCTGTGGATAATTACAATAGAATTTATATAATTAAACTGGATTACGACCTGGATAGAAATACTAATAACAACAATTTTTTCGGTACTTCTAACGACAATTTAAATAACGAAGCAATGGAAGTTGATGGATCATTACCACCACCACCACAAGAATATTCTGATTATCCTTCTAATGTACAACATCAACAACATCAAGAGGAATTTGATTATTTAATGGATTTAAAAAGGAATACTGATGGTGGGAACAATAGTATTGCTCGTATTGATGATCAAAATGTTATCGACAGGTTTAAAAAATTTCTTAAAAAATTATTCACAATGTTTTCGGTGTTTTATCTATTTTTTTGCATTGTTTATTATATACTCAGAAATTTTTATTAATTTTTTAAAGAAACAAAGAAATTTAATTTATAAAACTGTCAAAAAAAAAAGAAATATACTTTTCATTTTTGGGGGCTTTGGTAAAAGGTTTTATTGCAAATTAATATGGTTTTATTACCAAATTCCATTTTCTTTCAAATTTATAATTTCCAAAAAAAAGAGAATTTTAATTTTGGTAAATAATGTAAATAAGAATTTTTAATATATTAATTTTACCTATTTTATTTTATATTTATTTTCATTTCTAGTAAAATTTTGAAGTAATTGTCATTTTAAAGACTATAAATTTTAAAGTATTTTAATATTTATTTTTTTCAATAAAATCAATATTTAAACTAATTAGTAAACGAAAATATTTTAAATAGAATTTTATTTATCCGAAATATATAAATTATATAAATATTTTTTGCTTTTCTATATTTATATTTTCCAAAGTAATTATAGTAAACATAAAAGATTTCTTTTAAATAAAATTAGTTTCCCAATTACAAATAAATATTGTAGAATTAATATAAATAACCATGAATAAAATTACTAATTTCTATTTCCTTTACAGCTCATTTGATCTTAACGAAAGGTAAACAAATTACATTAACATTCAATTTTCCAACTAAATTTATTGTTAATACCTAAATTTTCAATTAAATTAAACTAAAAAAAAACATAATAAACTTTGCGAAAATTTATTTGTTAAATACGAAATTTATTTGTTAAATAAGAAAATTTTAAGCTTTTTAATAATTTATTGTATTAGTAAATCTGGTTACCAAACTTAATTAATTTATTAATTTAGCTTATTAATAATATTGCTTTAATATTTCGTAACAGATTTGTGTCAATTATTGATCAATTGGATACAAGAGTTGAAAAATTTCGAAAAGAAGCTGTTAGCTTACAAGAAAAACGAGACTTTCTATTAATGTCTCTAGATTTAATTAAAAATAATGGAAAATTATCGGGAATGCATCAATGTAATATTTGCAAAAAAAAAATTCAAAAATTCAAAATTATTAGTATAATTTATTAATTTTTAGCACAACGTGATGAAATTGCTTGTTATATACAACGTGTTAATGAACGCTTATCAACAGTTGAATTACATGTACGTACTGTACGTGATCAATCACAAGAAGATTCATTATGCCAAGTTAATATGTTTATTGACTCATTAATAACTATTGGTGATCCTGTTTTATCTAGACAAAAATGTCAAACATTTTTAAATGCATGCGGCACTAATGATATATTATATCATCATAGTGAATATGATGAATCTGGTGGTTCTCCATCTCCACCAAGAGATGTTGTTTTAGCTGATAAAAAATTTGAAAGTGCATTATTGGGTTGCACATTGGATGATCAGAAACATATTAAAAAACGTTTAAATGCTTTAATGTCATATTTAAATAAACAAACAGTAAGTGGTTGATTATATTTTTAGTGGGAGAGCTGTCGAAAAATTTAATATTTATAATTTATAAAATTACATAAAAATGAATAACAAAACAAACAACAAATTATAATAGTATCAATTTTAATATAGTAAAATTAAAATTATAAGTTTTGTGTCATATAATTATATACTAAAAAACATAATAATAATAATGAACGGAACAATTAAAATGTGATTGGTAATTAAAAATAAAAAATTAAATAAAATTTGTATTTGCTTTGAATATGAAAGATTGTATTTTAAAAAGAAAATCAGAAATTTTCCTAAATTTTTTTTTGCCCATTAAAATATATAAATGTTTTTTTTGAAAAACAATTATTTTTCATAATTTTTTTACATTATTATGTACGTATACACTAATATAAATAAATTCGTTTTTGATCTGAAATTGTAAAAGTAACAAAACAAAACTAAACATAAAATTTCATATACGAGTAAAAGTCTTTGAATATAATATATTAAAATTGATTGCATTTATAATAGTCGATATATATTGTAAAATAAAAATGATTAAAATGAAATCAAACATTTTATTTTTCAATTTAAATATTAATCTAATATACTTTACAGGCTATGATACAATATATTAAAATCTAAATCCTCTTAATTATCAAGTAGCAACTAATCAATTTAAGATTGAAACTAATTTGTAAAAGAAAACAAAGTTAGTAATTTTTTGTAATAAGATTTTACACCACAACTGCAAATGTAAGTATTTTTAATAAAACAACATTGTAGTTGTACTCAGTGTTATAATCGATTACAAGTAATAAATTTATACTCTTTGGTATAGCACACAGTATAAAATATATCTAACAATTTCGAAATGAAATATAATCCCAATCATAATATTTTGCTGAACAAATTCGAAATGAAATATAATCCTAATCATAATATTTTGCTGAGTGTTTTTATGAATTTGACGATGTTTTTTGCAAAATTTTTCAATGCATGCATGTAATCGTAATGAATGGAAATATTTTCAATGCATACATGTAATTATGCTAAATTTTACAAAACATGCATAAGTATTGTAAATTGTTATATACATTATAAATAAAATTCAATTTATATATTTATTTAAAAATGAACTTTAATCCGGTAAATACAGTAATTTTTCAAATATCAATTATATTATTAATTATTCTATATTCACAAAAATTTGTATATTCCTGGGATTTAACTGTTCTCGGTTTAGAAAATTCAAATTATAAACTTCGTCATATATCACGTTCATATGTCCGTACATTTTTAAGTATCGAATCAACAAATAAATCTATAAAAATACCAACTTTAATTGAAACAACTTGGCCAGAAAATATATTAAAAGTTTGTCCAAAAGTTTATCCAAATTTAGAGGAGCATTCAATTCAACAACATGATTGCACAAAAATACAACAATCTGGATGGACTGAAATTGATGAAATTGGTCGATTATGGTTATTAGATGTTGGTAATAAATATTGTAATTTAAAATTAATTATTTATGAAATATGGTCATCAAATAATAATTTAAATAATAAAGAAATTCATCGTACATTTTGTCCATTTCGACGTGATACAGTAACATCTATGAAATTAATAGATTTTAATGGACAAAATGCTGTATTTTTTACCTTTGATCATGGTAAATATATATGGATGTATTTAAGTTATACATGGCGTAAATTAAGATTTCATGATGAAAATTTACAAAGAATTAATATTTATCAAATAACATATAATCCAATTGAATTAAAATTATATTTAACAGAAAAAACTGGTCAATTATATACAACAAATTTACCATTTTGTTTAAATCAAACAGATATTCGTATAAATAATATAGGATTATTATTAGGTTTAACAAATTATATGATAACTGATCCAAATGGTATACTTTATTATATATTACCAAAAGATGGTGCTATAGTACGATGTAATCCAAATAATTTAAATGGTTTAATTGCTGAAAATCATGAAATTTTAATGTTACAATCAATACCAATTATACAAATATTTTTTGGTGTTAAAGGCTCTGTATGGGCAGCTATGGAAATGACAATTAATAATGATAGTAGAAATGATGATCATTGTAAACGAATTCTTTATCATTATTCATTAAAAAGTGATTTTTCAGATTTTATTAAAAGTAATAATGATTGTGAATGAAGTAATTTATGTTAAGTTATATACAAATAAATATAGTTTTTTTTTTAAATAAAAAATAATGTAATTAAATAATTATTAATATTTTATTTCACTACTACATTTTATTCAAGTCTGTTTCTGTTTATATAATATAATTTTTATTTACTGGTTTTTCATCATCTACTAAATAAATTTTAATAATAATTTTCATATTTTATTTATATTTTTTGTAAAACAAATCACATAGACAAATAATAATTTATTATACAGGATATTTATTTGGTATATAATCATCTACTATTTATTTATATATAAATTTATTTTATAATTTATATATATTTGTATTTAAATTTCATATTGCAATTTAATAATAAGAAGCTTAGTTATTGCATATATATTTTATATACAAATTAAGTTTAAGAAAAATGTAATCCAAACAATTTTATTAAATTGAGAAATTTTATTAATTATACAAAAAAATTTGTTAATTATTTTGGTGTTAATGGAAAATTTTACATAAAATTTCGATTAAATTTATCACAATTTTTTATTTTTAATGAAGGCATAATAATAAAAAAAAAAAATAATCAATTTGTGGAAATATGGAACTTAATTACAAAAATTTATAATAGCCATAATAGTTTTAAATAATAAAAATAATAATTTTAAGTTTAGTTCAGAAAATTTTGTGAAATGAGAACCTTTTACGAAAGGAAAATTTCTAAGACATATTTTTTCACAGGATTTTTGCCACTTTATTATGTAAATGGTATTATTTTGGTTTAAATATAATAATTTGAATATATTTTTTAGCTGCCATTAACGTAAATTGTTATTTTCATTAAATAAAATCATAATCTCAAAATGTTGATTTTGAATTAAAATTAGATTATTGCCCCTTTGGCGAAATTTGAATATTCTGCAAATACGCCAGAGTTTAATATAAATTATTTTTTGGTTTGTCTATATTATTTGTGCGATTCTGTCGTAGTGAATATCGTCACAACAACACAATTTTACTTTTGCCCTAAATTTATTAGACTACATTTTCTTAAACTTAAAATAAATGAAAGTTTTAATTTATGAGAAAAAAAAAAATGACTGAACTTTGAAATTAAAATTTTGATAAATTTGAAAGTTATACATTTACATCAAACAATCAATTAGATAGCTAAATTAATTAATAATTTAATTTCTTAATTAATTATCAATCATTAAATTACTTTAACTTCTATATAAGATTGGAATTAACATGTCTTTTTCATTATTTTTTAATGGATTGTTTGAAGAATTGTATTCAAAAACAATTCTAATTAATATCAGATTAAAACTAATTCTTTAATTAATATATACTTTTTTTAGTAAATAATAAATAATTTACATCATTGCTTATATTATTTACAATAAAGTAAGTAATAATAATTTTAAGTAACAAATAAATTAACTAAATATATAAATAAATAAATAAAATATTAATTATTTCTTTTAGTATTTAACATTATTTAACTTTATATATTTTTTATATTTATTTGTTTTATTAATTATAATAATTTTTTTTTTACTAATTATTTGTCAATTGATATTTTTCCATTTCGAGTAAATTACCATATAGTAAATCCTCATCTGGTGAAAGGCCAATCATAATCCATCCAACAATTGCACCAATACTACGAGCAATTGATAAACTATTCCATATATTTAATACTTTATTATTTTCCTTTAAAAATAATTATTTATATTTATTAATAATTTTTATGATTAAATTAATATTATTTATAATTTTACCATTTCACCTTCAATCATTGTTAAATTAAAATTAGCTAAATACAATTTTTCGTCCATTGTTTCAGCACATAAAGTTAATATTATTGTCGCTATATAAATCATTGCAATTATAATCCATCTAAATGATATTAATTCTGATGCATTTGATAAATCTAAATGACATATATCCATTCTATAATAATTGTAATTTTTATATATATATATAATTGTCCCAAAAAACTATATAATTAGATAATAATTTTACCGATCAAATACTGATACCATACAAATAATTACTAAACAATAAAATGTATTTGCATAAATTTCAGCAAATGAGGAATAATGTTGTATTGCACCATCAGCCCAATCAAATGGTCGACTTGTTGCAATAAATAATAAATGTGCTAATGCTAAACCACCAAGTAATCCATGACATATATTCGATATCATAATCCATATTCGTTGTAGAGCACAAGATAAATTAACACTAGAGTTTATCTCATGCCTTGTTTTTCACCAAAAAAAAAAAAAAAACGAAGCAAAAAATAATTTTAAAAAAAAATTTAATTGAAAAAAATGATTTTTCTAAATTTAAATATAAAATCAATTTAATTTAAGAATTTTTTGTACTTTATGTTATTCTTGATTGATGCCTGTACCGAATTATTTTCGAGATATAATAATAAAGATATACCGATCTAAATAATTATTTACCAAACAATATTCTGTATACATCCATTAATTTCTATTTTTAATTCATTAAACCGATTATGTATTATTAACTCATTCCTAATTTTCTAACACAAATATTTAAATATTTTATCTGAGACTATGTAATAAATTTAAATCGTAAATTTTCCTAGTGCTCGTAAATTTTCCTACATCATTCAACTAAGATAGATACTTCTTTAGATATACTTATTTCTATATTATTATAGTAATACTAATAACAATCAGATCGACAGACAGACAATACAAGAATAAACACATTAAAGCACAAAAACCCCGAAAACATATTATTTCTAATTGGCATAATTTTATAATTCTTACTTATTGCTTTCTGTATCCGATCCAATTGGATTTTTATAGAAACAATGGTCTACAGCTCGATAACCTGATGATGTTTGTATAAACATTTTATCAATTCGAGATGGTGGACCTTCTGTCGGTGATACAACAGGAGTAAATGGATTATATATTTCCCCGCCAGCAGGGAGTATATCTTCCGATAAATCTTTTAATATTGAAGATAATCCACCACCAGTTGCATAAAGTTTACCAGCTAATCATTATAAAAAAAGAATTAAAATCATAAAATTAGTATAATTAAAAGTTCGCATAGATGGCCGAAAATATACTAAACTAACCACTAGTTTTACTTATTAAATGTCCTCGTTTATCTCGTTGTGATTTTGTTTTTCGATGAACACGTCTTTCATCAAAATTATGATCTATTTCTAATTCACCCGATAATGATGCATCATGCATATCTGATACTTGTTTTAAATATCTCATTAATGTTTCATTTGCTTGTCTTACTTCCATTTCACCAGCTGCAATTAATTTACGTTCACGTCTACGTCTAGATTCTGATTTACTACGTTTACGACGTGGACTTTTTTCTAAACTACTACGGCTGCGGGTAGATCTTTGTGCTGGGCTAGCTTGTGGATCTGATAATGATTGAGTTTTTTTACCACCAACAGTACCACTAATAATTCCAGTTGCTTTTAATTCACGATCCATAAAACCCATAATACCACGATGTACTTGATGTTTTTCATCATTATTTGTATTAGAAAATCCAGATGGTGGTCTTGGTGAACCATGTGGTGTTAATTGTAATGGACGTCTTATACCTCCTGATGAATCTATTATTTGATTTTTTCGTGATGATGATGATGGTACAGATGGATCAGCACCAATACCATCATTTAATGCAACTGCAGCTGCAACAGCTGATGATATACCACCACCAGCACCTTCAGATGATTCAGATGCATGAGAACCTCTGCCAGCAGATATATTGTCTGCATTTAAATCATGTTCAGGTGCATGACCATTAACTAAAACTGCTGGATTAGATGATAATGTTGATTGATTTTGTGTAATGATATTATTTGTAGTATTATTACGTTCATTTATTCTAGCTATAGTTATTGAATGTTGTGGTTGTTGCTGTTGTTGTTGGTTATCATTATTTTGTCTTTCACTTGATGTATCTTCATTATTTCTACGTGAATTTGAACGTCGATGTCTATGTCTATGCACTTTTTCCATTATTTGTATATTTATCTTTCAAAGCGATTATCCTTGTTGTTCTTCTATTATCTTTTTAGGTTTTTAATTTATGCTTTTTGTCGTAAGCAAATTTAATTTTTTTTTTTAGTTTTTTATGCTATAATTAACTAATTAAGTTATAGTCTAAACATATTATTTTTTTTTAATGTATTAAACTATATTTATTATTAAATAATCACCAAAAATCACTTTATTATACCATTTTTTTAATTTTTTTTTTGGTATGTTAGCTAAAAATAGCTTTTAAATTCACTAAAAAGTAATTAAAACGATTACATTTTTTTAATAATAAAACATAGAATTTTCTTTACATTTCACTTTTATGGACAAAAACTAAACGAAAAACATAAAAATAAAATAATAAATTTCAAAAATTTTTTCCAAAAATTAATTTTTCGTATTTGTTGGTAGTTTAATCGCCTTTGACTGACTGGAAAATTATTTCTTGTTAGTTTTTATGACGTAAGAACATTGAAATTATATGAAAAGCCTGCCCACCCTAACCAAAATACAAAAAAAAATTTAAAGAAAATACATTGTAGAATATTTTTTGTTTTCGTGATGCGCAATAGCTTACAACCCTTAACCTTTTTTTGTTGTTTTTTTTGCTAATATTATTTTTGGATTATACAGCGAGTGTTGGTGGTGATTTTGTATATGACAGTATAGTTTTTCGTTTTTTTTTTGAGATCAATATTTGGAAAAAGAATAGGAATTTGTTAGGGTGGAAGAAATTTTATATCATACCATATAGTATATATGACATTTTCCTTTATTTGTAGCTTGATGTATGTAGGTATAGTTATATAGGGCTTTTCTGGCCCACACATTAAAACGTTTTGGTTATGCGTTCATATTGTGAAGGGGTACAAAAATATATTGTGAGAAGCGATTAATATCATATTGTTAAAAGAAGTACTAGAATCATTGAAAATTTAAATTAAATAAAAATATAATTGATTTAGGATTATGTTAGATATTTAAGATTTTTGGATAATCCCTAAAAAACAAATCAAATTTCTGTATTATTTTTAAGAGTTTATGACATTTTTTTTAATAAATTTCGAATATTCGCCGCATTTTCAAAATTTCAAAATTTCGTAAAAAAACTAATAACAATACTTTTAATTAAACATTTCTGATTCATTTTAATGGATTTAGAAAATTTGCTGCAATTTCGAAATTCGCTAAAAAAAATAATCTAAAACTCGTGCATGATTAGGAAAATTAAGATTAGAAAAACCTATTTGGAACATTGTTATGTATGGTCCAGTATAATGGCTATTGTGTATTCTTATGTTATGTATTAAATTAATTTGTATAAATATACCGGTCAAAATATGTTTGCAGGTTATTTTTTTCCAAAATTTAAATGATCCTGGAATTTTATACGAACATTTTCTATTTACATTGGATAATCCACTGCCTAAATAAATGTTTATGAATACATTATCTAAATTTTTTTTAAAAAGTACTAGAAACTATGCTCATTAAATAATATACAAATTATATTTAATGATATAATATTATTGATTACGTCATTTCCCCTTTTTTTTTATGTGCATGAAAATTCATAATATAATTTATAACGCATGTCTGAACTATGACGTCAAGAGAATCACCAAAGATATTTATTACTTTAAATTATAAAATATATTTTATATAAATTATCACAAAAAATGTATGCTTTAAGGAAATTTAATTTTAAAAAAAATGTTTAATATTTTGTACATCAAAAAGTTTTTAATTAAATTAAATGGTAAAAAAAAAAAAATTATTAAAAATTTTGACCACAAAAATAAAAAATATTATCTTTACTAGAAATTTTTTTTTTTTAATTTTTCTGTATCCTATCACACAAAAAAAAAATTATCACTTCGTGAAATTTCGGTACATAAAAATGTTTATGATTGTAAAAAAAAAAACAGTAAAAATCCCGCCATTCATAAATAAGCGCGTGGGTTTTTTGTTATTGTTGGGTGTATGAAAGGACTATAAATTGTTTCATATACACATTGGTGATGATACTATACATATATAAATATTTACAAACTGAGATGATAGATATTTTTGCAATACCATCCCCCTCCGAAAAAAGAGAATCCTATTAGAAGAACGAGATGAAAATATTTTGGTTTTTTTTTTTTGGTATACGGTATACTATCACAATTTAAACGATATTATAATATTTAAGAAAAGGATATACACAAATATTAATGAAAAAATCACATTATATTTTTTTTTATATATACATATATGTGTATATCATTGTGACGTTGTCCTTTTAATATTATTTTGCTGACGTCAATTGCAAAAAGAAATATTTGAAAAAAGTTGGTTATTTTTTTTTTGGCAACCAGCAGTGCCAGTTTAAATATATATATATAGAATACACACACCTACATATTGTAATAAAGCTTATATTATACCCACTCTATTCAAATAAAAAATAAAAAAAAGGATATCTAGGCAAATGGATCTAAGAGTATGGAGTATTATAATGATTTGCGAATTTTATTATGTATATACAACAAATACGAAATATAATTTCTATTTTTTTTTTTTTGGCAAATGTATTTGTCTGTCTGTTTGTTATAATTTATAATGGAATTTAGACAACAGTTGCAACAAACCAGTCTACGTACGTCAGTCTATCTATTTTGCATTATCGAAATGGTGCACATTTCAAATATGAATTTATAATAACAGTCTTATTGCTTATCCAATAACCGTAATTGGAGATACCAAGATGATTACGTACTTATTGAGTGGAAACGTTCATATGTAGGAAAGTTATATAAGAAGGATACAGTTTACCGGAATATCTTAAATATTTTGTTACCAGCTGAAGTAGATGAAAGATCTTTCATTAGTCCGTTTAATTCGATAAGTTCGGTACATCAAGTAATATCCTTAAAATTTACTTTTAAATAAGATTATTTCCTTGTACATAGAACCTACGCAAATTATGTTATGTGGTGTGTGTTATGTGTACTCATTTTTTTTTTGGTACATATTTATAAACCTACACAAAATATGCTGTGTTAATTTTTCAAAAGGTTCTTTTCTTTTTGATTAAAACTTAATGGTTTAAAGAAGTAACAGACACAACAACGATTTTTTTTCCATCTCTTTAAAATGTTTAATTTTTATAATTACGTTTCTAAAAACGATATTGCAGTACATAATTATTACTATATGGTTACAGTTAAATTTTTATAAAAAGTAAATAAAGATTTATTTTAAGAAATATATACCCTCTACATAAATATGTATTAGATTAGATATATTTATATTTATATGCTTTAAAGGTTATTTTTAGAAAATTTGCAAAAATCATGTCTCCTTTTTTTTTGGTAGGTGTTTTTATTATTTTGTAGGCTTGAATACTTAAGGCTATTTATAATAAATTAGTTAAATATAACCATAGATAAAATTAGATGAAAATTATTTATCTGTAAAGATAACTTTGTTAATTGATAAAAATAACCGATAATTTATAGAATATTATATTTTTCTTTAAATTATACTTTAAAAATATTGATTACAGTTTATTTTAGTTTAATATTTGGTATAATTTTTTAAGCAGACTTTATTTTATAACAAAGATAGGATATCTATTAATTTGTGAAGAAAATTTATCTACATATATTGCATTATTTGATTTCGTTGCATACTTTTGTAAACCAGAAAATATAATTATATTAAAACTTAATGCCCATATGTATATATCGGAACAAGTAAAAACTCCGAAACTAATTGAACTCCGCAACTAATGTATAACTAGTCTTTACACTTCCTATTTTAATATACGAAAAATTCTCTTCTTAAGTGTCAGGTCACTGTCGACTTAAAAACCATCTCAACAAGATAAACAGATCCGTGGCACCACTCTTTAGAATTAGTGGCAGAAATACCTCCGAGCTCTTTAGAATTAGTGGCAGAAATACCTCCGATTACAAGATAGATTCTCAGAGAAGAGCTTCTTTAGAACCAAAGAATATCGTATCCATTTCTTACCACTAAAATCTCTTACATTTTCAGGTTTATTAACAACCCAACTTTCTCCAGTGAGATTTTAGGTCGTTAGGGTAGTGGCTTTTAGGATTAGTTAGTCCAACCATGGTATATATCTGTATAAAAGGGTTTACACTGTAAATTATTTTAATTCTTTGTATTTGCTTCCTGACTACATCTTCAATAGTTGCTCCGTTTTGAATAAATGTCATTCAACATTAATTCAGTAGTTGCTCCGTTTTGAATAAATAGAATTAAGTATAACTTGAATTTAATACTGTTTTAAGGCGAATTCAATAGAAAAACTTTCTCAGTACATCATTAACTTTGTTAATTTTGACCTTCACTATAACAAGATTTCGAAACTGGTGAGTTTAAATTGTAATATAGGGTGAAGGAAACTTTATAACAACGGTTTGAAGTTCCGAACTCCTAATAATTTGAATTTACTGATTTTCATTTTTTTTCTAAGATGAATAACTATATAATTCACCATTTTATATTATTTTCATGCACGGATATGACCATGGATATTTGGTTATAAATACAAAGATAATATTTTTCTTCTATTATCTCTAACCATAAACAAATTTTACATAAAAACGCAACGAAATAGAAAATAAACAACGTTGCTAGGAGTAACATATAAATAAATAAATAATTGCGCAATTTTGTATGTGTCAGTCACCTTAATATTTTAATAAAATTATCATTAAAAATTTTCGAATTTGATTGAAACAAAGTCAACTTTATTATAATAAAAATATATTAAAAATAAATAAAATGCCATATTCAGAAATACCAAATGATGAAACATCAGATCATAATAATACACCAGATTCATCAATATCATCATCAGTATCATCCTTAAATCTAAATAATAATAATTTAAGAGAATATTCAATGAGTTCAAATTCATCTAATAATGCTGATAATCCAAATAACGACGAAGAAGAATATAATCAACCATATTTATTACCAATTGCTTTACCACAACCAACTGAACCAACATTGGAAGAATTATTGGTAAAATAAATTAAAATTTTACTTATAAACTAACTTCCCTCTTCACTATTTAAACAAATTTTTCTGTAATTTAATTTTAGCGTAACGTAACAGGACGAAATGATTTAGAAAACGTAATGGCATTAAAATTTCGTGTAATCTCTGTAACAGTAAGTTTACATCGTTTATCATTGTATATGCCAAATTTGGCATCATTAAATTTAGAAGGAAGTGTATTAAATTCATTACGTGATTTAGGTATTGGTTTAACAAAATTAAATTTCTTAAATGTTAGCAATTGTGGTTTAAGTAGCTTAGATGGAACAAATGGTATAACAACAGTACGTACATTAATTGCTAATAATAATATGATACAATTAATTGGACCAGTACAGAATTTATCATTTTTAAAAATAATCAGTTTAAAAGATAATCGTATACGTAATCTACCATTGGTAACATTTTTAGGTGTTTGTGATGTATTAGAAGAAGTTGATTTACGTGGTAATCCTGTCGTTAATGAACAGTTATATCGTCAAACAATGAGACATAGTATACCATCATTACAAATATTAGATGGTACAGATATTCGAGCAGAAGATTCACTATCTTCTGTACACCGTATAAAACGTAATGAATTTGGTGATGGTGGTAATAGTATGGATATATCAGAAGAATCTGGTGCATCAACATTATCCGATGAACCATTTTCTTTATCAGATTTAACCGGTGTAACAATTGAAATGGAAAGACAACAACGTCCAGCTACAAGTCATATACGTCGAAAGAAATGTAAATTAAATGATAAAGGTGAACGTGTAAGACCAGCAACAGCTGGTGCAGTTCCTTCAATATTTGGTAATGATGAAGAAAATTAATTATTTGTTTTTTATTTTTATTATTAATTTTGTTTTATTATTTTTTATATTTTGTATAATAATTATTGGAATATTTATATAAAATTCTTATAATTTAATTGGAACTTTTATTTGCAACGCATTTTTTTTTGCATAATTTTGCACTAATTCTTTTTTTTCTGAATTGCAATATGAAAAATTCGATAAAATTTTAGTTTCAGTTTCTGATCAATGTTCAACAAGTCGTCGATCATTAACTTCTGGTGATCCTGTATGTGGATCAATAATTCGTTCAATACGTGATAAACGTAAATTGAACAAATCAATTTGGGATGATTCATCAAGTTCATCAAGATCATCAATATCATCATCATCTGGCAGTATAAGTATTCATTCAAATCATTTGAATGAAACATTAAATCGTGAATATCCTATACATTTACCACAAACCCATGTTGAATTGGTTACAGGTACACTTACAGCTAATGAAAAAAATGTTAAAGATGATGGTAATTGTTCATCGGATAGTAATAATAGTTTGGAAAAAATCCGAGTTGAATGGAGAAACGAATGTAATAGAAAGAAAAATAATGAAAATTAAATTTGATATTTTGATAATAAAATAATGGGACAATATTATTTTAAGGAAAAATTGTTAAGGACGAATGGAAAATTGCTTTATAAAATAATAATAATGCACTTTAAATATTGTTACATATATACATATATTGTATATGAAATTTGTTAATATTTTTTTTCACTAAAATTTATTTTTTTAAATGCAATTTGGAGCATTTTTATTTTTATCAATTTTTTTGTCCCTAAGGAGCCCTATTATTCCAACAATCTTTTAAGAACAAGATTGTCAGCGTGAAAAATTTCTTCACAGAGTCCAGCAGTTTATTAGTTTGTCCTCTTCTGTTAAGATTTGCAAAGAGCTAAATTCTTTACACCAGTCTTCTAATTGTGTGGAATTTTGCCACAACACGATATCCACATTTTCTGACATTTTGAAATAAATTCTGAGATCGATTACTTAACAGTTTCAGTTTAACCAAAATTCCATAGAATTTTACATATTTTAATGCTCGGTTTAAATGTTTATGAAGGTCTCCGATTAGCTTAAGTTAAGATCTCTCATTTGACGGAATTTCATTTGCCGAAATCAATCTAAATTGCTTGTAAAAGGCACATATTGGTCGATGATTAGGAATTCAAAAGCAAACTATTATTTACAATAAATTGAATTTGAATTAAATTATTTTGGAGCTCAAATATACCCACTCTAAAAAAATTTATTTACTAACATTTGTAAAGATTTTTCATATATTTAAAGTGAAAACATGAAAACATGATTTCTGGAATAGGAACTCTACATTGGTTATCTTTATTAAATATCTTTTTTAACAAAAATCACGCAAATATTTTTTTAAAAATTTCATATGGTATTTTATTGTCTGTGATATTGATTAATGCAAAATTGTCATTTATACTAATATTTAGGTTAAATTATAAATTGACCAATATTTATATGTGTGTAAAGCGAATAAGTATTAAGTTAATGGAATGATTTATAATTCTGATAATGTTGTCAGTAATGTATACATTCATATTAATTTGTTACATTAAAGAGATTTGTAAAACAAATATAAATTTTGATATCGTCGTATGGATATTGGTTTGCCGTATGACATTAAATTACAAATGCCCAGGGAAAAAAAATATGGCATTGAGAATTTTCTCAAAATCAGCATAGATGTAAAAGCGATTGTTTCTAGCAAATTTTTTTAATTTCCAGAATCCGAGCTCAACAAATATATTTATATACTTATCATAGGTTTGAAGGAAAACACGATGAAATAATATTAAAACACTGTTTTGCAATTTTTTATTAATCGTTAAAAAATTGGATTATTTTGAAAAATATTATATATTATTTTTGAAATAGTATATGAAAATTTTACCGCATAAACATATTCATGAATATGTTTATGCAGCTGTTCAATATAAAAATAACCGAAATATATAAGACTTGACAAACGCTCACCTTGATATTAGCTAAACTAATAGAAATATTTGAAAACGGTTAACCGATTTAAAAAGAACAAGTAAAAAATCTAAGGAATTGAGCTATTAGAGTATCAAAATGGCGTATATGGCACCCTAATATCCAAGCGATGATATGTATATAGTTAAATATTTTTCTATATATTTAAATATTTTAATCAACATGAATATATAGCGAAACTTAAATTAAATTAAATATTAATTATATAGTTCATGGTAAAATAGTTCTTTAAAGGTGAAATTTAATTTATGTAAAATCAAAACAGTACTATAATTGTAGAGTTTGATTAGATCTTTAATTGTAACTAAAAATTTACAATAAAGCATAATATTAATTAAAATAAATTATTATTATTTAATTAAAATTTAAAAAATGAAAAGTTTATAGTAAGTTTAATACTGATTAACTTGTAAATTTACTTTTCAGAATACATATATATATTATATATCCAATTTAGATAGATATTTACCTGACGAATAAATTTAACTTCACTGGTTAGCTAAAGTGCAAACAAATTGTAATTAACTTTTTAATATTACACATTGACTTAAATAATTTTTCACACTTCTATTCTAACCAATAATATTACGTCAATCAATCAAAGAATAGAAATCAAATAATAATATTTAATATTTAATATAAAATTGGAATAAAAAAAACATTATTGGTGAAACCTTTATAAAAAAAGGGTGACTTTTCTTCAAAATAGTGAATAAATTTTACATATTTCTTATGTTTATTGATCAGCACAAATGATAATGTGTTTTTTATTTTCCGACTTTAGGTTAAATTATATAATTATTTTTATATTTAATGATGAGGTAGGTTTTTTTTTTTAATGAGAAATAATAATTCAAATTTCATAATTGTGAATCTACTGATAAATATACTATTTAAAATGGATGAACAAACTAATTAGTAAGCATTAAACCGTAAAGCCTATTGATTCGTAATTTCTTGTACAATTTTACAATTATTTTACTTATAAATTTCGTCGTTTCTAGCAACAAATTATTTTGAAAATAATATTTAGATCAATCTATACCAACATGTTAAAGTCAATTCAAATTTTAGAACGTTCAGTTTACAAAATATATTTAAATTTTTGTTTGTGAGTGTGTCTGATTTTTCCATAATTGGAAATTACAAGGACCCGAAGAAACCTTTGACTCCTAGTAATTTCCAATTATGGAAAAATCAGACCAGATAGTAGAAAGATGGTTGATAAATTACTTAAAATTGAATAAGTAAATATTTATTAAATTTAATTTGAAATTAAATATACTTTTATTAAAATATAAAAATATCCTTTATAAATAAAAAAAAATAAAAATAATATTTTTTTAATAATTTTAATAACAAACCTGTTGTTTGACCAACCACAATTATTCATATGCATAAACAACTCTAAAACCAACATTAGTTAATTACAAAACAAACATACCTATATAGCACGAAAGCAACTATAATAAATATATTGAAAAATGTTATACAAATACATTACTAATAAAAAAAAAATGAAAAAAGGACATAAATCATATACCAAAGTCTCATAAAATATTATCACATATACAGGGGACCATTAAAAGTAATAATGCAGAAATTTCACTAAACAATATTCCGAAAATTACCATCATGTTCGGCATCACAACAACACTGATATCATAATTAGGTGCAGAAGTATTTATGGTAAGCTAGAAGTATAATTTCAGGCACGATAAAATCTGCCCTGAAGCAAAAGTCGATGTGTACTATATATTTAAAGGCGATGTGTAAATAGACAAATTTCTGCGAAAGAAGCTGGTACTTCTACCTTACATCTTATTCCTGTATATGAGCCAACTTATTCCTGTATATGAGCCAGTCTCTACTATACCCTGACTTCAACTTTTTACAGCTGACCTGATGAATGTGATTTTGCAAGTGCTTTATTCGGCAAATACTATGGAAGAGCAATTACTCTTTGAGAGACAATATTTTATTTAAATATTTTGAAACGGTATTTTTATCTATCTTAGGTCCATTACTTCCATGTCTAAATTGACTATCATGAATAAAAAAAAGGATTGTAAAGTATTTTTGTTTGTTTGTTATTAGTTTTTCTGCAGAAAGTTCGATTGGAAAACGGTTACTAAGGTACAAGTCATCCCCACCATCACCTGAAACAACTATTGCATACCCGGATTTATTTTACTTATAGTTTCTAGTAAATTGATTCTTAGGCTTTTATAAATGAAGCCCAGAATTTTGTGACCGCTAATTACTTAAATTGCTCCGACCAAATCCGTTGTTTATTAGTATTTACGCGGAAATTGCTTTGTACCACCCTGTATATATAAATTTTCCATCCTTGGTATTACATTTTAAACAAAATATGATAACAAATACACTTATGCCAACTAAGGTCAATATTAATAGATACAAAAAAAAAACAAGTAGAATTCAGTTGAGCTTGACAATTGAACATTGAAGTCAGTATTTTATTCAGTTTTGAACAAAACAAGTTATTTTGAAAACGCATTCAAAATATAACAAATTTTTTTACCGCCGGGATAACGATTAAATGCGTTTATTTAGCTACTATGAAGAAACGTTTTAAACTACGAATAATACCTGCTAAAAAAATTAAAAACTCTATTAAGTTTATATTTATTCAATAATTTAAAAAAAAAAAAAAACATTATAATTTTTTTTGGTGCACCATGGCGGCTGGAATAAATTTAATGTTAACAACAATTTTATGTTTAAATTCAACTTTAAATGATAATTGTCTTAATAATTCAACAACAATTCAAAATATTCAACAATTAACAACAAATTTAATAAATCAATTAACAATATCAAAACCAAATTTTGTAATTGAAAGTTATTATTCACCAATAAGTAAAAAATATGAAATACGTGATTGGATAAATGGTAAACATTTAACAATAGCAACATTAGAAGATTATCCATTAAGTTATATAAAAAAAGAGAATGGTTTTGATGTTGCCAAAGGTGTATCATTTAATTTAATTAATTTTTTATCTAAAAAATTTAATTTTACTTATGATGTTATTAAACCAGAACGTAATGTTATTGGTACAACAAATGATTTTAAAGGAAGTTTATTAGAATTATTATTAAATAAATCAGATTTAGCAGCTGCTTTTATACCAATATTAGCTGAAGTAAGATCACATGCTGTTTATTCAACAGCAACTTTAGATGAAGGTAGACATTTTTTTAAAAATTATTTACTTACTTAATGAAAAAATTTAAATTTAAGTACATATTAATATTCTAATAACATCAGAAATATAAGATTGTATAACTTATCAGGTTTCACAAATTGTGAAATTTTATAGAACGGTTCGAATTATTTTAATAATTTTCCGATACCAATTTCTGACTTCTCGGGAAACTAAAATTTAATAAAGTGCAGATATAAATATATGTAATTAAAAAGTGAAAAATAAAAATGAAACAAAAGCTTTTTGATCAAATTGAATCACCAGGAATTTCTGAATTTTTGTAATACAAATTGCAAATTTCGATTAAAAATATTAAATAAATTTCGGAATAACAATCTAAAAATCGTTTTTTAATCCATTGATCAATATTCATCTGAAAATATAATGTAGAAATATTATTTCTACAAAATTAGTTTTAAAATCAAAATAGGTGCGGTGAGGCTGGGGGATCGCATAGAACACCTACTATGCTGATCCCCCCTGCTGAACATAATAAACGGTTGAAGCATCTTGAAAGTCATTTCTTGACAGACTTTATGGAAGCACGTAATTTTAAACCGGGTAATGAGTTCACAGAGTAGTTGGATAGGTCGACGTGCTAGAAACCTAATCAGCCGTCGACGGGAGGGTAAAACGAGCCAATAAGCTCTAGCAAGTGCGAGGAAGACTCGGATTCCTCCAACCTTTTCAAACCAACGAAAATTCGCAGGGATATTTGAGCCAAAAATACTCCAAACAATCCGGGAAAACATTTGGCAAAATCCGATTCAAGTATATGAGCCATTTAAAAAAATAATGATGAAATGCCGGTTTTATTTGCACATACATACATAAATATCTTATTTTCATATTTATATTATATTAATAATGGTGTACTGTACAATATTCTCATAAATGAGTCATAAATGTTATTGCAAGAATGTTTTTTTTATAGTGGTATCCGTAATAATCAGAAATTAAAATAAACTTTATAATCCTGTTAATATTGAAGAAAAAAAAAGAACTTTCGTTTATATGAAATGGAACGTCAAAAATTTTTATCAACCAATTCGGTAGAAGAAGCAAAAGCAATATGAAAGACAATAATTAAACATTGACTGAAGATGGATCAGATTGAATCTTAAATTTTTTTGAAAATATCAAACAATATTTTGGAAATTATTACTGAAACTTCAATAAAACAGAAAACTTGTTAAAATAAATAAAAGATTCAATGTTTAATTAGCTTCCAAGATATCCGTTTTTCTTAAAGCGCTGTACATATTAGTACATTTATTATTGCGATATTATAGGATTTACGTGCTAAAAAAGAATATATTAAGGATTTTAAAGTGATATTTTTAATTATAAAATAATTATAAGAAAATAAGTATAAGACCAGTTGTAAATAAAAAACAAATATTTAATTTACCAAAAACTTGGACTGCAATAACACTACAAACTTTTTTTAAAGAAAAAAAGTAAATAACACTACAAACTTTTTTTAATTTTTGGGTTTGGATTACAATATTAGTATCATTATTAGCTGTTGGACCAATAATTTATTGTTGACGGTAAATCAAAATCAATTTCATCCATTTAATTCTTTTAAACTCAATAAATGGGCCGTTTAAAACTGAATGTTAACTGACCGTAAATAGTTCGACTTGAAGATGTGACAAAAAATCTCCTATGACGCAGATTAGATCGTGATATATAGATTAGAGCATCAATATACCAGCTATGAGGCGATAAACAAAAATAATTTAAGCAACTATTGTTCTATTGTGTGAGCTAGCCATATCGACTAGTTCTAATCTACTCTGATAGCTTGGGATATTATAGGAATTATTCTAATACCTGCCCCTAAGAACAAACCGCAAAAACTGTTTTTCTATCGTATTCAGTACGATCGATTCTATTATAATAATACGGATCCCATATCGCCCAACCGTATACTACAATTGATCCAACAAAAGGCACATATAGTTGTTTTGTAACATATGGGTCAGTGAATTCACTCACCCATATGTCACCAGGTTTCTCCAGGCTTTATATTAAATTAAAATATAAAAAATTAACTTTTAAATTTTTTATAAAAATTATTTAGGTGAATGGATTATGGTTATGCAACGACCAGCTGAATCAGCATCTGGTTCTGGTTTATTAGCACCATTTAATTTTTGGGTTTGGATTACAATATTAGTATCATTATTAGCTGTTGGACCAATAATTTATTGTTTAATAATATTACGTAACAAATTAACTGGTGATGATAATCAAATACCATATTCATTAGGTCATTGTGCATGGTTTGTTTATGGTGCACTTATGAAACAAGGTAGTTTTTTTTAGTCATTAACTATTAGAAGTAGTTAAAAAATTAACTTTTACTAATTTAGGTAGTACATTATCACCAATTGCTGATTCAACAAGATTATTATTTGCAACATGGTGGATATTTATAACAATATTGACATCATTTTATACAGCAAATTTAACAGCATTTTTAACATTATCAAGATTTACATTACCATTTAATTCAAAACAAGATATTTTAAGTAAACAAAAACATTTTGTAGCTGGATCTGGTTCTGGTATTGAATATGCCATGAAAACAGTAAGTATATTTTATGTAAATTTTATTACAGGATTTGCACTCCAAATTCAATCTTTTGCAATTCAAATTCACACTTTTGCAATTCAAATTAACACTTTTGCAAATCAAATTCACCATTTTGCAAACCAAATTCAACCAATTAAAAAAATAAAGTTTTCACAACATTATTTACTATTGATTGAATTTGACTTGCAAAAGTGTAAATTTTAATTGCAAAAGTATTAATTTTAATTGCAAAAGTGTTGATTTTAATTGCAAAAGTATGAATTTGGAGTGCAAACCCTGCAATAAATTTGATTTTCGATTATGCATGACTATTTTTTTTATATAAATCATTTATGGAAATTTTTTTAGCCTGATGATGATCTTTATGAACTTTATCCAATGATAGAAAAGAATCGGGCAATTTTTAGTGATTTAGAAGATGATAAAGATATTTTAGCTGACTATGTTGAAAAAAAAGGATATGTTTTTATAAGAGATCAACCAGCAATGGATCATATGTTATATGCTGATTATAGTATTAGACGTAGACGTCAAAATAAAGATGAGAAATTACATTGTCCATTTGCAGTATCAAAAACACCATTTATGACAAAAAAACGTGCATTTGCCTATCCATTAAATTCAAATTTAAGTTTTCTCTTAGATCCTGAGTACGATATTAATATGAAATTACATATTATAATTTTTAATTAATCTTTTTTTATGTAATATATTTGTAGATTATTAAATCTTGTTGAATCTGGCATTGTAAAACACTTAAGTAGTGAAAATTTACCAAAAGCAAAAATATGTCCAATTAATTTAGGTAGTACCGAAAGACAATTAAGAAATGGTGATTTAATGATGACATATTATATAATGGCAGCTGGTTTTGGTACATCAATAATTGTATTTTTAACAGAAATGTTATTCCGTTTATTGAATGGTCATCGTGAACGACAAAATAATGAAGAATTTTTACGACGCGTAATAAAACCATCACGTTCAAATTGGAGTGAATCTGGTATTAAACAATTATCAGCAAAAAATAATATAACACCACCACCACCATATACAAGTATATTTAATCAAAGTCGTAATATTCTTACAAATATGAGTAAAATTCATGAAATTGATACAGAAAATCAAGGTATTAAACGTTTTATTAATGGTAGAGATTATATGGTATTTCGAAATGAAAATGGTGAAAATCAATTAATACCAGTTAGAGCACCATCAGCAACTCTATTTCAATACACATACACTAAATAAATTTTTTTAATATTATATAATTAATCACCAAAAATAGTTTTTTTCAATTTTTCAGTGGACTGTTTTGAAAAAAAAAAAATTATATATTTTTTGTGAATTATTTGTGGGTTTTATTTAAATAAATCTTTGTGTAGTAAAAAAACAGGATGCGTTTTAAATTAATTTTAATTAAATATAATCAATATTTGAGAAAAGTTGGAATCAAATTATCACTTACTGTTTTTTTTTTTTCTTGAAGTTCACCCTTTTTTGCTGAATGTTATCGAAGTTTATAGGCCACGAGACTTGGTAATAATCTACTTAATATTCACTTTAATTTAAATATTATTAAAATCACCAATTTTGAACATTTTTATTTTAATATTAATTTAAACTGATTTTATTTTAAATATTAACATTTATTATATTTTGTAGCTCATTAAAGTGAATATATAAATTTTTAAAAATATTCACTTTTCCCGAATTATGATTGATTTTTAAAATATCAAATTTTCCGAAATACTCACTTATCTGATTATATACTTTAATTTTTGCACACAAAGGATAATTTTTTCACTGGTTTTTTGCCAAAATATTTATTTATTTTAATTTAATTAAATAATAAATTTTTCTATCAAATAAGATTTGATAAAATTTGAAATAAAATTCCGAAAAAAGTGAAATCTTATTTACGAAAAAATTTTAATCAGAGGAAATTTATATTATTTTTATTAATTGCACTTCAAATATACTAAAAATTATCGGAACTTAATACTTAAATATTTTTCATAATTTGTATCTTCAAGATGAACACGTCAATCTTTGTGCACTCGTGACCACATAAGATAAAAATAATTTGTAATATTTTGGTTTTTCAGTTACAAATAAAAATTATGGTTTTATACCTTTTTTAAATTACATTAAGCTATTTATTTTATAGTGGAAAATTTTAATTTTCAAATATTTATTATTTCAACTGAATTTCGGCGTCATAACTAAATTTTAAAACCCGAAAAATCACCTGTAACATTTTCCATACTGATCGATCTGTCAAAATGTAAAATTTATTTAGCAAAGTATTTGACTGAAAAAAATCCTTAAAGGAAAATATTCTTACGATTTTCATCAAAAAAATTTATAATAAGTTGAAAGATTTAAGTAACAAATAAAAATTATGGTTTTATACTTTTTTTACATTCCACATTTGCTTTTGACATAAAAGTTTTTACTTTTTTTTTATTATTTTGGCATATTACAAGAAACTTTTTTATGTTCTACTCAATCAATTTTTTTTTTTACATAAATTATATTAAGCTATTTATTTTACAGTGCACAATTTTCAAATATTTATTATTTCAACCGGATTTTAAAATATTTCTTATTTGAACCGTATTTTCATTCTGCGTCATAAGTTAATTTGAAAACCCGAAAAATCACTTGCACTATTTTTTCACACTCATCGATCTGTCAAAATGTACTAATTAATTAAATTATAAATTTTCAAAGATTATCACTGGCAAAAGTCTTAAATAGGAAATATTTACAAATTTCATTTAAATAATTGAAAAACTATACGAAATAAATTTATAATTTTTGTATTTAAGTTAAAATGATTTAAGTTGCAAATATAATTTATGGTTTTATACCATGGACTTATTTAATTTGACTTTTGCTTTTGACATAAAATTTTTAACTTTTTTTTTATTATCATCCCATATTATATGAAGCAACTTTTTTATGTTCTACTCAAGCCAATTTACATAAATTTATTTAATTTATATTAAGCTATTTATTTTATAGCAAACAATGTTAATTTCCAATCTTTTATTATTTGAATTGAACTGAATTCGATTCTGCGTCACAACTTAAATTGAACAGTCACATATACCAATACCATTTTTTCATACAAACTGATCTGTCAAAATGTATATATTTTTTAGCACAGATTTTTACTGAATAAAATCCTTAAATGGGAAATATTCTAACGATTTTCATTAAAATAATTAAAAAACTACACTTTTTTAACAAATTTAATTAAATATAAAGAATTTATCGACCGTAATTTAATTAAATTTACGAGCAGACACAAATCGTATTTTCATATTTTAGCGCGCGAAATTAACTGATCTGTCAAATTGTAGTTGTCAATTATCTAATATTTTATGATGCAGAATATGAAATTCTACTTTGAGTAGATTAAACAAAACTACTTATAGTAGGTAATGATTTCTTTATTTCGTTTCATATCTATCAAATAGAAATCTTATAACTAATCCTTACAAATATACAAAAATAATAATAATTAAATTAAGTTTCTCTTTTTTAAAATTAACCACCACCTTTGGAATATCTTTTCCAAAATTTCTTAACGTCATCATGGCCATTTTTTGTTACAACCATATTACGATTTCTTTCATTTTGCCAAACTAATACATTTATTGATTGTGCATAATCACGTAATGTTATAAAATCAGCTTGTGATAAAAATTGATTATATACAACACCTTCTGTATATGTAAATCGATTACGTTCATTTTCCCATAATTTAATTTGATCAACAACAGTTGGTGGTAATGATGATTTTGATATAACACCAGTTTCAGCTGAATTTGTAATCATATTTGGATGGGCATATTGTTCTAAATAACTAACAATTTGTTCTGCTGTAATACCACCACGCAATGCTTGACGAATTGAATCACGAGTCAAAACACCAACTACCAAATTAGGAAAACGATATAATAATTCCGTAAATAAACCTAAAAGAGCAACTTGTAAATTTGAATCAGTATAAGCGTAAACCTAAAAATATTAATTTTAATTAGAAAAATTAAACAAAATATTTATTTTCCCAAAAACTTACTCTATAATTTGTTTCAACAACAATATAACCACATTCATGATTTTTATCATCTTCAGTATCACCAACAGCTGGTACTTGGGAATTTTTATTTGTTATATTTAATGCTAATCTAGTTGGGTAAAAACGCCCTTCTTTACGTTTCCTTTGATAAACTAAACCAAATTCACGTAAATGTTGTAGAAATATTAACATTCTTGGACTCATTCCTTCTGAACTATAATCACGACCTAATGTAGAAAAGCTTAATTGAAATAACATTGATAAACATTCTGGTAAATTTAATCCACGCTCTTCACACGTATCTAAATACTGTAGCATAAAATGCCAAACCTTTTAAAAAAGAAAAATTGTTATTATTTATAATTTCAAATCGATTTTTTTTTCCAAACTTGTGCTTGTGTATCCAATAATAGAAATTGAAAGCCTTGTCTCGTTATACTTGGTGTACCATCACGTTCATCTCTTTTCATTAAATTAGCATGCAATAATATTCTAACAGCATCTGGACTAATACCTTCAGTTTCCTGCCCTTTTGTTGATAAACCAGCACCAACCATATAATGTAAAACACAACGCCAACGTGACATTGCATAATTATCTAAAAATGTTACATCTTTATGTTTTGGATCACCATCTAATTGTGACATTGACCATGGTCGTCCACCACCCAAAAGTGCAATTTTTAAATTTTTCTTAAATGTTGGACAAAGTTCCCATGCTGGTAATCCACCTGGTATTGCTGCAACACGCCATAAATTTAAATCTGATAGAACAACTGTAGCAGCAGCTTGTTCCCTACAACAACAGAAAATAATAAATCCGAAATTTATTATATTTTATGACAAATGTACTAACTAAAAAATTACTTTGCATAATGTTGTGATCCCCATGATGAAACTACAGCTTGTGGTACTGGTTGTTCCACAAATAATATTCGTATCACAAATTGTCTAGCTATTTCTGGTAATTCTCTGCATAAAATTATATTATTTAAATTTAATATTATTTTTTTGAGAATATTTTGTTTTGTTTACCTATAAACAGCAAGACAAATTGTTGGATAATTATACAATTTTTCCAGAATATCTTGTGATCGTGTTTTTAAATATTCTTGAAGATCTTTGCATTCTAAATTTTCGGGTTTTGGTATTAAGGCCATTTTTTTATGATATTAATTATTATTTCTATTATAACATTTTTAAATAATACATTTTAAGCGCTGTTAAATGGTAATCGAAATTTAATTCTATTGAATAAATTTGAGGTTATCTTTGAATAAAACATTGCCCTTTATGCCGAACCGCCGGTGAAATTCCTTATTATGGAGACTTCGAAAACGAACCGTAAGCGTAAATAATAGAATGAACAGTACAAAAACCGATAAGGCGAGAACTCGCTAAAATTGAGTTTGGTAACTGAAAGTATTGTACGTTTGGGAATTGATTTTATTAATTGAAATGAAATATTTGTAAATTTATATAGAAATAAATACAGAAATTAATTTATTTTCTTGAATTTATTATCTTATTTTTCGTAATACAGAATACGTACCAGGCATGCAGTTATGAATTTTTCGTAATGCAGAATACGTACCAGACATGCAGTTTTGGGAAAGAAAAGGTAGTTCGCATTCGTTTCGTTTCGAATACGATTCGTAAAAATGAATATTATTGGCTTAAAGGTTGACTGACGTTTGCCGGTAGCACACAATTTTCAATACCGGAAAATTTTAATATTTATTGTGTAACAGTTTTTAACAACAGATGTCGTTAAATTGATCAAATATTTAAACCAAAAATTATTCAAAAAAATTATTGTAAAAAAAAGATGTCGCCATTTGCAGTTTCAACATTATTTTTATCTAAGCCTCAAATCTTATGTTTAGTGTCGAAGAAATAGATGTCATAGCGATTATTTAACGATGTTTCCGACATCTGTAAGCCAACATAATATTTATTATTTTCACCTAATTGAGCACAATGCAATTTAACACATAACTAAAATATTTTCTAAAATTCAAACCAATCCGTTCTCCAGAAATATGTAAAATTCCTGTAAAAGTTGTTTTGAAACATTGAGAAAAAACTGTTCCAGTTAGCGTACTAAACGATCCCGGTATTTCAGCCATCTTAATATACGGTATTAATAACGGTATTTTTATAATGTAAACCGTTATTATAAATTAACTTTTTATTCCAATAAATTAGTTTTTTACTTTAACATTTAATGAACTATACGACAATTATATTAGAATATAATTTTTGTGGCTTTTTTGGCTATCATAAAAGTGAAATAATCTCTAGCTACATATTTTAAGTTTTTAGCACAATTTTAATTGTTTCTTGTATAGATTTAGAGTTAACATGAAAAGTTAAAATGAACAAATTTCTTCGTTCCTTTACATTAGTTTTAACACCTGATGGGTATCGCAAATTTGACCAAATCCTTTTTCTTGCCATAGTATTATTTGATGTAGTACATTCAATTTGAAAATTCATTTTGAAAATTGAAAAGCTAACATTCTTAGTAATTAATTAAAGTATAATTTCGCGTTAGAAGACATTCGATCAAATGGGGACAAGTCTTATAAAAAATTCAACTTTTACAGGTGCTAGGCCAGCTATATTTAATTTCAGAAGACTGATATGATTTAAAATTTTGCTTGTTATAGTTGAAATATGCCCTACGCATCATTCTCAATAATGCTATAGTTATATTTAGATGTCAAGTACACATAAAGTTTTCCCTTAACATACAGTTCTAATTAATATTTTATATAATTTTATGATTAAGTTTGAATATTACTGATCTTAAAACCTTGTAGACAGACATATATATATAAGTTCCATTTGTTACCAGCTTTTAATAATTCCTGTATCTCATGTGACATATTAGAATTTACAAGATAAATATATCATATATTTATCAATTACCTAACAATATGAATTGATATTTTTTTTTTGATTATTAAAAATGATCAAGATTCGAAAAATTTAAGCTATTTTTTCCCGAAAAAAAAAATATATTTTTAAAAAATGTTAAAAAATATAATATTTTCTTTATGTATATTTTATATAATTTATATCACCTGCAGCATAAATTTTTTTTTTTTGTCTTCTTATATTCCAGTCAATTGATAATTCTACATATTTTTGGTTTAATATACCAGATAGAAATGAAGATACCTAAAAAAAATTATTAAAAAAAAAAAAAAAGGAATTCAGGGAGCTACCTAAAGGCATGAACTTTCAATTTTTTAATATATATTGAACAGAAACATACAATTTTTTTTTCCTCTTTGATTTATATCTTTGGGATTTATATTTCACAAATAATAATAATATTCTTAAATCTTTTTGGTCCCCTATATATATACCATATATGTATATTCCCAACCATATATCCTTATTTTTTGTATATAGGGATACGTAAACATCATACAAGCCTGATGGAGCGACATATTTTATATTCTTAAGATTTTTTTTTGGTAAAAAAAAAAACCAAAAATAGTGAAAAAAAATGGATAAAATATTTTGAATTGAAAATCAACATAATATTTATCACAATTTATAGATATGCCAATATTATAGAAAGGCAAATCTATAAATGGGTAATAATTTTATTTAAAAATCCTTCAATGGTTCACAAAAATGGTTCACGACATAAAAATGAAAAAAATAAAATTGCATAAAGTAAAATATATTTTTTTTTTTTTAAAAAAAATATAATTTTTATTTTATATCTTTTGGGACTTGTATAGATTTTTCTCCAAGAAAAAATTTGGTATCTAAAAAAAAAAAATATTTTACACATTATTATAGATAGAAGGATAGTTGGGTTTTTTTTCTCGTTGGAGGGGAGATAAAAGAGCAAGGATTTATCAGATGAATATTTTTGTTCAATTCTTTTCTTTTTTTATCCAGTTTATTTGAAAAGACGAACAATAAAAATCACTTCATTTTTATTGTGAAATGAACGTTGCAAGAAAAACTCAAATATATTTTTTTTTTTTAAAGGAAGGAAATTATTAAGTAGGTATTTATTTACATTATATCCTTCTGTAAACCCAAAAAAAAAAAAAAATTCATTTCTTTTAAAGAAGAAATTTTCTTTTTTTTATATTATTTGGGTTACATGCAAAACCACTTTTCTAAATTATTGAGAAAATTCATTGCAATGCAAAAAAAACGGAAAAAAAAATTGACAAAAATTTTGATATTATTTGGTGATGCCAATTTTCAAAGACAGAGAAACATAAATAAAGTTTTTATATCTACTATAAGTTTTTTAATTTAAGTAAAAACAGATTTATAATAAGTTTGCTACTTTTAAACCGCAAATTTAGTACAAAATCTATGTTTTTAGTGTAATCATCATAATTAATATACGATTGCATATGAGTCAGGATATTGACAATTGGACTGTTGGAATTAACAATGAAAAGAAAACAAATATCTTTACGAAATTGTATCGATAACAGCTTGGACTTGTCTCGACTGGATACCATTTCAAAAAAAAAAAGTTTTAAAAATGTTTTTCCTTTGGCAGCAAATATTAGAAAATATATATAATAAGACACACAGATAAAATAGTATATTTAGCGGATGCTTCTATGGAATTTCTACCAACACTATAAATAAATTACTGTAGAGATGGAAAAATAATGGTACACAATCCCCGGTTATATAAAATTCAAAAATTTTATACGTGGTTTATGGATTATTTTTAAAATAAACCACACTTAAGCTACAAAATTTCAATTAACTGGCTTTCTAATAGAATACTATCAGCTCAACTACTACCTCAACAAGGTTAACAGAACCGAGATGCACTAATCTGTATGATTTGTGTCGAACACAATGAAGCTGATAAGCACATCTTCTGAGATTTTGAAGATTTATTTATCAGGAAATACAAGCTCCTACGGGAAATACAGGTTCCTAGAACGAGATGATATCTGTTTTATTATCAACCTTTTCATTGAAGATGATTAGTGTTCAAAAAATAGACCAAATAACGACAAAAGCCACTGTAGTGGATTTTGTCGTTTTTTGGCCCAAAACACATGTATGGATGTATATATCTAGATAGACATTCCTACAAATAATCATACATAGAGTCAGGAGTCAAGACAGACGAACAGACTAAATTCCCAAATTACAACTTACAAAATATAACAATTAAAAATAAATCCCTTAAATGATTAATAATAATTACTAAAATAAAAATATATAATTTTTTTTTTCTTTCCTATATATCCTTTCTTTTATCAAGGACCAAAAGTGAATTCAAAAAGAAAATAGGAAAACAACAAAAAAAAAAAAGAAGGTGGAAAATTTCCAGGTATAAATAAGTTTTTCAAAGTAATTATAAATAAATTTTTATTTTATTTTAGAGATTTTTAAACAAATAAAGACTTTCTTATTATTATTTTCTCTAAAATAAAAATCTTTTCTAATCCAATTAAATTTTTTTTTTGTTTTTTATTTTATGTTTTATTTTACTTTCTATGTTTTTTTTCATAAAAAAATCTCCAACATTAATTTAAAAAAAAAACATTGTTACAACAACTAAAAAAAAAAAGAAACAGAAGAAAAGTTATAATTTTGTTACACTACAAATTTTCTGATGGGGTAAAAAAAAATAAAATAAATAAATTTTTCCAAAAAAAAAAAAAAATTGACTGCCAAAACAATTTCACAAAAAATCTAATATGTTGTCTTTAAAAAAAAAAAACTGAATAAAAATGAAAAAGCACGACGGTTAAAAATGAATTTTCCTTCTTTTTATCACAATCCTTACACACAGGCAAAAAAAAAACCCAGTCAAAGAAAATTATTTATAAAAAAGATAGCAAAAAAAAAAGTTTAAACAAAAATTTTCTCAATTTCCAAAAGAAAATTTTTTTTTTTCATTTTTTTTCGAATAGAAAAAGAAATAAGAAAGTTTTTCCACTGATATAATATAATAATTTTCCTATACCTGTGCCTATAAGACAAGCCCAAAAGAAATAACATTTTGATACAATTTTCATTTTTTGTTGTTGTTGTTGTTGTACAACTTTAGCATAACAATTGAGCATAAAAAATGTTATAAATACAAATAATATAAGATTTGAATAACTTATATAAATTGTTTTAATTTTATTTTTTGGTTGTTGTCCTTGTAGAAGGAAAAAAAGAAAATATAAAATAGTGAGGGTCCTGGAAGAGAAAATATTATTATTATATCATTTGTGTTGTAAAAGAAATTGAACGAAAAATATAAACGATGAAAATTTGTTGTTTTCTAAATAAAAAAGTACAACTAAAAAAAAAAGAAGAAAATTTGGGAAAATTTGTTGTGGAAAATAATAATAATAAAAAAAAAATAATAATATGTAATTGTAGGTAAGAAAATTATTATAAAATAAAATGTGCTCTTTTTTTTGTATTATTTGTACAAATTATATCTTCACTTGTATGCTTGAAAGATTCTAAATAACGATTTATAATTTAAAAACCTTTTTATTATTATTATTTTAATTCGTTTTTTTGGAGGGAGGGTTTTTCTTTAATAAATTAAGATATGTTTTAAGATTTTAAGAATTAAGGATACCTTTATGAGTAGGACGAAACACCTCATAACAATAGACTATGACCAACTTTTTTAATTGTTTTTTTTTTTTAATGTAGTATCAGAAATTCCACCTTATTGGTTAATTAATACTGATCCAGATATAAATAGTCTTTATAAGTTTAATTTCGTCTGGAAGTTGTTTAAACTGATACCTTAAAGACAGCCAGACGAACGAATGAACGGTGATCAGAGAATGAACAAACTGTGATTAGAGTTTGTTAGTTCTTTCGTCTGACTGTAATTGGAAAATTGATTGGGATCACAGTCACAGTTCAATTTGTCAGGCTATGATTGGAAAACTCTAGGTGTTCCAGTAAAATTAGTAAATTAACTAATTTATTATTTAATAGTCTTTATAAGTTTAATTTCGTCTGGAAGTTGTTTAAACTGATACCTTATAGACAGCCAGACGAACGAATGAACGGTGATCAGAGAATGAACAAACTGTGATTAGAGTTTGTTAGTTCTTTCGTCTGACTGTAATTGGAAAATTGATTGGGATCACAGTCACAGTTCAATTTGTCAGGCTATGATTGGAAAACTCTAGGTGTTCCAGTAAAATTAGTAAATTAACTAATTTATTATTTTTAAACATCTACTGATACATTAATTAAAAGAATTATAAAATAAGTGGACGTGACGTATAGAATTTTAATCTCTTTATCATCCGGGTAAAAAATTTGAGTCTAGAAAACTGGTACGTCAAAATTAGAGTAGTTTAACTTGTAAATTTCCTTTTTTCAGCGTTCAAAAAATTCAATCACAAAAAAAAAAATCTTCACTGCAATTTGTTAATCTATTAGTTTATATAAACAGGAACTACAATAATAATAAAATTATTTTATTATAAATAAGACTTTATTTTCCAGTTAGTACAGAAATAATATTATTTCAGGTGCTAATCTAATTGTATTCAATTATAATTTCCTTTAATGCATGTACACTTATTTTCATCACGTAAAACATTTAAACAATAATTTAATTTTAATCATGATCACTTCAAATATTTCCTTTACAATATCCTTATAATCTTTTTTTTTTTTTGTATAAAATAATATATCCTTGTTAATGGAAGCATAATCATTACTATGAACCATAAATGTTTTTCATTTATATATAATAGTTGTAAAATTTTAACACTAACTAATCGAATTATGAAATTGAAAATGTGCAACTGTTGGATCATTATTTTGTAAATTTAATTTAAATGCTTTTACTTTTCAAAGAAAAGAAAATAGGATCCTTCCTTAAATGCAATTTCAATTTTCACAAAAATTTATACAATAAATATTTAGTACTTATACGACTTTACAATTTTCAATTATTGGAAAATTTTTTTTTAGTGTCTTCTAAATGTCTCATAATAATAAAATTAAAAATTTCCAATTTTTCCCTATTAACATAATTTTTTATAAAAGAAAAATAGTTACATAAAATAAAATTTCCATTAAAATGATTAAAATTTATTTGTTCAGGAAAAAAATTTTATATTTTTGTAAATAAATGATTTTTCTTGTTGTTATTAATTTAAAAAAGTTTGTAATTAATTTAATTATTAAATAAATCTAATTAATTTCAAATTAGTAATTTGAAATTAATTAGATTTATTTAATAATCAAACATGTAAAAAATTATGCAAAAAATGAAATTATTGTAGAGGAGCCTTTCTTAGCCTTAATTGACGCACGACAGATTATAAAAGTTATGCAAACATGTAAAAAATTATGCAAAAAATGAAATATCTAGATAGATGGACGGTTAAAAGAAATTATCTTGAAAATTCATAACATCAAATGGTTTGACTGAGGGGAATTACTGGCATGGTAGGAGCAAAATAAATTATATTTATTAAATTTTATTAAACTGAATTAAAACAAGGAATCAAACAACTTAATATAATTTTTTCCTAGTGTTTTTATCTGTTTCGGAAAAATATTCAATGTTAAAATCTACTGAAAAATTAGGCACTATTCTAAGTACTAATCACAACTTGAAAATATTTTAAAAAAAACTCAAAATTAAACTCCCAAATTTACTAATAATACCAAAAAAAAAAATAAACTAAAGCCCAATAACATTTAACTTTGAACTAAATGAATTAAAGCCCAAAATTTAGAAATGAACGCAAGTCCAAAATAAAGTTTTTTCGGGGTTTATTTCTTTTTTTGATTTTGGCGCTAAATTTGACAAAATGACCTAAAACCCAAAAATATTTATCATATATTAGCTAACGCAAAAAAAAAAAAGAAAATGAACTAAGGCCCGCAAAATTGGGATTAGTTAATGGGAATTACAGGGCAAATTCATATACAGTTTTGTTGAGCTTTTATTTACTTATTGAACAATTTATTTAATTATTGGGTATTAATTCATGTGAGTTGTTTAAATTTACGTCCTCCAACTCAACTCAATTTACGAGTAAATATCAAAATATTTTCTGTGCAAGAAAATTTCCACTCAAAAAATAATACTCATTGAAGCATTTTTCTTTTCTGTTCTTTTTTTACAAAATTTTTTACAATAGCATATAATTATATTTTGCTCAATTAAATCAACAAATTTAAATTTTCTTTTTTATTCGTTAAATATTTCATGCAAAATGCAAAATGCAATAAAAAAAATCAATGCAAATATTTTACAGTGAATATTAAATAAGTATGTTTTATTTTATTTTTTTCGTAATGCAAAGCTGGGATTCTGTCAAACATTAAAAAATATATATAATTTTTTTTTTATCTATACGAAGCATAAAATTGTATAAATTGTAATATAAATAATTTATTTTGTAACCAATATTTAGGTCCATTAAATTCATTAGTCTTGTAAAAATCATTCAACCTTTAAGGCTAATTAAAATCTCATTAAAATGTTTTATAAAAATTAAACTGAGTTATAAAATTTATTTATGTATTATGGATTGTTATCAAAAATAATTATTTACCTTTAAAAACAAACTAAATTATTATATTTAAAAAAAAAAAACACTTATAAATCCAATTAAGCTTAAAATCTTTATTTACCCCTTAAATTTTCTATTTGATAATTTTCATTAAAATATCCTTTAAAAAATTTACTGAACCGAATAAAATTCATCAAAAATTTTATATTATAAGTATCATTAGGATATAGTATAGTAAAATTCTTTAATTTAATTTAAAAGAAAAGATATTAAATTTTTAGTTTAGAATATATCCACCTGATCCTTCAAAAAATTTGTATATATATATATAAAAAAAATATCCTTTGACAATAATTATTTTTGTATCAGTAACTAGTGAGTAGTAGTACACATTATAAAATTTAACAATTTCGACAAAACAGAAAATCATTAAAATTATAATAAATAAAGCAAAAATCTTGAATACAACATAATTCTTCAAATAGAAATCATAATAAATATCCACCTGGGTCTTATCTGATTTAAATATTGAAACATTTTAAAACCTTACTCATTTTCCACATAAAGATTTACGCAAGCATAATAGTAAAATCATAAAATCTACTAAACATCTTTGTAATATTTTACTTTACTAGAAAATCTCTTTAAAGTCACTATCAAAAACACGTCATTCATCCTTGTTGATGGGGTAAACCAAAAAAAAAAAAAAAAATTTTTTTTTTAAGAAAGATATCCTTAAAGAAAAGGACTATTTCAATGTAACTAAAAAATAAGAAAATGATTGTTGTTAACCAAATAAAAAAAAAAACGTATACAATTTAAGTAAAAGTCGAAAAAAAAAAATACTTTCTGTATTATATCCTTGAAAATTTTAACCAAAAGAAAAATATGATGATTCTATTTCTATATATGCCTGGTTAAATCAAATTCAATGTACCAACTGAGCCAAAAATATGTCATCTTCCAAGTTTTTTTTAAGACGACAACGATTTTATTTATTATGAAATATTTCCTTTTTGTTGTTGTTGCTGTTGTTGTTGTTATTCTGTGTAAAAAAGGACCTTTCATCATTTAATATTGTAAATATATATTTTATTGCTTTTATACTTATAAAATTTATAAAGAGACAGAGGAGACATTTTTTAAAAATTTTTTTTTGTATAGGAAGGATTTAAATTATGTGGAAAAAAGGATAACGCTTTATATTATATAATATAGAAGACTTATATATAAAAAAAAAATATTGCAGTTTAGTGATTCCTGAAGATGATGCAAAAATTTGCCATAAATACATTTTTTTTTTATACTGAAAAATAGTCAAAAGAAACAAAAGAACCTCAATAAAAGGACCCATAAAAGGATCATATATTACAGATATAGGAAAAAAAAAAATGGAATATAGTCAATCTTATTATACTTTGTCTTTATAGGAAGACAAATAAAAAAAATAAATAAAATTGTTCTATGTAGTGTTCTTAATTTAACTTCCTTCATTTTCATTTTCCAAAAAAATTTTCCAATTTTTTTTTTTTTCGTTCGTTTTATTGGTTTTGTTATTCAAAAATTGAAATTGAAATTCAAAATGATCTACTCTTTTACTAAAAGCACTGTATATATATTTTCCATCGAATTATGTTACACTTCAATAGATTTATTCAAAAAAAAAAAAAGGATATAAATATATAAGTTCAATATTCTATACTGTATTTAAGGAATTATCTACTTTTTAGGATGGGGGAGTAAGCAACATATAAAAACAATTGATTGACTGACTAAGATGGGGGGATAGAGAAATATCCTTCTTCAAAAATAGAAAATGCAAATTTTTAATGCAATAATTTTCAAATCAATGATATATGAGGATATATCAATAAATTTTTGAAAATTTCCTTGATTTAATACTAGTAAAGGGACAATTTGGAAAAAAAAACTTCTGAAAAAAAAATGGTAATATAGAAAAAATATATTTTAACATAGATTATGTTTTTTTTTTTAGTGTTCACTTTGATATTTTTTTTTGGAAATCTTTTAAAAAATTTTAAATCATATTCATGAATTTTTATTTTATTTCATTTCTATGAAATAAAATAAAAATTTTTTATTACTCCTACATTTTTTTTTAATATTTGTATTTTGTCGGAAGAGATGAAACCTTGTCTATATTTGAAAAAAAAAAGGTGTAAAAAGTGGTTTATCGGTAGGAATGTCGTCAGTTGAGAACTTCAATGTAAATTTCGTCAATGAATCCACAGAATTTATGAGAAATTGAATTTTTAAATGAATCTTATTTATTTGATCTTATAAAATTATTTTTTCACACCTGATCCGGAAAATGAAAATAGAATCTGATGTATGTTAATTATTGCCCCCGAAAATAAATGTGTTTTCTGAGCATTAGAGTCATAGTCTACTCGCACTTGTACCGCTCACCTAAAACCTAGATTCTAATATATTTTTCGACTAAATTTGGTTCCTTCCAAAATATTAACGAATAATTTATTAATATTATATTCTTTTGTATGTAGTGTTCTGCCAATTCTGAAACTTTTGATATTAATTGCCATGTAAACCAAATTATCAATGGAATTGTGCCAACATTAGTGCAGTTAAGAAAGTTCCCAATTTTAGGTTGTTAAATTAAAATTAACGAATTTAGCTTTCAATTAGTCAGATAGACAGACAAAAAACTAAAACATTTTTCTGAATAACTAAATATTTTTATAACTTATATCCAGCAATCAAAATATTAGCAACATTAACACTTAACAATTCCACTGATGACAATATTATTCGTAAAAATAGAAAAATAGAGTCAATCATCCAAAAAACCCTCTAGGGACATTTTTATTTTCGCGTATTCATCTACTTCTTATTCTCACTGATTTTATGTTGATATTGAATTTTCGTTTTTAACATTTTTTTTCTTTCTCTTTATATTTTTGTTAGCCCTGTTCCTGTATATACTATTTAAATTTTCTTCTGTCGTGCGGTTCTTGGTAGATCGGTTTTTTTTTGGAAATCCTTTAACAGTATTAGATATATAGAAGAGACAGAAAATATATATTATAATATTTTATATAAGAAATGAAGGAAATTGACGACAACGATAATGATGGTATCTAACATTTATTAATATCACAAAAAAAAAAATTTAAAAAAAAAATCTGCCTTTGATATCATTTTATTGGAAAAGGTGAAAGTGAAGAGCATAAATATATACATAAATATATAAGATTTTCTTAGAGGATTGAAATGCACACAGATTTTCCAAAATTTTCTCAACAAAATAAAACAATTTTTTTTTATTTATATACTTTAATCATTTTTACCAACAAAATATTTAAAATAGAGAATTGTTAAGAATGATGTTGGTTTTTTTTTCTGTATATATTTGTGCTACAATAATCACTTTGATGTTCAAGTACAATTTAACGAGAAAATATTTATATTAAGATAACATAGAAAAAAAAAATCAATTTAAGAAGATAATTTAAAGGATTGAAGATGAATTGAAAATAGATATTGAAAATAATTGGAATTTTTATGATATTTTATAGACTATAAATAAATGAGAAAAAAAAAAAATTCTATGAATTTATGGTGTTTAATTTAATTGGGAAAACGATGATATTGAAATTTTTATTATTTTTAAAATCATTAACTAATTGAAAAAACAATATTTTTATATATTTAATTTTGAAGCAACGTAATTTATACAGAAAAAACAGCAACAATTCAAGTTTAGCGAAAATTTATTTAAAGATTTAATTCATTGATCTTACGGATTTACGTTAATTAGCAGCGACAATAAGATCTTACTTGAGGTCATAAAAGAACGAATACATTCTTATTGTTGTACTATTCAAAATGTAGTGCGTAGTGTTTTGCTAAAATTAATGTAATTATGATGACTTTTAAGGAAAATTTAATAACACAATATTTCTTCCAAAGTTTGCCTATCAATTCCAATTTTATCACCCAGCCTATGATTTTTCCCTATGAATTCCATATAAATTTTATCACCCACCATTTGATTGTGAGGTTATTGTTTTTTATAAACATTTAAAATTTCCATAAGTGACACATAAATTATATAATTGGATAAATTTCACAAAACTTCGCACAAAAACTAAAATCTAAGCATCATATTATTTATAGATTTAATTTTTAGAAAAATCTTTTTCCCAAAATCTGCTTTGATAGCATAATTTTTCTATTGTCACGTACGGAAGTCTAGTTAATCATTTTTATTAATGTTTCCGACAGTAAGAAAACATTTCTAAGGAAATCCTTTAGTTGAAATTGAACAAGTTCTGAAGAAAACGACATGTTGATCAATTTGAAAATATGTAATTTTAGAAAAAAAATATATTTTTGTTTTTATATTTTTAAATCTTTAATCAAAGATTTAAATATGTTTATAAATATAAAGCAAAATTTAAAAGTTAAACATAATTATTATTATTATTATTAATTGTAAAGAGATTATAATGTAGAAACAAATTTAATTAAATATTTAATAAACAAAAAATAAAAAAGTTTTAACAAATATTTACAAAATTGGCCAAAAAGAATAATAATTTAACATAAAATATAATAAAATATTACACATTTAATTTAAATAAATTTTTTTTTCAATTTTTTAACTAAACTTTTTAAAAATATTTTTATAAATTTAATTTATTTTTTAAATAGTAATTTTTATTTTTTAAATATTTCATTTTAATAAAAAATTTAATTTTTTTTTAGTTTTAATAATCAAGAATAATCACATATCTTTTTTTTCCTCTTCTTATTTATTTTTATATTAAATCCTTAAAAATAATAATTAAATTTGATCATTGTTGCTCGTTTTTAAATCTTTTAAATATTGCTTTTTTTATTTTTTAAAAAAAAAAACTAATAAAATTAAAATATTAAATAAATAAAAAAAAAATATTGATCGTTGTAATCGAACAAAGTAAGAAAATAATTAAAAAAAAAGGCTTTTTTATACCGTATTTATAATGAACGTTTTCAATTCGCTCCCTATTCGCAGTATACGAAAAGAGTACTCACAATGAACGTTAAATTTTGAACTAAATAGCTCATAAGCTTACATAATTTAGTAAACAAATAATCAAAAATATTCACGAATTTTTTCAAAATCAAAATTACATCAAAATAATTTAACGTCTTAATAAAAACTCACAATAATTTTGGAGCGAAAATAATATATTAATATATCTTTAAGTAAATTTTTTATAACCGTAAGTAAATATGTTTGTAAAAAAGATATTTTTTTTATGTTTAAGCGACAGGTTACAAATAGTCTCAATTAATAAAACAAAAACCACGAAAATGGCATTACTTAAATTTTTAATTTTTAAAGCGAAAAAAATTAAAGGTTTTTCCATTTTGTCCATTAGCTGTGAAACTATTGTGTGAATTGTAATTATTTCAATACAAATTCAAATATTTAAACTTTATGTTTACAGTTCCTACGTTTTGAGAAAGAAATGAAAGCGTTCATGTTAAACGGACTAAGTAAGTTAAAAATAATCAAGAATATAAAAGAATTAATTTACATATTATATAAAAATCTGATCAATTAGTTGTATTTGTGCTGGAAGAAATAAATGTTCCATCTTCATCTTCATCACTAGATATTAATGTCCAACAATTATTTATATCATCGGAATTTTGTTGTGAATTACGTCTGGTCAAATTAATTTTTGTATTATCCAAATTTGTTAAACCACCAACGCCACAATGAAATGATTGAGAACGTAAAACTGATGAGCTAAACATTTTTTTTTTTAAATATTAATTTCAATATTTCTTCTTATTTTATAAAAAAATTTTTTTAAACAATACAAAATTAATAAATGCAAATTAAAAATATGAGAATTATTATTATTATGAAAAAAATAAAATGAATTATGTAAATTATTGTGATTGCCTCCAAAAAAATTCAAGCATAAATTTTTTTGTTTTATATTAATTACGAATTTTTCGACGTAAATAAGCAATAAAGTTTTTTTTTTTATGGATTAATGATATTTTTTTTTTTTTTGCTGGACAAAAAAGCCAATTGGTGATTTAAATATCAAGAATTTCTAATAAATAAATAAATGGTCAGTACAAAACAAAGTGAAAATTACGATAATAATATTGTTGTTATCAATTTTCTCTCTTTAATTTTGCCTAAGAAAATTGATAATTATATAAAAAAGCTGATAAAAATGAATTGCAAAATGTTTGCAAATTGTGAATTGTGTGATAGAACAATACAAATGAAGTAACACACACAAGAGAGCGAAAACAAATTAAAAAAACATATAAAAAATTATGGAGCAAAACAATTCAAACAAAGATTATTAATTATTTTTCTTAACTTATTTACTTTGGTTATTTTTATATAAAAATTATTTGGTTTTGCATCCAAGTACAACTACTCGTCCAGAATACTATTTTTTTTTTCTAGTTTATTAACTAGAAAATTTCTTTTTAGAAATTTTTAAAAAAAAAATTTAATAAATTTAATTAAATTTTTTTTTTTATAATAATAAACCCCCAAAACAAAGAAATTTTGTTAAATTATATTGATTCTTTTTGGATTAAAAATCGGTCACTAAAAGCCCGGGTCACAAATCACTCCTACGAAAAGGAGATCTCGACGGCCTATTAACACAAAAAAATAAAATATGAAATAAGAAAATAAAGATTATTTTTTTTTTGTGTATCGAATATAAAAATTAAAAAAAAAATAAAAAAAAATTTAAAATAAAATAAAAATAAGTAAAATTTTATCACTAACCTTTCAGTAGATTTGATAAGTTTTTTTGCTTCTTCTTTTTTTCGTTTATCTTCGGCAGCTGCTTTCATTGGATCATAAGTGGCACGACGTTTCCACATTGCTAATTCGGTTTCTTTTTGTTTAGAGACTAAAAAGAAAATTTTAAAAAGGATATAAAAAAAATTAATCAAATTTAATTTCATCTGAATTAAAATCATTTCAGAAAAAATACAATATTTTACTTACTTGATTGATCTCTCTTCGTTACAGCACTAGATGGCCTTCCGCCAACAATCGATTTAATACTTTTACTACTACTCCTAGACGGATCATTTCTACTTAAACTAACTGAAGCACTACTTGGACTTCGTCGAATATCATTTTTTAACGTTATTTTTGATTCGTTTTTCTTTAAAAATGTATTACCACCTTGTTGAGGTTTATATTTCGAAATATCTAAATATCTTGGTTGCGGTTTTGAATTAGCTGTAGCAGTTTGTAATAATTGTTTTTTAGCTGAAGCTAAGGAATTAGGTACATCACCTTTTAGTCGATTTAGACTTGAATCTCTTGGTACTGATTGACGCATTGATGCTCGTTGTACATTTTGTCGTCGTGGCATTTCTGGTGTATTGGGACATGCCATAACCCCACCAGGTGCTGGTTTTGTAGTTATACTATTACCAGCTACTTTTTGTTTACTATTTTCAATACGCATTAATAATGCTTTATTATAACGTGTATTTGTTAATGGAATATCTGGCTGTTGTTGTTGTTGTTGTTGCTGTTGTGATTGTTCAGTTTGATTATATTGTTGTGAAATATTTGATTCATTTGGTTCATCAAATTCTTCAGATGAACAATAATCTAAATCATCTTCATCATTTATGTAATATGCAATACTATCATCATAATCATTACTATACATTTTACGAAAACTATTACTACTAGCTGATTTTTGTAAGGAATTTTTTGGCGTTGTTGATTGACTATTATTATTATGTCGTTGCTGTACAGCTGATGATTGTATTATTGATTTAATTGTTGTTGGTGGTGTCATACGACCTAATAAATTACTACCAGTTTGTATTTTATTTGTTGAAAAGGATGATGACCTGCGAAGTGGTGATAATGATGATTGTTGTTGTTGTTGTCGTTGATGATTTTGTTTAATCAATTGTAAAGTTTGATCAATATAATTAGCTGCTTGTTGTCTTGGTGAATTATATTGATTGTGTTGTAAATTATTTGAATCAAATGAGTTAATACGTGGCCGTGGTAAACGAAAGTCATTATTTTCATTTAAACTATTCGGCATTGAATTTTTATTATTATTATTATTTTGTAGTCGATAATCTAAAGATAAATTTCTTTTATGTATACCACTTTTATCATTTTTTATATTATTATCGGGAATTTTAAAAATCATATCATTTATATATTGTTGCTGTTGCTGTTGCAATTGAAAACCTCTACGTGGTGAATTCATTGAATTTAAACTTCTAAGTGAATTTTTTCTACTTAAATTTTGTGATAAAGTTGATATGGCTGCAGCAGTTTTCTGTAAATATATATCAGTATTATCACTTACACTACCACATGTTTGTGATGCTGGTGATAAATCTTGTAAACTACCACGATTTTTACTAATACTTCTTGCTCTACCAATTGAATGCATTGGTGATGGTATTTTGGATGGACTTTGTGGTGGACGACCACTTAACATTAATTCACTTAATGACTTTTTACGATCTTTTGTAGAATCATTTGCGTTATATAATAAACCTTTATTATTACGATATAAATAATCACTATTACCTGGACTATAATTATTATTATCAATTAATTCTGTATCATTTTCAATGGCTGCTTCACAATTAAAACTTCGTGACATTAAAGCACTTGATATATTATTCTTATTATTACTAGTTGATGTTGTGGCAGTTGATACACTTCTAGCACGTGCATTTCTAGCCCATTCTTGTATCCAATCAGATTTAGTTTGTGCTGTTTTTAAACCAGCTGTTTCTGAAAATTTTTTATAATCAATTTTAGTAGCTGGAGGTGGTGAATCAGGAGTTAATGGTGGTGTTTCATTATCAATATCATTTTGTTTTGTTAATAAACGATATTCAGCTTTTTCATGATCAGTAAATACACCTGAAGAATATGGTGAATTATTTAAATTTGTAGATGATTTTAATTGAAATTCATTACCAACATATTCGGTACTATCAATTTGTGATGTTGTTAAACTATTTTTACGATGATTTAATTTTGGATTTGCATCTAATGTTAACTTTTTAGCTAGTATACCACTTGTTGTAATACTTGTAAATGTACCTTTATCACTTGAACACTTTTCTTTATCAATAATTTTATCTGGTGATTTTGTAAAATTTTTAACTCTTGATTTAATTTTTTCTAAATATGATACTTTTGGTTTTAAATTTGTTGATTCATGAAAATAATTAACTTCAAGAATATTTTTTCTTTTTTCTGTTTGTGAATTAATCGAATTAAATGAATAAATAGATATATCTGATGGACGTTCTGTACTATTTTGATCAATTTGTTGGCTATATTTAGATTTGGTTTTATCAATATTCATTAGATCTTTTTGTTCTTCTGTATAATTATCACCATCTAATGTATATGTACCAGTTTCACTTACATTATCACCACCACCATCCAATTCAAAACTTTTTGGTTCAATAAAATTATCTAAAGGCGGTTGTAAACCAAGAAAATCAATTTTATCCAATGCCATTTGCATTGCTGTTGAACGTGGAGCAAAATCATTGCGTCCTGATTGCTTATAAATACCACCACTACTACTAGAAGTTTTACGATTTTCAATGGAAGTTTGAGATTTTGGCTGTTCACTATTTAACACAGTAATTTTTTTCAATTTATTTTGAGTATTTTGTAATTTAATTTTTTGTGGTTGTTGTAGGTTTTCAGTTGTTGCGAAATTTGGTGGTTCTACAGTGCTTGAACGTGGTGACCAACTATGCCTCTTTGATGGATCTCTGACACCAGATGTACTACGTTCTCTTATACGTAATTTAACTTTACCAGCTTCAGTATCATTATAATTTTTACGACTATCTCTACTATTATTTTGTGCTGATGATAAAATTCGTGGAGGTTTCGTTACATTTGGACTAGAATTTATTTTATTATTAGTACTACTATTATCATCATTATTACAATTATTATTATCTAATTTCGACATTGATGCTCCCCGTTTGTGACGACTTTGAAAACGTTCTAACATTGTTTTATACTTTGTATTATTGGTATTGCCAAAATCAATTGTAAATGATAAACTTTGCTGTGCACTACTACTATTATCATTATTACTTATTGTGGAATTTGGTGATTCATCTTCAATAATTTTTAGCTCATCGTTCACACCTGTTTTTATATTTTCCTTAATTGTTTTTTGTTGCTCATTAGCATAATTAAAACTAGTTTTGTTGTCTGTTAATGGTGATGAAATGACATCATCGATTTTTTTCATATTCTCTGGAGTCGCGTCAGTTTTTTCTTCAGCTGAAGAATCGTTGTCATCAAAAACAATATATTTTTTTGTAATATTATTATCCATTTTTTTCGTAATATTATAAGATAGATTTTAGTAACTAAGAACGTAGTACAAAACAAAAAATATCCAAAAGAAAAAAATTCTAAAATTTTTCCAATTGAGATTTTTTGTTGTCTCGATTTTTTTTTTTTATTCCAACAAAAAAAAAATATACAACTCACATACCATATTTTGACATTCCCTTCCACCTTAATTGACAGGTTGAACATTTTAATTTTAATTTTTGACAATAAGTTTTTTTTTTAATTTGTATAGGAAATATCTTGTTGAAGTGATTTTTATCATTGTAAATATTGCAATTTTCCAATGCAATTACGTGATGAAATTTGGAATGCAATTTACCCAATAGGTTTTTTTCAGCAAAAATTACACAATAAATTATAAATAAATAAAATTAGTTAAAAAACTGTCGAATAGTTATTTTTTAATAATGTCTGATGAAATTCCAATGTTACCGCAGTTAGCACCAGTATTGCATTTGTAACTTTTGGCGCTCCAGGCCTTATATACTAAATTAATTTCTTATATAGAAGAAAATTATACATACAAGAAAATGGTGGTTGTAATTGATTATCTGTAATCTCACTACAAACTTATATAAATAGAGAAATAGTAATTTTTTTTGTAAAAATTTCGTTTTAAAATGAGTATGATACGAAATAAAAACGGTGCCATTTCAACTGAATGAATAAAGCCTTTCGTCTTAAAAGTGAGAATATCCATGCAAAGTTACGATTGTTAAAAATTAATTATATTATTGAGCAAAATACGATTTTCAAACCGATAAATCATGCAAAACCGATTTGAATTCATTCCATTCTTTCTGTAAAATTAATTAGACGGAATATAATCGTTACACTGTGTTTTTTCACATTGTAATTTAATACTCAAATTTCAAAATATATTTCAATTCTATTTTTAACGGTGTAATAAAAAATAGTCACTTTGAAAAGATAATGTTTGAACTATAATCATGGTGAATTTTATTGGGAAAATTTTTTATATGTCAAAGCCAGCTGATAATTGGCTTGGATTGCATTTATTTTTTATGAAAGAGAAGAGTGTTTGTAGAAGAAAAATCGAAAAGAAAAGTTTTGAATTGTGAAGAAAAAAAAAATTATTTTAGAAATATATTTTAATATTTTCCCGTATAAAAAGGATTCAAAATTATTGGGATATTAATTTTTTTCCATAAAAAATTAATCAATTTCAAGATAATGCTTCCAGATTATATACGGGAAACAGTAGATTGGCTTTTATCATTAGGGTAAGTTTTTTTTAGTATTTTTTTGTTACGTAAATATAACAAAAATCAATAATAATTCAACATGGACTCATATGGACTGTATATATAAATAACTTTTTTATTTAATGTTAAACACGAAATTTTATATCCTTTAATCGATATTTCGTTTTTGGATAGTGGTATGATTTTGAAAACTGATAATTACTTTATATCAAGGGGAGGAGAATTTCTAGTTTACTGGAAATTTTTTTTTTTTGGGGGGTTTTACTTTAGAACAAAATATTTTTTCTTCTATCATTTATAGAAAATTTATTTTTGTGGCTCAATGTATGAAATTTTTTTTGTTTGTCAATAGAAAACGAATTTTATTTAAAATCCTTGACATTTTAATTAAATTAAAGAGTTATTTTATACATCGAAATCACAAATACATTTTTTTTAATGTTAGATTTCAGTTGTAATTGAATTATTTGTGCATATAGGAAATAGAAATATAAAATAGAATAATTTATATTTTTATTATTTATACGAGTTTAGAATTATTTTGTAGTTTGTGTTTAAAAATAATGATGTGGGCAATGTCTAATTTTTCTGGTAATAATCGGGTTAAAGCTTTAGTTGTACGATATTCAGCTATACCGTTGGATAATCAATCAACCATTTCATCAAATTCTTTAAATGAAACAAATATTATTTTACCATTGGATGGTGAAGAAACTGTTTCATGTTTTTGCAGGTATATTAAATAAGAAGAGATTTAATAGTTTACCGAATTTATTAAATTATTTAGATAAATTACAAAATAAAATTGATTATATAAAAATTGAATTTCCAAAATTCAGTTTTTTTGGCATTTAATCTGAAATAAATTATATATCATAAAAAAAATAACATAACTTCATTAGTCAAATTCTATAAAATTTTAGGTTAACCAAAAAAATTTAATTATATAAAAAAAATTATTAAAAATACAAGTATTTTTCTTTGCTATTTTCCTAAATTATATTTCATCTATTTTTCGTGCTACTTTCTGACAATTTAACAAAAAAATGAAGTAACAAAATTTTCATATTTTTTTTCATTTTACAAAGTTGGCAGCAATGTTTTAAAATGACAGGTTTTGAAAAATGACGTGAGTGTAAGATGATTTTTTTTTCATATTTTCTATTTTTTTTTTTTTTGTTCTTCATTCAGTTTTTTCGGTTCGAGAGTTGAAATTTTTATACTTCAAAAAAAAAAATATAAAAACGCTGTAATTTTTAATCCGTCGTAGTCGTGCTGTGTAAAGAAAATTTTCCTTTTAATTTAATTTTCACAATTAAATGTTTCATTTTCACAACAAATTTTTTTTTCCATTTAAAATAGAAAATATTACAAAGAGTTTTTTTTTTGTAAAAACATAATTTTTTTTTATGGGAATTTTTTTTTTCATATTTGTTGGTTTTTCCTTGACCTCTTTGAGAATTTTTAATATTAAATTTTTTTTTTAATTAAACATTACTTTTATTTCATTTTCTGGTCTTGTATTAATGTGCAATTATTTTATCATAAAAAAATAATTTTTTATTTGTAGTTCCTCAAAATATAAAAATATATAACAAGGAACACACAAGAACACTAAAATATTTTTTTTTTAAAAAAAAAGTGTAAATTGTTTTAAAAAAAAAATAAAAAGTGTTTAATAAATTTTAGCAAAATAGAATAACTTTGATTATTATGTCAGTAGTTTTCTACTTATATGGGTGGCGGGATATCTACAAATTCTTCTTCACCATCAACATCAGCTGCTAATTTCACAACAAATCATCAATTATTTGCTGGATTTTTAATGTAATTTTAAATATCCGCAGTATACAAAGAAATTAAATTGATTTTTTTTTTGTTTTTGTTGGTTTTCCTTCTTTTTTTTCAATAATTTTCTTTGAATTTTCTTTTTTTAATATTTAATAAAAGTGTTATGCTAAAAAAAATTTTTTTTTTGTTATGTAATAAAATTTTCAATTTTTTTACCTTAATTTTTTTTTTAAACTAGTTCTTTTTTATGTTAAATGATTATTTAAAACTTTATGTTTTACTTTTACATAAATTCTTTAATCAAAAATTAATTATGCTTTTATTTTTTTGTGTTGTGTAATATGTTTGATAATTAAATTTTGTAATATTTAATTAGTTTTTATTAATATTTATTATTTATATATTAATTAAAAAAAAATATAGTAAAATTACATTTTGAAAAATTGAATTTTACTAAAACGAAAAAATATTAGTATTTCAAATTAAAACTAATCAATGGTTTGGGAATCGTATATTTGGACCCCATTTAAATGAATTAAAACTAAACTTTATTATCCATACATAAAAAAAAAACTGAAATTTTAATTGAAATATTGGAATAATTTCAGAATATTTGTTAAAGAAAAATAAAATAATGAGATATGAACAGATGTTTAGTAAACGAAAACACTGTGAAGTGAAAAACCTTAATAAGATACACTAAAAAAAAATTATAAAATAAATAATTTCTAAAAGTCAAAGCCATTATTAAAGGAAATAATAGATTTTGTTCAAAGTCTACAAATTGTAGAGATTTAATGCACAATAAAAAAATATCTTAATTTCCAAACTTTGATTAGTTTTAAATTGTAAATTGAAAAGTAATACTTAAATCTTAAAATATCTCACTAAAAAATAATTATTAAGATTTTAAACAATTTCTTTTCGAAAACTTCAATAAAATAATTTCAAAATAATTATATAAAAAAAAAATTTGCGAAAAAATAAGAAAATTATATTATTTTCTTTCGTTTTACAATGACAATTTTGCAAACACAACGAAATCTTTTCTATCTTAACTAATTTTTAGTTGAAAAAACAAATTATCATTAGTAATTTTTTATTTACTACTTAAATTTTCTTATATTTATATAAGTTTTTTTTTTGAAAAATAAATATTTTGTTTATTTTTCTTTTTAAATATTTATTTAATTTGGGGGGGGGGAAAAGTCAAAAAAAAAATTAACGTAATTTTTTCATGTAGACAATAAAATTATTTAAGAAGTAAGAATTTCACAATTTTTTCTTGTAATATAATTTAAAAGCTAATTTTAAACAAATTTTTATACCCCCTCAGACAATGATAGTCACGAGTTTAGTTTTCTTTTTGGTATAAAAATCTTGGAAACTTTTGCTCAATAAAAAAAAATCGTGATATCGGGATTCCCCTATGGGTTATTGCAAATTTTAGATTTTTTAAAACTGGTCTACAAAAAAAAAATAAAAAAAAGAAGAATTATATAAATTAAAATATGTATATAAAAAAAAAAAGCATAATCAATTTCCTGACATTGGAAACTTTACTATATACTTGTACAGTGAATTTTCGATATTAGCGACCATAGCTGAATCAATTATTTTTTAGTAGCCCTTAATGAAAAAGGTAGCTATAAACGAAAAAAAAAGAATTAATTGGAAATGCATAATAATAGATAAGTACTTATGCTCAAAAGGCAAATAAAGATTTCCATAATTAAATACTATTTTATTTAAAAACATATTATTTCAATTATTAAACCTATTAATTCCAGCTTTGTTGCGAATTCTTCTTAACTTCTTTATATCGTTTATAGGGAGTTTTTCTTTTTCTGACCATTCAATGACTACATTAAATGAATTAATATTGTAATTGGTACCAAGGCTTCTGTTAAAATTTAAATTTTCATCGCTAATAAATTTTTGGGGGACTTATAACGAACTATGAATTAAAAAATGTTACTATAATCGGTAGTCGCTATTAAAAAAAGTCGCTATTATCAAATCAAAGTATCTTATATCGAAAATTCACTGTATAAACTTTTTTGTATGTTTATATATCTTAAAATTTCTAGAGGCCAAAAAAAAAAATATTTTGGTTGCCTTTGATTGTTTATATTTTCCACAATTTTTTTATATCGTTAGTTGATCAGCAAATATCTTGTTTTTATTTAGATAAGGAAAAAAAATAAATAAATTGATTTGACCTTTTTTTTCTTTGTTATACTTTTATGTAAATTTTTATTTCGTGTGATTGATAAAATTAATATTTTTATTATTGGTTTTTTTTCTTAATAATAAAAATTATTAATAGTAAATAAAATACAATTTTTGAAAATTATGAAAAACTTTTCACAAGTATACATGCAAAAAAAAAAAAATAAGCGAAAAAGAAAATTCTAGTTTTACACTTTGAAAGTTCAAAGAAAATTATCGACATTTATAAGTTTTCTTCTATGTTGTATATTCTTTCTTTTTATGTTGGTTTTTTTTTAATACTTTTTTAATAGATCATAAATTCAAATAAAGTATTTCTTTTTTCTGTTATGTAATAAACTAAAATTAAAATAAAAAGTACTTTTCTTGAAATGGGAAATGTAATTACATATTAGAAAATTATATTTTACTTAAGTTTTTTTTTTATTAATTCCGGTATTTTATGAATTACAATTATTTAAAAAAAAAAATATACTACATACTTGCAAAAATATATACGATTTGTTATTATGTATTAAATTACAATTTGTTATATGAAATTAATTTTAATTTTTTTTGGTCGAAAATATGTTTTAGTGCTGCCAAATATTGATTTAATTCGAAAATGTATAACTTACTGTATAATATTTTATATTTTTAGAAAAATGGATTTTATTTCAATTGATTTTGGCTCATTTCTTTCGTGTTCATGAATTCTTTTTATTGCTTCATTTTATTCCTTTAAAATGTACGAAATGTTAGTATAACAATATTGATTTTATTTAAAAAAAAAAAAATTGTAATTCGATTATGAAAAAAATTAGATTTCATTGGAATTTTTTTATTTCGAATTTTCGTACTTGAAATTATTTCTTCGAAATTGAAATTAGAACAAATATAATTAGAATCAATATTTAAATGTGAAAATATTGATATTTAAAATGCAGTATTATGAAAATTTATAGAATACAATAAATTTGTTTGAATACAATATTTACTGAAACGAAATTTGAGTCAATCAAACAGTTGATTAAATTAACTCTTCAATAGGAAAATTATTTTCAGAATCATTATTGAATCAGACAATTAAAACTAAAATTTAAATTAGGAATTCTTACTTAACTCACGAGTCAAATATAATTCGAATTTTAATCTAATTTCTATTTAATGATATTTAATTTTTTATAGTTTTTTTTATGTTAATGCACGAGCACACTCTATAAATTGTACTAATTTTTCATTATCTCGGTATTTCAATATTTAACATTTACTTAGCTTATTCCTAATGGAATTTAATTATAATAATTTTTTCTAACAGTGACACCATTTCTAAATGTTCTTTGTCTTTAATTCAAATTGAACTTAAATTTAGGGCTTTGATCAAATCATTATTCCAATGATATTAAATCAGATTTCTATTTCCCATTTAATTTTTTTTTTTGTAATATAAACTAAATTATGATTTAATCAAAGTTTTTTAATATACATATTTATTTTCTAAATCTCGCTTTCAAATCACAACTATATTTATTCAATTTAAAAACATAAAAGTCAATTTCCTTTAAACAAAAAATATAATAAATAATAATTTAATTTCCAAAAAAAAAAAAAAATAGAATTATAATCTGTGAAAGAGAAACTCAAGTACCTTTTAAAAACTAAAACACAAACTAAATATTTATAAACTATTTGCCTTAAAAAAAACAAAACGTTAAAATATTGGTGCTACTATTTAAGAAAATGTTGCGTTCACCCACACATGTTGTGGGTCATTGTTCAACATCATCAACGCAACATACAAATAATAAAAAATCAACAACAATATCAACATCATCAACAGCAACTACAAATTCCATGAATACACAATATCATCATCATAATAATAATCATAATCGTTATAATTCTGATGATAATATTAATATAAAAAATCATAAAACAATTGATAATAATTGTTGTCCAAATGATTCAACATCAATAACAACAACAACAACATCAACAACATCAACAACACCAACAACACAATCAACAGCAACACGAACATCATTATTTGATTCGTGTCATCGGAAGATACGTTTAATTGGTGGTGTACCATTTATATTTCTTGGTGGACTTGTTGCGTAAGTTATCCAATAATAAAAGAATTAAAAGAAAATTATAAATAATTTTCAATTATTAGAATTACAAAAAAAAAAAAGGAAATTCTATTTTTGGTATCCAACCAACATGAAATTTAATGCCAATTAGATGAAAAACAATTAATTTGAAAATATTTTCCAAAATGATTTATATGTAATTATAATAATTAGATTCGATTTCGGTCGTTTAGGCGGACTAATTAATCTTGTTCTCGTAACACATTCACATTTTAAAAGCTTATTTTATTTCTATTATAGTTTTTTTTGTTTGTTTAATACTGTATTGACTTTTGTTGCTAATAATTAGGATTATTTTGGAGCAGATTACCGATCTCTGCATAGATATCCTTTCATATTTAGCAGTATTTAATGTTTTTCAAGTTACTTTAGTCATATTTGAAATGAATTTAAATTAGACAATGATAAAATTAACTTGATAAAAGTTTGTAAATTAGTTAGATTTAGGCCAGTGACTTCTTTTACTTTTGATAGTTTCTTATAAAATTTCTAACACAATTGTATTTAGCTCTCCTGTTGGTTCGAAAATATCTAACCAAAATGTTTTTTTTTTTTTTTTTGAATTTTCCGCATTAAAGTTTCACAATCACATATAAATATATGTAGTATATTTAGGTTTCTTCCGCATTTAACCGAAAAACCAACAAAATTTCTGATAAAATGTCGTAGAGTTTCCATTAATTTTTAGAACTTTTAATTAAAATTACTTAATTGAGCATAAAAGAAAATTTCAGTTTTTTTTTTTTTGTTATGCTTTTTGTTATGTTTTCTTACTTCCGCGAATAAGATTAAATCATAAAAATTTTTATATACAACGCATATTTATATATAGAAAAATTACTTCATGTTTTTTTTACGAAAATTTTGTTGTGACAAAAATCAAATAAATCACATTTTTAAAAAATATATAGTTTTTTCCAAATTTTTGTATTATTATTATTCGAAAATGATTAATTTTTTTTTAATATTATTCGAAAATCTGTGTAATATTTAGTATTATTCGCACAATAAATTATTCGAAAATGAAAAAATCTGTGTATATATTTAAATTATAAATTTAATATAATTTTGTCGTCATAAAACGCTTAAATCAACATACAAAATTTAAGTAATTAAATGTAATTTGTCGTATCGTTATTTTAATTTTTTGTTGTTGTTGATATTGTAAACAAAATTTATGTATTTTAATGTTTTTTTTTTAGAACCAGTTTTTTTTAATACTTTTAATTCATTCTTTTTAAAACATTTTGTTCCTTGAAAAAAAAAACACTTGAATCAAGACAAAAAAAAAATAAAAATTATTAAGCTTTTAACATAATTATTGACGAAATCATCGTGAGCGAGCTAGATCACGCCATATTAAAATAAATATAAATAATTTTATTATAAAGTTTTTTTTATTTTGCTATTATAACAAGAAAACTTGCTGTGTTAAGCTTTTTGTTTTAAATTAATTTTCTTAAGTTCAGAATTATTTACGTTACAAGCAGCAAATTTTATTAGAAAATTTGAAATACAAATTTAAAATTTTAATGGAAATATTCATTAAAATCGTATAAATTTTTGTAAAAATGTCAATAAATAAATTATGTAAATTAATAAATTTGCAATAAAGTTGTTTTTCGAATAAAATTTCAAAAATAGAATTAAATTTTCCCTTTTTTTTAAATATTTATTTATACAATATAGTAATACACTGAATGTTCGATATTAGCGAGATGAATCAATTATTTTATTAAAGTAGCCCTTAATGAAAAAGTTAGCTATATAAACGAGAAAAAAAAGAATTAATTGGAAATGCTTTTTAGATAAGTACTTATGCTCAAAAGGCAAATAAAGATTTCCATAATTAAATACTATTTTATTTAAAAACATTATTTTAATTATTAAACCTATTAATTCCAGCTTTGTTGCGAATTCTTCTTAACTTCATTATATCGTTTATAGGGAGTTTTTCTTTTTCTGACCATTCAATGACTACATTAAATGAATTAATATTGTAATTGGTATCAAGGCTTCTGTTAAAATCTAAATTTTCACCGCTAATAAATTTTGGGGGACTTATAACTAACTATAAATTAAAAAAGGTTACTATAATCGAGAGTTGCTATTATCAAAGTATATTATATCGAAAATTCACTGTAATAATAAAAAAAAATACAAAATATATTTAAAAATATGGGAAATTGGTGTTTTTTTCCACAATTTTCAAAAAAAATAATAATAATAGAAACATAAAAAATGTATCTCGCAATAAAATAGAAAATAGCGCAATTTAAAAATAAAAACTATTAAAAAAAAAAATTATTAATACAACCACACATCATTTTTTTCCACTATGCTTTCTCTTTCATTCTCCTAAATATATATATATAAAAAAAAAAGATTTAGAAATTTCATTTCTAATAGATTGCGCCATGAAAATCGCAACAGAACGTAAGGCAAACAAAAAAAAAAACTTTAAAGGGAACAAAAATTAGATTGAAAAATATGTAATTTTGAATAAAAATTATAATATTCTTTCTTTGGTACAGTAAAATTGGGTATAATTCAAATTTTTATGACATGCAAAAATTGATTGTATTCTAAAATTTTAATCAAATATTTTGAGTCAGGATGATGTAAAGTTTTCACTAATTCTTGAATATTTTAGTTACATTGCTAATTAATTGATAATCATTTAGTATTGAAAATTATCGATGTACACCAGCTGATATCTCTGTTGACTCATTTTTCCAACAATCTTCAAGTGAGTGTGATGACTATCACTTCAAATGTCAGTTGTTTCCATTATAAAAATTAAATTTGATTGAAAAGCCGAGAATTATGATGAGTACACAACAAAACCAATAAAATTTTGAACTTAAGCCAGTTACAGTAGGTTACATAGATTTCAACTTAAACCAATGGCTTAATTCAACGTAAGCCAATCACAATTTGGCTATTTTTAATGTTACACTTTTCTGAAACTTGAATTTGTGCAGAGCACCTTTATTTTTTTATATTTATAAAAAATTCTGATTAGTTTTATGATCCAATTTACATAATTGACGAACTGTGTTATTACATATTGCGTGGGGTATATGGTTGAATTAATTTAAATCCATATTATCTTCCCCATTCAACGGTATACCATTTTGCTGTTTTTGCTTTAATAGGAAGAAAATTTTCTAATATAAAATTATTGTGGGTTGTTAAAATAAACACATATATTTTTTTTATATATAAATTGGAAAAATATCGATATTTATAAATGGTGGAGAATTGTAATGACCTTGAACGCGATTTATTTAGGTCTCCCCAGTGTGTTGTTTTTTTTTTATTTTTTTTTATTTTGGCACAAAGAGAAGAAATATAATGTTATATACATAAATGGCAAAATGGTTTTATATTAAGAAATTCTGTCAAAAAAATGTCAAGTCTATTTTTGAATTATTAATTTTTTTTTTTTCAATTATATTTAAAAGCATAAAGCTTGACGACGACCTCATTTATTTTTTTGTTTTAAGGATTGTAAAAGATAATTAAGCACGTTTCAAATTTTTTTTTTTTTTTGTTGTAATCATAAAAAATCATCCACTATTAAATATGATATTCACCCTTAAGGATAATTTTAATTTCAAATATTAAAAGGAGCAAATGTGGGGGAAGATAAAAATCAATATTACAACCAAAAATTAATTTATTTCAATTAAAATGTAAATGACAGTTTTTCAAAGCAAACAAAATAATTAAACAATTAACAAAAAACAATAAAATTGCAATATTTAAGCTGGTTGGGATAGGAGGTGGATTGAAGGTGTTGCGGGTAACAAAATTACAATAAAATATTCTGACTGACAAAAATTTAATAGGCGACTATTAGTCTTACGACAATTTTTCAGTTAATCACAAAAAAATTAAATATATATTTTTCGAATGACGTCAACAACTAGTCAACAAAAAATTATTTTAGTATTTATGTACATATTTGTAAATATGTTTTTTATTTTAGATTCTTTTTTTTTGTGGATTTTCTTTCTTATCAATTTTTTTTTTTTTTTGGAATTAACAAAATGTTTATTTATTTCCATAGCAATTCATGGTTCTTGGATGATAATACAATTAATATACTTTTTATGAAATTCCAGATGTCGTCATTATTATCAATAATTGTCATTTAAATATATATGTAATTGGTTTGTTGTTTTTTTTTTAGAAATTCATTAGGGTATATAATATTTTCAAAAATTTATGTACTTTTAATAGTATCTAATTATATTTTTAAATATTATCATTTTTAGAATTAATTATGGTGATTTTTGTTATTAATTTTTCATATTTATTATACGATTTGGTTATAAACTTTAAGATAACAAGTCAAATATTATTGTAGAAATACTATATCTAAAAAGTTCTTAAAATATTATATAAAAAAAAGTTTACATATTCCATCTAATGTACTTGTACTTTGCACTTACACTTTTTGTCAAGTACAGTAGATTTTCGTACAGCAGATTTACGCACTAAGCGAATCTGTTCGAAGAGAAATGATTACACTTATTATTCGATAAATAGCTAATACCTGTGAAAAGATTTATTTTGACAGTGGAGTTCATTTATTGTTAAATATTTATGGTTTTATTTCGCAATTTCATAATTTTTACATTTTCGAGACTTTTTTTATACTTTTCTAACCAACTCTAATGTAGTATTATCATTATCATAATTTTTTTTTTTAACTCTATTTGGTGCCCTACTTTCAAAATAAAATTCTAATTTTATGATTTTCTAAATAAAACTTGAAACCAAAATTTGTAAAATAAAAAACTATCTAGGGAATTTTTAAGTTTTGGTAGAAATTCAAGAGAAGATTAACCAAATACAAAAATCAAGTAGTTCTAGTGTAATGGATTCGAAAAATGTGTTATATGAGCAGATTCGTTTATGATCACCATTACTCCATATTCAAATTTATTCAAACAAATTATAATTCAATGTAAATGACAGTTTCTTAACTGCTATTTTTTTTTTATATATCTGAAAAAAACAACAACTTTATACAAATAAAAAAAAACTATACATAATAAATTATCGGTGAAGTGTTAATCTAAATGCTGTTGTTAGCTACTATTTAGCTATTTTATTTTTTATTTTTATGAAATCATTCTGACGCTGCACGCCTTTATATTATTTCTGTCTTCTTTTTTTGTAGTAGTATCTAGTAGTATTATATTTGTTGGTTCGATGAAATTCAAAATTTACATTTTGTAATAAATCCAAAAAAAAAAAAATAAGCTTTTTGTTTTTACTATAAATTTTTTTTATGTGTTCATCAAGAAGAAAGTTTTTTTTTGATAATTATTCATATTTCAAAAATTAAACTTTAAAAATTTCACTAAAATAAATTCTAAATTAAATTGTTTATATAAAAAAATTTTTATTTTATTGTAGACAAAAATTGCAGCTGTCAGTCAGTATTTATGAATAAATATAAACACAACACACAAAAATAATCATGATGACGAAGACGATAAACTCTGTTTATAACAAAACTCAAAAAAAAGCTCATTAAGAGTCTATACTATATTAAGCTATAATAACACATAAAATGCCAATCACCTTTTTTTTTTTTTTTTTTTGAATCATCAAAGATCTCTACTATACTACTACTGATCTACAGTTAAATACTGTACTATGTAGTACATTAAAATAAATATAATAATAATGAAAGAAGACGGGGAAAAAAAAATATATGCTATAAAAAATTTCTATGGTAGAGAACCACGAAAAAAATGAAATTAACTAAAACAGCAAAATTTCATTCTTTCTTTTAAAAAAATTTAGGTCAGTCGAAAAAAAAACTATAATATTTTATAAGAAATTACATTTATTTTAGTGGGGGCTCTTTTTTTTTTTTTTTTGTGTTATGAAATTTTCACAAAAATTAATTTTTCATTTTTCGGTGAAGATTAAAGTTTTAATCTTTACGAAATTTGTAAGATTTTTTATATTTTTACAATCTTAATTTTAAATTGAATCAAAAATAATTCTTTTAGAAAAATTCTAAAAAAAATTAATTGAAGATACATTTTCTTCATTAAAAAAAAGTAGTGTTTTTGAAATTTGTCTATATTTGAACTAAAAATCATCTGAAGCGATTAGTTTTTTTAAATTGTTTTTTTTTTGAAGAAATTCATAAGCAGAGCTCTATTTAAATACTTAAAAAATAAGTAAGCGTAAATAAAATAAAAAAATATATATAATACAGAATGAGGAACTTAATTGTGCGCAGGCATTAAGAAAGAACGAATATGGAAAAAAATTTAAATTGTAATAAATTTTATAGATAAATGAGCAAAAAAAAAAAAAATTCTCTTGCGCAAAACATTTTTTTTTTTTACCTTTAGATACAATTATTTCCGGATGAATATTAATTTGTTATTATATATTAATAATTTTTTGTTGTTTGTTATTGGGGAGGGAAAGAAAAGAGGTGAAGAAAAACTGTAATAATTTTCTCTCTACTATTTTTAAATGCTAGCCAGAAAGTTTTGTGTTGTTGTTGATTTGTTGATGATTGAAATTGCGTCACATATATTCAAAAATAATTATTTTATAGCTGTTTTATTAATTATGATTTACAACAAATTTGTTTGTTTGTTTTGTATTAATAATTTGTCCCAAAAATTAAGTCATAATTTGTCCCAAAAAATTAAGTACAAATATTGATTATTAAAAATTTAAAATATTATTAGATAAATTAATGTAATTTGGTTTTAATCGAATTATCTACTAAATTATTTAATAAAACGAAAAAAAAAATGCTTTCAGTTAATTAAAATTTTACAAAATTGGCTTAACTAAAAAAATTTTATTTATGCGTACCAAAAAAAGGAACTTTAAACAGTTTAAACTTTCCGTTAAATTATTCTTTAAAATAAAATTTAATTTTAAAAGTTTTTTTTTTAAAATAATAAGATTTAAAGTAAAATTTAATTTAAAAAGGTTTGGAATGATGTTTAAATAAATAAAGTCGACATTTCGAGTCAAATTAAAAAAATAAAAATTATATGAAATTTTGAAAATTATGACATAATAAATTTAAAAATCAAATCAGTCAACATTTTTAATTGCAAATCCAAACAAATTTAAGTATGTCAAATTAATTTATGCAAAATCAGCAGTTAATTCATTTTCAATCACAATAAGATTGTTTTTAATTTTTAATTCACTTTAGTATGCATTCCCCAGTTTAAGTAAACTAAAAACATCCTATAAAACTGTATGAGTTTAAATTGAAATTTTAAATAACATTAGAAAAGATTTAAACTCTTACATAAAAATTTTGTTTGGTCTTTTTATCAAATTGAACTCATTTTTGATTAATTACACTCAACTAGAAATTAATTGAATTAAAATTTGCTGAAAGATCTTTTTTAATTAAAATTTAAATTTCGTTCAAAATCTTTTTTCATAGAAATTTTTAAAATTTATTGAAAATGTATAATGGCCAAATAATTCTAAATATCATAATAATGGAAATTCAAGTAATCGTTACTTCACTGTATTGATTTTAAAAATTATTCTTCCTAAATTTAACAATTTACAATTTTTATTTATTTTGAAAATTTAATTACTATATATTTATAAAATAATGACTAATTTCTTGAAATGACTAATTTTTATAATATTGCACTTTCATAAATAATTTTTAATAAATCTTGGTCTTTATATCATTAAATTTTCATTTCACTTTAAAATATTTTCCTAATAATTTAGATTAACTTTTATTTTCTTATTGCTAAATGTTTTTTCGCATTTACTAATAATATAGTTTTTTTTTTTTTAATCAAAAGTTAAATAATTTATATTATGTAAACAAGGTAAATACATTTATAGGTAAATTTTATGTTGTTATCAATAATAAATATATAACTTCTTTCTTTTTACCTTATATAAACAAGTGGTGAAAAATATTGATAAAGAGATTATAAAATCAATTTTTATTTATAATAAATATATATATTTAGTGAGAAAAGTGTTTGTACAGCCGCACTAAAAACATTAATTTCATATTAATGAGAATTTGTGGGACTTTAAATAGTTTAATCTAATATTTTATGAAGTTGTTATCACAAAATTATTTAAGTTTAAATTCTATCTCTCCGTCATAATTTCAGATTTTCAAATTACCATCATCTTTATTAAATTTTGGTTTGGTTTCACTCACTGATCATTTCACTCATTAACGGTTTTTTTGTCAGATCTAATTTTTGACCAACATAAGAATAGAGATTTATTGATTAGAGACTCAATTGTTAACTTTGTAATCAAGTAATTCAACAGACTGGCACACATGATTCTCTTTTGTAAGCAAATTATGTTTCCCTCTTTAAATGAACAAACATTTTGGCAAATAAAAATTAATTTTAGTAATATTTTTTTTTGCCATTTAAAACAAGCCCCCTTTTTTACTCAAAAAAAAAAAAAAATATTTTATCGCAAAAATAAATTATTTTTATTTTTTTTTAATATACTTCAAATAATTTTTCGCCTGATAACAAAAAATTATATTTATAGTTACAAGTTATACAGTCATTCATTTATTAATTGAATTCAATATAATCTAAGGGAAATTTTTTTTTTCAATCAAATTAATATTCACTTAAATTTTAACTGTCTTTTATTATTTGTCAGTATTATTCAAATATTAAATTAGATTTAAGTTTACTATAATATCTAATTTGTAAAAATTTAATTGTTAAAAAAAAACTTATTTATTACACATTTAATTATCATTTTGGAATAATAACATTTTTGTCACTATAAGCATAACTATATGAAATTATCTAAATTTTGTGCTGTGAACATAATTACCTTAAAAAACAAAGTATTTATTTGTGCTATTCTATTATAAACTCATTAATATTTTGAATGACTGATGAGTCGACTGTCTGAAGAACACAAAAGTGTGCATAATTAGATATTTTTATTATAAGGTTCTTTAACAATAAAAACATTAAAAATCAATGACGAGATTTATAAAATTTTAAGTTTATTAGTGTTTTAAATTTTGGTGTGTTTCTATTTCAAAATTGTCACCAAAATGATTGCATTCTGAAAAAAAAAATGACTTTGGATAATTTTTGGTTATTTGGCAATATTCCAGGAAAAATAAGTTCAACATTTGGATTATTATTTAAATATGCCCAGGATTCAGTAAATGTATTTTTTTGTGGTATAGCTGGGTGAGTTGAAAAGTAGGGAGACGACCGGAGAAACATTAAAAATGACATAATTTTTAAAATAATTAATAATAAAATTAAAAGAATTTTTCGACATATGAATTTTTCAACTATTTTTAAATATTAAAAAGAATTTTTATTTTTATTTAAAAAAAAAAAATGCTAAATGATTAATTAAATTAATTAAATGTTATAATTTTTTTTATATTTATAGAAAAGCAAGACGTAAAGAACGTGATGGTGATCAAAGTTCAACGGATTCAAAATTGTATTTGGAAGAGAGTGTATTAGAACGTAAATTACCAGATGCTGATCTCAAAGCCTTAGTTGATCTTCCAGCTGGTTTAGATTATAATGAATGGCTAGCATCTCATAGTAAGTTTTATCTATTCGTTCAATACTAAATATAATTTATTAATTTTTATTTTTAAATATATTTTAGCTCTTGCACTTTTTGAGCATGTAAATTTAGTATATGGAACAATTAGTGAATTTTGTACAACATCCGGTTGTCCTGATATGACTGGACCTGGAAATAGGTAAATATAAAAATAAAAAATCTGAATTGTGAATAGAACGGAAAATTTAATTAGTTAAGAGCTTCTTGAATGTTATTGCTACCAAAATAGCTAAAATATTTATTAAAAATTCAATGTTTAATAACATAAAGCAAACTGAACTTAAACTAATATTTTAATAATTCTGAGAACTTAAAAAATCACATTTATAAATTGCCTTCTAATTCTTCATGGGAGAAAAATTGTTTATTTTCAAATGCTATTAGCATTTGAAAATAAACATTTGAAAATAAGAAAAGTTTTTATTAAACACTGTTTTGCGTAGATAAATCCGTCGTATATTAAAAAAACACTGCTCAACGCAGAAAATCCGAATATTTTGTTTACAATTTTAAATTCAAAAAAAATGTATGGGAATTCATTTAATTTCCTAATATAAACTTAATATTTAAAATTTTTTTATTAACGCTTAATATGATTATATTCATGAAAAGTGTTACTTTTACACTTACGGATAATATATAATCATTTTGGTTTACAAATTCACTCATTTCACAATTCAAAATTAATTCTGAATTTATTTCGAATTTTTCTAATTAAAATAATTGTTAAATTTTTAGGACGTACTTATGGTTTGATGAAAAGGGTAAAAAAACCCGAGTAGCAGCACCACAATATATTGATTATGTGATGACATTTACACAAAAAACAGTTAGCGATGAATCAATATTTCCTACCAAATATGCTAACGAATTTCCTAGTTCATTTGAAAGTATTGCCCGTAAAATATTACGTTGGCAATTTCATGTGATAGCTCATTTATATGCAGCACATTTCAGAGAAATTGCTCTATTAGGTTTACATACACATTTAAATTTAACATTTGCCCATTTAACAGCGTTACATCGTCGATTTAATTTAATTGATGAAAAAGAAACAGATGTATTACGTGATTTAGAAATAGCATTACGTTTAAATGATCCTGGTGGTAGTAATACAAATTCTACTAATTTTTCTGGTAATTCACCATCAAATTCAACATCAAGTGGTGGCGGTGGATTACAATTAGAAAGTGGTAATAATAGTAATAGCAGTTGTATCAGCAATATATCTACTAATAATAGTAGCGGTAATAATAGTAATATTAAATGTGGATGGAATAATGGTGGTGGACGTAGTAATGAACGTTTATTACATGGTTTAGGTGGTGGTACAAATGAAGATTCAAATTTATTAAATAGTGGTATAGCTGGACGTATTGATGGTGATTCATCAATACAACCAATTTGTACACAACCAGAAGCTAAAAAAATATTAGGAAATGATCAATCTGATATAAGAACTGGTGGTGATATAAGTGGTTATTTTAAAGGTGGAATTGGTGGTGGTGGTGGTGGTGGACAACATAATGTTTTAGGTAGTGTTATGAATTTTAATAATAATCATCATATTAATAGTGGGCATCATCATCACCATCATCATCATCATCATCATCATGATACAGCAGGTTTATCTACAAATAATATGCTTCAATGCAATAATAGTAAAAATAATAGTAATAATTCATCGTCACACACTACTACAACTGCGTAGTTTACAAATACCAATATAAAAACAAATTATATATATATTATAAACAAATTTTAAAAGAAAAATTAATATTTAAAAAAAATCAAAAAAAAAATTAATTATTAATTAAGACAAAATCACCTAACCACTATTCTCTTAATGTCCACAAATCTTTTATCAAAAAAAAAACAATCTTATAAATTGGTTCCCCATTTATAATGTAATGTTCCTTTTAAAAACAAATTATTAAAACACAGTAAAAATAAATAAAAAGCTCATAAACTCTCCACACACACAAAATAGAACAAAATAAATAATTATTAAAAAAAAAATATGAAATTTATGAAAAATTATGAAACTATAATTTATCTTAATTTAATTAAAATCGAAAATCAATTTATAATCCTTCATTTTTATTGAAAAAAAAGATGATTTTTTTTTTAATACAATCCTTAAATAATAATTAAGGATACACATGAAAATTAAGGATTATATGTAAACATGAAAAACACAATTTTCAATTTTTCTTTTTCGTTTTCTTAGCAAAGAATAAAATTATATTTAAAAAAAAAAGTTTTATTAAAAACATAAAAAAATATTTAAAATAATTAAAAAAAAAAAAAAACAGAAAGTTAATTTAATTTTAGTTTTTAGTTTGTAAAATACTGTTGAAATTATATTAAGTAATGTACATGATGTTTAAAAATTAATTAATTAATTAAAAAAAAAAAAAATGAAGAAAAAAACAAAAAAAAAAAACATAAATAGTGTAGAAAATATTATTGAAAAAGAAAATTAAAGAATTTACATAATTTTAATTTAAAAAAAGAGGAAAAGCAAATTTATTAGAAATGTTTATGATAATAATTGAAGTAAATGACAAGAAAAAAAACCTAAAAAAATATAAAAAAGAACATAAAAAAATATAAAAAATAAAATTCTAAAATGAAATTTTTTTAAATGTTTTATTTTGTTATTCATTTAACTCTAGATACTTCTACTATATTTATAATGAACCCTTTTATTTTAGTATCTAGTTTCTTATAAAAGCAATGAAAATAGTTCACTTTTTGAATCTCTGATTATTCCGCTCAAGTTTTCCCAAAACATAATAAGTACCATGAATTTTTCACATTGTATGAAAAACCATGTCAATTATTTGAAAAGATAAAATTTACTACAAATTTATTACAATTTATTAAATTAATATTATAATAATAAAAATTAAAATAATAATTTGAAAAATTCTCATAAATCTTCTTGCTTCATCACGGTTTATCTAAACGAAAGCTTCATTACGCCTGAAAGGAAGCTTTTTTTGCTTACACACACTTGCACATAATTAGTATTTGACAGTTGATTTTGTCGTGATTCAAAATGAAGATGTCGAATGTTGTCCGCTCCACTAATTTAGAAATAATTAATTAAATTTTATGCAAAATAATTTGTGAACTTAATTAAATTTGTGATAAAAGTGCGGTTTTTATATTATTGTTAAATTTTAAACAATTAAATTATAGGTAAACATAAATAATTATTGTCTATTTTTTAATTCGTGATCGGGTTTGGTTATGCGGAAGTTCTAAAATGAAAATTATATTTTTGTGGTCTAACGCTAAATTAAAAACATTAATCATATTTTAAACTTGTGAAGTGATAAAATTAATAAAATGGATTATGAATTCATCTTTAAAAAATATAGTAGTAGATAAGATTATCGTTTTGGTAGCTGCCCGATGACCGCTCATAGAATGTCAAAGGTTAGTGTCGCCATTTTATTTTAAAATTTATTTGATTCAAGGCATTTATATATGATTTGATAATTTAGTACATTTTCGCATACATATATATTTCGTTGCAATTTCTATTAATGTTCTGCTTACACCTACATAACCTCAAAATATTGTGCAATTTTATCAGTTTAAAAAAAATAAAATTAATAGGGTTTATTTTTATGGCCTCGAACTTAGTTAAAATATTATAAAGAAAACTATTTTTTAAAAAAGGATATAACAAGTCTCTGGTTATTCCACCCAAGTTTCTCCAAAATGTCGAACTACGCGGATCTGATTCTTTTTGCATTGGCAAAAAATTAGAATGAATGTTCCTCAGATATTCAGTTTTAAATTAACTTTCACCAGAGCTTACAGGTAGCAAAATTAAATAACAATATTTCTTTGAATTGTATGAGTTCAAAATGTATTTGTTCTGAGAAGCACGAAAAATATTATGAAAAATATTCGGAATTTGGTGCTTCTGTGGAGACAAATCACCAAGTAAGTTGTTTTCACAAATTGTTGCATATAATTACGTCTGGATAGTTTTCTACTTTATTTTGTGTAATGTGATTTACAGATTTTAGGCAAAGATTTAAGGTTTTCAGAAACCGTAAATGTGGTTTCTGAAAACGCGAAAAAATAACTCGTCGATTCCGAGTTTTGTTTTCAAGATTATTCGATTCCTTCGAACTCGATTAAATTTTTATTAAAAACAATTTATATTAATAATTTAACTTTACATTATTTATAAATTACTATTTTATTATTATCTATATAATTTTTTTATAAATTAAAATTTCGGAAGTTTGTAATTCACTTGTTTTCTCATAAGATGCAAATAAATAAATTGACTTGCATTGATTTTTTAAAGTGTACGTCGCCAGGTAACTTTTGAATCCATGGTACAACTTTTGAATCCATGATATTGTAGTAGTACAATATTTTTTAAGTTTTTAAACTTGATAAATCAGACACTGGTTGACGATTTCGAATCTTATGTTAAGGGTTCCGCGAATTCGAGTTCGAGTAATTTCATTTAAGAAATCCTAGCTACATTCTGAATAAGTTTTATAGAAATGGTGTATGGCTTAAAATAACTAAACAAAGAATAAAATCAAATACAATAGTTCGCTTCAAATTCAAATCGTTCCTAAAGCGAATTTATTCAAATTCAAATCGTTCCAAAAACGAATTTTTATCGTGTAAATAATAAGTACCATAAATTCTTCACATTGTATGAAAAACCATGTCAATTATTTGAAAAGATAAAATTTAATACAAATTTATTACAATTTATGAAATTAATATTACAATAATAAAAATTAAAAGAATAATTTCAAAAATTCTCATAAATATTAAGCTTGTTGCTTCATCACGGTTTATCTAAACGAAAGCTTCATTGCGCCTGAAAGGAAGCTTTTTTTGCTTACACACACTTGCACATAATTAGTATTTGACAGTTGATTTTGTCGTGATTCAAAATGAAGATGTCGAATGTTGTCCGCTCCACTAATTTAGAAATAATTAATTAAATTTTATGCAAAATAATTTGTGAACTTAATTAAATTTGTGATAAAAGTGCGGTTTTTATATTATTGTTAAATTTTAAACAATTAAATTATAGGTAAACATAAATAATTATTGTCTATTTGTTAATTCGTGATCGGGTTTGGTTTGGTTATGCGGAAGTTCTAAAATGAAAATTATATTTTTGTGGTCTAACGCTAAATTAAAAACATTAATCATATTTTAAACTTGTGAAGTGATAAAATTAATAAAATGGATTATGAATTCATCTGTAAAAAATATAGTAGTAGAAAGTCAAAGGTTAGTGTCGCCATTTTATTTTAAAAATTATTTGATTCAAGGCATTTATAAATGATTTGATAATTTAGTACATTTTCGCATACATATATATTTCGTTACAATTTCTATTAATGTTCCGCTTGCACCTACATAACCTCAAACAGTTGTGCAATTTTATCAGTTTAAAAAAAATTAAAATTAATAGGGTTTAGTTTTATGCCCCCGCACTTAGTAAAGAACAACCCTCTCATTATACAAAAGTTTCCCAAAAACGACGAACTACGCGATACTAATTTTTTTGTTGCAATGGTAAAAAATGATGATGGGCCCTTCTTCATTTTTAAATTAACTTACAACAGAGTTTTCGGTAGGAAAGTTAAATAACAAAATTTTTTGAATTGTATGAGTTCAAAATATATTTATTTGTTCGGAGAAGCACCAAAATTATGGAAAACATTACTAATATGGTACTTATGCGATGACAATATTTTTAATGGGTGTACAAATCGCCAAAAGGAGGGAGTGTTTTCACAAATTTTCCGCTCATATGATATTTTATTTCTTTCAAAAATTTCATATTAAAATGTTGCATATATTTAGGTGTTAGTATAACATACTAAATGCTTTATATACAATAATGTTTTCTGAATGCATAGCTTCTGGCACATTTACTATCCATAAAATTAAATACTCACCACAGTGAAAATAAAATAGTAACATATTTTCTACTGGCATACTTTCAGGTGCTTTGAAAATATTTAATGTATATTTTTTATATTTAATGATTCAAAACTCCCCATTGTGAAAATTAACTTCAATCCCTTCAAGATAAATTAAAAAATTTTATAAGTGAATTAGGGTTTTTTAAAAAGAAAAATCACTGAACCAGTCGAAAATTCTTCTTGAAAGGCTGGATTCAGAGCGAAACTAGTGCGCCAGAAAGGGTTAAACTTATTAATAAAAACACTGTAGACTGAAACTTCATAATATTCATTTTTAAGTTTATTTTTATCCGCTTTTTTGTCAAAGACTTTTTTTTTATATTTAAAAATACATTACAAGTTTTTTTTTTTTTTTTGCCTAAATTTATACTTTTTATATTTTTAGTTATTTTTTAATTTTTATTAGCTTTTCTTAGTTTTTCCATTTTATTTATTTATTTATTTAATTTATATATATAATTTTTTTTAATCCTTAATGACTTAAATTTTAAAATGATACTCACTTACATTTTTTTTCCTTAATTTTTCTCATTATTACATAAATTTTTTTGGGTTGTTTTTTTTTTTTATAATTTACATTTTTTAATTTTAGTATATTTAATTTTTTTTTATGTAACTATATAATTTTTAGTATGAAATTTAATGTCATATTTCTATTTTTTATGTTTTTTTTTAATTTACTTGCAATTTTTATTTATTGATAAATTAAATAACATAAAAATATCTATAGTTTTTATAGGTTAATTTAAAAAAAAACGAGGAGCATTAATTAAATTATATTATAATGAAATTAAATATTAATTATAAAAGAACTGACTTTAAAATTTATCCTGAAAATATTTAGGAAATATATTAGTCTGAATTAGAGATGCCGCGAATCACTAATTTTATGATTCGGCCGAATACCGAATCATCGAAAAAAAATTTGCTGAATACCGAATATTCGGCCGAATCATTATATGGACTTTCAATGGTATTTTGATTGGGAACATTGGAATTGAAATTGACATTTCAATGGTATTTTGATTGTTTTCCTTAGGTTTAAAAAAAATCGGTATTCGGCTGAATTAAACCGCCAAATACCGAATCTTAAAAAATGGTGCCGAATCGGCCTAATATTCGGCGCAACCGAATATTCGGGGCATCCCTAGTTTGAATGATTTTAAATTATTTTATACTGTCAAAGTAATTAACTAGTTATTATTGAATATCCTTAAATTACTTTGACTGTATATTTGGCAGCTCTCTATTACTTAAGTAATAGTTATTAGTTAGCTCAAGATCAATAAAGTTATTCTAATCATGTTTGTCCTAAAATTGTAAAAATTTCAATAATATTTAACTGATCATTTAATGTTTAGAAATCCTTAATGGGAAAGCCTAGGCTCGATTTGGGCAGTTGTGAAAATTGAAGAAGAATGATAAGAGGATAACATGTTTACTTTCAGATATTAAACGACTCTGTCAATTATAAAATATATATTTTAATATATCACCGAGACTGGAAAGTAAATTTTTCAAAACATTGAAATACATTTCTAGTTTTTGTTTTTTTTATGAAAAAACTAGAACATAAATCTATGAGGACAATTGTTTCTTCTTAAAACATTCACTGTTAAGTTAATTTTCAGATTGCAACAATTGAGTTCTGTTACCTAGATTAGATTCATTAATGCAGTCAACTTGACGTTACAACATTAAAAAAATTTTGAAAATTTTATAATTTACAGGATCAAAAAAATATTGAAATTTCAGTTTGAAAAACAAGGACACAGGATTACGGAAATATGTTTATATATGAAAAATTTCATTGTTAAATGGTTGTCATTTTTTAATATTGCTTTTTTTTTTTTGTTTGTATTATTTATTTAATATATTTATGTTAATATGTATAATAATTTTTTTAAAGTACAATTTATCTACTTAAGGTTTTTTTTCTACACCATTTTTATTTTACCATATTTTCATGAAATTTTAATTAAAAAAAAAAAACTGATTCATAAAATTTTAATTAAAAATATAAAAATTAAAGTGAAAAATAATGAAATTTTAATTTTTAATCAAATTTTTGTGAATCAGTTAAATAAATTTTACCAATTTCTCATCATTATTTCATTAAATATTTCTTCACTTTTAGAAAGTGCTTGTATGCTAATATATATACTTAATTATACTTTCAGTTTTTTTTTATACATAAAATTCTATAATTATTATTATTTTTTTTATTCAGTTTTTAATTAGCGTACCTATTTTTTTTTTTATATAAATTATTTATTTATTTTTTTAAGCTCGACGATTATTTAACTACTGAAAAATAAACATAAACCAAATCATAAAAATCTATAGAGCTTCTATTTTAATTTACAGATTTTACTGTGTTTGTATGTTTTATTTACAGATTTTACTGTGTTTATTTTTTTTTTTGAATCCTGTTTTTTTTTTTTTCATCTGGTTTTAATATATGTATAAATATTTTAAGGTTATGTGATAAGGTGTAGTATAGATTATTTTACTATTAATTTATTATTATTACTCCTGGGGCGAATTAAAACATAAATTTACAATTTTCCTTATTTTTTTTTAAGGATTTTTTTTTTTTTTAAAAGGAAAAATTAATGGCTTTTCTTTTATATATTTTCATTTTATTTAAATATTATTTTTTTTAATAATTCTCAGAAACCACTTAATTGTGTATTTTTTTAAAAATTTTATTTTATTATTGTAAATTTTCATGAGTTTTCCATTTTTTTTTTTACTTATTTAAGTTTTATGTTTTTTTTTTTTAGTAAAATTGTTTATAAAAATAAAATTTTCTATTTTTATATTTTTCTTGTCATAAGCTTTAATTTTCTTTTTTTTTTTTTCTCCCAATGGATTTGAAATGGGTGTATGTGTGTGATATATTTACCTGAGAAAATTTTGATATCCTGTTTTGTTCTTAAAATAAGTTTGTAGAAGAAGGATAAATTATAAATAAAATAATATATTGTAAAGGACTATAAAGTTATATATACACATGTTTTCCAGGACGAAATATACGGAAATTTTTAAATTGGGAAAACAGTTTTTTGCGAGAGAAAAATAACCCTTTTATTAATCGAGAAGTGAGATGTAGAGATATTGTTATGAACGAGGATAACTTTTCTACTACTAATCTAGAATGTTTGAAACTTTGTATATATTTTAATATTAAGGAAAAATATTCAGCAGCAGCATAATATAATAATTTTAAGTTCAAGTACAGTTTTTGTTCAAAAACTAATAATTTGCTATTTTTAATAGTGCAGAAATGGAATCTTTACATGGAAACTTCTTTAAAAATAAACTAGCTGCGATAGTGAGAAACTATCTGCTGTTGTCTAATGACACCAAACAGTAAGCCCTACTATTTGGCCATTTTCTATAAAACATTTTACACCACTCATTCCCGAATCAATACTGCTTCTTTCAGCCCTCCAAATGAATAGTTGCCCAGAATTCTAAGTCTGTTCGGGAAAAAACTAAGTCTGTTAGAAGAGAAAGTAAGTTGCCTAACAACAAAAAATCTAAACCAGTGGTAGAAATTTTGACAAGAGAGAATTTCTGTTAGATCTTCTCTGCACATTGCCTCGTAAAATTTGAGCGCATACACAAGAGAAACCGTGCCAAGAGAAAGTATTGCCATTCTTCTGAAAATGTTCAAATTGTGCAGCAATGAAAAAACGTTAAAAAATATGTCACAGTACGAACTTTAGCTAAAATATCTTCATGTTAGGACAGTGAAATTCAAAGCAAGGAGAAAACATATCCTCAATTAATTTATTCAGAATTTTATATTGAATAATTAGAGAATTTGTAAAAAGTTGTTTGACTGACACTATTATAAGGATGGACAAGATTAGTGTATTATATTAAATTTTCCGTAAAATAATCCTGGAAATCCTTTTGTTTTTAAAAAAGTCTGACTAAAGGAATTTTAAAATAATTTCTTTTTTTTTTTGCTTTTTAGTTTTTATTATGTTTTTTTTTATTTAACTTTAAATACCAATTTTTTTTTTTAAAAACTATTTTCTTATTAATTAGTTACAATAATTTCTGTTTTAATTTTATTTAAAATGATTTTTTTTTTTTAAATTTCTTTTTTTTTTTCAGTTCTGTTCAGTAATTTCATAAATATACATATTACATTATTACATAATTTATATATTTATGTATATATAATTAATATATAATAATTTTTTTATGTATAGGAGTAAAAGTTCGTTAAATATTTTAATTTTTTATTATATTTTTTAATAAATTGTTTGTTTTTTTTTTTAAACTTTTACTTAATTTTTTACACATTTTATATATATATTTTTTTTAATATTAATAGATTAAAGTTTTTTATTGTTTTTAATTATTTTTTTTTCTAATTATTAATTAAATTTTATTTTTTATATTAATATTTATTAATTGTAATTTTTTTTACACCTTAAAAATAATATTTATATATATTTAATTTCATAAAAATGTTCCTATAAGACTATGGTAGCTGATAATAATTTTACTTATACGAGAATATTTCTAATAATTTTGTGATGAGATTTTCCTTTTCAATGTTTTTAATGTAAGATTGATTTAGTAGAAATTATGATTAATGGTAAATCATCAGCCTTTGAAATGATTAAAATCATAAAAATATATTGGTTGGATTAGGAAAAAAAGTAACAGCCTGAAGACTATATTTGGAAAGACATAAAGTATTATTTTTATTTAAATTTTCAGAGCTAAAAAGTCATCCAAATTAAACAAATTGTCCTTGGTATAATGTTTAGAAATAAATTATAGCTTACTAGTATTTAATAATTAAACTTGTTAGTAAAAAACGCTAGACTGTTTGACAATAAAAAGTCAAAATAATTATTATAAAATAATAACGAATTTTTATAATTAGGGGACACGTCTCTTTGGCGCTACAGCTCGTGAAGAGCCTGGGCCTCCTTTAAAGGGTCCTCTAACGGACACGTTTGTTGCTATAAAAAGAGATTTTTACTATAAAAAGAGATTTTTACTATAAAAAGTCAGACTTGTTTATTATAAAAAGTCTAGGCTTGTAGCTAAAAAAATTTAAATTAATTAACATAAAAAATTTAAATTTTTACATAAAAAAGCTAAACTTGTTACTATAAAAACTTAAATTTGTTACTATAAAAAGTTAAACTTGTTGCTATAACAAGTCTGTTCACTATAAGATGGCAAACTAATTACTATAAATAAAAATTTTAATTTGTTTATTTTAAAAAGTTAATTTTTTTTACCATAAAAAGTTAGACTTGTTTACTATAAAATTCAAAGTAATTACTATAAACAATCGAAATTTAAACGCCAAATTTGTTACTATAATAAATGTCAGGAATCTGAACTATAAATATTCATGTTGTCTGTCTGGTATGCTATGCAGAATCTGCAATTTCCTACAAGATTTTTATATTCCATTTTATGTAAATAAACAAAATAGTCTTATTAGAAAAGTTAGTCGATTTGTGACAAAATACTCTGATATAAGTAAAATATATTATCAGCTCTCGATCTAATAGCTAAGAATGAAATATATTTTTCTCCATTTTTTTTTTATGACAATTGAATTCTTATTAAATAAATAATTACAATTTTTACTTTTTTTTAAATACTAATTTTTTTTTACTATTTAATTAATTTTCTTTTTAATAATAATTTTTTTTTTTTAATTTCCATTTTTTTTTTTTCTTATTTTGCTTATTTATCGCATGCAAGGATATTCAACTTTTTAATCAGGAGTATTTACTTTTTTTATTATTATTATTATTTATTTATAATTATTATTATTTTACAATTTTATTTTATTAAATTAAAACAAAAAAAAAAAACCAAATTAAAAAATTTTTATCATCATTTTTTTCACGATTTTCTTACATTTTTTCTTCTTACGAGTATACTTTTAGGCGCAGAAAAAAAATAAAATATATTTTTAAAAAAAAGAAATTGTTAAAATATAAACAAAATATTTTATGTTTTTTTTTTTAATGTTTTTTAATGTTTTAATGTAAGATACAATTTTTTTTTTTTTAAATTTATTATAATAATTATTAATTTAATTAAATATAGAAATATATCACAATTTGTAAAAATGTATTTTTTGTTTAAATGCGTTTTTATTTTTCTTCATATTTTCTCAAAAAAAAAATAAAAATAATTAAAAAATCCTTTTTTTTTTTTAAACAAAATAATAAATTTTTTTAAATTTATTAAATTTTTTTTTTTACTACTAAATATACTTTTAAATACACAGGACATTTTTTTTCTGTATTTAATAGTATTTGTGTTTGTTTTTTTTATATATGTGTGTGTTTTGAAGAGAAAAATTAAATATTTTAATGAAAAAAATAAAAAAATATACAAAAGGACTTTTTTTTTTGTGTGTTGAATTAACAAAAAAAAAAAAAAAAAAAACATTTATACAAATTAAAAAAAAAAATGAGTTTTTCCTTAATTAATTAATTTTTATATATATATGTATGTATATTTATAAATTCAATTTTTTAAATATTTATGTGTATTTGTTTTTATTATATATATGTAGTAGTAATTTCAATTTCACGTTGTTATACTACGTCTTAATTTTAAAGTTGAACTACCACTATTATTATTATTACTACTATTAATATTACTATTACTACTACTACTACTACTACTGCTACTACTGCTAATGCCACTATTACCAATTGGATTATTACCATCATTAATAATTGTATCTGATGTAGATATTAATTTTAATGGTGATATTAAAAAATTATTTCTTTGATGAAAACCAATTTTTCGTCGTTTCCTTTTTGCATCACGCTGAAATGCAACATTACCAGGATCATCAGCTAATTGTGGATATTTATGTATACTATGTATATCAACACCAATCCAACCATCAACATCACCATGTGATATTAATTCTTCTTTTTCTTCTTCAGTCCAATCACCGCGTCCTTGAAAACCAGCTGCAACTAATTGTTTTTCTAATTCCCATGCACGTTCAACAGCCCGTTTATGGGCATGTTTTAATATACGATGACGTTCTTGTTCTGGATCAACACCATATTTAATAATAACAACAGCATCTGGACCATGTAAACGTAATTCTTTAGCAGCTGTACCACCATGATCACTTATTTCATGTGCTGATATATTAAACATACCACCTAAACGTCTTAATTCTTCCATATCATCACGTAATTTTAATATATTATCTTTAACAAAATAAAATACATCTTGATCATGTATACTAAAATGTAAATCTAAGAAAAATGAATTATTAAATACAGATGATACAACATCTTGTACAACACTATTACTACCGCCATCAACAACACTAACCATTGCCCGACCATTAATACGTGATAATAATACACCTTCACCAAATACACCACGTCGATATGATACACGTGGTAATAAATTACGTGTTTTTGGTTCCATTTTTAATAATGGTTTTGGTACAAAACCAAAATCACTAAATTTCTCATCAATTTTTTCAACAATACATTGTAAACCAGACATAACACCAAAATCTGGTGCTAATGATGATGATTTAATTGTTGCTTGTGGTAAATAATGTTGTTCTTTTGTATATTTACCACTTTGCATACGATTTAAATCATAACCAAATAATTTTAACCATGATTCTAAATCAATCATATAACGCATTTGTTCTTTTGGATTAATTGGATCATTATTATGATAACGATATATAAATACATCAGTTGGTAAACTCATTTCAGTAGCTAATGTTTCCCATAATGGTGTTAACCATTGTCCAACTGTTGGATCATATAAACGATTTTCTGTATATACTAAACCAGTATTTGGATCTAATATACCACCATGAAAATCAACTGGTATAAATAATTCAATATTTGTATCTTTAATAACTTTACCAAATGGTGTACGTTTAACTTCTTTAACAACATTACCATTTATATCAAAGAATGCTAATGGACTACCATTTTGATCTGTTGCTACATAAAAACGTTGTTCACTATTTTCAATTGCTACCAATATATTACGATCATCATATAATAATTTTAATGTTTTTGATATTTTTGGATAATGTACATGAGTTATTAGTGTTGGATTAATTGGATTTGAATAATAATATTGTGTAACATTACCTTTACTATCATGCCATGCAACTAAACGACTACGATCATCATAATAATACCATACTTGGAATTTATCACGTTCAAATGCATGTATTAATTGACCACGATTATTATAACGATATTTTTGTTCACCACGTCTAACAACATAACCCCTAGCATCATAATTATTAAATTCAATATCACCAACATGAATAACACGATCACCAATATCATAACCAAAATTCATTTTATCACCTTGATCAACAACACCAACTGTATTACCATTTTCATCATATAAAAATTTCCAATTATTTGTACCAATTACTTCAATTACATGACCATCAGCATTATAATTAATTTTATCAAATGATGTTGAACGACCAAATGTTGTTTTTTGTGATTTAATACGATTCCTTAAATCATAATCTAATTCTAAACGATATACATCAAATGATTTGATATTAATTAAAACACTTTTAACCCGACCATGTTGATCAAAATCAGTAATAGTAAAGAATTGTTTTGTAGCATCTTGAATTACGGTACGATTAAATGCATTACGTGTTATTTTCAAATCTTGTACAACTTCTAAATTACCCAAATTTTGTGCATATTTAAAACGTACAATTGGTAATTCTTTTTCATCAATATCCATTTCTATACCACTCAATCGTGCATTACCATCATATGAATATTTAAAGTGTGCCGATGCTAATGAATTCTTTGAACCAAAACGTAGTTTCTCATCTTTTAATATACCAGCATGATATTTAAATTCACGACGTAATTCAAATCCAGGTTCTTGTACTTCAACTCCTTTAACTAAACTAGTCGTATCTTGATATGAATAATGTGTTGATGAGAGACCAGCTAAAATTGTTTCTAAACGGCTAGAACTGTCATAAACAAATGCAACTTTACCAGACTGATGTGGATGAATTTTTGCTAATATTTGTCCTTCGTCATTGTATAAAATTTCAAATGGATGACGATTTATTGGTGAGAAATATTGATATTTGAAGAAACCCAATGATGTTTGTAATGAAAATGAATGTATATGTCCTCGAGGTGTAGTTAATGATTGTAATGCACCGGCATCATCATATTGTAATAGATAATCCGAACGTCTTGGTGTTGTTACTTTAAGTGGTAAACTACCAAACATGTCCTTAAATGAATAAACAATTGATGAACCATCACCATATTTAATTTCGTTTAATCTTCCATTACGATCAAATGTATATGCTTCTTGTAAATCACCCCATTTCCATGTTACTAAACGACCAAATCTATCATATTCCAAATCAACATCAGCATAATCACCAGATTGTGGTCTAAATGAAATTGGACGTGCTGTCCGGTCATAAGTAACATTTAGTAATTCTTGTTTTTCATCAACATAAACCATAACTGATAAATTCTCCCGGTCATATTCAAGTGTTAAGACATTATCACCGTTTACACGTAATTTTCTACCAATTTGTGTTAGTGGTCTCTGACCTTTATTACCTTTACCACCTTGTAATTTCCTTAAGAAATATCGCCATTCAAAACGATTAGCTAATTCACCAGCAATTTCTGTTCTTTGTTTTGCCGGTACTGGATAGCTTTCACCAATTAATGGATTTATTTCAGCTAAAATTGGATATGGTACAGCTTCCATTTGTATTGTATGACCCCATGCAGTCACACTTGTTGTACCACCATCTGGATCAATAGTTGTTTTTGTTTCAGCTTCACCATTTCGTACAATTACACTTGAACCTTGTATTAACATGGATACATCTTTTTGGGAATTTTCCGAAATTTTTATTAATGCACCTTTAACACTTAAATCAAATGTTAAATCAATTACTCGACCAGTTGGTGTTACAGCTGATGTTAAACGACCAAATTCATCATAATTATAAACATATGATCGACCAGTAGTATCTAATTTTGTTTTTAATAAACCAGTTGGTCCATGATATTCAAATGTTACATTATAATTATCTGGTGTACTCAGTTCATGTAACATTTTCATTCGTGTCATTCTCAGACGACATTTTTGTCCTTTAGTGTTTTCAATTGAATTAACTTGTGATGTATAATCTCGCAGCAAGAATACTTTATTACCAGCTGCATCTGTAACAGTGCTAAGTTTACCATTTGATGTATTAACATTATAAGTGAAAGAATATGTTGTTTCACCGGTTAGAATATTTCTTGTAGCAATATGTTGACCAAAACGATTAAATACATAAATTTCTTGTGCATCTGGTGCATAAATTTCATATTCTCTAGAAACACTTGCCTCCGGAATACTTGACATAACTGATCGGATACGGTAATTAGCTTGGTCAGCAATATGTACATGACCATCTGGTGTTACAGATAGTGCAGCGATTGTATTAAATTTAGAACTTGTTGCTAAATAATGTTCAGCTTCAAAACAATCACAACCACGTTCCAAGCAATTACATTTTGATTCAGCACCAGCAAATGCTGATATTTTACCATCAGTTCCAATTACCCGAATACGATTAATCCGTTGTGAATCGCTCTCGGCTACATATAAATCACCCATTGGTCCAAATGCAATACTTTGTGGCATAACTAGGGTAGCATGTGTTGCTAAATCTGTATCATAAATAGTAGTAGCTGTAGCACAATGTAATGGACGACCAGATATTACACGAACACGACCATCTGGTGTCATTCTTAAGATCATATGATCATCAATTATATGTAATGTATCATCTAATGGATTAACAGCTAATTCAGTTGGCCAACGTAAATGCATTTCTTCTAATTTTAATGTACCTTCACATGGTATTGGTTTCCAATGTGATTTGTGCATATGATTACCAATTAGTGTTGTTACAATTCCATCACGATCAACCATACGAATATTAGTACCATCAGCAAAATATAGTGTATTATCACTTGATATTGCAATACCTTTTGGGTATGCTAATTTTGCATCTTTAGCCAATGCTCCATCACCACAATGTGCTTCATCACCTGGTAAACATCTTTCACCTGAACCAACAACTGGTTCCCAATTTAATTCTGGATTTTGGAAATCATCTTTATTTCGTACTTTAATAATTTGATGTGATTCCGGATCAGATATATATAAAATACCATCTAATGGACTTAATGCCATATGGTAACGATACGAAACTCTTGTAGCATTTAATTTAACAACAGTTTTAACTGTACCATCTGTCATTACCCGGCGTATATAATTAAAATCACCAATATATAAACTACCATCTGGAGCAGCTGCTAATGCAACTGGTGCTAATAATCTTTGTTTTATTGATATACCATCACAATCATTACATTCTAATGGTCTTTGATGACCATCACCCATTGTTGTCAAAATTACTCGTGGTTTATGTTTTAAATAAATATTAGAACCATCACCTTTTTGTAAAATACCTTCATGGAAATTATAACGATGATGAATATCTAAATTCCAACCACCAACTTCAGATATTGTCATATCATGTCCACTTAATTTTGTTGTTTGTGTATCCCAAATAATATCCTTACAATCATTATACTGATAACCAACTTTAACCACTGCTGTTGTAACACCATAAACTCTTTGTCGATAAATATTTAAACGATTCCATGCATATGTAAATTTAATACCCGGATCTGCTTCAAATATCCTTTCAAATAATATACCTTCAATAGTAATCCTTAAATGTATCCGATGTAATGTTGCTGGTATTTCTTCTGGTGTTAATTGTAATTTAATTGTTGATAAATAACCAGCTGCTCTTGAACTATGATATACTAAATTCAAACCAGTACCAGGTATTTGTAATGATTCTTGTACAACTTGTGATTCAGCTAATATTGCACTACGATCTGGACAGGCACCTTGAAAACCATGTTTCCATGATGCCAATACAACTGGTTTCATAATATCATAATCATGTGAAAAGCATGTATGTGCTAAATTTTGTAATGGTTTTTCATCAATCATTGACATTATTACAACATCAATAATAACAACTTCATTCCATGGCACTTGAATTATACGGCTTTGTGGTCGAAATGGTGATCGTCCAAATTGTAATGTTATAGCACCGCCACCATTTACCATTAAATCAAACCAACCATCATCACGGGTTAATGTAAAACCTTCAAGTGGTGTTGATGTTGATACACGAACACCAACTAAACCCATTCCTAATGATGTGACGACACGGCCACGTATTACAGCTGATCGGCTAGATATTTTTTTTTTTTTTTTGGAGGTGGAAAGAATGTTTGGAGAAAAAAAAAGATAATTTTAATTAATTAAATTTTTAAGATTATTTTTCGAAAATGGATCGAAATTTAATAAAAAAAAATAAAATAAAATTCTATTTAAAAAAAATTCGATCATTAAAAATAAAAAAAATCAACTGAAGAGTCATTTTTTTTTTTTGTAAAAATAAAAAACATTCACAAACGACAAACACTTTTAAGGAATTTTTCTTTTTTTTTTATGATTTAAAAATATGATTTTTTATGTTTTTTTTAAAGATATGTTTTTTTTTTTGAAAAATGAATTAATGATTAGCACAATTAAAAAAATAAAAAATGTTTTTTTAAAAAAAATTATGGCCATACTAACGAAATAAAACCAGAATTATAAAATTTAGGAAATAAAAAATTTAGAAATTACTGCATAATTTCAAAAAAAAAAAAATAAGATTGGCTTAAAAAAATCATGCATTTATGTTATTTTTTTGAAATTGTAATTTTGATTTCTCTGATTTACAAAATAAATTTTAAATGCATATCCAAAATATAAATTTTTTTTATAAAATTAATTATTAAAAAAATATAAAAGATTAAAAATATTAATTAAATTAATTACAAGAAAAGCAATTAAAATTAGAGATTAAATCTTAAGTAAAATTATTAAAAACTTTGAATATTTAAAGAAGCAGTTTTTGATTTGTCAAAAAAAAGGGGAAAAATTATGGCAGATTTACGCTTCAAAAGTTTGCTATAAATGTTGTTATGCTTTGTGACAAAATAGGCATTTATTGACCATTGACAGTTGTAGCTATATTTTCAAATTTTGTGATTTTGATATTGAATCACGTTTTTTTTGTTCCTCTTTCACTCCAATTTCGGAACATAAAGTCATAGGTGTAGAATTATCTGGACTAGAAGGTTCTTTTAACAATTTTATTGTAATTTGGACCTATACTAATTTATTTAACGATTCTGCACTATAAATTTCTTTATAGCGGAGAAACATAAATTGAAACAAACTAATGGCTTAATTAGTGAAGTAGTAATGGATTTATTAGTTTGTTGTTAGCAAGTGGCCTCGACCCTTAACAATTCTAGTCTTAAATTATATTTTATTGTAAATTTATTACTGGTACTTATTTAAGACGAAACATCGATTTCTCGGACTGAAATGGAAACCAGTACGTACCGCACCACATCTCAATATCTAACTTGCATTGCAGCCTAGTGATACGAAATCACTATTAGTCATATAAAATCCATTCTCAAAGTAGTAAAATATTCCTATAAATTTGATTTGTGAAAGATTAATTCTTTAAAATTGACAAGGAAATTCAAAATAATTTGCCTATTTTAGGCAAATTATTTTGAAAAAACTCGCTCCGTGCTTGTTTTCCCGAATGGTTTTGAGTAAAAGACAATTTTTTAAGTTGTATTAATGTGGTTACATGAATTTTTTATTGATTTTGGGCAAACATTATCTGAGCAATAGAATCATATTTATGTCAATTCATTTGTTTAATTTTAATCTAGACTAGGTTTTCAATAAATACATTTAGAGACAGTTTCTGCCAACATTTGGTATGCAAAGATGATATTCGCTTGACATTATTGTGTAGTTGTATATCAGTGAAAAACCTTTTAAATTGTCACAATTATCTTCATTGTAAAAATCCACTTATAGCTTTTAATAAAATTTCTGTGCGTAAATCGACCGATAATTACTTATTATTATTTTTTAAAAAAATAGTAGTAAAATCAAACAAACTTTAAAAGTAGCTTACAAAGATAATAGCTAAATAATTTTAGCTAATTTACTCAACTAAAATTTGTTTTATGAAAATATGTATTATATATATATTAATTATGCAAATATTTATAAATAGAAAAAAAATATGTAAATTAATTAAAAGCCACAAAATAAATAATTAAATAAAAAAAAGTTTTTACAGAAAGTAAAAAACAAAAATTACTTCAGAAATGAACAAAACTAGCTTAAGTTTTTTTTTTTTTTTAGTATTTTTTTTTTTTAGTATTTTTTAGTTTCCTGTAACACAACCAATTTTCCTTACCTTGCATTGAAAAAATTCCAAAGGACGCTACGTTTTTATTTTTCAATGTTAATTAGGTTAATTTTTTTTATTTTTTTATTTTTTTTTTTTGGATTTTTTTTAGTATCATAAAATTCATTTTTTATTTTTGTGGTAAGTAGAAGTACAAGAGATAAATAAAAAAAATAGAAAAAAAATTTGTTAGACTATATTAATAAATTTTTGTAGTTTTTTTAAAAATTTTTTAAAAACTTTATTTTTATAATTTTCGCAGAAATATTAAATAAAAAATTATAAGCAAAAAAAATAAAAAAATTTAATTCTCATTAAATAAATTAAGAGAATTAAATTTAATTTGAAAAAAAAAATAATAATTATTAAAAAATATATAAATTAAAAAAATACTAATAAAAATTAATTTTTTTTTGGTGAATTCAAAGACTTCATAAGTAGAACCTTCTGATAGTTTAAATTAGTACTATTCAGTTTAAATTAGTACTATTTACCAAATATGTAAGAACCCGCAATCCTAGTGTTTTCAATTTTTTTTACGGAAAATCCTGATTTTTAAAAAAATTATATTTTTGGGCAATTTCTCGGGAAATTTTGAATATTTTTAGAAAAGGTTTTTTATTTTAGAAAAGGCGCAAATAAGCTGGAAATTAAATTTCCAACACTTAGATACCAAATATGTGGGGTTTGCAGATTTTTGAGTGTAAGTTTAAACGTAATTTGTGGTCTGTTTAGAGTTAAGTTTAATTTAAATAGCAGATGAGTCGATTTTAAGTAAATAAACTTGACATTTCACATGCAGTCGAAATTAGAATTTCTGTGAAAATTTGCCAAAAAATATGATAATTACTGTTTGACACTATGATAAAATTCTAATTTTGTATGTTAAATAGCGAATTGTCAAATTTATCAGAACATGATATTTTCTTGTATACTAAATTGGCTGTTTAGTAGTTGATATTAGAAGTTCAAATGTTTTGCCATATTTTCACAAATTGAAAGGTAAAATAATTTAGATCAATTTCAGGCTAAAGTTTCAATGCGAAACTGGGAAAATGTAACATTTAATGAACTACATTTCTGCCAATGAGTTTTCTTTCAACTTACAGTAGAATCTCTTGAAGTTATATTACAGTGCAAGTAGTACCTTACACAATCTCCATTCTTATACTTAAATGTTACAAATATGCTAATATTTAACTGGACTTCCATTGGATGACATTATACTCAAACTAGAAAATTTCCTTTAGCTCAAAACTTCAAACAGTATTTGAAGAAGCCAATCTGCCAGTGATGGTATAAAGATTCAAAATTCCATTAAGCTAAGTGTCCTTTACTTAAAAATGGAATAAATTCGGCAGTCAAGTATTCCTTTAATGCTGAAGTAGTTTCAATTATGTTGTTCATTAACACTGATTCAGTAAATAGTGTAAGGAAGAGATTGATACTGCTTCAGCAGTAGTCTACATAAATATATCTTATCTTCTTATAAAGTCTTTGCATTTTTTTTTTAAATCTTATTTTTGGATGAATGAAAATTAATTTTTCTTCAATTTTCTTTTTTTAAAAACATTTAAATTTAAATTAAAAAAATAATTTTTTTTTTTGGTAAAATTAAACACTAAAACAAGAGATTAAAAGCTTTTGACGATCAAATTAAACATTTCTGTTTTTTTTTTATATAAAAAAAACAATTTTAAAAATTAAAAATAATAACATTAAAAAAATTTTAACACTGGAATATATTTTCGAGAACCAAAAAGCATAGAAAAGTTATAAGTTAAATAAAAACTTTTAAACACTTTTTTGTTCCAGATTTTTTTTTTTTTTTTGTCAATTTTTTGGTGGATAAAGGAGGAATGTGGATAACAAATTATTTTTTTTTTTTAAGACAGGGGCACAAAACTTAAATATTTGAAAATAACCAAAAAAAAAAAAAATTGAAATTAATATTTTTTTAATTTTTTATATAATGTTTAAAAATTTTTTTTTTTCCAAATATAATTTCCTAACGAAATGAAAATCGAAAAAAAAAAAATTGTTGTTAAGTCATTAATAAAGAAAATTATAAAAATCATAAATTATTTAAAAAAAAAAAAAATATGTTTATAAGACAATAAAAAAAAAACACTAAAATCGTGTGTTGTACTAACCTTTCATTGAATGTTTCTAATTTAGCATAATTTTGTAGGCTACTTTCATCTATTAAAAATTTCATTCTTTCAAAAAATGATGCTGTTATTGCTGGCGGTTGTTTTCTTAATAAAACATCTATTGGTTTTGGTGCACTAACACATAATTGTGATGATTTACAAACGTGACTGGCACAACACTCTGGATCTTCACAATCGACTAAACCATCTGTGTAATTTGTGAAGAATTTTGAAAAAAAAAAAAAATATAAGAAAATAAAAACAAAGCTCAAACACATATAAAAAAAAAACTATAAACTAACCTTTATCATTGTCCTTGTTATCACCACAATTTAATTCCAAAGCAATTGCACAATCTGCACCATCCCAACCTTCATAACAACGACATTCCCATTGACCTTCACCGCTAACACGACATTGTCCATGATTTGAACAACCAGCTGGACAACCTTCTATTGTACAATGTTTACCATTCCAACCGGTTACACATAAACATGTACCATTTTTACATTGACCATGTTCATTACACCGTGAATCACATAATTTTGTATTACAAAAATCACTACCCCATCCAGGATCACAAGCACATGTTTCACCAACACAACGACCATGTTGACCACAATCTAAATCACATAATTCTTTGGAACAATCATCACCACTCCATTTATTCTCACAGTGACAGATTTGTGTATCTAAATCAAAATTACCATGACCTGAACAATCTGGTAAACATTGTAAAGCATCCTGATCCATTGTAGCACAATCTAAACCTTTCCAACCTTTTTTACATATACATGTACCATCAGCACAGAAACCATGTCCTGAACATGTTGGATGAGGACAATCAACTAAAAAAAAGAAATAAAAAGTAAAACTCAAGATCAACAATTCAGAAGAGAGTTATTTTGGAGTAAAAAGAACACAGACATTTTTTCTGTAGATGTAGATACTTAAATATGTTGTAAACTTTACCTTCTTCACAGAATTTTCCCTTATATCCTCGCATACATTGACATTTCCCACTAACACAATGACCATGACCATTACAATCTGGTATTTCACATTCATCATGTCTTAATGAACATTCTTTTCCTTTCCATCCTGGATTACAAATACATTCACCATTTATATATTCACCATGTTGTGAACATAATACTGGGCAAACACTTTCACTACAATCATCACCACCAAAACCAGGATTACATTGACAATGACCTAATAAACATTGTCCATTACCAGAACAACCATTTGGACAATTTTGTGTCATATCTTCAGCAATAGCTGCATGGAATGTAACATCTTGTGCATCACCATCATCATTATAAAGTGATATAAACCAATGTCCTGGTTCCATATAACGTGTTACTTCACGTGTTAACGATGGCTTTAGTTTAAGAATAAGGATTTAAGGATAATTTTTTTTAATAGATTAGTATTAGTCAAAAAAAAAAGTACATAAAGCACAAAAAAAATAAAGTGAATCATGCAAAAAATTAATATTTTGTGCTTTTATATTAATACTTACATGTGTTGCTCGTTGTGTTCGAGCACTAAATCCACTCAGTACTTCTTTAAAATGATATTGTGTATGAGTTGGTAATGCATTACGTCTACCATATACACCAATTGAAGCACCACGCGGAATACTATAATCAAATTTCACATATGCCGGTTCAGATTGATAAAATTGCATATTCCAATAACTATATGGTTGAATTTCTTTAGTTAATTTTTGTCCTAATGTTATTTGGCCAAATGTAGTGCCATCTGGTGGAAAACTTCGTGCTGGAAAAGTGCGAGCACCTATATAACGTTAAATATTACTGAATTAGTAAAAAGGCTCATTTGAATGATTTATGAATTATTGTATTAAAATATAATTTTAAATAATGAATTTTTTTTTGCTCAAAATGTCCTTTTTGAGCAAATAAATTAGTAGTTTAAATTAAAATGAATGTAAAAAATAAATGTTTTTTAAGGAAAGCCTAATTTCGGTGGCTTTAAATTAAGATTGTAAAAGGGCGGACTTATGATACGAAAATTGAATCACTGATCAATTCAAATTTTGATTCGATAATATTTTGAGCGGAGTCATATTTTGATCAGAATCAAATTCTGAATCGATCATAAAAAAAATGGCCGAATCAAAATTTGAGCACTGAATCGAAATTCGATTTTTTTACATCCTTACTTTAAATTGTATTAAAACCTATTTAAATTAATGAATCATTTACAGTGCACTTTTTTTTTAATAAAATGATTTTATACAAAATTAATATTAGTAAAAAATTTTTAGTAGTAAAAATACTGATGAGTTGTTTTTTTTTAGTAAGTAATTATTGCGCAATGTTGTTGAAAGCATAAATTTTTATACAGCTTGATTTGATTTTCTTAAATTTTTAGTTTTTTTTTGAGATCACCTTCTAATATTAAAACTGGTGCAACATCAGGACATGCTAACAGTTCATTATTAGTTTTAGTTTCATTTAATGGATCAAGCAATAAATCATCATTAGTAGTAGTAGTAGTAGTAGTTGGCAATTGAATTGGAATAGGACTAGTAGAAATAGGATTAGAAAAATCTGTAGTAATTGAATTACTAACAGGATCACCGATTGACGACTCTTCTTTAGTATTTTCAGTTAAATAAATATTATTACATTTACACGGACATTCTGGTATTCTTGGTGGTGGTTCTGGTATACAATAATTATTTTCATTTTCAACATTTTTATATTGTTGATCAACATTTTTATGTTGCTGTTCAGCATTATTATATTGCTGTTCAACAGTTTGTCGTTCTTCATTAACCGGCGGTTTATTATTATTACTATTATTATTTGAATTTTTTCGAAATTCATTTTTATGTATATTTATTTCATCACTATTTATAGATTCTTCTGATGATGATGAATCACCCATTGCTGGTACAGAAACATGTAATGTATAAACAGCATGATTTTCTGTACCAGTACCAGAATCTGTAGCAATTGATAAATTAACTAATATTCTTTTACCTAATATTTGATTAGCATTAAAATTTGGTGTTAATGTTATTATTGGTTCATTTTCTTTTAATATTTCATTTTCAATTTTATTTTTCTTTAAATGTTTATCAAATTTTTCTAAATTTTTTTCTTTCTGTTTTGATTCTAATGAATGTATAATAATATTTTCTTGATTTTTATCAATATTATAAAAATTTTCATTTGATATTGCATCTTCATTTTTTAATTTTAATATTTCAATATTATTTTGTATATTATCATATTTAACAAGTTTTTCAATTGATTCATTTATGATATTACTATCATCATTTAACATTAAATCATTATTATTAGTATTTTTTAATAATTCATTATTATTGGTATCATTTAGAACCAATAAACTTGAATTTTTATTAAAATATTCTTTTGTAAAATTTTTATCAATATCATCGTTATTACTAGTCAAGATAATATTTTCAATTGGCATTTCAGAATAATTTAATAAATTTGTAGATGTTGAAGAATCAATTAATTTTGTATTAGTATTTGAATTATCTGGTAAATCATCATCAATATTTCTACGATTACGTATTTTCAACAACAATTGCTTCATTATATTTTTGTTCCCATCACCTACTAATTAATTTTGTTAAAAATTATATTTTTCTAACTTTCAAACTTTTTTTTTTTTTTTTTGGTTAATATTTTTTTAAAGGACACTTGCAATTGAAAATATCTCACCAAAAAAAAAAAATTAAAAAACCATACAAAACATAAATTATTTTCAAAAAAAAAATCTATAATCTTACCATTAGAACTATCAGAATTTGCTAATGCTGATGCAGCTGATGCAACTGATGATGATATTGTTGATAATGCTGATGATGTTGATGCTGTAACAGTAATTGCTTGACCATTACCATTATTATTACTACCATTACCACTATATCCTTTTGATCGTAATGATGAATTTTGTAATCTATTTAAATCAATATTATTAGTACTTTTAGCAGCTGTTACTTCAGATGCTTCGCCACCGTCACCGACTAGAACTGTACAAGGAGATGATGGTGACCATGTTAAAACACCAAAGCCTAAAAAATTTTTTTTAAATTAAATTTTTATTATTTTATTAAAAAAAATTAATTAAATTTTTTATAATTTCACCTGATAAAAATACAAGCAATATAAATATTAAACATATTATTAATGCTAATATTATTGCAATACATTTTGATGAGCACCGTGCAGCTAAATCTTTACGAAAATTCATTGGTGCTGAATAATGATGTGATGGTAAACCACCCATAACACTTCTTGCTGGGAGAACTGGTCCCATACAATTATTACGTTCGTAATTACCTTTTAATGACTCCTTTGTTGGAGTTGAACAAGCTGAACCACTTTTATAATCAATTGGTGATCCTTTATTTATATCTAATATAAAATAAAACAAAAATTTTTGAAAATTTAGAAAATATAATAATTAATTAAATATTACAATTTCATAATTTTGAAAAGGAAGAAGTAATGAGTGTAGTGTAGACCAAAAATAGTGAAATAAAAGTGAAGAAATTAAGATAACGAAACTAGAAACAACAAATAAATAGATGGCCAAACATTAATCTAGTAATTATTACCATTTATATTGTTCTGAAATTTTATTAAACCTTCTGCCCAAGTAAAAGTACAATTAATTCTAAATTAGTTCATTTTAAAACAACTGAGCTACCATCAAATTTCTATTAGAAATATTGCTAATATACCTAAATGTGTCATACATTAAAATGTCATGAAAATAATTGATTTTTATAATGAAATTGTGTCCCTGAAAATGTTTGCATTATAAGTACATAATTTTTTAATATTTGTCTACATTTTTTTTTGCTGTCTACATTATTTTTGTAACCTACATTTATGAGTCGATAGAGACGGCACTAATATTGATATTTTTTTTGCTTTAATATAAATTAAGAAATTTGTCATTTTAAAGTCACAATTGTATTATTAAATGTATTGTTGTAATGAACATAGGATGAAAATACTTCATTAACCTAAATTAATTTTCCTTGAGCTAATGCTCCTAAAATCCGTTTTTATGTAACCCATTTTGCGTTATTCCGAGTAGACCGTCAGAGACGTTCTAAGTTGCCATTAGTTTGAGACCAATGACGAATGGTAGCTAAGTGGAATTCGAAATTCCAGAGGAAAGTTCTTCGAGCTTTTAACTGGATTCCAACTTGGGCTCTTCCGATTGTATTATTAAACATTAGAACATTACTATCAGTTTGGAGGTCTAGTATAGGTAGCAGAAATCTCTAAATTGGAAATTTTCAACTTTGTCGAGGGGAGATTAATGGATTCTTCTAAAATTTATTATAAGGGATTATACTCCATAGATGGATAGCACAATAGGGTATTACTCTTTCACCACTCTAAGTTTATCAAACCACAAATCATTAAATTGGATAACGGCCAAAGTCCCAAACTTTATCACCTCAAGAAAATTGGATTGGCTGAACAAGATAGATGTTATCTTTGTACAACTGACAAATAAACAAGGGAACATTTACTACGCTACTATGAGGAAGACAGAATCATCTACGAAAAGGATGAATTGGTCAACTCGGCCCCCGAAGACATAATGAGGTTCTATTGATTTATTAACATTGGCTACGAATAGGATGAATAAACCCGCAGTAGATTTTTAGGTCGCCGTACTCTCTCGCGTTCCTCCTTATTAAAAAATTGGTGTAAGTTGTTATCACCAATTTCAAGTCTAAGTACTTAGAATGGAAAGAGTATCACAAAAATAATATATATTATACTTTAGCTAGTGGACCATACAACATAAATGGAAAATTATGATTTCTTCTCACATTTTGAATTAAAACTATAACACAAAGGAAACTATTTCATTTTTTGATTAATTTGAAAAAAATTGTTTTTCTCTTAATTTTTTTTTCCATAATAAAACATAAAATTCCTTTTTTTTAAAAATATCTTTTTTTAGTTTTATATGTAATTTGATATTTTAAATCGCATCATCCTTATACGTAATACAAAATAAAAAAACTCAATTTTTAAGAATAACATTAAAAACACGTTCACCAATGCGGGTGGTCTTCTTTATAGGGTATCTTTTAAAAATTATGTATAAAAAAAATAATAAGGTTTATAGGGTAAATTGCAACAAAGAAATTTTTTTTTATTCAAATTAAAATTTACTTACTTAAATTACCACTAGGAATGTATACGTTGCCAGATGGCGTTCGTACTAAACAAGATGGTTCAAAATCTACTCCCAATTCGTTTGGGTTACCAGTAACACGACCATTCATACGATTCATTGTTGGATTCCTTGGTGGAACATCCGGTGGTGCCGATGGCGTAACTCCGTCAAGGAGACAGCCTGGAAAATATATCAAAAGATATTTTAAAAAAAATTTTTTTTTTTAAATAACAGAGATTACAGAATTATTTGTTAAATAAAAATAGATTATAACTTTATATTATTTTTATTTATTTACATAGTTTTATTTAAATTTAGAATTTTTATCAGCAGTAAATAAATGGCCTACAAAAAATTATTGACATCCGTTCATATAGTCTGACTTTTTGTATTTTTTTTGTTAATATTATTTAATTTTCATCCTAAACAAATTTTTCTTAATTTTATTAATATTTGAAAATTTTCAGAAAATATTATTTTTATTTTATCAGAAATTTACTAAGAACAAATATAGAAAATAATCAAGAAATAAATTAACATAATTTCAAAGTTTATGTTGATTAAAACATATATATTTAAATTTTATGCATCCATTCGTTTATAAAATATTAATTTTGCTATGTTTTGTGATAATTGATAAGAAAATTTAAAAAAAAAAAATTCTTAATAAGAAAAATTTTTTTAAATAAAATTTTGCATCCGTTTTAAAAATAATTATATTTATATTTTGTATGTGGTATGTTGTTTCCTGTAAACATTTTTTTTTTGTTGTTGTTTAGGATTGCCCTAATTTCCGGTAATTTCAATATTCTGAGAATTTTGTGAAAATAATTACATCAAAACTATAAATACCACAAGTGGACTTAAATAATTTTATTAATTATTCAAGTCATGGAAATTATTAACAACTCTGACAGACTTGAAGAAAGAAGTTAGACTCTAAACGAAATGGTGGTTTAATTTGCCGATTGGTGTAAATAAACAACTGGGTGAATTACTAACAAGACTAAATGGTATTAGATGTAAATGAGTGTTGTAACAGATATAAATTGAATCACAAAGTTTTTATCAATTAAATCTGAGGTTTTACTAATGAGGCCTAAGTGCAAATTGTTCATCTCTAATGTTACGTAAAGCCCAATTACAAACTTTGTAAGTGTAAGAAAGGAGTAAGGGCTAATAAAAATGGTTAAGTTTGTAATCAATGGCAGGTAATTGTAGTTGTAGAGGCGGTTTCCCTAATGGAAATTTTCAGTTTTTTAGGGAGACAGTATGGATTCGGAAATGAGTGGTGCAAGTTGTTTTTAAAGAAAAAGATACCTATGGGCCAAATAGTGGCCTAATTTTTGGCGACATTATAGGCAAAAGCAGGTGATACCCCAAACAAAAAAATAACATACGCAGGATTTATCAAATTGTGCATTTGAAAACTACATGAATTTCCATGTTTATGGCATGGAAATTTGCATTTTTTCACCTAAATTACCATGTTTCTGAAACATAAAACTAATTTTACTCAATATAGTACTGGAAATTAATCATTTGTAATCCCACTCAATGAATTGGTATTTAATTTTAAAATTAAAATACCAATAAATACAAATACTGAAATACTCTACCCACCGTCTTTACAACATATAATTTTTTTATTGAAATTCTTACCAGGATTATTTAGAAATTTACATGAATTTAATAGGAAATAGAGTTTTGTGCCAAAAACGTCTTACCTCATTAAAGTTATTCAACCCTTTTTCACCCGTTTTTTTTTTTTTTTGTGTGGTTCAACAAAGTGTCAAGTAATACTTCCTTATAATCTTTGTGGCTTGTAAAAGAAAAAGTCAATATTTTTTTTTTAAGTACCTTTGACTTTTATAATTTTACAAAGACAAAAAAAAATTCCACAAGAAATTATGGTCAGGGTTTATAAAATACAAAATTCTAAAGAAACCAATAAAATGTTTTCACTTTCTTGAAAAATAATTTTGTACTCCAAAAAAAAAAAAACGATTTTCTGAACCATAAAATATCACTTTTTCAAGGAATTATTTTTTTTTTCCCCTGATGATGTTCACCCTTTTTCTTTAAAATATTTAAGTAAAGTGTTTACTTTGCGTAAACAATTTTTCAAGAAATTAATTAATTTTTGCGATGTTAATGGTTTATACAACGGTCTTCCTTTTTTTTTTTGTACTCATTCTATGATTTAATGATTTTCTTCGGTTAATAATTTTTTTAAAAATCTTTTTATATTTTTTTTTTTCGTAGGAAGACAATTTTCCTATGTAAATTTTCTAAAAATTTATGTTTTATAGGGAAAACCTTTATGTTCCATCATTATTTTATTATATCTATGTGTGTTTTGTTGTTTTGTAGTGAGAAACTATAAAATTCCATTAAGCAAAACAATATTCTTAAAAATTATCTTAATGAATCTTAAAAATGATGATGTTTGCAATTACTTTGTCTTTTTTTTTTTAAACATTATAAAAGATTGCTTACCATATGATAACTTTTTTTTAAAGAAAAATAATAATTAATTAGGCATAAAATAAGAAAAGATTTAAAAATTTAGATCAGTAAAAATTGTTTTGACATTAAAAACTAATAAGAAAATAGTTTTCTAGAAAAATTCTAATTTTCCGTTTTATTATTTTAGATAAGAAATCATTGATAAAAAGTAATTAATTTTTTTTTTGTTGAAATTATTTTTAAATTAAAAAAGAAAATTAGTGTTTTTATTTTACCTGAACTTTTATCTGTTAAATTCAACCAAATTTGTGGATTTTCGTACATACCTAAAAAAATAAAAAAATAATAAAATAAAAAAATGGTCAAAAATAATTAAAAAAAGAAAAAACAGAAGAAAATTTAAAATAAGAAAAATTAAAATGCAGTTAGCTGTGAAATGAAATTTTCCAACCTTGTGAAAACTATCATGTGAAAAGATGTTAAGACACCAAGTGACGAATTACGAAAAAGAACCAAACCACAAAAACAACCAAACCAAAGTAAAAAATTGATCAAATGTCATAATTCTGCCGTGAAAATAATATTTTTAAGCTGAGTATGCTGCCGTCGTGAAGTGAAATTTTCATACAAATTTAACATCTCGTGAAAAATTACGCTAACGATTTCATTTTGTGGTATGTTGTTCCGTCGTGAAATTATTTACTTTGCAAAGATTTCATGATCGAACCGGACAAAGTGAAATCATTAGCGGAATTTGGTACTTTCGGTGTTAAATTTGTATGAAAATTTCATTTCACGTCGGACTGCATACTAAACTTAAAACATAAAATATAAAATTAAATTTTTTTTTTAAGCAAAGAATATCTATTTTTTTTATCGCATTTCTTCGAAAATTTATTTAAAATTCACAAAAAAAATAAAAACCGAAAGAAATGAAATGAGAAAAAAAAGGGTGAATGTGCTGATGCTGTCTTAGACAATCTTTTTAGATTGATGTCAGATGTGGAATTGTGTATATGTATATATTTTTTTTTGTATGTTGATAGTGAAAAAAATAAAATGGATTTTTTTCTTTCTTAGTGTTTAAGGATATTTTTTTTTTGTTTTGGTTTTTTTTGATTCTCTTAGACAAAAGTTTTAAAGCACAAAAATCACATAACAATGATGACAAGTCAAAGCCATCATTTCAAACAAACATAACAAAAAAAAAACATAAACAACATTAGATCCTTTGGTTGGTTTCAATTGATAAACTGAAGTGATATTATGATTATTAATTTCGTAATCGAGTTGGAGAATAGTCGACAAATGTGTGACTGTTAATTATTATTTGAGAATTCAGCTTCAAGGACTTGAGTTACAGTGAGTTTTAAGCCATTCTTTTGGAATAGGATATTCTTATAATTTTGATTTGTATTTCGAATTAAAAAAATTTTAGCTGACTTTCAAATTATAATTTTTTCCTGTTCAATTCACTGGCGAATAGAGGACCTCAAGTGCAGAGTTAGCTATACTTGAAGTTTCTTAACATTTTTGTATTACAATTTGAACCAATAAATTTTATGTAGATTCTGAACCAAAATAAAGAAAATTTTACTAAATCATAACTACAAAAATTGATTATTGATGACTACAAAAATGATTGAAATGAATCAATTACCAAATTAGTAGGAATCGAAAAAAGAATTTACGAATTTTATTGTTCGAATCCAATGAAATTATGTCTCTAGAATACAGACAACATTAAATAATTCATATCGGAAATATTCCGATATAGTAATAAAATTTTTTAAAATTTAATTATTATATCGGAATATTTCCGATATGAAATCATATATAATTCCTTCACTTTTTGTTGTTTTTTTTTTGAAAAATCTATTTAAATATCTATTTGAATCCAATTCTTTTGCTTCCAGGCTCATAAGCATATATATATTTTATGTGATTCGTAATAATAACAACAACTACAACAAAAATATGAACCAAAACCAACAACTAAACTAAAAATGAGAAAATCAAATATGTAAAAAAAAAAAAAGGAAGAAAAGACTGACTGACATTTTTCTGATGAGTTTTGATATACAAAAGCGGAGCAAAAATGAAAATAAAAAAAAAAAAAGGAAGGAAAACTATACGAAAAAAAAGAAAATAAATATATTTTTCTTTTGACTTTCAATCGAGATATTTTTATGTTGTTGTTGTTGGTTGTATATGTATTTTTTTAAGAAGTAAATTTATTTGTAGTAGTTGGTTTTTTTTTTGGTGCCAGGATATACACAACGTAAATTTCATATCTTTTTCCAGTTTCTTTTTTTTTTTTTTTTGGTTAAATTCGACCCAATTTTTTTTTTTTTTGTTCTTTTCGTATTAAATTTTCTTCTACGATTTTGTTGTATTCATCCTTGAATCACTGATAAGGATACCCAGCTTCATTGTATAAGTTTTTTTTTGGTTATTTGGTTTTTTTTTTTTTTTTGGAATAAATTTTAGGAAGTAAAATAGTATAAATCAGCAGGACGAGATTGTTTAAGAGTATTAAAGGGAAAATTGTATAATAGTATATTCAAAAATAGATTTTCTAAGAAAATGATAAGGAAATAAGAAACAGAATAAGAAAAATTATATTGAAGCTGATTTAAAATTTTCATTTTAAGGCAACATAAAAAAAAAAAAAAGACAGATGATTTTTGAATTGCATTTTAAAATTTTTGGCACGTTTTTTTTTTTTTTGGTTGGTTGTTAGATTTAATTTGATTTACACACAGAAAAAAAAAAATTAGAAAAGTTTTATTTTGAAAAATGAACCAGAAAAATATCACAATTTTATTTGACATTTTGATAAAAAAAAATTTTATTTGTTTTTCTTTTGGAAATTTATTTTAGAGAAGAGAGTAATAAATAAAATTAAAGACGATAAATGTTTTATAGGCTTAAACTAACCAAAAAAATGGATAATTCAGATTAAATTTCATATTTTTTTATGTATAATTTATGATATCGTTGTTTTTTGGAATAGTTTTTATGTGCGATTAGCTAATATTTAAAAATATTATAAATTCTTTAAATATTTATTAGAAAAAAATAATTACTTGAAAATATTTATTTTCAAAAGACTATTTTGCATTTTTATGTAATATAAAATATTCAAAATATTTTTAAAGAAAACATATTAAAAATATCATAAAAATTTAAATTTAGTGTCGGTTTGTCTGTTAGTCGGTGATCGCAATATGATAGAAAAAGTTGAATTAAAGTTTTAACAAATTGTTTAAATTCAATCTAATGTTATTGTCGTGGCATTTACTCATTAAATTGAATTAATTGTCCTGGCAACATAATGAATTTTAAATATTTTATGCTGGCAACTTCTTGAAGATTTATTTTAGTCATCTAAAATAAATAATCATATTTTTTTGAAGATTTAATGTAAAAGACAATCCTTGTATTACGGATACGCTAATGTAAGTTTGTCTAATATTAGTAGTCAAATTTTCTATTAAATTATTTTATGAGTGTTTTATGGCCTGGAAAATATGTAACTCTATTAAAAACACTTTAACTTTGTAATAAAAAATTATGGTTCAGAACCTTAATTATATTCTTATCACAAAGATCAGTGAGTTTGATGTTAAAACTTGGAAATTTTGAAAATTAAGAATTAAACGTTTCGTGTTAGTAGTCGAAATTTTCACTACTTCCAGTAATACTTTAAATTATTATATTGAATCGAGTTCACCTGGATCTAAATTATTCTAATTATTTAATTAGTCAAAAAAAAAAATGGCTAAACTAATCGGATATTCGAGAAAAATTAAGGTTTGATATTAATTTGATCAAAATGTTGTTACCGGACTTATGCCCGTCAACATGGCCGCACGGCGAAAAAACTTGACCAACGTAAAATTTCAAATTAAATTCAATATTATCGGCTAAAACTACTTACGAATAGGAATATTTTTATCGATTAAAAATTTAACGAGACCCATACCTTCAAAATCTCTGGTATAGACTCTCTTAGCAGTTTTGAAAACTACCGAAATTTTTAATATTTCGTAATTTGTAAAACAATCAATGATATATCTAATGCAATTGTTAATCAGCAACTTTAATTTTGGGATGTAATTAAAAACGCTACTCAATGTCTCACCAATAAAATAAAAAAAAACTCACAATTTATGAAAAATTAAACGTTTTTTTTTCTTATTTTGGTGTTGATAACAATCTGAATAAAATTAACACTCTGACAAAAATTTAATGAGCTAATTTAAATATTGATTAATGATTTTTTTTTCGATATTTAAATACGCGTAATAAATTAAAAATTTTGTTTCATTTTGGAATTTTTTTTAGAAAGAAATATTTTTTAAGTTTTTTTAAAGAAAATAAAATATTTAAAAAAAAAGAAATTATGATAAAAAATAATCGGTGTTTTTTTACCAATAAAGTTACGTCGTATTATCTTTTTTTTTTTTTTTGTTAAATTCAGTAACTAAATTTAAATAATATTTATGCAAATTTAAATACAAACAGTTTAATTTTATGTATTTTATTACAGATTGTAGAAACATTTTTGATGATATTTAAAGATTTCATTATAAAATTAATTATTTATTAAATATATTCAATAATAAATATTGGAAATGAATATATGAGAAGGAAAATATATTGAATTCTATTCATAATACAATTTTTTATGTAACATATTTAAAAGATATTTGATTTTCCGAATTATGAAAATTGAAAGTCTATAAAAATATTAATAAAATTTTATGCTAATGCAACAAAGAAATAATATCACAATCGTGTGGACAGAGTGATACAAGTTCTTCTAAAGACCAGATAAATAAATTTTTGAGGTTAGAAATTTTAGTAAAATTCTTTAGAATGAAAAATCAGATTAAGATCAGGTGTGGTTGATGTAGTGTACCAAAGTTGTGGTGAGGAGGGCAAAATCAGTATTTTGACTGCCATTCGAGGAAGTTAATTCATCTTTAAATGTGTCACAGTATTAAAAATTACAATCAAAATTAAACTTCAAAGCCCCTGTTATTAAAACGAGAGAAAAACGGTTCAGGCCATTTGCTAACAACAAATATCTCACTAATAAATCTATTAGCTTGTTGCAATTAAACGTTTCTTAACGATAAAGAAATTTATGGTTCGGAATCCAATTAAAAATTAATCTTAGTGCAATGTTTAGAAAATCTTAGGGCACCTAGTCTTGATTTTTGCTGTTTAATTTTGGCTAGATTTGCAGAAGAAGAAGAATCATTACATAAACGTTTTTATAATCGACTAAGTGTTCTGTAATTGTTCACTGGCAAGCTAAAACTAACAATTTTCCCAAAAAATTATTTAAACTTCAAAGCCCCTGTTATTAAACTACTATGTAATATGATTCGAATTTATTTGCATTCGTGAACGAACATTTATCTCTACAAAATTTGACTTTCAAATATTTTCAAAAACTTAAATTAAAGTGAAAATAAGAAATGTCTATTAATAAATGGTAACATTTTCAAATTCAATTGTAGTGGAATTATCTAATTTTAATTAATAAGTGCCAAAACATGATATCAATTTTCACATTCGATTATTGTTTCCGACTCAAATCTAATAGCCTTGCAAATCATTCGAAAACTTTACTGACCCACAACAACACAGTAAACAAAATATTCAATAAATCAACAAGTGATAAATCAATTTTACCTTGATTTTAAACAGTATTTAAATTGTAGTTGATTAATTGTACTGAAATAATTGTCCTAGAACCACTTTTTTTTTTAAAAAAAGGTTTCTAATGTAAATTATTAGAAAATTACTCACAATTTATTAAATAAATTGACCTCTACCAGTCCAAATATAATTGGAATAATTTAAAAAAAACAATTTTTTGAATATTAAATTACATTTTAACAACAATACCTTGATGAATCACTCTATATTTACTAATACTATTAAACAGCATCAATATAACTTTTCTATCTCCTTGACTGCTCTTTTTACAGGTAGAAAAAAAATATATAAAAACTGAATACAAAAAAAAATAAGAATAAAAATTTCAGGTAAAAAAAAAAATTGTAATAAAAAATTGGTGCGTAGGCGAGTCACGTATAATTAAACAAAAGTACACACACCAGTTATTCGAATTCGTTGCACCACAGTTTATAACTCTACGAAAAAAAGAAAAATTCAGGTTTAAAAAAACACGCACAGTACACATTCTTAGCAATTCATGTTACTGTTTTAATGTTTTAGACAAGATTTTTTTTTGTGTGTGCTTCATTTTAAAAGTCGTTCTTTAATTTCTTATTCAAAAAAACCCTAAATTTTCTTGAAATTTGTTTTTGGTGAACCAAAAAAACTCGATCGATCTATAAAAGAGAACCGCAACATTTCATAAAATATCGACATCGCAGCTGGTTTTATATAAAAATTTTCTGTTTTTAATGAAAAGAGTCCTCCAGCGAGTCCAATGGTCTTTGTTTTTTTGTTGCTGTAAAGATTATCTCTTTGAGTTATTTCGAAATTAAAAAAAAAAATTTTTTTTGATGTGAAAATTAAACTTCTTTAAGGAAAATAATTTTATAGTTGGCGCCAATAGTAAATAAATATTTTCCACTTTTGATTTAAATATCTTGAACAACTTAAACCACAAAAATATATAAACGCCTTTAAAATTGTTTTTTTTTTTTTATAAATTTATGAATAAAATTTCATGCTTTTTTTATGCTTTTATTCTTGTTGCCTTTTTTTTTTTTTTTGATTCGACAGAATCGCATAATTTCCATAAAATTAACGAATAATTTATTTTAATCACTTTTAGTAATTTGCCTTTTTTTTAAAATGAGAAACAAAAAAATGGGGAAGTGAACTTCACTTAGCATTCTATTAAAAAAAAAAAAAAAAATGTTTAATTAGTTTTTCTTTTAGACATAAATACTCTATTAGGTTTTTTTATATTTTATGTGCGGCATTGGGGCTACTGTTTTAAGAACCTTGCATAGTTTTTAAGTGATTAGTTATAGTTTGAGAACACAAGCCACAGATTATTAAAATAAATCATGCTAATCGTTATATAAAACTAGACTAAAGAATATATTTTAATTTAGTTTTAAACTGAAGAATTTAATTGATTTTTATTTAAGAATATTTTTAAGAATTTCACTTTTTTTTCGTGTAAATTATTTAATAAATATCGACTTTTCGGATCATAAAATATCGACTTTTCGGATCATTAAAAATTATAGGAAGTTTTTTAATTATGATTATGTTAGGTTAGGTTTACAAGGGCTAGAGATTTGAAAACTTCTGACTGCCATAAGACATGAGAGATTTCAATGGAGCGATTTAGGTCCCTTCGTACGTTTTGTCAAAAAGAAAGAATCCTCAAACAAACAAAAACCATTTAAGTCGCTAAGAATTCTGCTTTTTTCTCAAGAAAAGTTTGATTCTCCATGGTGGTACATCAAACAGTGCCGATATATCTTCAAGAATTAATCCAGTATTTGTACGTGAATCGAGTTTACGTTTTTCTTACCACAATGACACAGATTTTAGCTTCCTTTCCAATAATTTTAACAATTATTTTCACCTAATGTATCTTATCACACAAATCGAAATCATGTTCACAATTGATAACTTTATCGATATTAGTCTTTTATAGCAGTGAAATGCTCTCAGTTCTGCATTAAATCATTAGTTTGAATACCAAATCGAATATTCGAGGAAAATTTAGATTAGAAATTAATTTAATTGCCGCTTCAAATATCAATTTGTTTTTTCGGAGTAATTTCTTTTCAGAAATTACATCCACAAATACTGATAAGATTTGTTATCTCATAGATAATATTGTTCATAATTCAATTAAATGACCCGATAAATTATTTCATAATTGATTGCAACTGTGTTAAAAGTTCATAAATTGCAAGACCTTGCAGAATATACTTTTTTAGAAAATATTCTACAAAGTCTTGCAATTGGAGGTTTAATCAAATTACTAATAAATTGAGAAAATTTCTATAAAATGTAGCAAATTTTTTGCTAATTTATATCAATTTACTGCAATTAAATTATTTTTACTCTGTCTATGAAACCATATCACAGATCCTTATTAATTTAACTGAAAAGATCACAAAATATTTGGTCCGCTTCAATTATTATTTATAGTCGAAATTAACCAAAAAAAATTATAGTGGAACTAAACTGAGCTGTTCACATGAAAATTTTTTATTAAAAGTTAAAATTATCTTAATTTGGGACAAATTATGTCATAATCTATGGTAATTAAACTTAATTGTTATTGTATAAATAATCCAGTTCAAATTGGTAATCGGCAGTGTTTTTAGTTAAGTTTCTGGTGAGAAATAGAAGTTTAAAGTTGACTTATTTTTCACATTGGTTTTGTAGTAAAATGTAAATTTAATTCTAAAAATATAATTCACTGAAAACTTCTTTTTATTATTCAATAAAATTCAATTATATCACGAAATTTTCGAAATACTTTTGTATATTTTATCAATTAAATAATCTGATAAGAATCTTTTTTTTTGCAAATCACATAATTTTCAATTCTATGTAAAATACAAAATTCTATTTTTAATTTGATTATCACGAAAAAGTGTTGATTTTTGTTCAAATTAAATTGTAAACTTTTCTTCTTTTTTTGTTGTATTGAACTAAAGTTAATTTTTCTAATCGTTTTCTATCAATTACTAATTTTATGTATATTTCATAATTCATAAAAAAAAACCCCGATTATGTCGACAAATAATTTTTTTTTTTTGTATAATGTGCACCAATTTTTTTTTTTATGAATTGAAGAAATAATTAATAATAAACTTTTCAATACTTTCTTCGAATTATGACAATGAAAGAGCGATGAAAATTAGCTTAAGGGCTTTTGATTATATCTCATAGATAAGAGAGACGATGAACGATTTGAAAACATAAAAAAAAAAACAGTGTACAATTCTTTCCGACAAGATTCATAATAAAATTTGTGAGACAAAATGGAAAAAAAAAATGATTCGTGGTCGCCTTGTTATTTCTTTCGAAATTTTTGCTTAGTAATTTGTAGATAATTTTTTTTTATGCTTTTTTTTTATTGTTAAAATTATGATGGAAAGTTGAGATTTTTTGGTTTTTTTTTTTAATAACTTTTGAGGAAAAAGTAAATTAGCAGAAATGTTTGTTTTAAAGGTTTATTATTGAAAATTAAATGAGGTTTAACTGGCTGTCTGTTGGAATTTCGTAGAGATATGAAATGAAAATTAAATTGGAGATTAACTTAATAAGTAGAAGATTGTAAAAAGTATCTCGAAGCATAAATACAAAGATCACTTAAAATATTTTCGTAAAAAAAAGATGAAGTATTTGGAAAAATTAGAAATTAACTTGAAGAAATTAAAGAAAATCCATTTAGAATAATAATAGAAATAAGGCCAAAAGGAAAGACAAGGAATACCAAAGCTAAGGTGACTAGCACCAAACAGAAGATTAACGTAAACTAAATATGAAAAATTAGAGAACAGTTGCCGGATTTTCTAGTTACTCTAATAACTTGATAGAATATTTCCATTATTAGCATAAAATTAACGAAAGTTCTTTGTTATATAAGCATTAAACTTTAAATTTTCCTTCTAAAACTAATTAATTTTCATAAATTCTTGTGGAAATTCTATTGATTAATCAAACAAATATTTTACTTCCAACCAAAATTTGAGCTACAAAAATTTACTATACTTCAAAAAAATAATGCCTCATTGAATTTGGCAGCATTAAATCTACTTAAGTTTTTTTTCCATTCAAATAATCTTAACATATGCAAAACTTTATATTATGCTATTAAATTCTAAGCATAAAAAAAAAAAATACACACAATGTTTTATAGTTAATTTCTTTAGGGAAAAAATTTCTCTTTTAATTTTCTATTTACAATGTAAAGAAAGTGTTCAATTAAAATTGTTTTGTATTGTTTCGAAAATTAGGTAAAAAAAAACATTACATAAAAACATATGACAAAACATGTTTTTATGTTACAATGGTAATAATATCTCCATTAAAATTCAACCCCAAAAATATAATATTTTTGGTGGTAATTTATAAGTACATAGTGTATAATGTAGGGTAAGGAAAAATGCATTCAACTTTAACGAAAAATGACTTTTTTTTTTCTGTTTGATCCTTTTTATAGTACGAAAATCCCTAATAAGTTTTTCTTATGTAACAACATAAAAATGTTAAAATATAATGACATTTATATTATAAAAGTGTCCTAGTAACACAAAAATTAAATTGCATAATAAAAAAAGGTAATATAGAAAAAATTTGTTAAGGGATAAATAGCCTTAAACTACAGTTTTTTTGTTGTTGGTAAATTCAAGAATTTTTATTTAGGGACTAAATGTCAATATATTATAAAAATTTCTCATATATCCTTTTTTTTTTTTTACTTAGAACAATCTGCAATAATACAAAATATTAGTTAATTTCACCATAAACAACAAATTTTTACTTATTTTTATTAAGGGATGAAAATTTTTTCTATTAAATTAATTTATGTAACAAATTTCATTTTGAAAAAAAAAAATATATATATTTTCTATTAAATATTATTTTTATGCTTCCTAAATATTATTCCTTATAACCAGAGACAGGATACAAAATGAATTTAACATTGAGTAAAAAAATATATATATATATAATAATGCAGATATATAAAATATAATATGCCATCCCAAAAAATGATTTATGAGAAATGTCATTAACGACTATTATGGGTATAATAAGTATCGATCTCTGTCTAAGTCTGTAATTTTTCAGATACATTAAAAAAAAAATTTGTTGTTGTTGTATTTTGTACATATTACATATTTTTCATTGGAATATCTCTAAATTTATTATAATTAATTTTAGAATTCAAAAATTTTATGTTTATTATATTAAAAATAATTCTAAGAAAATTTTTTAATTATCCTTTTTACATTATATTTTTGTATAAATGATTAAGGATATAAATATGTATATGTATATATATTTTTTTTTTGGTTTTTATTAGGGGTTAAAATAATATTTAGATATTTTTGAAAATTAAATATTAAATTTTAGTAGGGAGAAAAAAAGTATTTAAATTAATGTTCGACGATGGATATTACACAATTATGTAATTAGAGTAAAGATCAATGTAATTGAACATTGTATCCTAATTATTGTTCTATAAAAGTTGAATGTTTTAAGGGAACAGAAATATTGCAGAATTAGATATTATTTGTCTATGGTTTCTCCTTAATACAATAAGGTTAGCCACGTTTCCCAAAATCCTCTTATAATAATAATGCAGAGAAAACAGATGGTAAAAGGAAACAACGAAGTTGAGAAAAAACAAGGATTTTATTATCATTGAACAGGGTTGATGTACTCATGGAATCCTGAAAGGGTCTGTTGCGTAAGATGGCTAAGAAACTAAGCCTAACAGTAAGCATCTGTTGCAGAGCCAGGACATTGCAACAGCAAAGGATTAAACTCTTATGCGACTGTGTCATCGATTTAATGGATTAGAAGAGGTAGAAGAAATCCCAGTACAAGAGTTGAGTTGTTTTTTTAACAAAGGGATACCTAGTGACATCGGTGATACCCCCTTTAAAACTAAATATAAGAAGTTAGAGAATAGTTGCCGAAAATCGCGATCAGAAGAAATTTAGAAGAAGTAGGACTCAGGGTACCAATGATAATGATTTGTCCGACTATTCAGTCACCACAACTCTGAAACGATTGAGGCTAGAGATATGGCTTAAAAATAAAAATTAAGATTAATTCTACTAATTCAGGATCATTTTTCTGATCCTTATTATCTTCCAACTATTTGCGCTCTTTAACATGGATGAACAATTAGGATTGTGTAATTTTGACAAATAATTCGTTGTGTTTCATAAATTTAAGAAGAGTAGCAACTAATATTTCTACGAGTTTTAGAATAGTAAAAAAAATTTAAAACTTTTTAATTGTACTAATCTTTAAAAAGGACTAAACGGATTCATTTTGTTGTTGTTGATAAAAGTTTAATTATTTCGTCGAACAAGTAAATGATACTTTTTCGAAAAATATAATTAATTTTATTTTTTTTTTCTTGATAGAATAATTAATTAGACAAAATGATACCACGTGCAAAAATAAGAAAAATAAAACCAAATTTCTTTTAATTGAAAATCAAAATGGACTCATCTGTTCTAATAAAAATATACTTTTTTCCCTTCGAAATGAAATATAAAATTTTCCTTATTTATTTTCCATTATATATGATATTTGAAAAATTCTATTTAATGTGCTTAATGCCGCATGATTATGGCTTTTATAGAGTTATAAAAATCATTCGTTGTCATCAATTGGATTCATCATTATTATTATTACTATAAGAAATTTGTTGTTAATAGTAAAAAGTTATACTGGTAGTTTAAGTCAATCTTAATATGACGGATTATGTGACACCCTTTATTTTTTAACATTTTACTATTATATTTTGTAAAGCTGCCTGGTTTTTAGGCTAATGCATTTTTATATATACTTTTTCCTGATTTTCAACCCCTTTTTACTTTTTTTTTTTGGGGTAATGTTGTTTTTGTGTTTATTACGACGATGGACAAGAGCAGAGTTTTATGATTTTTTTTTTTTTTTTGGTTAGGGTTACATAAAAATAAAAAAGGATTTTCATCTGTCAAATCAACTCTTTCAAAATTATTATATTTTATTTATTTATTTTTGGGTTTTATTTAAATAAATATTATGGGAATAAAGTTATATTTTTTTCTATGGTCTAAATATAATTGAAAATGTAGTGGATTATTGGAGTTAATTAATTTATAAACTTGGTTGACTTGGACTAGGAGATCTGACGTAACAAAATTTTTATTAAATTTCACCGCTATATTGTATCACAAGAAATATGCGACGACGATAAGGCGGTGGATGTCATGAGAATTGATGACATCCACCGCCTAGTTCAATCGGTAATTCCATATCTGGTAATAAAGATAATATTACTCTAATTTTTCCCAAGCCTAAATTGATTTTAATCGGAAGATTCTCAAATTAAAGGTAATATTTCCCTTACTTTTTCCAAGCAGAAAAGGAGTTGAATCATACAACTTTGAAATTCGCTGGAAAGTAATGAAGACATTCGTCTGAATCTTTAATTTTTTAATTGAGTTAATAATTAAATAACATTTTATTAAATCTACAAAAAATTTTTCTAAAAGTTTCAATTGATTTGCTGCTAACTTGTATAAATAATGAATTAATTTTCAAAACACAAATTTTCAAATTTTTTTTATTTCAGCATAAATTTAACTCAATTTATGTACACATTTTGACGGATACATAAGTCTAAAAAAAATATATACTATAATTTAAAAGAATATAAAGCAGAAATATGTAAAAGAACAACAACAAAGTTTTAATCAGAATTAAATATCTAAGAAGTTTTTTTTTTTAAATTCATTCCTTTAATCGGTTTTCTTCGTATTTTTATTTCCCTTTTTTAGACTACAAAATATAAACGAAAAGAATATTCAATTCTTGTAATAATATATAATTTTTGTTGTTGTATTTGTCTGGGTCTGATGGGATCATGGGCAATTATTATTCTATGTTATGTACGAGTCTAAAAACTCCTAGTTAATGGCACTTTATTCTATGTTTGTTGTGCTGTTTGTTGGAAATGAACTAAGAAAATTATTTCTCCTACGTTTGTCTCTAGGTTGAGAAGACCAGTACTGGATGTATTGTGGTACTTTCGTTACATCAATTAAATTTGAGTCGTCAAAAAAGTTAATTTTTTTGTAAGCTTAATGAAAACTTTAATCCAGGTAACATAGTTAATCCTACAAAGAAGAAACTTCCAATTTATGTTTCAGGTGAGAGGATAACTTAGGCCTGCACTTAGACAATCAAATCTGTTACTGAAATTAGATAATTAACCGATAATAATGATGTCTTGTCCTTCTGTCTTTCAATAGCAATTCATTCCTCAGATCTCTCCAAAATACTAAAATAATTCTGTATGCTTATTAACATGAGATACATTTTATAAATTTAATTTAACTCGAATCTCCTAGCTACACAACTCGTCTATAAAAATTGTATTTTAATTTAACCAGATAAGAAAAATGTTAAAAGAACAAACCAAAAAAAAAAATGCGCATGCCCACATGACTTGGAAATTTTCAACAAAAAATAGAAGAAATATTAAGAAAGAATTGGAGGACGGGACGGACTATAAAAGAATGAATAATAGCTCATAAAATATTCAAAGAAACAAACACTAAATAACAAAAAAAAAAAAAAAAACATCAAGAAGAATTTCTCGTCGTCGTCGTTGTTGTCTTTTGCTTTTACATTACCAACATAAAAGCCTATAGCTACAAAAAAAAAAAAAGATAGAAGTAGAGAATCCCGCATTACACATGAAATTTTGAAAAAGGCATTAATATATATTTTTATTATAAATAAATTTTCTTAGTTTTCTTGGTTTCGCTTCTAGTGAAGCAAAATTGAAGAGGAATTTCAATTTTTCTAAAAAAAAAATGTATTTAAAAGATAATTTATAATAATTCATTATTTTTCTGAGTGATTTCTATTTTTTTTTTGTTTGGGAAATTTGACTTATTAATGACAATTTCTTTTTTTGGAAAATAAAAGGCCATTGTCAAATAACAAAAATTACAATTGTAATTCCTTCAATTAACTTTTTTTTTCGAATATATTTTAATTTTTTTCGAATTACGAAATTGAAATAAATTAGAATTTTACTAATTATTTAAATTTTGTTTTTTTTAACAAATTTTGTGTGTGGTTTAGAGTGCACAGTCAGGGTGGACATTTTTTTAGACTTCTTTTTTTAAAATGGGTAATGTTAATTGTATTTGATGTTTGTCTGTCACTTTTTTTTGAAGTTTTTCAAATTCGCGTACAACTTAGTAAATGTTGAATTAAATTATTAGTTTTAGTTAATTGGAAAGTTTGATTCAAACAATCGCGTGAAAATCTCACAAATTTTACTGGAGTTATTCGTGTTTCTGATCACAAGTATTTCGAAAATGTTTTTACATAAAAACGTACATAAATTCCTTCTGTTTAATATTCGTAATATTTTTGGTATAGAAAAAATATGTTGTAGAAATAATTAAAGTTAATCTGAACTATATTTTTGAGATATAAAACTATTTATTGGCAATAAAGTTAAGAATTAATCAAATTAAGAATTCTCATAATCGTAGTCTACCAATTTTATCTAAATTTAATATTTATAAGCGTTTGGGTCACAGTACTATTACAAAGAAATATGTTCGGTCAAGCAGCTTCTAAACTTGATAAAAAGCTGTTATAAAACTAACAAAGCCTCTGAAATTTGAAACAAAATCTCTTCACAAAGCCTTTAAGAATGAAATTGACTTATAGAGAAATTAATTGCGCGAATATATTTTTTCATCAAAGCTATTCATAATAGTGACAGAGCATTTTCACTTAAAATTATATATTAAATAAAATACATTGTGTGTTAAGAGTGTGAAACTTAGTAAAATTTAATTCAACTTTGAAAAATTTATTTTTATAAAATTCTCTAAAATTCTCTAATCTAAAATTAGACACAATATGTTTTATAACTCATAATTTTTTTTTTTTATGTAATTTTTCGATAATAAAGATGTTTCTTAACGAAATTTTCTTTATAAATAAATAAATTTAATTGTCGACCTAATTTTATATATGAAAAAAAAAACCCAACATAAAATAAACAATTTTTCTTAAATTTTTTCTAATCTTTTCGAACTGAAATTGTTCAGCTTATCAAAAAAAACCAATTCTAAATATTAAAGAAATTAAAACTCTTAATAATATTTTTATAAATTGAATATATAATTTTTTGTATAAATAATATCTTCAATTACCATAAATGGATAAATGGTAATCAAGTATCTTTTAAATGAATTTAGGACAAGCATAAAATTTTAAGTACATTTCCAAAAAAAAAAACTAAAAAAGATTGATTTTCTATATTTTTTTTTTTGTATTTTTTTCTACTACGACCAAATAAAAAAGGTTCTTCAAAAAACTAGTCAATTATTTATGCGCGCGCGTTGCAACCTTTTGACTTAACCACAAAAAAAAAAAAAAAAACGAAAAACGTTTCTATTTTTTTTTTTGTTGTTTTTTACCTAAAGGCCATTTTAATATGCCAAAAAAAAAAAATCAACATAACTTTACTTTCACGACTATGTATCTACAATTTATGTAGATATGTAAAAAAAAAAATTAAAATAAAATATCATTTCTCATTAATCTTTTTCACTCTTCTTTTGGTGTGGACCCCTCCAACATAACAAAAATATTTAACAATGTTTCTATCGTCCAAAAGTAGACCTTATTTAATTTTTTTTTTTCAATTTTACTGAGTTTTTTTTGTGGGTAACCCAAAAAACAAAAAAAGTATCTATGTTTTTTTTTTTTAAAGATACTCGTATATCTATTATTTTTTTTTTAGATACTCGTATGTGAGTCAAGAGATCATCAAATACATAGAGAGTCTAGTCCGTCATTATTATTATTATTATTTGAAAATTGTTGTAGATTTTCAATTTAATTAAAAAAGATTAACTGAATTTATTTTAGTTCTTTGCGTTTTTTTTTTGTGGATAAAAATTGATTTTTAAATGAAAAATGATTTCTATTTGTATTTTTGAGATAATCTTTTGGAAAATTAAGTCTGAATTTTATTTAATATAAGAAATTGATTAAATAAATAAATAAAAGGAAAATTATGTGGAACTTTGCCAAAATATGATATCTACATTTTTTTTTTGGTTGTTGACATTTTGTGTTCTGATTTTGATTAGTAAATATTTTATCTTCAAAATCAGTTAAAGTATAAAACTAATATTTTTATTTCTGTGGTAATTGACTTTGCCAAACTATGACAACTGAATATCCTCTACAAATTTTGTTTATATTATTTTAATCTGAATCCCAATGCTTGAGCATTTAACAATCATTTTATTATCAATGACAACTCATAATCCAATTTTCTTAAATTTGCTCTTCTAAAATTATTTTTTATAATTATGTTGATATCATGTTTTGGCAAAGCACCACAGAATTCAAGTAGTACTTTAAATTGAAAAATAAAAATAAATAAAAAGGGCAATAAAATAAAACTGAAACTACTTGAAACCTTGAAGATTTTCAAAATAGATAATAAAATATTTTTAATAATGAATTTAAAAATTACGTTTGGTTCTTTGTCTTATTTGGTTCTACTTTAATCAAATTACTGACCACTCCTACAGAGTGTAATTATATTTCGATTTTTAGATTAGAATTAAGTTAATTTGTTAATAGAACATTGAGTATTTAAGTTTCTTTTAAATGGTTTTTATATTAAAAATTTCAAAAAAAATATTTTATGCTTAAAGAATTTAAAAATCTTTTTGAACTTTATATGTGAAATAATTTTCAATATCTTTTGAACTTTTAATGTGGAAAAACTGTTTGAACATTTGTTTTTTTAGCGTAATGTTTGTGTTTTACAGAATTTTGTTATTTTATGGACTGGCTTGTACATAGATTTTATATTATTTTTGTTTAAAAATTCTGTAGATTTTGAAATTATGGCAAAAACCTTGAAGTTTGTGTAGCTTGAATATAAAATTAATTCACTTTCGTGTAGTGTAATTTGTAAATTATTCTAAAAACTAGAGACTGCCACAACAAACAATACTGAAGCATATGGAAAATGTCTATAAAATTTTAGGTTGTTTTAATTTTAATCTTTCTGACAAAGAATTGAATTTGATTTCTGAATTGTTTATTTATTAGGGGAAAAAAGTTGGATTTATGATGTATACTTGTTCTGGACGACCAACCTTACCTAATGATTCATTAGGTAGGTTGGTAAAAGATTTAATTGTAGACTGTTCAAATATTTTTAATTTTAAAAATAAGTAGCAGCTGTAAAATGATTTATTGATTAAGAAATTTAATATAATATGTATTTCTAAGAATTCAGAAGTCATTATATTAATTTTTTGCCCATTCAGAAGTCATTATATTAATTTTTTGCCTTTTGGATGGGGCACCATTTAATACTATGAAAACTGCGAAATTTTGTCATATCTACTAATATCAAAATTGAACCCATTGACATTAGCTGCCAAGAAGATGCTGTCAGTGTAGAAGGATGAAAAGCACAATCACTGATGGATAAACTGCCTGCTGCTTCAACACGACTGCTGCTTCAACACGACTAGTGACTGCCTGCTGCTTCAACACGACTATTTTTTATATCCAAAAGCATTTTAGCAATGAACAAATTAATAAACAGCAAGGTTGTGCATTGCCATTGTAAGTGATCACATTTTTCTGAGGAAACATTCTGCAAGACAAAGGTTCACGCTGTCCTCGGTCTGCAGTGAAGATGAAGATATATCTTTGTCACACGTCCTATGCCATTGTCCTGCAGTAAGTTGCACCAGACTTAAGAATTTGGAGTACCGGTTTATAGCAAACATTAGTGAAATAGGTAATATTACATCGGCAAAACTTATCAGGTTCATTAATGAAATAGGATCTGGGCCAACTAGTCCCAAAAGCGAATAAGATATTAAACCTCACTCGAGAAAATTAGGTTGTTAACAAACCTGAAGATTTCTTTAAGACAAGTGGGTGTAATTCACTCTAATTCTAAGAAATTTTACACGAAGAGGCTTTATCTACTAATAGAGAATGTAAATGGACGTTTCATGTACATTGAGTTGTGCAACTGATCTCTTTAGTTTATTGATATGGTAAAATGGATACTGTAATCTCTAACTGGGTGTTTTATGTACCACTAGAAAGGTACAAAGTAATTTTATGTATACAACGTAAATAACCAAGAGATTTTCTCTGCCCATTACTGGGATTAAAGTTAATTTTGTCAATGTCCCTGAATATGTCCGGAAGAGATTAATCAATATTCAAACTATTATTACAAATTACATATGTTATCAAAAGAATTTTATGATTACATAATAAAAAAAACATATGTTTTGTAGACAATTCTAACTACCACAATTATTATTACTCCAATAAAATCCACACCCAATTTTTTTTTTGTTTTTCTTTGCCTTCAAAAACTAATTTTTATTCTTGAACTTTAAAATTAATGTCAAGTAAATTTTTTTTATAGATTTTTTTCAGTTAATATTTTGTCTTTTTTTTATATAATTAATTTTTTTTTTAAACAACATTTACATAATCTCCCCGATTTTCATCCTCCTCCACCTCCTTCCAAAAACAACAACTAAACAATCGAAAAAAAAATAATATTGGATTTATTTATAGAGAGTTCAACCTATATTTTTTTTTGTACCTCTCTATGTTATATGACATTTATTAAAATGCCATATAATCGACACACCTATTATCATTTTATAATTTATTAACAAATTATTAAAGAAAATTATTATTATTTTTTTCCAATAACAATTTTTTTTTTTTTTTTGGGTTCATTTCCTAAAAAGAAACTTCCACAAAAAAAAAAAATAATTTTTCTTGTATGTCATCCTTTCACTCACCAAAAAAAACCTTCTGTGAACCACAGAACAAGAAAACTACTTACAAGAAACTTAAATAATATTATAAAACACGCATTTGTGTATAAGTGAAAATGTCTTAACGTGACGGAAATGAAAATTAAATTGAATTAGAATATAGACGACATTTAAGAAGGCAAAAAAAAAAAAAATATAAAAATTATGATTATTTTCGAAAATATATTTATTTATTTTTTCATCCAAAATAGTTATAATTCCATTCGAGAATTTTTTTTGGTGGCGGCGACCTAAATTTATCAGGCAAAATTTTTTTTTTCTCTAATATAGGTAACACTCGTTTAACACGGTTTAATAGTTCCGTGTTATCTAAAACCGTATTAAGTCAAATTAAAAATTTACATAAATAATGAAAATAATTATCTGACATCTAAAATAATTTAAGTTTTAACAAAAACGAAATTCATTAATCATCATGACTGCTACTGTCGAAAATTCGTATTATAAAGGGCTGTTAATAATTTAAGTTATAATAATTTTCAATGACTGATAATTTAATTTTAATAATTAATTAAAAATGCGATTACTATATTTGATTAAATTTTGTTGGTAGTAACTGTGTTAAATGTCCTTTTTTAGATTAAATACTTTGTTATAACAAACGTGTTAAACAAGGGTTGTCACATTTTTTTACAGTGTTATACGAATTTCGTGTTCTCAAACAAGGGTTGTCGCATTTTTTTTTACCCGGTTATACAATTTCCGTGTTCTCAAAGTACCGTGTTAAAAGAGGGTTACCTGTATTTATATTATGTTTTTTTTTTTTTGGTAGCATACTACACGTTTATAATAAATTTATTACATTATTATTTTTGAAAAAAAAATAATATAAATATCATAAAAATATGATTTAGTTTTTTTTTTTTGGGGGGGGGGGGGGGGGAGAAAAACATAAAAACAAAGCTTTTTATAATTTGTTAAGTGAAATAAAATATTAAGAAACTTTAATATAATCATAATACAAGAAGCATATACTTGGAAAATATTATGTTTTTTTTTTTTTGAAGAGTGTTAGCATAAAATTACAAAATATCAGGCTATACATTAAATCGCAAAAAAACAAAAATAAGTTATACACATGCAAAGTTTTAGTTTAGTGATGAATTTGTTAAAGGAATTTGATTTTAGTCACTTTTTTTGCTTGTCTTCAAAACTGAAGAATTATGAAATAAATTTTATATTTGATAAACTAATAAATAAAAGTTTTTTGATTGTGTAAGTGGAGGAAAAAGGATTTATTAACTTTTTTTGTTATTGACTATATTACACGAAGAAGTAGTAAAGTAATTAATTTGTGACATAATTTCAGTAATGATTAGTTAGTTTTAATGAACTTATAGAGCGTTTACTGTGATATTTTCTAGTTAAAGTTACAATTTTCTTCGTTATTTCTTAATCTACATTTAATTAATCTGATGTACTTTTATTAATCTGATATCCTTTTAGTACATTTCCTAAGCTTAAGCAGCCCTAAACTAAAATAGATTGTCCTGAATGTTTTAGGCTCTGTTATAAAAGCTATATGTTGTGATTAATAGCATTGTAAGATATTTTATAATTCTTGTCAGGGATATAATCGTTTTGAACCGAATCAGCGCTCAAATGAAATTTGATTCCAATCAAAATATGAGTGAGTCGGCTTAAAATATTCTCGAATTAAAATATTGAATCACAATTTGATTGTTTAAATGATTTTTGTCGTTTGATATTTTGATTTCATTTAAAATAACTAATTTGTAAATAAGGATATGAACATTTGGGAAAATATGAAATATACTCTTATTTTATTAGAATTACATTAAATTTATTAGAATTGTTTTGAATCAAAATATTACGATTTTGAAAAATAAAAGTGAAATTCTAAAATTTTTTGAAAGGATGTAAGGAGAAATCGAATTCTACCAGTTTTAAATCGTTGAATAATAAATCGAATTTTACAAATTTTTAAAAGTATCTGAAACAGGATACAATTACAAATTTTAGTAAAACTAAAGTTGAAGACTAAAATTAATATGAAATTTTTTTAACATTCCCCATCATAAGATTTATTCTAAATTAGATATTTTCTGGATTTGAAAATTATAATTTTTTCACAAAAAACGAAAAATCAAAAAAAAAAAAGGGGAGCTGTTGAATTTGTTAGATAGTTTTATTTTGTAGAGGTCCTTAAAATAAACCTACAAGTGAAGAAGAATTTATAAATTTAACATAAATTTTTTTTTTCACATTATATGTATAGAAGCATAATAATAATAATATCCATATTTTCACAAAAGTCTTTTTTAGCACGCAATCGAAACTAAAAAAAAAAAAAAGAAAAGGAAATTCCCTTTTATCCAAAATGGAACCAAAAAAAAAGAAAACTAAAATTATGTATTATTATATTTAATAAGTAGAATTTTCTTCATATTATAATATATTTTATGAGAATCATTTTTTTTCGGTAAGTTTATGTTAGCAAAGCTTTAACACATTTCCAAAAAAATTTTGTTGTTTTTTGGGGCGACAAGCGATAGCTAAACTAAAATTTAAGCACGTCTTTAATGTTATGTCATAAAAATAATAATTTATATTTTTAACAACAAAAGGTGAGAAACAAATATTAAAGCTCATTTTCATTATTATTATTATTATATTTTTTAGTTTGGTTATATACTTTTATAAGTGGAAATATTATGATTATTATTATTTTTTTATTACATAAAAAATAAAATTATATGAGGGGGGGTAGACAAATGAAATTATGGATAACAAAGTGGAAATTTAATATTATTAAGAAAAATGCTATTAAGATTATAATATTTTAACTAAATATTATAAGAATATGATTATTATTATTATTATCATGCAAATTTTAACTTAAGCTATGATGATGATAACACAAACTTTTTTTTTTTTTAAAAAAAAAATTGGTGAAATTTTTCATCTACCGGAATTTAGGTGCGGTTTTTTTTTATATTAAAGTATTTTTTATAAGTAGTTAAATTTCGGTTAGGTGATAAAATGAAAAAGAAATTAGTCATTAATATGGAAAAGTTTTTTTTTTTCATGAAATTTAACTGATTATCGTCTAAAGATTTATTGTTATGCTAAAAATTACAATCAGGAAGGAATTAGAAATATAGAAAAGAAATATTTTTATGAATCATTTCTGTTAAAATACTAAGTCATGGTGTTATGGTATTTGTTGAAATCTAGAGACTTTTTAAAATATTGATAGTAAAATTTAGAAAAAAAGGCTGAGTGAAGCCTTGTGGGGAAAGAAATTACTATATACTCTAAGGTAATTATTGTCAAACAGTCGTTTATTAAATGCTTAGAGACACTATCATTTAGAAATAAGAAATTTAAATACAAATTAATTATTTAAATAATTGGATAATTAAAATTATTCTCTGAGAAAACTAATCTAGAAAGATTAAGGAGTGAATCGAAGATGCAAAGAAAGATTAAGGAGTGGATCAAAGATGTAAAATATTCCCTTCAAAAAATTTACTTCCATGACAATAAATGACCAGCTGCTTTTGAGAAAAAATTAGAAAATCTGTTGAACTTGAACCGACAAAAAGACCTAAAAAATTAGGAAATATTTTGTGCTATCACACGAATTATTAATTACCTGACAGCGTAATGATAATATCTGAAACAAAGAGGAACTCCAACTGAATTTTAGACAATATTTTAAAGAGTTTACTAAAGCCATTACATCTGGAAAAATTGAGGAAAACTAGATAGAAAAATTTCCCTTATAGACAACAAATTACTTTCAAAATATATAGGACAGTATTAGAAATATGAAGAACAGGGCCAAATCTAAAGAGCTAACTAATTTTTTTAACGATCGAACATTAAATTAATGACCAACTATTAAGAAATTTTTAAGAAATCTTGTTAACTTGAACCCATTATCACTCAAATTCTTAAATATTTCAAAGGACAATGTGTGAAAATTATACCAAATTCCATGAATTTGCTATAATTTTCACACATTGGTCAATATTAGCGAGACCTTAACAAACTAAATAAAATTTGATCAAATTTGGGCGCAAATCGGTTTTTCATTACCTAATCGAATTTTTGCAGTTCAATTTCTACAAAATTTCATTAAAATTGCTTTAAAAAAAAACTCAAATATTTTTTCATTTTATTACGTCACAAAATGATTTTAATCAATTTCCTTCAATGACACAAATATTTAAATGATTCTTATACATATATATATAATATCATAGTCACGATTTTCCCTTCAACCTTCAAAAATCTCTTAATGACATTAGCAATCATCTATGGATATCCTAACACAAAAATTTTTTGTTTTTTTAAAGAAATATTTCTTCGTCAGAAAAGTTTCTATTTCAACGTCATATTAAATCAAAATTTGATTTTTTCCAGCTCATCAGAATTGCGGAAAAACTTTTTTTTTTTCCTTAAACATTGCTACGAAAAAAAATAAAAATGAATATAAACTGACTAGCGGCAATTTTTCTTTTAATAGACTAACAAAAAATAAAGAAAAACTGAAATATATTTATTTTTTTTCCTTTAAAGAAGTTTTCTGATATTTTTCCTCTTTAACTGAAAATTTACTATGTTATATTCTTTACGGAAAAATTTGCTATACTCCTGCAGTCATCATCCACAAGACAAAAAAAAAAAAAACTCCATCCTTCCTAAACATAACCATTTTCTTCATTTTCTTTGGCTTGGTGTTTTTTTTTTTTTGGGACGAAGTAAAAGAGAATCAAATTTAACGATGATGAAAATCAAAAAAAAGGAGACTTTAAGTTCGTTCGTTTTTCTTTTTATTTTTTTCAATGCTATTTTGGTAAAATAGGAAGAAAATTTGGTAGAAGTATCCTTAAAATGTTGATTGTGTGTTTCAAAATAACACAACACCAAAAAAAAAAGAAAGTAAGAAGAAATTTTCTATATGTGTGTAGTGTGGGGGGGTTGATTGGTTGGTCGTGGTGTTGGGTAGAAAAAGAAATTACAGAAAAGAGGGGAAATTGTGTGTGTGGGTTATAAAAAAAAATATATATATATATATATATTTTTATTATAATAAAAAGTGGGGTAGATTTTCATGATTTCGATTTTTCTTCTGGTTTTTTTTTTGCAGGAATAGGAAAATTTTCTTCTAAGAATATCGATTTTTTTTTTTGGTAATTTTCTTTAAGAAATAGAAAATTTTTTTTTTTTTTTTGACTAAATATTTATTTATACACATTATGAGAAAATGGAAATGAAAATTATATGTTCTTCTTCTTGAAAGAAAAATAAAGTTTTATATCAAAAAAAAATTATATCGATTTAAATAATTTTAAAAAAAAACTTAAAGTTAAAATGGATATTTTATTGAAAGTTTTTCCAAAGTTTTTTGTTGGTATTTTGATTTGTTAATCAATTATTCATTTTTTTATGTTATCCCGGACTTTTATGAAATGAAAATTGCAATATTAACTTTATGTATACTTTGTAATTTAAAGTAAATTAAAATACAAAAAAAAAAAAATTGAATTTTTTAATGCACGATTTTCCATTTAAATACTTTCTTTTTTTTTTGGTATATCTTAAAATTTTCGAAAAAATCTAATAAATAAAATTTGGGAAATTAAAATTTATTATACATAAAGTGAATTTTTTTCTTACATTTTTTGCTGTTTTTTTTTTTTTGCAGGAACGGATTAAGGAATCAAATAGATGTGAGCCATTAGTTGGATGATATATAAAGATTGAGGTGAATGGAATTGTATAATTTACGAAAAGTTGTATTAAATTAAATGTGGACTGTTGATTAAATTGCATAAAATTTCTAATTACGTCGCGTTTCGGGTGAAATTTTACAGAAATAGTCCATCGAATGTACATTCTACAAAAACAAATGTCTTCATTTCTACAATGTGACATGGAGAATCATAAAATTTATAATTAAATTGCAATTTTTCTTTGTCGGAATCGGATATTCAGCGAAGAAAATTTACGGGTTTCTAACAAGCATCACCAACAATAGCTTCACTATAAAAAGGACTTTATTCCAACGGTAAGTACATAATTTTCTTTCTGTATTTTATTTTATAAAAATGATTAAAATATTTAACTCTGAAAACTATAAAATTTCAATATTTATGATCTAAAAATCTTGTCAACTGTAATAAAATTGGAAATTTAGAATCGCAATTTCTAATTAAGAAAAAATTTGTCAAAATTTTTTAACGAATTTTTAGAAATTTTTCTAAGGTTTCTAATTTTTAGAAATTTTTCTAAAAATTTTTAACGAATTTTTAGAAATTTTTCTAAGGAATCTCCCAAATTTCTAACGAATTTGTATAAATTTATCAAAACTTCTAACGAAATTTCTAACGAATTTATCAAAAATTTCTAATGAATTTGTAGAAATTTTTCAAAAGTTTGTATTTCTAACAAATCTCACAATTCGTAACGAATTTTTAGTAATTTTGTACGATAAACTAAGTTTTTAATTTCAAAATTACTTTAAAGTTTTTAGAGATTTTTTCATATTTTATTTAGTGCCTTCACTACCTAGAAAAATGAAATCCAACTCTGTCTTATATCTATTAAACCGGCATTACTAATATTAAAATATTCTATAAAGAAGAAGCATAGAAAAATAAAATAGTTGAAAATAAATGATTGTAAATGATTTTCGTGCAAAAGTTCATCTTCAAATCGTGCACAAGAATAAATTTGTGACGGTTTTTTTTTTTTCCTATTATTATTTTCAAAAAAAAAATTATAAGAAAATTTTCTTCATTTTAACACTTTGTAACCCTGACCTAAATTTCCCTTTAATAGAAAATAAAAAACTCCTCTTCCACAAGAGAAAAAATCTCATGTGGAGTGTTTTAATTTAAAGAAATATTTCCGTAAAATTTTCATTTATTTCCTTTAATAATTTTATTTATTGGAATTTTCTTTCTTTTTTTTTTTTTTTGTAATATTTATGAAAAAATACTTATTTCTTTAATAATTTGTGAAAATATTCAAGCTTTTCTTTTTGAGGAAGAAGATAAATTTATTGATGAGAAAAAAATTATTATTTTCGATATGCTTTCGCAAAAAATTTAATTTTCTAAAATATACTCGCTTGTATTTAGCTAAAAAAAATGTTGGTAGAAAGTTGTGTGAAAAATTTGAGTTAAAATTTTAGAAAATATTTAGAATTTTAATCAATTATGATGATTTTTATTAATCAGATTTAATTAATTCTTGAAATTTTAATTGAATTTCTTGGTAATTTTGATTATTTATCGAATTTATTGCAATATTTCAATAAATTTATTACAATTTACTCAAATTTTTAGAATTTTATTAGTCTTTTTTGTAACAATTCTGATCAAGCAGTTAAAATTCTTACAAATTTTCAACTTAGAAACTTTCGAAATTTAGAATTAGTTACCTAAAAAATTAGAAATTTCAATTAGAAAGTAGTAGCAAAAAATTGTGCCGAATGGATGAAATGTTGTACAGAAAGTCAATTCTCACACGGAGCTATCGGTTTAATAGAAAGACCGAATTAGAATTAGGTGTGTGCCTTGATGAATTTAATAAAATAATTTCTGTATTTTGCACCAAATTTATTTGTAATATTTTAATGAAATTACTATATTTTTTCCTCCTAATATTTCAGTATGTCAGTCTGTCTGTTTCTGACATTTATAATATAAAATTTCCCAAAAAAAAAACTATCCTTTTTTTTTTTGTTGGAAAATGAAAACCCACTGATTTTTATCAAATATAAATAAATGTGTAACCAACCGAAAAATCACCCAGTCTTTAAACTTAATAACAATAACAAAAAAAAAAATAATAATAAAAAGGATGTGATCAGAATTTATTGAATTTTTTTATAAATTTTCATTTTTTTTTTGTTGTTGTTACTGTATTTTCCTGATTTTCTATTTACTGTCAAAGTTTTTCTTTCCTTTTTTTTTGCCTGTTGTGTAAAAACTTCATTTCTATTTTACCAAAAAAAAAACAACAGAAATAAGGAAGAAAAAAAAACGAAATACTGTCACTACAAATTATTATCCTGGCGGTTTTTATTAGTGACTAGATTTTTAAGGTACTATATTATAATAAAAGGCTTTGATTTTTATGCATTTTTTTTTTTGGTTTATCTCTGAGAGCAAAAGGATACAAGAAAATAAATAATGAAATTTATATTTTACTGAGAATTTGAAGAAAATTTTTGTAATTTTTTTTTTTTTTTTTTCAATAAAAAGGATTTCGGTGAAATTTTCTTAAAAGTTTTTTAATAGATTTTTTTTCGGTTGAAATAAATAAAGAAATTTTCTAAAGGATTCAATTTTTGGAAATTAAATTATTTGAAAATTATATTTAGAATTCTAAATAATCTGAATTAAGAGGCAAATTTCTTATGTAATAAGGACAACAAATTATTTAAAAAAATATTATTATGAATTAAATATGTAAAAAAAAAGGATTTAAATTTTTGTATTATAATTAAAACTTAATACAAGTTTAAATCCACTTAACATAAAATTTTATAGAATTTTAAAATTTTCCTTTTTTTAATCCAAAATAAACTTTTTTTTACTTTAAATCCTTTAAAGAAAATTAAATTTTGTAAATCTTTTACAGAAAAATCCTTAATTTAATTAACTCCCACATAAAAAAAAAAATTGTTTATTGAATATTTTTTTTTGTATTTTCAACTTAAATCAATCATTTTGATTATTTTAAATTCCAATTTCTACCAAAAAAAATCTCATTATAATTTTTTTTTTAATATTTCATGAAAAAAAAAAAATTCTAAGAAATATCCTTGAAAATCCTTACAAAAAAAAAAATGAAAAAATAAAATATCGTTGACATAATTTGCAGTCAGTTAAATCTATTTTAAAGCCAATAATCAGTCAATAAATATAAATCACTTGAGAAGTTAACAAAAAACGACAAAAAAAAAAAAATCCTTTCAAACAAATTTTTGTTTTTTTTTGATAAATTTAAGGATAAGCCGAAAGATTTTTTCTTTTTTTTGAAAAAAGTAACAATAAGGATACCTTTTTTTTTGTTGTATTACTATCTTTAAAAAAAAAATTATATTCTACCTGAATGATATCCTTGAATAAAGGATGAATTTAAATAAAATATATTGGTAACATTTATTTATCTTACAAGGACCAGGTACCTGATTTTAAAAAAATCAGCTTGTGCGATGGTGGAGACAAATAATAGACCGTAAATTTTTTAAAATTTTGAGTTTTTTTTTTGTAGAAAAATTACGAACAATAGAAGGATATTTAAGAAATAATATTTTTTATCTTATCTGGTAAAAGATTCTTTTAACAAACAACAGAAAAAAAAAAGGAAATAAAATAATTTTTTTTTTTTTTGTAAGAAAAAAAAAGGACTTAAAATTCTGATTAAAACCAAAAATTGTTTAAAGTGAAATGCTTATAATTTTTTTTTTTGTAAATGGTATTCATTTCGTTCTAGGATCAAAATAAAATTCATTTACGAAACATATGTTCGTAATGGTTGAGATTAGAAATTTGAGATTTGATCCTTTTTAAGTAAATTATCTTAATGCATTTTCGGTGCATTAATTTTACCTAAAATAAAAATATTTGTAATTCAATACCGATAAAGTCCTTGAATACAAGTTTAGGTAAAATTTGAAATATTACAGATTAAACAGAATGTTGAAATACTTCTTTAGAATTTAAAATATTTAAAATAATATTTTTGAAAATTAATGGAAGGAAAATTTAAGTATTTAGAAATTTCTATTTAAAATAGAAAGAAAATTTTTCAATTAAATTTATAAAATTTTCAACTGAAATTAAAAATTTAACTAAATTAAATTATCAATTTAATTGAAAATTGAAAATAATGATAAAATTTTATTTAAAGATTTTCATTTTCTCAACATGAATATTTCGGAAAAAAAAATATTTTAAATGGAATTTTCATAAAAAATTTGTTTTGTTAAATTTCTTTCATATTTTTGTAAGAATTGAAATTTTCAATATAATTTTCCTTAGAAAATCAACAATAAATTTTATTCAATTTTATGTTAAATATTTTTGAAATTAATAAAATTTCAATAATTAATTCTTAAGATTTTCAATTTGAAATTTTTCTTGAAAATGTTATAAAAATTTAATTTTTCAAATCAATTTATTTAAATTATTATTAAATTGTTATTAGTATCTTAAATTGCTTGGAAAAAATATTAAATTATGTGAAATAGAAATTTATTAAGAATCGTTTATAAAATTATATAAAATTTAACAAATTTCATTTTAAAGGATAAAATAATTTTCATTAAAAAAATCCTTGTTAAAAAAAATTTTTTTATTAACTGATAAAATATTTAAACAATTTTCCACTTTAATAGATTTTTAGATATAAAATTGTTAAAAATTATATTTTAATGATTAATTAAATTGAAGAAAAAAAAACAAGGATTGAATATTTATTATTTACCTCCACCACGTCCAGAACGTACAACACCACGTAATACACCATTATTATCACGGCAATCTAATGTTGATTCAAATTCATAAGGATTCATAATACAATATTGTGTAAAAAATTTATTATGTCTTTAGACATTTAATTCAAATTTTTTTTTAAAAATAGTTAATATAATATTTTTAATTTTAAAAAAATATTAAAAATAATATTTTTTAAAATTTTTCATAAATTTTCATTTAAACAACAAAAAAAACAAAAAACTAAACATTTAACACACGTTTTTCTGGACACAATTTTTCCACTTTAAATTCTATTTTTTTTTTTTTCGGAATTTATTTCATTAATAAATTTTCTTTATTTTACTTGCTTGTAATTTAATATTTTTCCTTTAAAAATTTTTTTTTATTTATTATTTAATTAAATTTTCCCTTGTTACATACAACATTTTTTTTTTTAATAATTTTTTTTTTTTTTTGTTAAATAAACGCACACATATTTTCCGTATACACAAGACAACAGGAACACAAAATGAACATTACTGCCAGTGCTGCTCCCAAACACACAGAATTTTTTTTTAGCCAGCCACCAAAAAAAAAAAAAACAGGATGCGATGTTAATTGCCGTAACAAAATAATAATAATAATAACAAAAAAAAAATATTACACAAGGATCAGGAAAAAATTTAATATGAAACAAAAATTAACAGAAAAAAATAATAATAATAAAAAAAAAATATTAAATTTTCCACTTTTCACATAGAATTTTCACATTTTCGTATGTTAACATATACAAGACAACAACAAAAAAAAAAATAATACAATTTCTTCCTTTTTTTTTTTAAATTTTTCGTATTTTTATGTACAATTTTTTTTTTTTGACTGGTACGTAAAAGGAGCCAAAGCCACCCTTACACGTTCTTTTTATTTTTTTTTTTTTTTACTAAATTACTACACACATAAATTGTATAGAAAATTTTTCTTGATTTTCTTCCTTTTTTTTTGGGAGAATTTTTTTTTTTTTTTTTTGTTATATCCTTTAAAGAGGAAAAATCCGTAGTCGTCGTTGTCGTTTTTGTCGAAATTGTCGTTGAATTTTTCTTTCAATTTTTTTTTTTTTTTTTTTTTTTTACAGATTCAAGTCAAAATAAAAAAAAAATTATAATAAAATATTCACATTTTTCCTTAATTTTCCTTTAAAGAAAAGAAAATAAGAGAAAATTACAAAAAAAAAATTAAAAAATGTTCCTTTAAATAAAGGAAATTATCTCATAATTTTTTAAATACACACATTTAACAACAATCAAATGTTGATTTTCTTCGTTTTATTTTTATTTTGGAAAAACTTGTGAAAATTGACGTAATAATTTTATGTTTTTTTTTTTTTTTTGTGTGTGTTTTTTATATCCTTTTTCCTTTCTTTTTTTGTTCTGTTTTAAAAAGGAAAATTTATATCATCACAATTTTATTTGGACTGGTAATCCACGATTTGTCCAAAACAAAATTATTGTGGGTTTTTTTTTTAGAAAAATAAAACATTTACCAAAAAAAAAAAATTGTCGATTTTTTTTGTAACTTAATTTTTTTTTTTTCGTAATTAAACACTTTTAAGTAATGTCCTTTTTTTCCAGTGATTTATTAGATCATTTTGAAAATAATTTTTCGTTTTTTTTATTGACCAGTTATAAAGAAAATTTTTTTTTAAAACTAACTGAAATAAAGGAAAATTGAACCAAAAAAAAAAATTTGTAACAAAAAAAAATTTCTTTTATACTTTTTTTAAAAAAATAATAATAATTTTTTTTTTTGCGGATGTACTTTTAAATATTTGTACTGAACAGACGGCCGCGACAAAAGTGACTGAATTTGTAAAAAAAAATTCAATTCGAATGTAAAGAAAATATACAGAGAAAAAAAAAAGAATACAACAGAGTATTTATTTAATTTACAGAGAGAGTTTTTATAATTTACCTCTGTTCAGCAGTTCAGCCATTTAGGAATCATGCAAGAAAAAAAAAATATTATTCGAAAATCTTATTTCAAACATATCTGATAGATACTTTTATATTGTTGGTTATGCGCAATGAATAAAAATTATGTAGCTTTTTTTTTAAATAATTTTTTTTAAAAAATTGATATTTAAAAAAATATTCGAACTTGTCTGAATTTTTCTTGTCCTTATGTTATATAATTTTGAATCTAATAATAATATGATTTGGATTGTTTTAGAAGGGGGTTTTATGATTTTTATGTTGCTGAAAAAGTATCTCTTTCAATATTTTTTTCCTAATTTCTTTTTCGAATAGTTCGAATAGATACTAATATGGAGAGAATGTAATTGTCGAAAGAGAATTAAAAATTAGATTATGCGCTTTGAATTTGTAATCAAACTTTTCGAAATTCACATTACAAGTGAACCATTTTATAATAGAAATTTATTTTTTTCTTCCGTTTTTTTTTGTGTGAACCTTTTAATTGGCATTTAAATTATCCAGAAAATTTAATATCATAAATAAAATTTTTTTTCTTGAAAAATCATAAATTATTTTTTAATATAAATTTTTATGTATTGTATCTTTCGAAAATTACTTTATTTAATAATTAACAGATTTTTTTTTTTCAAAAACTTATTTTATCCCTCAAGCATCAAAAAAATAAATACAATTTTATGGCCTAAATTATAATTTATCCATTGAAGCTTTTTTTAGCTTTTATGTAATGTAAAATTTGTAAATTTTTTTTTTCTTCTAATATTTTTGTATATTTTTTTTCGGAGTCGGTCATGGCTGCTGTACGCACTTGAACTCAATTATATATTTTTTCAAAAAAAAATGGTTAAATACTGCTGGGATCTATAATAATCATATATACATAAAGTAAATCTAAAATAATAAATGAATTTCTTTTCGTTTTCGTTTTTTTTTTTTGGTATCCCTAAAGGCAAAATCGTGATGGTGCTTTGCTTAAGTATGTTGCCAATCATAAGCTCAGCATGAGAACATCAAAGAAATTTTTTTTTTTATTTTTTTGGTGTTTATATTTTTTTTAAGAGTTGATAGAAATATTTATACGTTATTTTGTTGTTATGGAAAAACTATATTTTCCTATTTTAGATTATTCTAAAAAATAAAAGGGGGAAATTTAAAAGCTTTTCACGAAATATATTTGTCCTAAAAAGAAAAAAAAATATTTCCAATTTCCAAATTGGCATAAAAAATAGTCAAACTAAAATGTGGAGAGATTTCGAAAATTAGGCAAAAAAAAAAATCATTTCAGATTTGTGTTAATGTTAAAAGATTTGTGAATATTTTGGTAATATATTTATGTATATTAATGTATAATACATAAAAAAATATATATTTTATGTTTAATTTGATGTCAATAAGTCCTGTGTGAATTAATTTTATTTTTGGTTGAAGGATAAAAAGGTTAAAATTAATATTGAACGAAAAAATATTAATTATAAATGATTAAAATTAATAGAAATTTAGTTTTTTTTGGAAAATTTAATTAAAGTGGAAATTATTAAATATGGGACCTATGTTTTAGTATAAAATTTTAATGTATAGTATTTTTTATTTGAAACCATTTAGAGCAATTTGGAGGAATTTTCTCTTACGCATATAATATTTTCAGTTAATTTGTTTGGATCGTCGTTTTTAAAGTATTTGTCCCTTTTTTATAGTAGAATTTCTAAAAACGACTTTTATGTACAGATTAGATTCAGTTTTTTACTGACAATTTCCACTATCATCCTTAAAAAGAACTAAAGATTAGGCTAGAAGATTACTTATTTTCTCCAATATATGCGTTCTTTATTAGTAATATTCCAATTTTTAATTACAAGATTGTTGTCACCATTATATAATCGGGAACCTCCTTTATATGTATTACTTGACAGTCAGGATTCTAGAATTTATCTTTCTACAACACTTCTTCAATGAAATAGTCGGCTCAATGGAAGTTTGTTATTTAAAAATCTTTCCCTATTCTTTATAGAAAATTTGGTTCTTTCCACTATCCTAATCGTATACCAGTTACCTTTGGGATCGACCCTTTAACATCATCAGCTTTTACAATCATTAATTCAATAATTTCTATCAATAGTTTTTTTTTTGGAATAAAACATAAAAAATTTTCCAATAATGTGAGTAGAATTTTTTTCTAAGACGTAAATTTGATAAATTTTGACGAATTTTTCAAAGAAAATAGAAAATCTCTAGGGTGAAATGAAAGTAAAGTAATTTTTAAGATGCGTTACACCTTTTTTTTCATATATATATTTTTTTAAAGTAAAGAGGCAACTTGGGAAATATAAAAATAAAGATTTATATGTATGTAAAAAGATATTCTCGTGTGAAAATTTACACATAAGATTTTCAAAATTAAACGAAACATGGTTTTTTTTTATTTAGTTGAAATATTGATGTTTCACCAAGCAGATAATTAAATGAAAAAAAGCTGTTAAGGGAAAATCTAAGAAAATAAAAATATAATTTTAATTGGTTTAAAAGAAAATAAAATGAAGAAAATAATGTGGAAAATTTATTTTCTTGTATATTTTTTTTTTTTTTATTATTATTATTATTTTGTCTTAAAAGGGAAATGTTATGGTGTTGATAATATTAATTTTAGGTGTTGATAGAAATTTTAAATAAATATATTAGTGAAGACATTAAAATGTCTATCAATAAAAATTTGTAATAAAAAAAAAAGAAAGAAGAATGTTTTAGGTAGAAAGTACACAGTTTAATTGTAGGTAAATTAATTAAAATTAATTTTATTTACATATAAAATTTTAATAATTCTTTTTTAGTATGTTTAAACAAATAAATTTTTAATATCAGTCTTAAATTTTAAATTTACATAAATTTGGTAATATTTTAAAATATTTTTATAAAATTGTGTAATATTTCCAGTCTTAATTTTTGAACCAATTTAGACAGTAGTTGATCCAAGGAAAAATAAATTTCTGCCTCTTCTCAATTTAATAAAAAAAAAAATGAATATTAAAACTAAAATTTTCCAATTTTTCATTATTTTGAGTATAATCGATTTTCGACTAATTAACGTGGTTTGAAAAGTATCGGTTTTGTCACTATTTAAAATAAAGTTCATTTTATAAAGAAATTAAAATAACGATAACAACAAGATTTAACATAATTTCCTATTCGTACGAGATCTAGAGCCAAAAGTTACCCAGCAGACCGGACAAGTTTCTACATTTATAGACTTTCACACAATTTTTAAAATTTTCAATAACAATTTGTCTGCAAAGTTGCTAAAATTCCTGTCAATATTTTTATGTTTTCTGACTGAAATTTTATAGCCTCTCCCAATTTTCTACCAATTATATAATTTATAGCTTCAGACAAAGTTCTTTTTCCGAAATATACAAATTTAAAATCTTTGAATAATGGTCATATTACTAAAAAAAATAAGAATATAGTTCAAATTAAGTACTGATAATTGTAATTAAGTCTGTAATACTTAAAATAATTACAATCCTTAAAAATTATTCCATTATATTCTCTTAAATATTTATATAATTTTAATAATTAAATTTAATAAAATTACAAACTCCTCTGAACACTAAACACAACTAATATCCTTATTAAAATAATATTCATTTACTTTTCAGCCCAGTTTTTTTAATTCAATTAATATAATTTTGTATAAATAAACAGAAATTATATATAAAAAAAAATATATAAAAAACTCTCCTCCATCAAAACATAATATTTAACATTAACCAGCAATTTATTGTAATAATAATCTTTAAAAATAGCCTTCAAGCTTTCAAAAACTCTAATTTCCTAATAATATTGATTCAACAAGAAATAAAAAAAGCAAACATACTAAAATTACAATACAACATGAAAATAGAGCCATGGTACTTAAAAATTCTTGAATATTTCTTTATGTAAAATCATAAATTTTATATTTCTGGTTCATTAAAAGACTCTATCATTTTTTTTTTGTTATGCCCGGCCCATATTAATAAAGTGCAATGAAATTGAAATTATTTCCAGTAAAATAAGTACATAAGTAATAACATTTTTTTTTTTTTGAAAACTCTTTCTGGTATATAAGTCAGCTAAAAAGAAATATGATATCAATTTGTTTGTATTATTAATATTTGGTGTTGTTGTTGTTGATTCAAGTGAAAGTGTGGTCAGAAAATTTTGAATCATATTTTTATTTTCTTGCTAATCTGGAACCGCCAAAAATAAAAAAAACAGAAACTAATAATGAAAACAACATAACAACTGATCGGTTGTTTACTATCTGCTGGTTAATAGCATATTAAAAAAAAGGCGCTTATGGCCTCGACCATTTTTTTTTTTTTTTGTTACTTTGCTAAAAAATAAAGTTTTACCCAAAACGGTACCCACAAACTTTTTTTTTTTTTCAAAGATTATTATTAAGTTTTACAAGATCTGTGCTGGTTTTTATTTTTTGTGCCTTTTACAAAATAATTATTTATGTTGTAGAGTAGAGTATATTTTTGATTGATAGTGACCACAGGGACGGTGATTAAAAAAAAAAAAAAAAATTGTTTGAAACTTTGTATATAATGCAATAAATACCCCATAGGTAAAATGGATTTTATAGTTTTTTTTTGAATAAAATGATTCGTCAGATGAATTGTTTTGTGTTCAAAGAATAAAAATTAAACTTTGCGAAGCTTAAAGGTTTTAGCTCATTATTTTCATTTTGTAGATTGTAATTTTTATTTTTTTATACAATTTTCTTGATCAGTTATATTTCTATCTCCATTGGTATTCAAGTTTATTGTAGTTTTACTTACTGTCGAAAGATCTACTTGTATACTAATTTTCTTTTGCTTCATTTCAGTCTTCGCGGCCTTCTACTTTTAGAAAGCTATCAACACAGATAATATATCTGGTGGCAGTATTTTCTTTGAGAACTAGTAAAATAATTTCTTAGCATTCTTTATCCTTTAATACGACTCTCTGTCATATGTATTATCCAGTCCAGATTAAACTAATACTATTATAGTCAATTATTAGTCTCGAGATTAAATTTAGTTTTTGTTAAGTATTTCTGAATTAGTTCCGAAATTAACATGATAACAGACAGACAAATGGATCAAGTAATAAAAGGCAATTCTCATTTGTTAAAAATCACTTTTGATCCAAGTCCAAAGTCTTTCAAGCTATTGAATACAGCAATTTTAAAAATATTGTTGTTTCTGCCTTATTTATCTTCGTAATCTTTATCCTACGTCCTCGACTACGTCTGCCGCAATAATTTTTGATTGCTTTGTTCGTTGAGAAAAATTCAGTTCTTGCCAAAATATGATTTAATTATGCTACACGTCATATCTTGTTATTCTATTGGTTATATTCAACTAATTAAGTATACAAAGCCATTATTGAATTAAAAACTAACACTGTTCGGTACTTGTCATTTCTTACCCAATTTTAAGTGAGAAAAAGTACTAACCGTATGGCAAAAACTGATCCGGGGATGCTAAATATAAAAATATTAATAATTTCGAAATTATCAATCAATTAACAACTCAGGTGACGAATTTAAATTTTTATAACTTTTAATGGTTGATGATTGTTTGAAATTATTATTATTATTTTTTTTTGAACTTCGAATATCCAAATAAAATATTCGATCTTTTTTTCAATAAAATTGTTTTCTGAATATGTAATAAGGTTTTTTTTTTTTTATGTTGAATCAGCGGCGGCGGGTGTACTTTATATATAAATTTTTATGAAATGTAACATACATCATAAAAAAAAAATTATTATTGTACTGTACAAACAAATTAATAGTTATTGTTGATTTACAAGTTTATTTTTTTTTTGATTATTTTCATGTATTTCTGGAGGCTAATAATATTCGGACTATGTTAACGAAAAATCAATAAAAAAAAATTAGCTTAACATTGCATAATAACATAAATTTTTTTTTAAGTTTTTTTTTAATTTTTTTTTAATAAAATTACTAAGTCAAATTTTAAATTAAATTAAATTACTCAATTTATATTATAAAATTTGATAAGATATTTTAACTGCACTCAACATAAACTTTTAAGAAAAATGTCAATACATATTTTTATTAATTTAGATTGAATTTTTCTAGGTTTGGTTAGATTTATTTTCTGTTTGGTATTTTGGTTATTAAAGGTCCCCATTTAGTTTAACTTTCTTCCCTAAATCATAAATTTATCTATGCTTCATTATTATGCATAGTTTTAATAGATTGTTTTTTTTTTTTTTATTTTGATAAATTCAAAAAAATAGACAGACTAATGTAAATTTTGTCTGGTAAATAAAATTTTTATTTTTTATGATCTATCAAAAAAAAATTCAAAATAAATGCGTAATGACGGAATGATGACTAATCAAAATATGTAACTCACTTATATAAAAGAACAAACCCTAATTTTGTGAACCCAATCATCAAGTACAATGTAATTCTGTTTCTTGTGTTGTTTTTTTGGGGGGAAAAAAAATACTATTAACGCCTTTCGTCAATCATTATTTTTTTTTTTTTTTTTGGGTTGAAGAAAAGTTCAATTTCATTTTCTATCTTTTTGGTTTTTTTTTTTTTTTTGTGTGTTGAACCTATGACGCGACGATGGGTTGTGTGCATCGAATCTAAAATTGGATTGCATTAAAATAAATCTACAAAACAAGTATGTGCTTTTTTTTGTCTGATTGTCTTGTTTTATCGCTGCATTACTAATTGCTTTTAAATTTTTTTTTTTCGTTATTTTTATTAATGAAAACGCCACATGGGTTTGATAGTTCCAGTAAAAAAAAAAATTATTATCTAAGGGTCTTTTTACTTTAATGAATTTTTAATAAAAACAAATATAAATAAATGTGTTTTGGATATTAAAATAAATATAAAGTACGTGCGAGACAATACATTATAAATTATAGTCTGGCGGTTTTTTTTTTTTGGGATTATTTTTGATAAGAACAGATTTTCATTTGAAATACAGCGAAATATTGAATTAAAAAAGTTATCCGATTTTGAAAAGTAATTTAGAGTTTTTAATCCAAAGAGTCCATGTTAGTTTAAATTATTGACGTATCAAAATTGATTTTGGCTGATATAATTTTGAGTTGACCACAGTCTTAACATTTGGCAAATTTCGTTAAGTTACACTCTTTATCTGCAATAGCCCAACAAACCAAATCGAGTCCTGGGTTTACCACTAACACTAAGGGTTTTGAAAAATTCTTTTAAATTTGGATCTATTAATTTTTAATGAATAATTTGCTGATATTCATTTAAAATTGAATAAATCATTTAAAGTTGAGTAAACTCAGCTACCACTAAGCAACTGCCAATCTTTATGGTACATTAAGGTCTGAAAAAAATTGGGTTTTCTTGTCTTCTGACAGTGATTTACCTCGTATTTTGTTTCACTCTCATTGTAAATATAGAAAAAGTTATCAACAATTTTATTCGCCTCTCCTTATTGATAACTTAAAATAATTTTAATAAAATTTGCAGCCATGTCGTATAATGCTACAAATTACTGACTCTACTAATAAAACTGATTCATTAGGATTCAAAATGTTTGGAAAAATTTAATATTCAGGATGTATTTTCGGAAATAATTAACTATTATAGTCAGAACTTATAAATTCTCGTTAAATTTTTTTAGTAGTTTTTTGTTATTTAAATTCCATAATTTTATCACTAAATTTTGAAGGCATTTTAAAACAAAATATTTTAAACTTCTAATCACTACTTATTAACCAAAGAACAACCCATAAAAAAATATACCTTTTAAGCTTATCTTCAGTTTAAAATCATTTATTCCAACAAAAATTTTGTTTCGTATTATTGTGTCCGCTCGCGTAAATTGTTTTACTGCGACTTTTTTTTTGTTCGTTGGTGGTTTTTAGTTTTCTTCCACTTAAGTAATCCGTCCAATCAACCTTTTTTTTTTTCATTTAATTCCTTTAATGTGACCACATTTATTTCTTTTTAAATATAATTTCAAGAGTTTTAATTACATTTTCGATTATAATTGTTGAAAAATAAAATTTCACTTACATAATTTTTCTAACAAAACAGCAATTATAAATATTTCGTTATTTTTTTTTTTCAAAAATAAAGGGAAATAATTTAATCAAAATTTTTATAATTTTCTATAAAAAAAAAAGACACAAATAATAAAAAAAATTGAATAATTTTTCAATTTTTCAATTATTTTCAATTTATTTATTTATGATATTCAAAAAAACATAAAAAAAAAACAAGCATTAAACTTTTGTTGTAAGAAAATTTTCTACAAAATTTTAGAATAACAAGAATAAAATGCGCAGCATAACATAACTAGTGTGCAGTAGTTTTGAACGTATGGGATTTTTTAAATCAATCATAAAATATGTTGTAGTAAATATTTGTGAAAATCGTATCAAAAATTATTAAAATTTGATATTTTATAGAGTAGCGCCCCTAGTGGCATAATCTAGTACCAGAATCCTTGAATTATATTACCTATATAGCATTTAATTCTACTGGTTATTATCATTCGAATAAAGGCTCTGATATAAGTCACGAACACAATATACCATACGAAATAGATTTTTCAAAGTAGCGCCTCTGTCGGCAAAACATTGAATTAAAGGAAAATGTTCTTTTATTATATCTACTCTTTAATATATTTCATACGTAAGGTCTGCTATCAGTTTTGGAGAATCTTTCCGATCTTAAATTTCCGTTTTTTCATTAAATAAAACACATTTTCGGAAAAAGACTAATTACGCCACCTTTCGGATATTTTTAAAACAATTTTGATGTTCATTAAATAGCAAATTCTTCAACTTTTACAATGACTAGTCTGACAATATTTAATTTGTACATTTACTATGCCCAAATCATCAATTTCAAAAAGTTTACCTCGGAAAGAACTGACAGACTAGCAGACAGATTACAAAATACTAACAAGTCATTTTATTTTGAACAGAAATCCCTAAAAACATTTAAATATTGAAATATTTTCTTAAAGAAATGCCAATGCCACTCAAGATTTTTCCATTCAACCACAGCACAAAAAAAAAAATTAAAATTAAAATATTACAAGAAAAAAAAAAGGGATTTCCTTTATGTACGTTTCGATATACGTAAACATTGAAATTTTCAAGTGCGTTTTTATGTATATGGTTTTCAAAAAAAAAAAAAAACCTCTTGTCGAAATCTTGAGTCTTGCGTCATGGCTAATTGAAAACCAAAAAAAAAAAAAATATACAATTTCTGATTTACATTTTTAAAAAATGTTTGTCCTTTAAAAACTTAGTAATTTTTTTCGAAAATCCCTCAAGAATAATTTTATCAAAAAAAAAAAAAAAATAATCTTAAAAAAGTCGAGTGGTTTCACATTTTGTAGTTAATTTTGATAAGAAAAAAAAAATATGTTAAACAACCAAAAATACAAAGTAAAATATGCCCCTTTTTCTACTTAAAAAAAAAAACAGAGAACCTAATTTAAATGGTTTTTAGATTTTAGTTTCGAACCCCAAAAAAACACAGTTTTAAGAAAATAGAAACCAAAAAAAAAAAGAGTTTTAAAATAAAAATCCCACGACTTTAAATATTTTGAATGGAAATTGATTTATTGCAGTCTAAATTTTATTCTAATATTATTTTATTTACGAGAATTTATTGAAAATTTTTGATTTTAAATAAATTTATTTATTAATTAGTATCACAAGATTGTTTAGTAGTGACCACAATTTATTTTAGATAAATACAAATGTTGAGTCATAATTTTATTAGAAATTCACATTTCAATATTTCGAAAAAAAAACTATATTATCGCTTAAATTGAGTCACACTGAATAAAATATTACTGGGTGGTAATTTTTTTTTTTTTCTGTATTTTCCTTTCAAATTTACAGATTGTTATGTTTTTTTAGATTAAATGGAAATTTATCTTTTTGTGCAAAAATATAAAAAAAATTGTGATTTTTTTTTAATTAAATTTAAAATTTATGTCATAGAATTTTTTTTTTTAATTTGAAATTTGAAAATTTTATATAATTGTTTTGATGCACAGACTTCACTTAAAAATTTAATGAACAATGACAGGAAATTTTAGAATTTTATTTAAATGTGGAGGAATTTTGCAATAATTACTAATATCAACCACGTAATTACGGTCTACTGTAGATATACTGAACATAGACGTTTGGGGGTGTAAAAACATTGTGTGTTTCGAACGTATTAGTGAGAGGTCTTAGGCTTGATTTGGACTCTCGCGCTGTTGATAAAGCAGGTTTAAAGATATGACTTTAAACTTGCATTTTGATTAACTTTTAAGGTGCAACCTTTAAGTTTATAAGTACTACACCACGGAGTACTACACCAAGCACTTAAAGGTTGCACCTTAAAATGAAGTTTTTCCCAATATTCGATTACTATCGAAAAAAATTGTTTCCAGGATGGGTTTTCGAAAATATCGTAAATAATTATAGTCAAGACTAATGATTTTATTTAATTTAAAATTTAGTTCTGTATATTCGTCGAATTAGTGGCTACTAATAATTTGAAAGGACATATTCTAACAAGTTATAACTTTAACTAAACCTAAAGTGAATCAGATACCTTTTTATTCATGTTGTTCACAAATTCCTTTAATCAAATTTAAAAGTAAGAAAAAAAATTCCAAGTCCTTCCTATTAGAGTCGTTCAGGATCAAATTTAAGGAATAATATTTTAAAAGAACCGAAATACCATAATAGTAATCCGATACTAAGTTAATTCTAAAATTTCTATCATAATTTTATCAAAATGACTACTGAAAATATTGAGAATTAAATTTGAAGAAATCATTTTTTTAATCATTATTTCAATTCGTATACCACAACGGAGGCATATTTCAATAAGGATTAATATTTTATTGAAACTAATTTCAACTGAAATAAAGTTCGAATTTTCAAAACTGATAATAAAAAAATAAAACTTATTACTGACAACAAAAAGATTAAAAAAAAAATTCTAAATTGATTTATTTTTCCCCCTTGTTTTTATTATTTTAATTCTGTGATAACCTCTAATTTCTAATTTGACAGATTTTTATCCCGCCAAACACACGAAAACCATCATCATCATCAGAGTCATTTCAAATCTGAAATAATCCTATTTTAAATTTTTATAAAATGCCAAAAAAAACCCATGTGTCTAATCACCAACAAAAAAAAAATTTGATAATTTTTCATGAAAATTAATTTATTACGATCAGAGAGTGATCTTTAAAATATTAATTTTTTTTTAAGAAAAATTCTCTTTTATCAAATATTTTTCACGCTAATCGTATTTTTTTTTTGCTGTGTTAAACCCTCTTTAAGTTCATATCGTAAGTCTTTCAATTTAAGACTGGCTATATTCAATTTTTATTTTCGGAAGATTGTGAATTTAGCCCTTTTTTTTTGGTGGAAGAACAAATAAAAAAACATTCTTGTTTACCAATCACTTTTGATTTCTATTAATTATTTCCCAAGCAAAGATCACTGTTTCGGTATTTTTTTTGGTGTGTGGATAAAATTGTATAAAATCTGTGATATTGGAGGATCACCATGAAATTTTTTTTTTTTTGAACAAAAATATTTAGTTACATTAATGTTTTTGTTCGGAAAGATTTGAATTTCTGATGTTGTGTACTTTGTGGTATCCAGAGGTAAAAAAAAAATTGAATACGTTTTTTTTTGTGTATTATTAGTCGGATTTTTTTTTTTTTGTGTTAATGTGATGTTAAAATAAGGGTTTCGAATAACTTGTATAAATTGTGATTTAGGGTGATATCTAAAAAAACACATCTGGCAGGGCGAGAATATTATATTTATAGATAAAAATGATCATGACATGTTTTATATATTTTTTTTTTGTTGGTTACTACTCTTTGTATGTTAATTTCATTAATTGATCATATTTCATAATTAGTTTCAAATAATTTACAGGCTAATTTTTAAATTTATGGTTTTTTTTTTTCAAAATTTTTATTTTGGAAATTTTGATTACATAAATTTTCCGCCCATTTTAAAAAAAGGGCATGGATTTAATTTCAGTTTTTGTTCAGTTTTATATCTTAAATTTTATGATAAATTAAGGATAAATTTGTAAATTATTTTTATAATTCCTATTTTGAGCGACAAAGATACAAATTTCGGTTCAAAATTTAATTAAAATTGGAGTATTTGTTGAAAAACATTTAGTAAAATTAATATTTTTTTGGTAGGAGAAACCATAATATTTAAAACGACAGTTTAAATTTTCTTTATAACATTTTCCAAATCAACAAGTTCAAAGTTGGCTGGAAATGAATTTTGGTAAAAAGTGAATCAGGATTTAAAACGATATTAAACTTTTTTGCTTTAATGAAAATAATGATCTAGAAATTTGCAATTTAGAGGCTAGAATATGAATTTTACATCCTTGGCGATTCGAAAATAAATTATGTGGAACTTTGCGAAATCACGATATCCACACTTCTTCACATTTTCCAACAACTTCTGATTTCAATTGCTAAACATTGAATTTACAAATTTAACAATATATGAGAAATTTTTATTTGGTAAGTCTGCAAGCAATATTTTTATTTCTGCGGTAATTGAGTTTGCCAAAATATGACAATTAAAACGCCTCTACAAATTATTCTAATCTTTAGAGTTCATAATTTCTAATCTTTAGAGCTGACCATTTCACAAGCATTTTATTATCATGACAAGTTGAGATCGCATTTTCTTTAATTTCATGTGCTGAAAATTTAAAGATATCGTATTTTGGCATAGTTCCATTCAATTGGGAATAATTTTTCTTTGCTCTACAATTTTGGAGGCCTGTAATCTTGTACTTTGCTCTAATTTCTTTATTAATAAAAAAGTCATTAGGAATGCATGAGCTACTGATCTCCCGATGAATCAATTTACTAGTAATTCTTCATCTCTTAGACAAGAACAGTAAAATGCAACAGACCCTTACATAATGCGGAAGTTCAGTTCAACAGAACATAAAATATTTAATGTAAATCGTGTTATGCTGGACTCTGGTATTCGAGGTATATTGAAGCCGTTTTATACGTGAAAAAAATACCGCGTTAAACGAGGGTCAGGTATACCGCAAAAAAAAACCAAAAAATATTGATCTAAATTTCATTCGAAATAATCTTAAATTTCCTACCAAAGTCATGCACCAAATTCATTACAAAATAAACAAACTTCAAAATGCATTTTACCCACATTTTTATTTTTTGTTGATTTCTATTTATTTAACAAAGTGCGTTTCCTTAAAAACACTTTTAAATTTTTATTTACTTTACTTTATTACATAATTTCACGAAAAAAAACAACAATGAAACATTACATATATGTTTACTCTCTTTGAACAATCTAGAATTTCCGCTTTTTACGGCTATTACATAACTAATTACAGTCAAGTTTTTGTTTTTTTTGAATGTCGTTAAAATAAAAAAAAATGTTGACCATCGTCATCGTCGCCGCCGACCCTTTCTCATAACTTTGTTAACAGTGCATTTTTTTATTCACCAAAAAAGGGATACCACTCTGTTTTTTTTTTTTGTTTGTTTCGGCATTGATACCTATCTCTCTAATTAAACTGATAATAGCCCAGTAATTTGGACCTTTTTTTTTTAACCTTTATGTCTATTATATAATTTTCCCCTCTTCTCAGGGTACAATAATAGATTTGCGGCTATTAATGTTTTACCGCTGACGAAACGTTTTTTTTTTTTTGAAAGTGAGATTATATTGAAATGCATTTTTAAAAAAAAAGTAGTTTTAATTTATTTTTAATTTTAAGTAATTTATTTTGTAATTTATATCACCTGAAAAAAAATAAATAAATAAATGGAAAAATAGGTGATAATGAAAAAAATTCACCTGTTAAAATTATTAGACTGAATGGAGAGTATAACAAAAAAAAAAAACTATAATTTTGAAAATTACTTTAAAACACGCAAACACGTCTTTGATATTTTAAACGATTTTTTTTTTTTGGTTCACTTTGAAGTATTGCAGTGAAGTATTGATACACAAAATTTTACAAAACCAAACTTTTTATTGAGATTTAATGAAGAAATTTTTTGTACACTAAAGAGTGACTAAATTAATAATTATTATTGATAAACATTTTTATATGTAGAAAAATTTTTTTTGTCACGTTTCTGTTACTTAGTCATAAAGTGGAAAAATACTTGAAGTTTGCACGTATTTTAATTGTAAATTTAATTGTGATTTTAAACAAAATTTTTATTGCTCAGTAAATCAGTCAGCAAAATGAACTTGCTGTGAAGGAAATTATTAATTTTGTGAAATTTTGCCAAAATACGATATCTACATTTTTTTTGATAATTTGAGATAAGTTCTGATTTTGATTGCTAAACATTTAATCTTGAAATTACCAATACGAATTTTCAATTGGTATAAACCGAGTAAAATTGGTTAAATCTAAAACCGATATTAGATCTGAGATGATTGGCCTGTGCCTTTTGGCAAACAACTGAATCCCGTCCACAAATTAATATAATCGTTAAAATTGAGCCTTCCACAAACATTTTATTATCATGACAAGTTACAACGAACTTTTCTTAAATTTGTTCTACTGAATATTATGTAGTTCACAGACTTTTTTGACAAATTTTCAATTATCACTAATAATAATTTCTATATATCTTTTATAGAAATGGCTCATCACAGATAGTGGTTAGAAAACATGCTGTATTGAATAAATAATACCTGCAAAAAAAAAAAATTGAACAACTGTGATGTTCATATGTTTCAGCTGTTTTAACGAAAATAATGGAGCAGGAGAAAATTATATGGGTAAGTGTCCACATTATTAAATTAATTATATTTCTAATATTAAAATATTTTAAAATATATTAAAATTATGGCGTTATACTTATATTTAAGTAACCGGGTCAGAGTGCGGGAATGATTAAAGTAAACTAATTGTAAATGGCATTATTTTTCATTTACATTAACGAACAAAATTCGATTAATTACATTTGCCGGCTCAAGTGGATTAAAGTTATGGCACTACTTAAAATTTTAATTATCTAATTGATGGATTATTACCTACAGTTGACCCAAATTGAGGAAGTCTTAGTTTATATAACTTTAAACTTGATTATCTGAGCCACAAAAGTATTAAATCAAGTATTTTTCGAGTACTCGAGGTAGCAATGATCACTGGTTTTTTTAAATACATTCAGGGAAGCAAAAATTCTATATTTGAAGAACATTACTAAGTGTGGGTTATTAGCGTTGCTAGAATAATCCATGTTTATGTAAGGTCTTCAGTGGTAATATGGAATTGAGTAATTTAATCCTCATCAGAATCAGAAGATGGCAACTCTGATGATTAGTTTTGATTAGGAAAGTCAAAGCATAAGGAAAAATAAGAAGATGGCAACTCTGATGATTAGTTTTGATTAGGAAAGTCAACATAAGGAAGGACTCTGATGATTAGTTTTGATTAGGAAAGTCAAGCATAAGGAAAAATATTGTCAGTATGCTTTCTATTAGATAGGAGATTTTGGACACAAAAACAAAAGGAAAATATCCTTTTTATTTTTAAGCATATCTATCTGCAGTTTCTCCACATTGTGAGAAAACATTTACAATCCGTATTTGATAGAAATCTACTATTTCCGTCTCCGACAGAAACAAGCATAATAAATAGGACTTCTTCTTAATACATATAAGGAGTCTGATGCTGTCAGTATGTTAATTTCTCATTCTTTTACAACACATCATTATTTAATATTCTACGCAATATTTTCCATAGCTTTAGGTTTTCCTCAAACTATTTCTTTTCCTAAATTATTCGATTTTTTGTTAAAAATATTCTAAAAACGGAGTAAATGAAGCATCTTATAAAATAAATGAATCATTTTTACTGCGCAAAATAAAATTACAAAAAAAAAAATTAAACCCCGATGCCATTAAAAAATAATTAAAGAAAAATTCATAAATAAATTTCATATTAGTTCAATATTCGTTATCATTCCATTTTTTTTTTTTTTTGAGAATTTTCCAAAATTTAACCACACATAGAAAATAAGAAAAATGGAAATTTTTCGAAAAATTCCAATTTCATATTCCCAAAATAATCGTTATCTTTATGCTCCTGGGATTTTTTTTTTGAATATATACTAGAATAAAAATTAACTTATAGATAAAAATTTATCATTCTGTCTTGTATGTGTGTGGGTAGGCAAGGATAATAATTCCAAAAAAAAAAAAAAAATGAAATTTTATACGCAATATAGCTAATTTTCATCCTATTTTTTTTTTTTTCTTGTGATTATTATTCGTGAAAATTGCCTTTTAACATAAATGATTTTTATTTTTTACAATTTATATTTTATTAGAATATTATTATTATGGTTTTTTTTCTCTGGTGGTGATGTTTAGTCATCATTAAAGAAGATTAATAAATGAACCATCATAAAATGATTAAATACTTAAAAACTATTATGGATTTTCTTAAGGAAGGTTGATTTGGTTTTTTTTTTATTCATTTTCGAATAAAAAACATAAAGTTTTTTGTTTTTTTTTAAGACCGTCAATATTTTTGTAATTTTTATTTTGGTATTCAACCAAAAACAGAAATATAAATTTATTGCGATGAGTTTTAATTGAAATGAAGAATCATAAAATGGATTACTATCAATAAAATAGATATAATCATAAAAAAACAAAAAAATTTCTTTTATGTTGTTTTTTTTTTTTTTTTAAGTTTTTGCACACAAAAAAAAAATTGACTTAAATTCATAAAATATCTTTTTTTTTATTGAAAATTAAATGAAACTTTTTTAATTGTTAATAAAAAGATATTATTTTGTTAATTTTTTGATTGAATTTGCTCTCAGAAAATTTAATGATTTGTGATTCAGAATATTTTATAGAAAACTTATTTTAATTTTGAAGAAATTAAATTAAAAATTTAGTTTGTTTTTTTTTATTGATTTTCTAGAGAAAAGTTTTTAAGAGCATAATATTTCAAAAGATTGACGTTTTATCCTTACAAAAAAAAAAATGTATATTTTTTTTAAATCCTTAAATTTAAATATTTTTTAAATAAATCTTTAAAAGTTAAATATTTTTTATGATTAAAATGAGTTATGACTTAGGACCATGCAAAATAAAGCATTTTTTAGGCTATGAAATATATTTTTGTGTGTAAGGATGGGAATACCTTTAAAATGTTATTTATTAAGATCAGATTAATTACAGGGTGATTGGAGGAATTTATTAAGAATTATTTCAGTTAAAATTATAATTATATAAAATTGCAATTAGATAATTAGACGTTAGTTAATTTAATATTTAAACTTGAGATTAATACAAACAGTTTAATACTAGAAATTACGGATTTTACATTACAGTGAAGACTGATCTTTAGGAGCCCGTAAATATGCTCTGTCTCTGTCTCTGTTTCTGTTGCTGTTTTTGTCTCTATCCGGCTTTTTGCGATGCTTGTTCTTCTTAGAAGTTAGCCACTGATTAAACCAGTACTTGCAATGAAACAATATATCCGCTTCAGTAATATTTGTCACAAATCCGAGCCGGTCTTTATTTAACCATCCAGGTATCTACGTATTTTAACCATCAGTGCCTCAGAGTTACAAAGAAGCTTTAAATTAGTATCAGTAATAAAATTACAATAAAATGTAATTTAACACTCTCCGTAAAATGGTAACTGTCGAAGCCAATTGTGCAAATCTAGGCAATTCTTTCACTAACAAAGGAATTAATTTGTAGTAATTAAAATTTTTTTCACTAAAAAGCAATTTATGGTTCGGAAACCATATAAAAATTAGTATAGGTTCAAATTACAGTACTGATTGATACAGGCCTTAAAGAAAATTAGACAAATACGAATCATAATATATTTTTAATATTATATTTAAATTTTTCAACTGATTCATAGTTACTGATTCAGTTTCACTGTAATTTTGAATACTTTAATAATTTATAATGAAATTATAATTTGACATATAATGCGATAACAGTTCACGGATAAAGTATGACCACAAAAGCTGTTACCACAAATTCTTGGCATATATTTTATCAAATTTCTGAGAAAAAATCTATCAAATTTAATATACACATAGAACTAAATGGGTGATGATCCAACGAGACTGGAACTACCCTGTTTCTCACCAAGGATATAAAGAATATTTTTTGTAAATTTAAGTCGGTTGAACATATTTTTATTTTGATAATTTTTCAGCTTAAAAACCAGTCTCAGAAAAGTCTGTCATAATTTTTTTTTTTTGGTACTTTTCGGTTCAAAATTTATGAGCAAAATAAAATAATCGGTCATTTTTCTGTAACTTAAAATGAAATAAAAAACTAAAAAAAAAAAAACTATTAACATTTTTATTTTTTTCCAATTTTATTGTGAGTTATGCTAATAAAAATTTTTATAATTTTGTATCTGAACAGAAATTAAATTGTTTTGTTGATTTTTATATCAATTTTTAATTTTATTTAAGTATTTCCGTTTTTAATTTATTCAAAATCATATTTGTTTTTTTTTTTTATGATTATTATTTTCACATACTTTTTTTTTATTAACAATTGTAGCGAATCGTGTAGATGACGACTAATATATTTTCTTAAGAAAAATGATATTTAATTGTGAAAAATAATCATTAAACAATAATTTTATTGATTGACATATTTATTCTATAAATAAATTTATCATATTTTTGCTGAGATCTTTAATTTTGATCATTTTAACTACGAAAAAATTAATAATAAAAATGAAAGCATAAATTTATGCTTTTTTGTTAGTAATTTCAAAATTAATTCTAATTACAATTATCAGCTTTAATGATAATTGGAGTAAAATCATTTTACAAATTATTTGATAAAAAAACAATTTTTAATGAATTTTTGTATATTAAATTACTGTGTTATGCACTGAACTCATAAAATATCTTAAAGATTTTTGAAAATAAAAAAATAGAATTATGAAAATTTTTAAAGTGCGGTTTATTCTCATCATAAAAATAGACTAAATTTTTATAGGTTTTAAAATTATTTAAATCTAGATTATATAATGAACTTTTAACTATAGATTTCGATATAAGAAATATTGTCTTTTTTTTGTTTTTGAATTTTAAGTTGATTGCCCCGTTTTTTTTGTTGTTGTTGTTGTTTAGTTCTACGAGATATAAGAAACAAAACAACATAAAAATAAAATTTAAATAATTCTAAACAAAGTAAAAAAAAAAAAAAGTTATAAATATGAAAATATATACGATTTTTTTTTTAATGCTTCTTATTTGGTTTCTGTAAGAGTTTTTGAGGCTCTGATGATATTAGATAGGAGACAAGAATATTTTTCAAAACTCTTAAAAAACTTTTAACTACTTGGCTTTAAATATGAAGTAGTAATTTTTTTTACAAAAAAAAATACTAATAACAGAGTGATTTTAAGTTTGAGGGATGATTAAAGTCATATTAGTTACATGGTAATTAAGAAATAGTGAGAAAATCATAATGTTGGGATACTGTCTAGTTTTAGATTAGATTCGACTTTAAATTTGAAAATTTCTTCTAATTTTCTATTAGTGACAGAAATCTAAATAATTTACAAAAACAAATATTGTTAATAATTTGACAATTAACTTTTGAATTGCAGAAACTAGTTAAACTTGAAATTACAATGAATTATCTTGAAAAATTGATTTAAGTTAGAATTAGTTGAATTTTATATATAATTTTCAATATACAGAAAGTAATTATATGAAATTTATGTTAATTGACAGAATACTAATGACATTTTTGACAATATCTGTCAAAATAAAGTAGAATATTTTGTAAATTAAGAATAATTACAGAATAAATCGCGTTTTAATTAGAACTATTAGAAAAACATATTAGATATATTAAATGAGCCATATTCTTTGTAACTGTCAAAGTCTTATGAGAAGAAGGATCAGAAAATTCGAAATCATAGATTACAATTTTCGGATCCTTCTTCTTCTTTTGAAGACTACTAACATTCTTAGATTTGTTAAGGATGCATTGTGGTTTTTTAAATGCTAAACGGATATTGTGAAATCCGGGTAAACTACTTTTAATTAGTTTTCTTAAATTTCAATAATTTTTCGTAATCAGCCTGTCAAAAATTAAATATATAATAATACTTGAAAACAAAAAATATATAAAATTATCTGATAACATTTTTTAAGAATTTATGAATAATATTTTTTATATTTTCCTAAACTATGCTAATGTGCAGCTACAATTTTCAAAAAAAAAAAAATAAAAAAATTTAATTCTGAATATATAAAATGTAGTGTTAAAAAAAAAGTGCTCATACTTCATTTACAATTCTTTATAAATATTATTCCACTTAAAATTTTAAATTTAAATTTTTCTATTTTTCTTGTCAATATTTAAAATCTTCCCGAAAAATAAGTGAAATATTATGAAACGATTAATATTTTCCATATTCTATTCAATAATATTTTTCATCAAAATGATTTATTTTCATAAATTTTAATTGTGATCACACACTGCATTTAGAAATGATTGTCTATGAATATGAAATTAAAATTGAAATAAATCAAAATAAATTTTCCAATTATATATTAAACTACTGAAATATTTTGTCACCTATTTTGGTGGGTGTTTATGTGTTATTTTTTTACGAAATATAATTTGATTAAATATTCTGAAGACATTTTTGTTAAATCTAATAATAAATCGTATTGTAAATAAATATTAGAATTTTATATTTCGTGAATATATTAAAACTGTGAAGATCGTGACATTATTATTTTTGTAGCTATTGAATATTATTAGAAATATTTCATAATTTCCATTTAAAAAATTGATCATAGACCCCCACTAAAGATCCAATTCTTATCGTTGTGATATTTAAAGTTATACAGTAAGAAATTTCAATTTAAATAATTATTAGTCCTTAAAAAATTTGAATTTTTAAATACTATTATGCCTAGTATGCAGTTTGAGCGAAACTAAATTTTCGATATAAAATTCCTCCGAGTGATAAATAGTTTCACTGATATTTCACTGGAGTAAGTATATAGATGTTCTTTGAAAGAGTTGTGAAATTTGTGAGTTATTAGTTTTAATTGCGGCAGTAAAAATGGTACGAATCTCCAGTAAAAGGCTGTTAAAAGCCGACGTAAAAGGAGGAGGGAAATTTGCAAGACTTTACTGTAGGCACTGTTTACTTTTATTATGAAACTTTTAAAAAGAAAATGTCATTAGTTTTTCTTCGATTTCTAATTTTGGGTGATTTCATCGGAGACTTTTGAGACCATGAAGAAATTTAATTGCAATCGAACTGCATACGAGGCGTAAATTTCGAAAAAAAAGTATACCTGCCTACTTTCTTTTTATGATCTAAATAAAATATCGTTTTGACTGATCATATCTTTTTTTTTTTTTTGACTTCATTTATGATTCATTTTTAATGTTGCCTCTAAATCTTATAATTTTTTTTTTGCCCTCGACCTAACTACTTTTCTTTGCGCTGTGAAACCATGAATTTTTTTTTTTACTAATTTCTATATGAATGCTATATATTTTTTGTTGTTGTTAGTATCTTTTTATGTGAAACATCTTGACTTTTGCATAATTTTCAAAATAACCAGAAAATCTTTTTTCTTCTTCAATAATTCTTCAATTTCTAATTGTTTTTTTTTTGTTGTTGTTGATGTTGAATGTAGTCTTTAATGTTTTTTTTTGGAATGCATTCATCTATAAAGCTGAACTTTTAAGAATGGATTAAAAGATTGCATTCATTGTTTATAAAGAAAAGGAAAAAAAAAAATAGAATCTATGAAATATTACTCTTAAAAGATTATAAGAAAAGAATATGAAATTTTGATGAATATTGAGTAAAAGAAATGTAAATGGCCTGTGATTATATTTTTATGACTTCTGTCTTGTTTATTTGTGGAAAAATTTTTTTTTTTAGAGAATTTAGTAGATAAAATAGTAAAGTTTCACTGATTTTAATGGTAGAATAATTGCAGTGTAGTATCTTTAAATATGGTTTTTTTTTTTATTTTCAGTTAATTAGTTAAGTAGTTAATAAAATGATTTTAATTTTAATTGAATTTAATGGCCATAAATTTTAAGGTGGAAATTCGGATTAGACAAACGATACATGCAAGTTCAAGTTGCAGTCAAGGAAGATATAGGAAATTGTCTCATTTTATAAAGATTGTATAGTCAAGTATTTTCGCTTTGGTTGGTTGGTTTGATAGGAAAGGGAAATTCGGACGATAAACCTATTAAAGGTCCGTAGTACAACTTCTGCCGTTGGCAAAATATTGTTTCCTTAATAGTAAATTGAACCATTCCACTATCTCAACGAACGATAGCTTAATGACCAATATTGTCGCCTTAAACTCAGGTTAAAAGACAGAAGGAGGAGGCGGATTTTTCTAACAATAGTATTGTTTGAACCAATGAAGTAGGTTTATGGAAAATTATATGGTTTATAGTTGATAACTACTTTCGATACTTTAAAAATATAATCAGCCTATTCTCTCTAAAAAAACTACCAAGACATAGCCTTTTAAAATAAGCTGGTCAACATAAATTTTCTTTAAATTAAAATAGTTAATGGTAATAGTGAATTATTCAAAGCGACATTTTTACTAGTAACTAAATAATTTCTTGGGAAATAATTATAATGAATTTGTCTGGCCTAAATTATTTGTTAGATTGTATTTCAATCAATTCAAAATTCTCTCCTAAATTCAGAAATCTTTGCTAAATTTTTAATGATAATTTTATCGAAAATATTAAAAAATTTCACCATTACAGAAATTAATTGATTTAAGATAAATAATATACTATTTTATCGTGCAGGTTTCCAATTGTTTTTCAATGACAGTAGTCTTACTTGCATAATATTTCAATTTCAATGCCGTATTTTTTTTTTTTGAGTTATTGTTACGCCACTGATATCAAAAAAAAAAAAAAAAATTACTTTTTAATATGAAAATGCAACATAAAAATCCAAAAAGATCTACTATCAAATAATCAACCATGGATTATTGCTTTGAGCTGTTTTTTTTGTTTTGTGAAATCTAAAATATTATAAATCCGTATCCCCAGTTGGATATCATCAATATCATCAATATATCTCTTTTTTTTTGTATTTTTCATTTATATAAATTTTTACATATTTAGCCAGTTTGGATTTTAGAAGATAATGGAGGCTGTTTGACGTCTTGTTCGTTGTTTGTTTCTTCTATTTCTGTACGTTTCACCTTCAATCTTTTAAATTATTTATCTTGTAGTATTAATATTTTTTTTCATTGAATTTTCTGTTGTTTTTTTTTTTTTTAGCAAAATGATTTAAATAGTCAGTCAGTTTTGCTTTGAATATTTCCAGAACATCCACAAAGTGAATTAATCGAATTTCGGAAAATAAAAATTATTATTCAGCGGAATTAATAAATATAAGTGTTTTTTTTTTATTCCAAAAATAAATAATAATTACTAGGAAATTTTTGTTTGCAGATAAAAAATTGGAAATAATTGAAATATAAATTAAAAAATTTTTTTTAATTAAATAAAAAATAATTATATTCTCATCTTTTAACCCTAAAACTGTTAAATATTGTGTGGCATATCAGATAATTTATGAAGAACTACAATGTTTCTGAATTTCATGTGGTTTTTTTTTTAAAAAAAAAAAATGACAAATCGGTTTAAAATGGAAATTTTCTGGGGCAGAATTAGAGGTCAGAGAAGATTTATTTATGTAATCAGAAGTTGATAGGAATTTTGATTCTAAAGAATTCAGGGAAAACGAATTGTTTATGGGCAACGAATTGTTTTCTTGGACAACGAATTGTTTATGGGCAAAACAGCATCCAAGAAAAGAAACTGAATTTTGGTTGTGATGCAATATAATTTGTTTTAAAAAAAAAGGATATTTTGGGAGATGTGTGCGCTCCGACAGAATTTATTTTCTACAATTTTTTTGTTAATAACACTGAACTATGGTTAAATGTTGTAATATATGTTTAATATGCATAACCTCCGTAGTTTTGAGTTGAGTTACCGTTCTTCCTTCAATAAGGACTAAATAGTAATTGAATATTTTAGAAATCTGCTATTTATAGAAGACTTAAGACAAAAATTAAATTTGAAAATATTAAATTATTCTTATTACTTCTATTTTAGCTCGAATTAGTCATATCATTTATGAATTCCGTACTATTTCAATCCTAAAAGGGTTAAACATTTATCCAATCTATTTATATAGTTTCCTCCAATAACAAGTACTATAAAACCGTATTAAATCAAGGGCAAATAATTTGATTATATAATAATAAACAAGCTAAATTTTTTTTGAAAATTTTTATATAAACACAAAAATGTTTTTTTTTATGATTATAAACAACACGCAGAAAATTATTTTTAAAAAAAATTTTTATGTTTAGCCTAAAGGTAAATAACACTGTTAAAATGAATGTATTTAATTTAAACAGGCACCAATTTTCCAGATATTTCAATTAATGAATTTTTAATATAATGATTAAAATTTTAGTAATTTTTTTTTTTTTACAATTTTTTAGGAAATTAATATTTTAAAAAATTTAACTTATTATTTGAACTTTTTTAATAAACATCGCGATAACAACAACATAAAATTCATTTATTGAAAATTGATTAACTTCTCAATAAAAAATTTAATTTAATTCTTCTAAATAATAATAATAATAATAATAATTTTTAAATGTCTGACAATCAAAAATAAAAACATAAAATTTCTACAAATAAAACTTAATTAAAATTTGATTTTCTTCAAAAAATCATTAATAAATGTCGTCTCAATCATTGAGCAATTTTTAAACAAAATTCTTTAAGATTTCAGCATTAAAAACTTCCAAAAAAATATTGATTATGGCAATTTTTTTTTTAATATACTTTAAATCTGAACACACAAGTTGGGGCCTTTATATATAATAAATGTTTGAATTGGTAACCGGTCGATTCCACTAGAATAATTCCACTAGACACAATTCTACTGAGCACAATTCCTCTACGCACGATTCCACTACGACAACGCTACTTGGCACAATTCCACTAGGGAACAAATCAATTCGTTCAATTCTACTTGGTATATTTTCACTTTATTTTCCGAAATTCGATTAATTGTGTATGTCCTGGAAATATCAATTGTTAAAGTGCATTGTTTTACTTATCACGTAATTTGAAAAGACGGATAAATATTTGGGCAAAAAAATAGGGAATAAATATTGAAAATGTAGTAATTATTACAAAACAAAAACCCGGTGCACTTATAAACTTGTAAATTATGCAATTTTGAAAAAATTAACAATAATAATCAATGATCGTTTCTAGCTAAATTCCAGTTTATTATTTGTCAAATTCATTTCCCCGCAATTTTCCACACAAAATGTGTTTGACAAATAAAAATTCGAAATGAATTGTTTTCTTAGTGGAAAATAGTCGGAGTAGAATTTTGTCAACTTGAATTCTTCTTATGGAATTAGCGTAGAATCTCTGAATCAGATTTTTTTTGCTGAAATCTCTTGCTGTGTTTTTTTTTTGCCTGTCAAAAAATGTATTTTTTTTTTTTAATATATTTAACTGAACCACAGATTTTTTATAGAAGAAAATTACCAATATTTTTGACCATTTAAACATTTTTACATTTTTGCTTGTTTGTTAATCACAAAGTTTTGCAAAAAAAAATAAAAAATGAATATTAATTTATTTTGACTTTAATTTCTTCTTAATTTTAAAATATTAAACCAATATTTTTTACTTTTGAAGATTTGCTTTTTTTTTTTGTCTGTGCTTCGCAATCGCAAGAATGGGCAATGCCGCAAAAATAAAAATATTCACAACAAAATATTTATTTACATTAAAATTTTTTTTTTTTTTTGGGAAGCATGTGTAGGCGTTAATTGTTTTCGTTACAGTATTGCGTTTATTTAAAACAACTTTATTCAAGTTTTATCCTTGGGATTTTTTGCTTTTTTGGGTGGAAAATGTTTATTGCAGCCAAAAAATTTAGATCGAAAATAATATAGAAATGAAATTGAAATTAAATAAGATTTTAAAAACAGAGAGACAGACACAACAGAGAAAATATTTCGCGTATATAATTACACATTATAATCATATTTGTAAAAAAAAATAATAATTGTGTGTACTTGGAGGAAGTGGGAAAAATGTTTTTTGACATTAAGTTATCAAGTCTTTTTTTTTTAGGGTGCGTACATAATAATTTGGTGTAAAAGATTGAGATTTGATAAGAGGAGGTAGAAAAATTTCAAGTTAACAAAATATTAAATAAAATGATAAATTAATTAAAATTATATTTTGTTTTTTTTCATATATGGATGAATGGAGGAGCAAAATATTTGTGGTGGGGGAAACTCTGGTAATCTATTTTTGGATGAATGGAGGAGCATAATATTTGTGGTATGGGAAATTTGATATTAAGGGATATTTATTATATTTTATATAATTAGGTAAGATCAAAGGTACAAGATTCGTTCATAAATATCTAAGGCCATTTTTGCAAATTTCTTTTCAACCTATAAATCTAGAAGTAAACTAGGTTCTTTACTGTTAACTTTGCGATACTAACTTCGTGATAAAGAAAGTCTAATTCCATGAGAACAAATTCTAGCGAAAAATTTTAAAATTATCCTTTTTTATTAAACCACAACTGATATTTTTGCAACTGATAAGCAAGAATTGTCCTAGCATTAAAGCGGCTGATCTTTTCAACTTCACAAAAATTTATTAAATTAGAATTATAATTAAAAAACTAGGTTTCTGATCCAAATCATTATCAAGAAGCCACTCCAAGAAGAGTTCTCGTTAGGGGAATAGTTTAATCTAACAGATGTAACATGTATACATGACTAAAATTCATGGATTGCACTTCAGGGTTCCTTTTTTCATTAACAACTACCCGTGTCATGGATAAAACCGAGTTTACCCTATAAAAAAAAATTTATCATTCATTGAGTAAGGATTGCCTAGAATGAAAAAAAACTTCTTGTAGACAATTTTCTATGAGTTATTTTGTGTTCAAGGATGAACAAACTAATTGACATTGAATTTGTTAAAGAAAATTATTATCTAAATTAATCAAAATTAGAAATTAGAAATCGTCTTTGGACCTTTTGAAAAAATAAGCTGGGCTTTTGGAAAAAAATAAAGTCAAACAAAGAAGCTTCTTTCGATTGTACCATCACTCCTGTTTTATAGAACATAAGTAATTAACGAATATTCAATTTATAAATCCAAAACTCTGTAGAAGAAAGCTCCAGTTTAGAAGTAAGCTTTTCCTGAAATTAACGAAATTTAAATTTATGACTTGTACTTTGCCTACCAACTCTTCATAAATCTCATTGGTCTCTAAAAAATGAGAAAACTAATCAAATTTATCAGGATTAGCTGCAATTTTAAAGAAAGCTACAATTTGGTGAAAGAATTTTCGAAAATTTATGAATTTTCTATTTAAAAATTATTCCTTTATTCAGCAAAGAGTTAATAAATTGCCCCCTGTCCTTCAAAAAGGATAAATTTAAATAAATATCCAAGAAAAATTGTGAAAAAAGCTATAATTTTGAAGAAAGTATTACCAGAAGTCCTGTTGGTAGAATTACTAATATAATAATGAAGAATTTTAATCTAATGTCTTGGACTCAGTTAAAAAAAACCGCCTTAGTCTTTAAAAAGGATTTTCTTCTATACAATCAATATTTTCTTAAAAATTACAAATATTTAAAAGTATAAGGTGTTAACCAGTACGTGACCACCCATTTAGTTTTTACATAATTTTTTTTTTTTGAAACAAAATCAATTTGTTTTTTTAAATATCCAGTCTGTTAGATAAAAATTTATTTTTATGCTGTAATAATATTTCTAATGAAAAATGAAATTTCACAAAAAATTTAATTGAAAAAGACAATAATCATCCTAAAATATTGTAATAAAGACGGATACACCCGCCAACCCAAAAAAAAAATAAAAAAAAAGACATCTATTCCAGGCCAACCAGCATGTCGTATAATAGATTTTAATTGATTATGATATTCCCTAGACAAATTATTTACAGGTACATAAATAATCTATGTCTCAACCAAAATTTTATCAGTAATTTATTTTTTTTTTTTTGTTTGATTACATAAAATTGAACCGAAAAAGAAAAATTAAAGCGCGCTTGCTGCATTCGCACGATTATTATTCTCTTGGTGGTGGTTTAACATAATTTTTTTTTCTAAATGTCATTTTTTTTTTTTTTTTTTGGATTTTATGGAATGATCGATTGTCGAGTTCAAGGTAAACAATTTTATTACAGATTTATTTTATTTATATTATTTTTTTTTTGGGGGAATAAACAAAATTACTTTGAAGAAAAAAAAAATTCGTTGTTTAACTCGAAAGGTGCAAATGATTCGACAAAGAAAATCATGATGAGATAAATTAATTTTTAAAGCTAATCAAAAAAAAAAAAAAATAGTAATAATAATTTTTTTTGGAAATATTCATAATTGTTTCTTCAATGTCAGAGTTAATAATTTATTTTAGTATTTCATATTTTTTTTTTCTTCTGATTATATAGCAAAGCAAGAGTGATGGGTAATATGTCTTCTAGTTGGGACGTTTGATAGCATAACAAAAAAAAAATTAACAAAAATTTAATAATTATGAAATATTTCAAAAAAAATTTTGAAATATTACATAGTTTTTAATTTATAATTTTTTGGTATTTAATTGTACTTTGATTAGAAAAATGCTAGTTTATTGAGATTTTAATTAGATTTTAACAATTTATGCTAATAATGATCGTAAATCACCAAACAGTTTTGTTAGTTTCTTGTTGTTATTTTTTTTGGTTATAAATCAATTATGTAAAATAAAGTAATTAAAAATTTTGTAATATTCTGTACGTTTAAGACCTTTAGGCTGGAATATAATTTTTCCATTGATTTTAATTTAGTCCCGTGGCTTTTAAATTCACATAATTCTTTAATTTCAGACTTTATTCAAGTTAGGGCAATTTAATTTTTGTGTAATATCGAAATATTGTATTATTTGCATGTTCATCTATTTTTCTGCAAAGTAGCATTGAAATTGGACTTTGGGCGATATAATTCTCCAAAGTTTTATATAAAATTATCTTCTGGTTCAGAATATTCTGTAATTTTGTTTAAAATTAGCCTAATTTTTTGAACAACAAAAAGATTTGTGTAAATTGTAGAATTTAATTTTTAAGAGCATAATAAAATGGATAATCTTGTTGCAGTAGTACGCTTATTTATAGTTGTAATAAACTTTTCCAGAAAAGCCCTACGTATTTAGGTTGTATTTACCTCTTAATCCGAATTTCTAGTAATTTCATGTTACCAATTCTAATAGGTCAGAATATTCTGCATTAATTCTGCATAGGTCTGAGTATTCTGCAGTAAAACTGATTTCGTAGAAGCAAAATGGATTAATAAATCTTGATAAAAGTTGAGAATCATTAATATTGCTCAGAATTAATTTAAAGTTTTGAAGTGTTTATGATTCCAAGTCATGTCAAATTGTTTGTCTTTTTTTGGCCTATATTACTGCTTTATTAAAATTACAATAGCTCAATTTTTCTATTAAAATTCTTTCTACTGATTTGAATTGAAATTCCCACCTAACCAGTAAATTACTCCTAGTGCTAGTTCCAAATTGTGCTACCTCAGAATATTCTGCATATTGATTGAAATAGTGTTTAATTTTTTAAACCAATTATGTTTAAATCAAAAGTACTAATAAACACGATAAAAGTTTTAGGAATTACATATTAATATTGTTTAGATGTGATTCATACTTTTTGGCAGCCTTTTCCTTAAACGTCTTACACTCTGTTTATGTTCTGAAGTTCTATGTTACTGCTTGTTTATAGCTGCAACTTTTTTATAACAATTTTTTTGGATTAGGATTGAAATCAACCTGCTGATCCATAATTGTTAATAATTTTATGTTGTTTACTTTTCTAGGTCAGAATATCACTTTTCTTTATGAAAATATTTGAAGTTATAATTTTTTTTTATTGAAAAATCAAGTTCATTTCCGTACAAAAACAGTACGAACGCATAAATTTCTATTACATTTTTATTACATTTTGTATATTTTGTACAATAATTAAGGAAAAGGTTAAAATTATTATTAAAAGTTCCATATTTGGTTCAATAAAAATGTTGCTTATTTTTATTTACTGAAGGTTTTTTTTTATCGCAAGGAAATAAAAATCAAAACAAAAAATTGTTTTAATTTTATTTAATTTTTTTTGAAAAATGACTTTGAAAATTAACAATCATAAAGATTTTTTTTCGGAATTTTTCTAATTAATTAATTGGTAAACATAAAAAATAAAAACATAATTTATGAAAAATTACGTTTTTTTTTGTTGTTTAAACGTTTTTAATAATAAAAATAATAATTAAAGGTCGAATTTCATTATTAAAATTTTTATAAATTTTTTTTTTTATAACTAATGACATTTTATTAATCACTGAAATAAATGCTGCGTTTTTTTTTATATAAAATGTTTTTGGTTAACCAGAAAACATATTTTATTTTATTTTTTTTATGTTATTTGGGAGGTTTTCAATCAAATAGCTAAATATCAAAAATTTACCACAAAATGTTTTCACAAAAAAAAAAAAAATTTCATAAATTTTTATGCAAAATTAAATTGAAAAAATTTTCGATTATAAAATAAAATTTAATTTTTATTTCGAAAATGATTAAAAAAAACAATGAAAAATCAAAATGTTTTTATCATAAAAGGTAGAAAAATGAAATTAAATTTTATGCTAAATTTTAACATAAAAAAAATATAGCATACTGGGCAGCGTGACTAAAATTTTTTTTTAGATTATTTCAGGTTTAAAAAGTAGAAATAATGTTTTTTTTTTCAAGGACTTAAAATGTATGTAATATGCAAAAAAAAAATAAAAGACAAGACTAAATTATTTGGACTTTCAATTTTGGTGTACATAAGAAAAATACCAAAAACAGAACATAAAGAAAATCACCCACAACATTTTTTTTTTTTTTCATAATATAAACAATTTATGTAAGCATGTTATTTAAGCCGGTCTGGAAAATAATGAAAAAAATAAGCTTATACGAGTTGTAGTTTTGGTTGCACAAAGATCAGAGTAGTTAAGAGTAGTTCAGAGCATAGTTGAAAAAAATTTTAAAGTAAAGTAACTTTAACTGTTAAAGAGAAAATTACTGACTAATCGGATTAAGATGTTTATCGGTTGAACAGCAAATTACAAATTTTAGCCCTTTATTAACGGTTTGGAAGACGACAGACTGTTCCACAAATTTGAGAAATAAGTAAGAAAGCAGTTCAATAGAAAATTTAAATTTTGAAGGTTGGAGGTGTTTGCGATAAATCCTTTTTTTTAAAAGGGAAGTGTTTTACCTTGTTAAATTGACAATAATTTGAAATCTTCAGTTAAAGATGGTTATTTAAATTGACGCTTATAGATTGTCTAGAAAATATCAAAGAATTACTGAAAAGCACCATATTTTTTGAAAATAATTTTCAATTAAAAGTTCAAGAAATCGGAGCTGGAAGAAATTTTTTACAAAGATTTCTTAAATAAAGTAAACTTTGATGGAAATAATCTTCCGCAAAAAATGAAATCATTGTCAGGAGTAATAAGTTTCATTGATAAAATTCAGGTTTAACTGATTAAAATTGTAGAAAGTAGTTGAAAAATCAATCAGTTTGTTGAATTTAGTATGTTGTCTCGCAGTTCAAACCAAGAAGTTTGGAGAGAAGTTAATTACTATCGACTTCGATTGAGAAAACTAGGATGCAGTGTTGGACAAATTACCTCATTTGATTTGGAAAACTCGCTGAATGTTAGTTTTCTTATTTAAACTGACACCGACTCGTTTTCAATGAAACACGATTTTTAAATTAATTTTCAAAAACAAAGGTTGAGGGGGTAAAAACGAAACTGATAATAAAACGAGTCCAAAAAAAAATTACGAGAAAACTGCACAGATCGATTTTCAATAGAAAGCTGTTTAGGTTCAGTTTTTAACAAATGTTTGGATACGAAGAGAAAATTCACTCCAGTGCAGTTTCTACACTAAACGAGTGCAATAAAAATAATATAAATAACAGAAAGAACTGTTCGTAATTTTCAAACTATCAAAATATTTCACTAACTTGCCATACTAGTTATTTCTTAAACTATTTATTATACAAATTCAATAGGTCTCACGAGAAGATGATAATGTCGCGCGTAGGTGTACCACGTTTAAAAAGGAATCAAGAAAGAAAAAAAAATATATAATTATTATTCTTATTTATTTTCAGTTTGTTTGTTACTTGTTGTTGTTTATATCTTTTAAACCGATCACCTACACGCCTTCTTTAAATACATTAAATTCAATTAAAACGCACAAATAAAGTAAAAGGAAAAACATATTATTTTTTTTTTGCACAGGTAAAAAATTCAACTCATAGTAATACAGTAAAATGTAGAAAAAAAAAAAATGAAATAAAATTAATATTAATTTTATTATCATAAAATAATTTTGATCTTTTTCTACAATATTTTCATTGCTGCCTTTTATGTCCAGTAATAATAGTTTTAACATAAACATAAAATCTCCTATATAAATATCATATTTTATTTCAACTTGAAAGCAAGTAAAATAGCATAAAAAAAAAGGATAATTTTTATTTCCTTCTTTTTTTTTTTAATAAAATAACAATAAAAATTTTCTGAGTTATTATTATTAGAAATTCATAAAAATAAATATTTTCTAGAATTTTATGTATATTATTGAAATGCTCTCTGGACTGGACAAACAATCATCATTTTTAATCTTCTCCAATTTCATTTTGTTTGATTTCAATATTTTTTCCTTTCATATATAATTTTTTTAAAAGGAATCTACGTTTAAAAAAAGGAATATTTATATTTTTTTATTATTAAAAAAAAGTTTATTTCTTTTATCCATCTTTTATGGAATGAAGTCCTACTTTTTTATAAGAAAAAAAAAACGGAGAAGGAAGAAAACTTTTAAAATTCTTTCTGGAAGAATCAACGCAATAACTTCTGGAAGAAGGAACTGAATTGAAGAAACAATTAGGTACTAAGAGGACGTAATATTGATATCGTTCTCATCATTTTCCCTATAAGTGCTTCGTTGTTACCAAAGGTCTTGCAGATTTTTTACGAAAATATTCTAGATTATTGTATCCAATGTTGCTGTCGTTCTTCATATAGGGTTTTTTGCAAGAAAACGCTCATTGAGTTACGTAATCCTTGTTGATATTTATTAAGCAAGGCCTTTTCTAGAAGATGTACATTAGTGCACTTTTGGGACCTCTTACTTATACAAATTTTATCGTCTCTTCCAGATTTTATCTAACTTTTTTTTTGTTTTGAGTATTACATATATTCTTTAGGATCTGCTGGCTAATCTATTACAATTCAATTGAACGAGTTCAAAGAAAATTATGAATTTTTTATAGTTTGACCGATTTTAAATGAATTACATATTAAATTGAACTCATTTTGAGTCCCACAATCATATTTTTTCGGAGGAATTATCTCATTTCTCCGCAAAAGTACCGAAACTCCAACACTCCGTCCAGCGTTAAATGTGATCTTAAATTTGACTATGTACATTTATAATAAAATTGAGTAAAAACATTTTTTTCCCCCAAAGTTTTTTTTTTTGTTATATTTTTCTTCTCGTCCTTGTTTTCTTTGTTTACATTGCATTGTAAAATTGTATATTTTTATTGGTAAACATGATTATTGAACATTATTGCAACTGCAAAAAAAAAAAAAACACAAATCACAAATACAAACAAATTCACTATATATTAATCCTTACAATTTCTATAATAGTTTAACCCAATCACCTCCCTTAATTTCTTTTCCATCGTCTCCCCAAAATTTTCAAAAAAAATCCTTTTTTTTATACATTTTTGTTTGTTATTATTAAATCGATGAATAAAAATTCTTGTAAAAAAATTTACAAAAACTGAAAAAAAAAAAATAGTTAAAAATATATTTTTTTCTGTGTAAGGATGCAATTGCAATAAAAGTGCACACAGAGTGCAAGGATAATGATTATGAAAAAAAAAAAATAATAGTTTTTTTTTGTGTTCTGTTACAATTGTAAACATTAAAATCGTATTTGTATAGCGATTGTTGATTTTTCAATAAAGGACGATGGTGTAGAGGAGGATCTTATATAGATTTGTAGGAGGAGTTGATAATATTTTTTTTGTTTGGCTATTTTTTTTATGATTTCATTGTAAACAAATTTTTCTACTTGGATATTATAACTAAAAGAATTATAGATTTTTTTTTTTTAATTTCCTTTTTTATAACTTGTTAAACAATAATTTCCTTCTAGAATTAAGGACGAAGAAATTATTTTTTTTTTCTGAGATAGTGTTAAACGGAAATTAATAATTGTTAAACTAATATAAAGATTTTTTTTTTTTTGTGAAAATCAGTTTTTAATAAATGAAAAATCCTTATTTTGTAAATTCAGCCTTATTTTTTAATATCCTTGTTGTTGTAGTTGTATAGGATATTGCAGTTAAAAATTGAAAATTATCATTAAAATAATAAATTTTATTTACTAAACTCTTCAAAAAATAATTATTATTTGCTCAGGTATACTTGATTTTATTTTTTTAATATATACGTTTTTTATTGTTCATTTAAAAAGGATTTTTTATTTCTGCCAGTTTAGAATTTTTTTTTTTGTTTTAAAGGATTTTTTTTTACTGAATATTTATTTATTTTTTTTTTTGCGAAAACCTAATCAATTTTTCAAGTTTTGTATATTAGGAAAAAAAAAAAAGGATTAAAATAAAACGTATGCAAAATTTATTTTCTATACTAAATACTACATTCTAATGTTCATTAATTGGGAATTTTACGTTATACAATGCTTAACTATTTTGCAATCTGCTGTGGTACAAAATTTTACAATTATTACTATTTACGAAAGGAATTAATCCTTTCGATATTGCAAAATTTTCACTTTATTTTGCATAAAATTTTATATTATTTTTTTTTTTTTAGAGTCCTATAACCTCAAAAAAAAATTATTATATATAGTCTATATTTACTTACTTATTAGACACTAACTAAATAATTTATGATAATGTTTTTGTCGTCGGTCTCGATCTCTGTTAACTATTAAAATTTGTAAATATTCACTTCATTAAATTTTTATTTATTTATTTATTTATTATGTTTTGTAAAATTATATTAATTTCAGTGTGTTTTTTTTTTTTTTTTTGCTTTTTGGCTTGATACTACACCCTTTTTGTTGTTGAAAATAGGATGAAATAATTTTTTCAGGTTTAGTTGTTCCAAAAATATTCTATTTTGGCAATGTTTCGCAAAAAAAAATTTGCCCTGCTTCTTTATTTTTTTATTTATAGGGTAACGTATATACATAAATTTATTGTGCACATTTAAATTGTGAAATTATTTATAAATGTGTTGTATGTGAAAATAAATGCAATTGGAAATTATTTCGAGAAATGCACTAAAAAGATATAAAAAAAAAATATTAACAAAAAAGGGAAGTTTTTAAATTTATTTTGGGAAAATTTATTAAAATGAGCTGTGCACTTAGAGAAAATTTGTTGTAAACAGTGTAACAGAAGTGAACAGATTTTAGTTTGTGATAAAAATTTTTGGTTAAGTTACACCATGTCCTTTTATGGTTTATTTATAATGATTTAGTTGAATTGTTAGTAAAATTCAACTAAAGGTAATTAGAGCAACTGTCACCCAGGTTGAAATGGCGTAAAAAATTCGTGAGAAAGTTTTTTATGGATTTTCGAATTCGGGTTAACTACCATTTGTCATTTAGTTCAAATTAATCACAATAAATAAGAAATATCTCAAAAATTAATAATTTAGGTGGTTAGAGTTTCAATATATTTACATTTTTAATGCCAAATTTTTTAAATGAATGGAGAAATCTAAAAATTTAAATGAATTTCTGGAAAATTCATGATGAATAAAAGAATAAATGTCTCTGATAGCCTTGCCACTATTGAACACAGACGCAATGTAAGAGGTTTATCCTTGTTCTACTTCGTTGTTGAGAATGAATGTTCAGCTGAAATAAAAGGAATTATGCCGTCACTAAATGCATTTGAACTGAATACTCGCTCAGACTCATTAATTCTAGACTAAACCTTATCGTACAAGGAAGCCAAAGAATTTATTTATACCAGAAATATTTTTTTTTAAATAATTGTCATTCCCACATGAATATAATTTTCAGTGTTTTAAAGAGCTTATTAACAACCATTACCTTAATAACCCTTTATCATTCCTGATTCCTGAACCGAAACAGTGTAAATCAAACCCGTTTGCTACAAAAAAACAAAAATGAATCGTAATTTTTAAGAAGCATTTCCTACAATTTTCTAATAAATTTCAGTACTGATAAAACTTTAGTGATTTTTTTTTTCAGTGTACAATTGCATTATTTGAATATTCGTGAAATTTTCTCTTTTACAATTATTATCATACATTTATCTATATTCTGTTAATAGCATTCAAAAGATATATTAACATAATATAGTTTTTTTTTTTTTGGTTTGCATATTTTGCACGTGCATTTATGCCAATTTTTGTCATTTTAATTTATTTAACTTTTTAATGGGCGCCCAGTAAAATAATATTTTTATATGAAAATTCTTTGAAGCATGAGTAATCGAAACGAAACCATTTAAACATTACTTTATTATACGTACCGGCATTAAAAACTGTTAGACAAATCACGTAAAACTTTTTTTTTTTTTGGTCAATAATACAAAGTAATACAAAATTATGATTGATTTTTTTTGTGTGTGTGTCAAAAGGACATCAAAAATTTGATTTAAATAAAAAATTTGTTTAATATAAAAAAAAATTGGTAAAAAAGGATAATTAAGAAAATGAAAATTCAATTTTTTTTTATGTTGTTATAAAAATTTTCAATGATATACCAACAGTTTCCAGCTCTAAAAATTAATTTTTTAGTTTTTTTTTTTGGTATCCTTTAAAAATAATACTGCAATATTTAATTTTATATGTAAAGTAAAATTAAAATTTATATTTGACTGTATTTGTTTGTGTGTATATTAAATCGGATGGCGATTTATTCAAAAGCTTGTAAATTTCTGTACACAAACTTGTTTAAAAATAGTCCATATAATAAATTAATAGTATAAAAGGGTGGTTATAAGTTTGTATTAAGTATATAGCTGACAATTTTTTTTTTTTTTTTGGAGGGTAGTTTTATTTTTGTTGGCAGTTTGAGTTGATGATGTTATTCTGTCCTTATTATTTTTGTATACACATTTATAATAAGGTGGTATATCACCTTATGTAAAATGGTTTTATCATTAAAAAGTGTTGAATTGAATCGGATGGTAACAATTTATTACAAATAAAAAGGATATTTTTAATATTATTATTATAGTATATACATATATGTAATTTAAAATAAAATAAAATGTATAATGGCGTAAATTATTTTAATAATATAAGGAAAAACAAATTAATTACAAGTTCCGTAAAATAAATTTAAAAAAACTGTTAAATTAAAATGAATATATATTTTTCATTCAAAATAAATAAATGCAACATATTTTTTGTTGCTTTAACATAATGCATTTTTATCACCTTGTTAATGACAAAAATATACTTTATTTTAAAATAAGTTGTAGATATTTAATCAAGAAAAATTGAATAATTTTATTTAATTTATAAAACGTATAATTAATTTCAGAAAAATAATTATTGAAATTTCAGAAATTTACATAAAAAATATAGTTTTTCTACGTAAAATTACCCTTAAATTCAATTCCACAGTTCATAATTTCCTTAATCTTTCAGATATAGTGAAATAACTTACAGATTTTTTTTATGTAGAAGCTCAGTTTACTATTTAAAAAGAACTTAATCATAGAAAAAAAATTGTAGATTTTTAGGAAATTAGCTTATGAAAGATAATTATAATTTCGACAAACAATATTCTTTAATGATCATTAAGTAAACCAGACTAATTATTATTATTTCAGAATTTATTTGATGAGATGATTTTTAAAAATAACGTAACATTGTGGCCTGTATCATAGGTAGTTTTTGAATACTAAATACGCTCTCAGAACTTGCTTAAAATTAGGATTATTATACTAAATACGCTTTCAGAACTTGCTTAAAATTAGGATTATCGTTCATTAAGAGAAACTCCAAAATACAAAAAGTGTCCAGCATTCAACGGTCCACAATTTCCTCAATTTTCTTTAGATATAACTAAATATTTTAAATATTTTTAATCTAAAAAAAAACGTGAAGTGAATTTAGTTAGTCTCTGTTTGCTAATTTGGATGCTAATTATGCTTTCTTATTGGCAGAGTTCGTCAATTAGGTCTCTCCAGAAATTGTAAAGATGTTTATTGACTGGTTGATGTGATCTATGGTCTGTTAGAAAGCCAGTTCGCTTCTTAACTTGTCTAATATTGAAATTTCGTAATAGTAGCTGTTTTTGCTAAGTAAAAATCCACTTAAATGAATTCCACAGACGATAATTTCCTTTAATTTTTTCACAGGTACTAAAATATATTTAGAATTTGTAAGTTAATTTTGTATTTAAACACTGAACAAAATTTTGGTTCATTAATATACAATTTCATTAAATAAACTTGTTCCTAAATTTTTCCTTAAAACTCAGCATATTTTTCTGTAATTTAACCATTGTATTGACTAATTAAATTTCCAATTGCAATAAAATCAATTTATTTAAAGAACAACTATAGACAATTTTCAAATAATCAACATTTTATTTATTTCTGTAATTTATTTAATATTAATCAAAAATAAATTCATAGGAAATTTTTACAAGGAATAAACACAAAACTATACTACAACTAACTAACTTTTGAAATCTATCAAACAAATTGCCAATTAAAAAGATAAACATCTTTCCGCTTATTTAGTTATGGTCATAGCATAAAATATGTTAAAGAAGAAAAAAAAAAACATAAATATTGTTTTTTTTTTTTTAAAGTGCATACAGAAAAAAAAAAATATGAGAAAAAAAACTCGTTAATTTTTTGCAGTCAGGTGATTTGGTCAAACTACGAGAAACTATATCCCAGCTGGGGAATATTTAGGATTAATATGAAAAGAAAAAAAAAAGTGAACTTAAATGGTCATGACTAAGTAGTAAGTTTTTAGTGATGGTTTTTATTTTTTCATTTTGTTTGCGTCGTTGTTGTTGATTTTAAATAATTCGAAATTCGAAGAATGAGAAACAAGGAATTTACAAGAATTTATAAAGATTATGGAGGCGGACTTCCTTTCAGAATTTAAATTTGTTTAAAAAAAGAAAAAAAAACTATGCACAAAATTTAAAAATTTATTTTAACATAAAATATGTTAAATTATGAACAAATGTTGTGGATTTTAATTATAAGTTTATGGTTTTTTTTTTTTTTTCATATTGGAATTTATTTTCCATCAAATTTATAATTAAAGTTTATTAGTCTCAGTTTTGTTACAATGTAGCATTCGTATATTTTGTTGAAATTTTTATGGATATTTATTGGGTTCTTAAGCATTATTCAGTTGAATTATTAAGGAGTCAGTTGCATAATTATGCAGTACTCAGTTCAATATAAATTAGATAAAAATTAGAAAAATATTAGCAAAAATATAATCGGAAACAATTGATGTTTTATTTTTAATTTGAATATTTTTTAATGACCTATTTTGAGACAATGCAGATTTTGATTGATTACTAAAATTCTATGGAAATTTAAAATTTAATTAAAAATATGTTTTTATAAATTTCTACCAAAGCATCTTTTGCACAAAGTTGAATGAAACATCAATTAGAAATGTTATCAGGTCAGTCCATATGATCGTAGAACAGCGCTATAAAAGAGTCTTGAAAACTTTACTTAATGAATCATAATTCCCCACGTACTAGATATCGGATGCCAATTCCTAATCATTTTTACTTTTATCTTTAATTACTTTTTACGAAATCTATTTTTTGGACAGTATTTTGATTGACTATGAACCAGAAATTCTTTATCATTGACTTTGAACCATTTTGTCACAAGGAAAAGACAGTAAGATAGTGAAAAAGACAGCAGCATTTTAATTTTTAGTACAAGGAAAAGACAGTGGTCAGTTTTTTTCCTACAGTCCCAATAATTAATAGAAATTTCTAGTTTCTAGGCAAAAGTTATGCAATCAATAATATCCAACTTAAAATTTTTGGATTTATTGAAATAGGCTGACGTTATATTTTGATATGAAACATATTCTAAAAGCTTCAACTAAAAGATTTAGCTAATACTTCAAGTTCATTTAATAATTTTACATTTTTTAATAATTTTGATTTCATGACTTCAACTTCAACTTTTGATATTGCAGTTTTTTTTTTTTTAACTTTCAGTGATTAATTTAGTTTTTGCTTGCTAGATAACATTTAACCTGAATCAGTCAATTTTTAAATTAAAGCCTTGATCCTTCATATTTTTGATCCTTATTTATTGTTTTTTAATTTTTTTGCTAGTTTGCTTAAATGATATTTTTTTTAATTTCGCTGGATTATAAAAAAGTGATCAAAAATAATCCCTAAAGTAACATAAATAATTTTTTTTTTTTACCTCTAGTCCTTGACTCAACATATATTATGATTTCAAGAGTCCTTCATATATCTATATTTTTTTGTTGTAATTAACAATTTTTGATTTTTTTAATTTATGCATTTTTTTATAAAACTTTTTCTATTTAAGCTTTTTAAATGTTTTTTTCTGCAAATCAACTTTATTGAAAATCCTTTTTATAATTCATAATAAATTTTGCTGATTTTCCTATTTATTTGCAATTAAAAATGAAAAAAAAAAACAAAATTTTTAATTATCCTTTTATTTTTTTTTATTATTATAAAACTTGAAATTGAAAAATTAAATAATTTTATTATTTTTCCATTGCATATAAAAATAATAATAATAATAATAAAAAATAAGGATTAAAACAAATAAATTATCCTAATTGAACTTATGCTCATTTTTTGCCAATATTGTTTTATATTTTAAGAGATACTTAAAGAGCAGTTTATGAAAATAAAATTAATGTTGATTTATTTATTAATGGTGGAAAATTTATGCAAAATTTTTGCAATATAATATATATTATTGCACAGTAAACAAAATCCTAAAGCTACTAGTAAAAATAGTTATATTTTGATCTTTTTAACAATTTCGTATAGTTTACACTAGTCAATAAATACGAGAGAGTCCTACACTACTAAAAAAAATAATATAATATCCCTTTTTTATTTTTTTTTTAAATATTTGCTGATTTAGCATTAAAATTTATAGGGTTTGTGTGATGGTTTAAAAGGTGGTGATGGTGATTGTTGGTATTGGTCACTTAATATTTCAATTTTAATAAAAGTATGAGTTGATTTATGGTAATTTTAAAATGATTTTTTTTTTTTTTTTTGTAATTTTCATGCTGTTGTTAATTTTTTACTAATAATTCAAAATTTAATGAAATAAAATTAGGTATGAGTGAATGATTTTTATGTTGACTTTTTACCCTATCCAAAAAAAAAAAAAAACCACCCTCTTATTGAATCAATCGATTTAATTTCGAAAAAAAAAAAAATGCTTAATCAAGAGCTTTTTAAATATTATATACAAAATATTAATTAATTCAGGAAAAAAAAAACGTAAATAAACACAGGGAGAGGCTCTTAAAAAAAATAAATAAATAAATTTTAAAGTATAAGTAAAATTTATTGATCTGAAAGGATGAAAAAAAAAGAGAAAGGATTCGATATTTTTCTTATTAACAAAAAAAAAAAAGCAGCCAATGATCATATTAAAAGAATCCTCTGGATCCAACCAAAAGCGAGTTAAATTTTGTATACCAACATCAATTCTAATTTTTTTTTTTTTTTTTTGAGAGCCAGGGCGCTATTCTGTGCAATTTTGTACCAAAGTTCAACTTGAAAAAAAAAATTGCAGAAATATAAAATTTTTTAAAGGACTTTTTATACGTTCTTTTCGTTCAGCTCGATAATGGAATGATTTTTTTTTTTTTTGATTTTATTTGGTATTCATATGGTAAAATGCAATCCTTTTAACAATATTGACACACAACTATATATAAATTGAGTATATTTAAAGTTTTAAAGGGATGAGTTAAAAGATGAGGAGTTAATATTAGTGTATAATATTTTAGAATAGCCACAAGGATTGCAGAAGTCTCATGAAATGGTTTTTTTTTTTTCATTTTATACTTATGTTTGTTTGTGTAAAGGGGTTTTAAGGTTTATAGTCCACAATATTTTGTGGTTATTAAATAGGTATAATGGAAAATTTAATGTACTTGGGTAATATAGACTGGTGAATTTAAAGACACCATGGTTAAATTATTAATTCATGATTTGAAGTTTTAAAAAAAAAAAAAACTTTAGCTTTTTTTTATGGATTAATAAAGATTTTTTTATCCTTTTTTTTGTGTAAAATTTTCAATGTATGATTTGAAGCGCAAATCCTGCATTATTTTACGCAAAATTGTAGTTTATTTGTGAAGAAAATTCAATTTTTCGATTTGGAAATATGGAATTAATGTTTTTCTAGAGTTAAACCTTATGAAAATTCGCTAGAACTTGAAATATTTTTCAACAAAGATAATCATTTTACAATTTAGCTTATGATTACTGACACATATCTAAGCTAAATTGAAGATTTATGTAAAATTTGAACAAATAAACTAATCCTAATTTGGATTAAATATTTACAATTGTATACAATTTTTATTTGAATATTATTAGAGACTAATTTAAATGAATTGACCTATTTTGGAGGCTATTAAAATTTTCGTTTTTTTTTTTTTTTGGAAAATTACATTATTAAAATAATTTCATATAATCTTTAAGAAATATAATAAATTTTCTAATTAAATTTTATCCGAAAAAAAAATTTTTTCTGTAAGACCCCATGGCTATTATTAATAATCATAAAATCCACTACCATATATATGCTTTTTTTTATGTATTATATTCTAAATTTCATAACACCATAAGCTATAAAGTTTAAAAAATTTTTTTAAAAGAGTATTAAACCAAATAGTATATGTATAATCCATATGGTGGTATAATTTAAGTGCACCTATACAATTTGGATGGTATTTTTGAAATTATTTTGATTATACAAGTACTATATATCCTTGTACACAACCCAATATATATCATTTATATGTTTTGTATAAATGTGTGACGTTTAATAATATATAACTGCGGATTTTCAATGTGCAGTCATGCAAGGATATATGACCAGAAAATGCATTTAGTTAAGTATAAATATAAGTAGAAAAGGATTGTAGGCAATCAAACTTTATACATTTACCACCCTAAAAAAATAAAATTCACTTAAATATCTATGCTAACAACAAAAATAAAGCAAATTATATAACTTGGGTATAATCGCGGCATATTATAAAAGGGTTAAAAGGACTATATCAGACCAATAGAGAATTTTGGCCCATCAGTTGAAGAGTTTACAACCCTTTTCTGTTTTTTTTTTTTTTTTGTTGCTTGTGTATAAAATTCTGGGATTGACCATCAATTTAAAATTTTCACTGTACCATGTATACGTTTTATACATATTTATAGGGTAACGTCATGTCCTTGTTATGTACATATATATATGTAAATCTGCGGATATATATAAATTTTCAAGTTTTTTGAATGTTTACAGTGGGAATATTATATAGTTTTATAGTTGTTGTATGTTGACTATGAAAATCATAAAATATTATAACCAACAAGGACATGGAAATTATGTTATGTTCAATAAATTTAAATATGGAAAGGATATATGTATATATATATAAGTAAAATTAACAAAGTGAACATTTGATCGATATTTTAGTCTATTTTAAATAAATTTGTTATATAAATTTCTTTTAATTTTACTATCTGTCAGAATTTTCATAAAATATATAACAGTTTGATTTTGACGTATGTTAAAAGTTGGTGACAGATCAAATTTTAGTCTCGAAATGAGTATAATATTAGCAAATGTCACTAACAAAAATTACTTTATATACAACTATATTTTCAGAACCAAAAAATTTATACGAGATAATTAATTGAGTACTGAAACCTAATATCGATCGTTTACTAGGATATTTAGAGAATTCTCAGAAAAATATTTTCAAATAAATTTTAATAGTTTTCTATTTAAATTTTTAATTTTCTCTTGATTACGTTAACATGTGTATTTTAAATTATAAATTTTGTAAAACGTATTATTGATCCACTGAAATATATTAGAAATAGATCGATAATATGATTTTTTTTAAAATATAATTCTAATTTTTTAAATGAAATATTAATATTTTAATTTAGGAATTTTGATATTAATTTAGAATATCTATTTAAATTAAATTTAAATCATTGAGAAACATAAATTCTTGTTTATTCATTTGAATTTTACGACTATACTTTACTTTAAAAGTAATTTCACAAAGAAAAATCCTTTTATATATATCCTCATTTGCTTAATATGTTTTATCCTTTTTCCCTTCAGCATAGAATAATTTTTTTTGTAAAAAAATATAATAAATTTTGTAAAACATATTATTATTGATCTGCTGACTGAAATTAAAAATATGTCGATAATAGGTACTTTTTTTTTTATAATAGAATTTGTATTTTTTAAATAAAATTTTAGTATTTTAATGTTGAGATTAATTTAGAATTTCTAATTAAATTTAATTTAATTCATTAAAGAGCATACATTTTTTTTTTTTTTGTAAATTTTACTTTAATAGTAATTTCTCAATGAAATATCTTTATATATATTTTCTCAATTACTTAATATGTACATAGAATAAAATCCCAAAAGATTTTCAGTTTACACAAAAAAAATCTTTTTTTTTTTTTTAAATATGTACAAAAAATTATGTAAAAGATTTTAAAAAAATAAAAGAACTTTATATTATTTTTCCTTTTAATATTCTAATTAAATAATGTTTTGGTTATCTTTGTTCATTGCTCTTCTTCTACATATCCTGTTTTTTTTTTGTCAATACTAAACTATTCTAGCTAATTATGATAATGCATCATCACAAGTACAGCATTAAAAAAAATTTATATATGTATGCATATCTAGAAAAAAAAAAGAAACTAGAAAATATCCTTATTTATTTTATCATTCATATACAAGAGCCTCATAATGTCATTCAAAATTTGTGTCTGATGTGAATGAAAAAAAAAGGCTGTTTATTTATTTTAATTTTTTTTTCTGGTTACATATTAAACTAGAAAAATAATAATAATAATAATAATGTTGATGATAAATAATTTCAACCCATCATTATCCCTAGAATCTCTATGCATTTCTCTTGAGTATAACATAAATATCCTTTTTTTTTTAAAAAAAAAAAACCTAACTAACTAAAAAAAAAATTGAATGAATTTTCATCACATAAAGAGCGATACATAATCAAATAAATTTATGCGGTCGGTTATGAGTTTGTGATGATATAGGATTTTCTATAACATTTTATGTATTAACGTAAGTGAAAAATTTATTATAGTTTTACATATTATTTTATAGTTATTTCCTTTTAACTGTCTCTCCATAATTTTTTTTTTGAAATTTTTTTTTTCATGCTATTCAAGTCCACTTTTTTTTTTAATTTATCCTTGTACAATATTCTGAGTGAAATTTACAACAAAAAAAAAGGATATCTATACATAGGGTAAACTCGGCTAACTTTGTGATATTTGTAAGTTTTTACATAAAGAGAAAATAAAAATATAGATATGAGGAATTTATATAAGATCAGTTGGTATAAGATTCGTTCAAAAATATCTAATGTCAAATTTGAAAATTTCCTTTATGACTTCTAGAAGTAAAGTAGGTTCTATTCAGCTAACTTCGTGTTAAAGAAAGTCTAATTCCATTACAAAAAATTCTAGTGAAAAATTTAGAATTACGAAATATTTCTGTACCAATTCTTTTTGAATTGAATCACAACTGATATTTTTCCAACTCATAAGCGAGTATTTTCGTAATATTAAAACGACTTATTGGGTAAACTCGGCTCTTTTTAACTTCACAAAAATTTATTAAATTAGAACTACAATTATGAAATTGCGTTTCTATTTCAAAGTACTATCAAGAAGCCACACCAACAAGTATTTTGGTTAGGGGAATAGTTTAACCAAACTGTAACATGTATAAAACTCATGGATATGACTTCAGGGGTCCCTTTTTTCATTGACTATCATGGAATTAGCCGTGTCACAGATTTAGCCGAGTTTACCCTATAATTTTGTTGTTTTTGTTTTTGGTATGAAATATATAGACATATATCCTTGTTGGTTTGTAATATTTATGTCTAAAAATGCCCAACTATAAATATACGAAAAAAAAAAATTAAAATTAAATAAATATAGAAAAAAAAAAAACAATATTGCTATGCAAAAAGTCCTTTTTTGTTGTTGTTGTATGTTATACAATATAAAAAAAAAAAAAACATAAAATAAATAAATTAAATTCATAAAACCTTTACAAAATCAATTTGGATTTTAACATCAAATTCAAAAAAAAAAACAGGATGAAAATTTTGTATGTTTTGTAGGTTTTATTTTCACAAAGGTGAATTTTTTTATTTTTTTGCCTATATTTTATAAATTATATTAGTACTATACATCATATATCCTTGTTATATCTATGTAGGATTTATATTTATTCATCAGTGCTATAATAATTTCGTTTATTACTTTATGATGAATAATTATGTTAGAGAGAAAAAGAGATTGTTTTATGTTTTTTTTTTTTTAATGCATAGCATTAATAATATTTATTGTGGTAGCTTTATATTTTTTTTGTTTTTTTGGATGGTGTTGGGTAGAAATTGTATATTTTTTTTTGGTTTTATAATAACCAAACACCCCAAAAAAAAAACCCCAAAAAAAAACCCCAAAAAAAACCAAAAATCGAAAAAAAATATTGGAAATTGAAGTTAAAATTGAAAATTTTTTTTTTGTTTATATCCTTTTTTTTTTTCTGTGTATTTGTGTGTGATATAATAACAATAAATATCAATTAATAATAATTAATTGATGTGGGAATTAAAAAAATTGGGTTTTTTTTAAAAAAAAAATTATTAAAACCAGAAATAAAATCACAAAAAAAAAATTAACTTTCAGGATAATTAAGTCATAGGAGTTAAAAATAGGAATATAGATTAATACGGGGTAAAAAAGGATTCTTCATCGTGGTATTCTCGTTAATTAAATTGTTGCAGTTTCTATCTAACCGCATATGTCAGGAAAAACCAAAATGTTAATACAATTTCAAGCTTACATTTCGTATTCTTCAAATTTTCATTAATCTCGTACGAATTTGACTCAAATAATATTAAACTCAAATAACGTATTTAAGTTTTATATGAAAAAAAGCTGTGTTTCTGAGTGGAATTGTGCCATTTTAAGTTTTTTTTCGGTCATAATTTAGTGAAAATTTATCGAAGAATTCTAATTTGGACTTATTTTTATAAAAATTGTTAAACATTTTTTAAATAAATATCAGAATTGATTAATTTCATTGGAGCTTTACAAATTTTTACTCTACTCATCCGAGGAAAATAATTAATCTAGGACTCATTATGTTCATAAAATGAAATATTGTCCATAAAAACCATTAACATTTTTTTTTTTTTTATAATGGTTCACAACAGCCCCGACAGAATTATATTATTTTTTATCCTTTTTATGGATACTTACATATCTTTTTTTTAATGTCTACTTCAAGTAGATAACAGATAAATTTTAAAATTATTTAATGTTCTGACAGTTTCCCAATACTGAACAATTCTATCTCTACCCTGACACAAAATAAATAAAATACTTTCCAACCACAAAAAAAAAGAGTAATTCCAAAATAAAACTTTAATGAACCATTGCCAAAAAATTATATTTTCAGTCACAATTAAAAAAACTAAGTCTATTAAAATGTCAAAGATCACAAAAAATTCTGCAATAATTATTCACTAAATTATTACCGAATAAAAAAAAACTTATATATTTTCCAGACTTGTTAATTTGCCATTATAACCTTTAACCCATACAGAACACAAATCACAATAAAAATCGAACAAAAGCTAAGAAAAAGAAATCCTTAAAATATATATTTTTTTTCTTCACTTAGACATCTTTCTACAATTTAATTGACCTTTTTTTTTTTTTGGGTAATACTACAACCCTTCTTTCCATCGATAGAGATCACTTTTCTTTTCAAAAATAATAACAACAAAATAAGTTTTAAGTCCTTTTGAGGACACCATATCGTCGTGAATTATAATAAAATTCTAAAGAAAAGAAGAAAAAAAATGCTGTATGATACGAAAGTAGTTTATCATGTTGTCTGAACACTGAACAACTATTAAGCTCATACCAAAATTTTTTTTTAGTATAATTTCTATTTTTTTTTACATATGTATATCTGTATGTATGTATGTATATGCGTAGTATTTTTATAAGTAGGCATAAACAGATGTGATATCTCTCGCAAGGATCAACTTCATTATTTTTTACAAGATTTTCTTATAAAATATAAAGTCTCCCTATTTTTTTTTATTTTGTTTCTTTTTTTTCGACAGTGGTACAAGAAGAAAAAAAGGATATTCTTCAGGACTTCGTTTTTTTTTTTGTATTATGACCTAAAGTTAAAGAAAAGAGCACAATAAAAATGTGAAAGAACGAATGAATAAAAAAAAAATGAAAATTTTTTACTTAAAAGCTTTTTAGGACAAAAAAAGGACTATATAGAAAAAACATAATATTCACATATAAAACATACTGCGATTTCAGATTTATATTTTTTTTTTTAGATAGCCCTTTCATTTTGTATACAAAAGGACGAAAAAATGGTTTTTATTTTTTTTTTTTTTTTTTGCAACTCTGTTTAGTTGCTTTTTCTGTCAAAACATAAAACTGATAGCATTACATAATATTGCAAAAGAAGGTCCTGTTTTTATTATAATTTTTTTTTTTTTGCATATAACGTACTTAACGTACAAGGAAAAAAAACAAAATATATAAACATTTTATATCTGCATGATTTTGTACTACGTAACGTATAAATTTTCTATCCATTAGCCTTGCCAAAAAAAAAAAAATGGGGAGAAAGTTTTACAGAGAAAAAAAAAAAAATAAGGAAATTCTTTTAAGTTTAGGGATGTCGTCAAATGCATATATTTTTTTTTTTTTTACATATCAATTCGTCCTTATAAATGAGTAGTAAACTTAAGTTTTTGAAAAAAAAAAGTTATATGCATGTTCAAATAAATAAACGAGGAACAAAATTACAGAATTTTTCTTTATAAAGTATCCTTTTTTTTTTGTTGTTGTTTATTTGTTTGTGTTTAGATGAAGATATGTGTGATAGGTATCACTTTTTTTCCGAAATAAAGAATATGTGAATTTGAAAGGCTATATTTGTTAAAAAAAAAAAATAAAAATCCTTATATGATAAAGACTTTTTTTTGTGTGTGTGTGTGTGTTGGGGGGTTGTGATATAAAGTATTGTAACGCATTTTTTGATGGTTTTCGTGCTGAAGATAAATTACTTTTTTTTTTTTTTATCATTTCTGTCATTTTTAGTGTTGTTTGGTTGATATCATTGCCCTTTGTACAATTGACAAAGTTGACAGTGATTTTGTTGGTTGGTAGTTTGGTGGAGCAGAAGAATTGTATGATATTTTTCCAATGGTCATATTATTATTATATATGTAGTAACTAAAGTATATTGAATGAAGATAATATGACAAAAAAAAAAAAAGGATATTTTATGTTTGTGTACTAAAAAAAAAAAAGGGTACAAATAAAAAAAAAATAATAAAGAAAAATGACATTTGACTTGAATGCATTGAAAGAAATGGGGAAAAAAAAACATTTTATATTTAATATGAAAATACCCTGGTAATAATAATGATAAAGATCCTTAGAAAATCTTTTGATAACACCCAGTGCTACTTTTGATTCCTTTTGGTTCGTTTTTTTTTTTGAAATTCTGAAAAGTAATTTTTTTTTTTGAAAATGAAGAAGGTAATGCAAATAATATAAAAGAATTTATAAGTGAAATAAAATCATATTTTTTATCCTTTTTTTTTTTTTTTGTAGTCGGTATGTGTGGACTTAATTTTTGACAACTTATTTAAACCAAATTTTTTATATGACTGACCACAATAATTTCCTTCCCTTGAAAAGTCCTTTAAAAATATTAAAGGAATAATATTTTTAAAGGACTTTTTCAAGGGAAGGAAATTAATTTTCTTAAATCCTATTTTTTCTTTGAATATTTCTTTTTTTTTTTGAGGGAAAAAAAAAACCTAATTCGATTATGTTGCGTATTTAAATCCTTAATAAATAAATATTGTATTTATAATATTGAAACTTCAAAAACGATTATCATAAATATATGAAATATAATAATCCTTATACGTAAAAAATTATTATTATATACCCGTACATAAAGAAATAAAGTTTTTATTATTCATGACATAATCTTTATTAGAACTTTCTTTTCTGGAACTTTGTAAGACAAGAAAAATACATACAAAAAAAAAAACGTATTTACTAGGTAAGTAAGTAAAGATAATTGGTTTTGTCACCCTCCCAAAAAACTAAACAAAGTATCCTTTTTAATTTTATATTATTATTATTTTAGTTATTTATTTGTAAGGATATAGTTTAAGAAAAGTCAATTATATAATAGAGATTTAATTTGTTATTTATATTATATTGGAATTTTGTAGATTTGGAGTTTGGAGATGGTTTTTAGAATAAGTCCTTTAATTTATTTTAGTTTATATTGTTTAATATTTAATGATTATTAAGATGGGGGAGGGAAAAAATGTTTAACAAATTATTTTTAAAACTAACATATTTTTTTATATTTTATTTATATTTTAAAGTTTTTGACATTTCTGACAAATATTTGTCCTTCATGTTTTAAAGTTTTTGACAGCTGTTGACATTATATTTCCTTCTATCTAATATTTCCGAAAAAAAATTTTGGTTAAAAGTTTTGTTTACAGGGCGATTAATTGACATTTTAATGAAAAATTGATTTTGTATTTTCGTTATATTTTAGTAAATCCATTTATTTACGGTTTTATCCATTTATTTAGTTCAGTAATCTTCTCTTCTACGTTCAGTAATTTGAAATTTTAATATATTAAACCTGTATACGGATTTTTTTTTAACAATTTAGAGGTTAGAGACACTCTAACTACTTAACGATACTCTAACTTACAGTAAATTGGTAATCCTGACTAATATAATTAATTTAGCTTAATTTATGATTTTTTTCATTATTAACTGCTCGAATTTAGCTTAATTTATGATTTTTTTCATTATTAACTGATGACAACATATTTTAAATCATTTAAAAAAAATTGGTCTATTCAATCTGGCAATCTAATAAAGAAATAAGTTCCACTAGTTGCAAAATATGGCATTTGTCAAAATAGTTTTAGTAGAAAAATTAGAGTAATTTTTCTTGTAGATTACTATTATACAATTCTCGAGTTGTCAAGTAATATTTTTTGTGCATTTTATGTTGGTGGCTTAATGGTAGTTTACTTAGATGTGGTACAGTAGCTACTGGTTTCGCTTCCAGTCTAAGAAATCAACGCTGGTCGAAGTTTACTCATCTTTAAATACAAGTTATATAAATAATCTAATATTTTACATGTAATTTTAAGAGTGAAAATAATGTGAACTGTTCAGGCCTTCTGGTAACAACTTACGATCAAACACTATTAGGTTGTTGCAATTCAGACGTTTCTTCAGCTAAATTAATTGATATTTTCGGAATTAATATAAAATTTAGTAGGCCAAATTGCAATAATTTTATTCATGCAGATATAAGTAAGTTCAAGAATATAATTCACCACTTGATATTCTTAAGTGTAGTGTAAAAGTAAGAAACAAAAAGGTAATTCTAATTCTAAATCTTTAAAACTGGTGTACTGGTTGGAGTTTATATTTATAATTTTTTGTACTTTTGAGCATAAATATAAAGTATTGTAGACTCAGTTTAGTCCTTATTTCTTAACTTGGCAATTTAGTAATTTCTATGATTCATTCTTGATTTTAAATCGTTTTGCAGTCACAATTATGTAGTAAAAACGTTTTTTACCTTGAAAACGTCTACAGTAGTTTTCAAACATATTCAAACATTTACAATAATTTCAATTAAAATTAAATTTCCGAATTAAATTCCAATTAATATATCAATACAAATTGAAATTTTATACAACATATATTTATTAGTTAATTTTTATGTAATTAAATTTTAATAATTTATAGATTGTAACGTCAAAAAGTTAAGAATTCAAAAAAAAACTTTCTCTACACAAAACTCACTAAAATAACAGGTCGTCAGAATATTATTTGCTTTAGTTTTTTTTTTGTGTGTGTGTATGTTTTTCTTGTATGTTTTTATCATAAAAAATTCTTAAATCGTCTTTTATATCTAATTACAATTAACCACTCAACCGCCAATGAGTTCTTTAAGGATATTATATTATATATATTATACATAATTCAATTTATGTCCGTAAAATATTCTTGTTTTTATACAAAAAATTTCAAAAAAATAAAATTATAAGCTTTTACTTTGAATGAGTGTGGAGTATAGGGGTAGATAAAATAGTGTATTATATCTTTTCTAATATAAAAGACGACCGACAGGCACGCAAATCTCCATGTCACTATTAAAAACAGTGATCCTTAGTTATATCTATACTTTGGTATATTAAAGGACGAAGGACTCTTCTATACCTAAAAAAATTCTTTATTATTATTACATAAAAAAAAAAGAAAGAAGTCTGAACTTTTATAAAAAGCATATCATCAAGGAAGCTACAAAAAAAAACATAAATATTATATACAAATTGTATAAAGGTGTGTTTATGCGATCGAAAAGTCCATCCAGGTATTATTATATATAGAAGTTAATTTCAATGAAAATTAGTTTTTGTTTAGGGGGCTCACAAAAAAACAAAAAAAAATGAAAATCTATTTATGTTTTTTTATGAGAAAACTTTCTTTTTTGTGTTCTCCTTTTTTTTTTTTCATTTTTAGTAAAAGGGACTGTGGGGGAGCTGGTAGAAATAGTGAAGGAATAATTCTGTAAGACAGAGATTTTCTTTCTATATTTTGTTATTTATTTAAATCAGTTGTATGCAAACTTATTAATTTCGCGGGCCACAAAATATTTGATAACATATGTAAGGACACAACGAAAAGCTTTGTTTTATAGAATATTTTTTTCATTTTATTAATTAAATGACGAATTCATTTTATAAAATTAAATTAAATGTTGCTTATCAATGTCCGAAATTTTGAGCAAATTTATTTACACGAAGTTTTGAGTAAATTATTTACACGAACTTTTGAATAATTTATTTTCACCAACTTTTGAGTAAATTATTGGCACGAACTTTTGAGTAAATTATTGGCACGAACTTTTGAGTAAATTAAGCGAAGTTTTACGAACTGCTGGTTTGCAAACTTGATTTTATACTTTGATTTTTATGGTTCGGTTTTCTGCGATCTTTTCTCAAATAAAAAAAAAGCCCAATATTTTCATGGCATATTTTTAATTTTATTTTTTTGCGGCACACTTATTTGCGACGTCAAATAGTTTGTGGACCACTGATCTAAGAGAAGTTAATGAAAGATTGGTAATACGTATCGGTAAACGCACTTATTTTTTTTTAAACAAAGCTAAAACTAAAGTAGAAAGTTAAAATCTTTTTACATAAATAAAATGAATCTTTATTAAAAAAAAAAACAATCTTTATGTTGTGTCATGAATAGTAAAAGTTAAAATTTGTTATCTTCTCTTTTTTTTTTTTTTTTTTGCAGAGATCGTGAAGATGTTATAAGTTGAAATGGTCTTTCTTTTAGAACTGACTTTTTAATTTTGTGTATAATCTCGACCATGGAAATTTTTTGGAATACTACATACACAAAGGAAACTGGGGTAAGTCAGAGTAAAGATTATTTTATTCATTTAAGTTTTTTGAGTTTCTATTTTTTTTTTTTTAATTCAAAGTTAGTTTTAGTTTTATTATAAATTATATAAAACCTAAACAATAAAGGATATTACCAAAAATTATCTTATTTCATGATTCGTTAACTTTATCTTATTTTCTTCTGTATATACTTATATTTATTTCTTATATAAAGGATGTGTAAAAATGGCTGAAAGGCAATTATGTTTAATGGGGGAAAAATTCACATTTTCTCAATGATTTTCCATTTTTTTTTTTTTTTTGTGTTTCTATAGTTGGAATTATAATGAAAAGGTTTACAAGAAATGAACATTTAAATAAAAAGAAAGAAATGGACTTTGAATAAATTTTTGATTAAGAATTTTTAAGGTTTTTGGTTTGAATATAGGGTAAATTAGATAATTGTTGATATAATTTAAGTTATTGTTGTGTTTTTACATAAATAAGTGAAATAATTTATCCAGTTTTTGGTATATAAATTACAGAAAATTTTAGTAATTACAATTGAAGAGTTATACTTAACTAACCATACTAAATTTAGGACATAGAACCTGACCTAATATATAATTTGATTGTTAACCTTTAGTATACAAGTCCGATGTGAAATGAATTTTTCTGTAAAATTGTAAAATTACTTTTACAATTTCAGTTTGTTGTACACAGTTTCATAGTGAAATGATTTTTCAGTATATTAAAATTTCGTTAATTCTACATAATAATTTTTTAATGGTTTTCATTGCGGTGGAAAATTTCATATCACGAAGAACTAAGCTTTAAATGAAATCCATTAAAATATTAGACCAGTTTAAAATAATTCATAATTCAATGTACGAACATAAATTTCAATTCAAATCACTTTACATTTTTTAGTTGTCAAAAGTGATAATTTTACTATTTATCTTTAAACCACTATGAAACTATTTTCATTAAATTTTATCAGATTTCTGTATAATTTTATTATGGAAACTGACAGACAGATTTACATATTACATAGATTATGAAACTGTCAAAATGTTTAATTTTATATTATGTTTATGAACATTTTACTCCAATTAATATATTTATTATAATTTATTTTATATTATTGCCAGTTCCACCTTCAAAAAATCTTAATATTTGATTTTTGTAATTAATCCTATATCCTAAAGCCCCTCCCCACTAAATGTTTTTGATATTTCCTTATACCACTTCTTGAATATTCATAGTCCATTGAATATTCATAGTTAGTGCATATTTTGAATTATAATAGTATTTATTTAATTTTTTTTTTTCACCAACCTTTTCTCCTCCCCTAAATCTTTTTGACCCATTCTTACCACCTCCCCCCCTAAAAAGATCCGCATGAAAAACCAAAAAAAAAAACTTTGGGAAAAAAAACTAAACTTTTGAATTAAGTTACATTGTTTGGGGATCTTAACATTAAAATATCTAAAAAAATAAAAAACTACAACATAATAATATATGTAAATTCTATATTTAAATAATCTTAAGGGAAAATTTTTTTAACAATGGTGTAGCATACTTATATAAATGTATATGTCACTGTGGTTAACATAAATTTTCGGTTTTTCTTACACAAAAATCCATTATTTTAAGAATATCTAAAATAAGTAGACCACAAAAATATCTAAAATTTACAGATATACATATACGACACAACATATAATTTATAAATTGTTAAAATATAGTTAAAATTTATATACGTACGTATACGTATGTAAAAATACAAAAAAAAAAAAATGTAATGAATTTTCCCTTAAAATAGTATGGCGAGTATAATCTCAGCCGCTATTGTTGTGTCGTAAAACTATAATTTTTTTTAATTTTTTTTTTCGTCCTTTTTCTTAATATATTGATGATACTAGAGAGTTTTTCTATTTTATTATTGTTAGTCCTTATTTGGTATATATTTCATTAGTTGAATATAAAGATATATACATAAAAACATTAAACATTCATAACCGCACTTACCCTCCAGTTCAACACCCTCTAGTGACATTTTCTTTCATTGTTATTTTCACAAAAATAAAAAAAAAAACTGGAAAATACAATTTAACTTCATTGTTCCTTTTTTTTTAGAATTTATTTTGTGTTATAGTTTTTTTTTTTTTGTAGTGGCTCCAAGTCTAAGGATATTTTTGTCAGTTTTTTTTTTATTCTTGTGGTGAAAATTGCATATAAACAAAAACTCGACTATTGTTGTAGATAGTTAAGTTCTCTTAGTTTTTTTTTTTTTTGCAATACTATAAAAGGATAAAACGATTATAATGAAATACAGGATTTTTTTTTTTGAAAAAGGACAATACAACAATAATATATATGAGAAAAAAGAAACCAAAAAGAATTTCAATTGTCTTGATAACAAAAAACTATTAATTATTTATAGAAAAATTAAAATAGAATAAAGAAAACAGGATATTTTGACTTGATCTTGAATAAAGGATTTTAACAATTGTTTTAATTGAGATGTAAAAAATAGCAAAAAAAAAAAAATAAGGATTTAATTTTTTTTTTCTTGCGCAAATTAAAATTAAATTTAAAAAGAATTTAGGTTTATTTATTTAACACTTGAGTACGTATAAGAAAAAGGAGGCCATTGCACAATTCGCACAATATAACGGTGCAGAAACGACATACAAATAGATTAAAATTGTATTGGTAATATTGAGAACAATAAGATCTTTTTGTTAACTTTATGAAGTCTGCAAGAAAATAGGAGTAAAAGAGCCAATTTCCTAACAACAGTTCACTTCTGATCTTAAAAAGTCAAAGGTTTTATCGGATACCGAAGAATCTGGAATATTAGTAAAAGTAATAATGTCTTACCAACTTTTCTAATGTACTCTCATGTTCTGACTATTAAAAAGCCAGAGCCTTTCGGAAAATACTGAATTTTTGTAAATTTCTCATTATTAGCAAGGATTCAATGATATCCTGTGTTAATTGTAGCCGTTTAGGACATTATAGCGAAGATTCTAGAGCTCCACGTACTACAAACTTGTCTGGAACGACTACCAAGACGCAAAAAGAGCCTAATTGGTCTGAGTGTCAGTTTTGTAAGAATTCGGGGCATGTATTTGTTAATGTTCCTTTCAATAAATTTGAATCATGAATGAAAGATCCGTTTCTACATCTGAACACAGGCAGAAATTTAAGAGGAATAAAAAAGCTATAGTGGTGCCAAAGACTATGAATGGTGTACACTGAGTTAACCTATACATTACTAGGTTAACCAAAAAAAGGGTGAGTTAAAATTATTATTCTCAGACCAATGATGAGTTCTGCTTTCATAGCGTAAGACATAGCGTACATTTGAACAGTTACCTTATTAATGAAAACTCCGCCTGTAGTGGATACTGAATAATTTTTAACATGTGGATAAGCTTCCAAGTAGGCCCTAACTCCTAGTAGGCCCAGATAATTGTCAACTTTTGTGCCGAAAAGAGAATCTTTATGAGAAATCATTGAATTATCGTTAAATATTATTTAAAATCCTTTGTATATTAGTTTTAAAATCATTACTAATTAAAACATTGGTACTATTTTATTAAAATTCACTCTATATCTCCTCCTCCACTCTATATTTACTTCGAAAACATGGTTAAATCTTTATAAGATTTTCTTAATCACTGCACTTTCTGTCAAACAGTTGTGTTTTCAATTTTCTTGTGACAAAATTAATCTTTTCCATCTAAATATGTCTAAAAAAAAAAGTACATGAAAATACATGTCAACAAAATCTCTCTCTTATATATAGCCTGTCAAATTGTGATCATATAATCTCTTTAGTTAAAAGTCTACAAAAAAAAAAACTAAAGTAATTAAAACTTTTCGATTTGATAGTTTTACTTAAATCAATAAACTAATACAATATTTTTGTGACATCATTTTAATAGGACATACAAAATAATTCCTATCATAATATAAATATAGTCTTTGACATTTTTCCAAAAAAAAATTTCTCCTTTTTTTTTTTTTTTAGATCCTTTTAATCATATTTAATAACATCTGTATATCAATATTTGCCAAAAAAAAAAAAAGATGTAGAAATTGTCTTTAATAATAAATATATCTCACTTTACTTTGCCTTGTGTTTATAAAATATAAAATCTTTTTTAAGTGCTAAGGGTAACTGCAAGAAAATCAATCATAATTTTTTTTTTTTTGTTTTTGACAAAGGATATTCCCTGAACATTTTTAAACCCTGAAGAATTTTTGGTACTATTTATAAACCAAAATAAAATAACAAGAAGAATTATAACACTTTATATCATCTTTATATTTTTTTTTTCCATAGGAAAAAAAAAAGGACTCTTCCATAAAAGTATATAAAAATTATCAAAAACATTTTTATCATAATCATCAAAATCATCATTGTACACCCTTTTTTTTTTTTTTTGATTATTATTATTATGAATTATCCTTTTAACACCGCATATTAAAATTAGTATATTAATATAATAATATATTTTTTTTTGTGTGTATATTTCTGGGTGAAAAAATAAAAATATAAAATCAATTTTGTCAGGGTGTGGAGCACCAAAGATTTCTATATAGAAAAATAAATTAAATTTTCTATTATTGCCGCTTAGTCATTTTTCCATTTAATGTCCTTTTTTTTTTTATCAAATTAGTTTCGTATTTAAAGTAGAAAATCAATGCATTTTATTATTTTTTTTTTGTTTTTTATTAAAAATGGAATACAAATTTTTCATATATACAATAAGACACGTAATCCTTTTTTTTTTTTCTGGTATTATAAAGTTTGTCCAACTAATATCGATGCACATTCATTTTTCCTACTTAGTATCAATTTCAATAATTTTTTTTTTTTTTTGAGCTACAAATAAGAAATTTATTTTTATTTATATTAATTTTGTTGTTATTGTATTTTTATATTTACGTATCACAACAACAACAACAACAACAACAACAACAACAACGAAAAAAAAAAAAAACGAATAAATCCTTTAACAAATCGATTATTCATTATAAAAAGACGTGCTAAGCTAAACCTTTCAATTTATATTAGTTAAAAAGAAAATGAAAGAAAAATTGTAGAAAACATTATTTATATTTTTTTTTTTTCCTGAAGGAATAAAACATAGCCATTCAAAAAAAAAAAAAAAAGGACGAAAAAGTAGAAATTACATTGAAAAGGACGAAAAAGAAGAAATATAGTAGAAAAGAAGTAGAAATAAAAAAATACACCGGATTATATGTCTAAGTATAATAAAATAAGTAACAGATAAGGCGCGTGCCAGATTATCATCATGATCCTTTCTTTTCTATTCAGGATTTTTTTTTTTTCTGTTTTTTTTTTTTTTTTTTTTTGTTGCTGCTGTGTTAATTTTTGTACTTTGGCTTTAATGAAATGTGGGGATAAAATTAGAAACTAATTTAACTTGGCAGGAAAATTAACAAAATATAAATGATGGCATTTAATTATCGACATTTAAGGATCAATAAATAATAGAAATAGAAAAAAATTGAAGAAAAATGCAATTTTGTAGAGAAAATTTTTGATTAAAAAAATTTTTTTTTAGCGAATTGATGGACTAAAGTTTTCATTCATATTTTTCATTTGTGTATAGAATTTATTTTGAAGTGCTATTATTATTATTATTATTTTGTTGACCTGAGAGTAATTAGTCAAAGTTAAATACTTTAAATCGGTGCTAATATCCTTTTTTTACCTTTTTTTTTTTTTGTAGATAATTTCCATTTTTTTTTTATAGTAAAATTTGTGTTGTTTCTAATTTTAGAAATTAGTGAGACAGGGAAAATATTTTGAAAATGTCTAGCAAAAAATCAATTAATAAAAAAAAAGGATAATTAATTATAAATTTATAATCAATATTTATATTTACAAATGAAAAGTTATTTTGTTGATTTAAATATTTTACTAATCTAATATGTTTTTTGTTTTGAATGTTGATTTAAGTCAAATTTAAGAAATTTTATATACATATAATATTTTTTTTAGAAATAATATCCTTTTACAAAATATCTTGTAAATATTTATGTAAATATTCATTAATATCATTTTATTTATATTTGATTTTACTAAATTTTTTTATTATCAATTTTCCATGAAGGAATAAATAAATTGAAAATGACAAAATATTATTATTTTTTTTTTTTTAGATCCTTTGCAAGGAGTAATGACATTTTTTTATTAGGTTTATTTAAATATTTTTAGATATTTGATTGAATTGGAAAATAGAAGAGCAAAATTAAAAATGTTTATAAAAATTAATTAAATTTTATGTGGTTTTACAATATTCTTTTAAATTAAACAAAATTATGAATTTATGCAATTATTACAATTTCATTTAATCCTTAGACCTAATTTTTATTTACATTTATAGATTTTAGTTGTGCTTTTTTGTGATAATCCTTTAAATTACTGTCATTACAAGAGTTGCATTCAAGTGCAGTTCAGTGAGTTTTTCTTGACAATTTTTTTTCTTTTTTGAAAAATAAAAGGATATTAACGAAAACTTGCTACATAAATGAATAAAAAAAAAAGTTTAAAGAATAAAAGAACATTTATATTCCTTTTGATTATATCAAAACTTTTTCGCGCATATTATTTTAAATGATTTTACTTTTAGCTTTTCCTGAAATTATATTTCTATTCACTCACTAAAAAAAAAATGATTTTATCCCATATCACATATAAGAAGTGGAGCACAAAAAATAGGAAAAAATAAAGGATATTTCTATTTATATATAATTTTTTTTTTTTGATATCAAAAGAATTCTAGGAAATAATATTTACTCATGTTAATAGTGTACGATGAAAAAAGTACAGTAAAATATAAAAAAAAGGGAGAAATGGGTTTGCTTTTGTAATCAAGAAAGGCTTTTACATATATTTTTTTTTTGTATTTATAAAAAGGAAGAATTATGTGTAGAAGTAAAAAAAAAAATTCCTTTTTAAATTTTAAATATATTTTTTAAAAATAGAAAAATTTTGGGTATGTTTTTAATTTAGCGTATTTAAGAATAATTTTACATAGATTCTTAGAAAGAATCAAGACCCTTAGAAAAAATGAAGATCCTTAGAAAGAACCAAATTGCAATTTAAAACTTTTCAAGAAACTTAGAAAAATTTTATTTATTATATTTAATAAAATTAGATAATTTGTGAATTAATAAAAAACGTTTCTAACAAACTGTAGAATTTATTCGCTAAGATTAGCGCAATTTTCAATTACTACTAAAAAAGAATTATTTTATTTTCTTCAAATTAGTTAAGATTTAATTCAGAAATTATTACTGAATTTTCAAAATATTAAATCCTAATTAAATCTTTAACAAATTCGTTAATATTTAGAAAACGAAAAATTTAATTTTCGCTCAATTTCAACCAAATATAAAATGATTTTTCGCTCAGTTTCAACGAAATATAAAATGATTTTTCACATAAATCTATTATGCACAATAAAAATACCTAAATTTTCATGTTAGTATTTTGAAAACTCGTATTTTTACTCAGAATAAATAAAATTTCGCTGAAATTTTTATGTAAATAATTAAAATTATGTCAAAAAAAATAATTCAAATTAAATAAAATTAATTAAATATTGAATATTTTCAGCTAAAATTAGCTAAATTTAGCTAAAGGATAATTTTATTTCTCAAAAACTTACTTCAAATATATTCAATTTCTTTTAAAAGGATAATTAATTTCTATTAAATTTTTTTTTGACTATTCCACTTCTAAATATCCTTTTTAATGTAACAGTCCAACAGTTTAATTAAAATTATTAAGTACATTTTAATTTCTAAAAAAGCAAAAATATACTTAATACGTATAAAATTTTTTTTACAGAAGTCAATTTCTTTTTTATTTCTGCATTACTTTTTTTTGTGAAAAATAAAAAAAAATATGCGCATTCATTTCACTTTAGAAAGGTATAACAACTACTAATACAACACATCCTTTTTAAATTATCATCACAGAAAAATCATATAAATATTAAAAAAGGAAGGTTTTTTTTTTGGCAAAATAAACAACATATTAAAATATATTATTTTCCAAAAAAAAAAAAAAAAGGAATTAAATTGCAAGGAAAATATTTTCCTGATAACAAAAATAAAGGAATTTCATCTCTGGACTAGTTATTTTGATTACATTTGATGTTTTATCTCGAAAAAAAATTTTTCCATTTATTAAATATAATAATTTATGTGCCGTGCCGGTGATTATGAAAGTGGTCTAAGTCATATATTTATCGTTTCAAGATATTTAAAAATTTGTGTTTAGAAAAATTAAAAAATATTTTTCTTCTATCAAATAAATTTTTTTAGGAAAACACTTGCTTATGTTCAGTGAGGTTTTTTTATATTGTAAAATTTTGTGAGTAAATTATTAGGAAACTTGAAATGACTTTAGACCATTTTCAAAATTAACTGACTATATTTCAAGTGAAATCCTTAGCATATTTTAACAATGTTGTTAATATTCTTCGAAATTACTATTTCTACTCCTAAATTCATACACCAATGGGACCTAAATCAGATCTAAATACTACACTAAAAATAAGTATTAAATTTCGATTTCGATTTATCTAACAATTAGTAACTCCAATAAAACCTTAAAACTCCTTAAAAAAATTATGATTTTTATATTAAAAAATTTTCTGATGTCATATTAGTGAAATATTTTACTAATTTATACAAAAATGGACTTAGACCACTTTCAAAATAAACATTAACTGAATTCTGTTAAATGAATCAAAAACTAAGTCAATCTAATGGTTCACTTTTTACAAATTTTTAACAAATTGTACTTTGGATAAAAACATTTTAAAGAATACGACGGAAAATAAGTTAAAAAAAAGTATTTTTTTAAAATTCATGACTTAGACCACTTTCATAATCACCGGCACATATAAAATTTCCCAGTAAATATAAAGAAAATTTAGAAATATATAATACATATATGAAAAAAATTTGGAAAATAATTTTTCTGAATATTTTCAAATATATTTAATTAAATATAAAATATAAAATAAAAAAATATTTTTTAAAAAAATACAATATATTTTTTTTAATTAACTTTAATGTGCTTTTCAATTCGGAAAATTTCCATTTATTTAAATTTGGGGGAAAAACAAAAATTATAGAGTGAAGTGTAATTTTCTATTTACAATATTTTCAAAGAATAATATTTTTTTTATTATTATTATTAAATAAATAAATTTATGTATTTTATCAATTAAAATAAATTAAAATTAAAATTATTATTTTTTTTTGAAACATAAAAATTGAAATATGATATTTTAGTTTAATTATATAAATTGAATTTTTTAGATTTTATTTGTAAATATTTTTATGTAAAATGTAAATTTTATTTTTGGTTCTTTAATTTATTATTAAATATAATATGATTTCAGGAATTTCTAGTAGTTTATGTTTTTTTAACACAGATTTAAAAAAATTGCAATTTTTAGATAAATTTTTGCTTTTAAAATCGAGAAAATATTAACAACTTGACAATTTATTTACTACACATTGAAGAAATTGGTCTTGAACGAGCACTTTATGGTATTGTCCAAATTACTTGTTTAATTGCCTTATCTTCAAAGCCAATTAAAATGGACCTACTCCCACTAGTTCACTGTAACCTCTCTGTTGTAATTCAACTAATCCACTTTAACCTATGTGTTGTAATCTCATTTTAATAGGAGCTGAGACTACAGTAGTTCGTCAATTGAAGGAGTATTTTGGCCCTCAAAATATATTAAAAGGGACTTACTATAAAATGGCTGAAGGGGACTAAAATAAATCAATTTTAATAGGTTTTTGGGATAAATGAATTCATCAATTCATATGAAAGAGATAAAAATGAAAAAAGTCTTGCTTTAAAAGCTAATCTGTCAGTATTTTTTCAGTCACAGTTCAATAGTGACAAAAATATTGAATTCTTTCAGTATTCTCCAATTTTTATTTCAAGAATTGTAATTTTCTTGTTGCTTTGTCATAGATAGGTTATTTTCGAGTTAAAAGCTGGTGCTCTATCGCCGCACCATTTAGCTGCTCTAGGTCTACTTATTTTATTATAGATTATTAAAATATATAGCCGCAAAGGCAAGCTTTCTTTTTTAATAAGTAAGTTAGGACTTGGTTGGTTTTGATCAATCATATTAGAAATATTGGATTTAAAGGATACTAAATTGAATAAAATTATGTAAATATTTAGCTGTCTAAAATCAAAATTATAAGTAACATTTTAATTTTAATTTTAACTTTAAATTTTTTTTATGTTATATCTTAACAATGTTGTTAATATTGTTCAAAATTACTATTTCTACTCCTAAATTCATACACCAATCGAACCATATACATATTAGTCAGATGTAAATATTACACTAAAAATAATTATTAAATTTCGATTTCGATTTATCTAACAATTAGGCACTCTACTAAAAAACTCCATTAAAACCTTAAAACTCCTAATATTTTTTTAGTTTAAATAGTACAGAATTACCTCTGATATTGAAAAGAAATTACTTAGGCAAGCTCTTAGAATTGTAACTCTAACAGAATTTTCTAAAAATTGTATTTCAATTTCAGAGGTAATTATGTCCCGCTCTGTACTTAATTTATTTTATTTTTCATCAGCTCAATTAAAATTTTTCTCAAATTCATGAGCTTTTCTTTATCAGTAATTTTCTAACTAACAAAAAAATAAATTCAATTCATTTTTGTAACAATTTTAAGTGACAAATATAAAACCAAAAAAATAAGGAAAGTTTTTTTTTAAAGAAACCTCAAAAATTTATGAATTATTATTTAAGATACTTGAAAAAATAATAATACAGAAACAAAGAAAATTGGATAGAATCTCTGATGGTTAATAATATAAGTAAAAAAAAAATTATATATATACTACGAGTACAGATATAGTTAAGAAAAATGTCACCAGACATGTATTTATTACTTTTCATATCCCATGACACCGATTATGTAACACACATACTGAAACTATATATGTACACCAAAAAAAAAAAAAAAATTCTATACTTCATTTTATTACTTAAAATACTTAAGCATATTTTTCATCAACAATCATAAACTAATACGAACTTAAAAATTTTCTTTTTATATATAAGGTGTCCTGGTTTGGGATGTTATTCCGGTTCCTTTTATTATTTGAAGAAAAAAAATTTTATGCTTGTCTATTCTACTTCTAAATTCATACATCCACTGAGATACAGACTGGTTTTGAAAAATCCTTTAGAAAGGTATGCACATTCACATATTAAATCATAACTCTTAAAATATGAAAGCAAGAGTCGCAAAAGTAGACACGTTTAATAGAAAATTAATTTACCTTTGTATCGGTGTCGCCGTTAATTCCATCTATGCTGCTAGGTCTAAGTTAATTGCTTTAATATTCGGATATTTTTTTTAATATTTACTTAGATTTTAGAAAAATACTATTTTTCCCAAAAATTTTACTAGGACAACATTGTTAAATATTAATCTGACCAACAAATTTAATTTGACATATTCGTACCTTATAATCTGACCAACAAATTTAACATAATTTTCACTCAGGTTTGCCTAGTACACCAAAATAGTCATTTTAATTATTAATATAAAAACTTGCGTTTCAATTGTAATTTCCATTATTCTAAATTTATAAGAGCTGCTAAACCAATTATCTATTAAACGAGCCGACTTTCACAACTCCTGGTTTTATATTTTCGGAATATGTTGATTTTTCAAAATGACCCTATACCCTATAGCGTAGTTGACTTTTCAAATAGACCCGCCATACAATTTTGTTCTTAAAATTAATCAAGGAATCACTCCTTCTTAGGATATTATTCCAAACAGAGACATCTTGTATATAATGATATTTCATATATGTCCCACAAGTACTCCTTATACGTTTTTCTTATATTTTTGTTGTTGTTGGTTTCTTTATCTTTAATTTCAAGGCAACAAAAACACTATTATTATTATTATTATTATTATGAATTTCGAAGGACTCTCTTAAAATATCTTTTGTTTTACACATTATAATCTTTGGGATTTAATAGTTTTGAATATATACATAATCATATACATACTTACAATAAGGATAACAATACAACAATACAAATAAACACTAAACAAAAATACACCATAATGTACAATGTCAAAAATGTGCTATCGTTGTTAGGACCCATGGGATATGAATTTCGATATCATATCGTTTTCTCAAAGAAACAAATAACAGCTTCACTCTTCGACTATTTTATATTAGAAGAGGCAGTCAGCAGTTAGTTTTTTTTTGTTGTATATGTAGCTGTTACTACAACATAATGTTAACAAAAAAAAAAAAAGAAAACTTTAAAGGCATATAAGGAAAATAAAGGAAAACAAATTTAATATATTTCAAGGAGAGATATCAGAAGGAAACATGATTTCATGTCGAGTAGTAATATCAGCCTGTTTTTTTTTTTTGGTTTTTCAAAAAAAAATTTCGTAGGAAGTTATGGAAAGTTAACTTTACCGATAAATACACACTTTCATTGTGTAAAATCAAGAATTTAATGAAGTGCATTGGTCTTTAAATTTATTTTTAGATCAAAGTATTAATGAAATGTCATAACATGAACTAATTATTTAATCGTTTTGATTAGCATTGTTATAACAGGCAAGAAAATTTCGAAACTTAATAGCAAATTATTTTAATAGATGCTGAGAAAAGGATAGCTTTTATATTAATCTAGTTTGGCTTGTTTGTTGATACCTCATACTCGAAATTTGGGTTTAAAGTACAAGAATTTGATATATGGGAAGCCATGAGCTCATCAACTCTTTACTTATGATTTTTTTTTGGTCAAAAGTCGTAGAAATTCTTAGTTTCTTTTAATAATAATCTCTATACTTATTACGGAAAGTCGACTTCTTAATTGTCATTGTAGAGCACCAGTCCAATTCAGAGCTATGTCTCCCACTAAGAGTTTGGAAAATAGAAATATTTGAACCTATTAATTTTATATGGATTCCGAACCATTAATTTCTTTATAGTGAAGAAATTTTAATTTCAACAAGCTAATTGCTTTTATTTCTCGGTAATAGTTCCTAGAATGTTACCAGACGGGCACGGGGCTCTTATAATAGCATTTCACAATTACAATAAACCAAATTTTATTGTAGTTTTATTAGTGGTATTCATTTAAAACTGACTAAACTTAGACCAATTCCGATGCCTCGGATTGGAATCGAACTCTATAGCTATTGCATCACTGCGTAGTACACTACCACTTAGTCATAGCCTATATTATCATTGATGGGAACTGTTGTTAATAAGCCCGAGTATCTCACTTTATAGGTAAAATTACAATCAAATTTTTTTCAAGAAATACTAAGAGATAAACTTGATTGCAACAAATATTTCGAACCAGAGCCTTTATTGAACCAGAACCTTTTAGATATTAGCTAGATGTAAAAGAAGTACGTATGTAAAATTATGCAATTTTGCTCCAAATATTGATTTAACTCCACTGAACCCTTTACCTAAATTGATACTCCTAACAAATTTTAGAAAAATCTGATATTACAAGGATTATTAGCCAGTTACCATTTCAAATATCCTTTAAATAATTTTCTTTTGTAATCCAATCTAATCTGTATTACAATAAATTATTTAAAATCAATATAAAATCATTTATAATCCATATAAATGTTAATTACTTTGAAAATTGTTCTCAATTGTCCTTGTACAGAAATAAAAAATTATTAATATTTTTATAAAAATTTCCTATTTATTTTATTTTTTTTTCTTATTGTGTTATTAGAAAAATGAGCAGAAAATCCAATTTTTTTTCTATAAAAAAAGTAAAATAAAAACGAATCGAAAGCATACTAACGAACCAATATATGTGAAAAAGGATAATCTACTTTGTATTGTACTTTCAAAAAAAAAAAAACTTTTTAATTTTCAGTTTCATATATACACAATAATCTGTAATAGCATCATATAGTTTGTGCTTCACTTGCAAAATAAAAAAATAATTTTTATCCTTGCTATTTCCTGCTACTGCAACTAGATAAAAAAAAAATTACAGTAAATTTCTTTAGCTTAAGGATTTTTTCTTGTATACAAAATTATCCTGTTTCAGTGAGTTTTATAATTTTTCTGTGCATAATTTTTTTTTTTTTATTATTTAAAAAATTGTCTGGTATTTTTATAGTGCAATGGAAAAAAAATAGGATGCGCCTTATTTGGTGGGATAATATTAAGTGCAATCTTATTAAAGGATATATGCATTTGCATTTTCATAAACTTTTCGAACAAGGACATTTTTTTTTTTATAGAAAATTATTATAATACACATAATAAGATTCTTAATCATATTCTCATTCTCTTCTAGTTATTTTTTTTATTCGTCCTTTTTTTTTTTTGTATAAAAAAGTCTATGCATACTTATGGTCTGCTGAACCCTTTTGCTTAAATTATATTTAAGTTCTTGAAAATTTTCTTCTTTTCCAATATAACTTTTTTTTTTTTTGAGAGCTTCTACAGTGAAGCTGTTTCAAAAAAAAAATTGCACAGACTTTTTTTTGTATTATATGTATATCCTTTTTGATAGTGTGTAGTGGAGACTGATGATGAAAATGACTATGAATTGTTAGAATGAGTAAAAAAAAAATTATTATAGTGTTGAAGAATATAATGCGTGGTCTTATCGGCAAAAAAAAAAATATAATTTAATGTGGTTTTTTTTTTTTTTAAGAATATGTTAAAAGCACGTATAATAATTTTTTATGATATGAATCCTTATAGTCCTTATACATATTAGACAATCAAGACAAAAAAAAAATGTATATATATCATAGAACTTAATATCGTTTCATCTTCGTACTTTGATGAAAAAATATGAGATAATAAATGGTTTTTTGATTTATTGTTAAAGATTTCTTATGTCTAATAAGGTGGGAGTTAGAAGTATCCTTGAAAATGGAAGTTTTTAAATGGTTTCCCAAACAAAACAAAAAAATTATATTAATAGAAAATTAATATAAAAAAAAATAAGAGAGAAATGATTTTAGGCTGAGATATGAAGAAAAATCGGATGCTAACAAATTATCCAAGTTAGAACTAAATAATGAAGATATTAGATTTTGAAATATTTCAATATTGGGTGAGGAAAATAGCTGAAAGAGGCTATTTTCATAGAACATTAGCTTCCTACTTTTTGTTTCGGTATCCATTTAGTAGGTCCTAATTTCAATAGAATTGTAATAGAATATTTCAGAAATATTCAAGTAAAGACAAGTCTACACTGAGTCTTCCAAGTGGAGTGAAAGGGAAAAGGAAATTATGAAAAAGACGAGACTTTGAAAAGATTGTAGTGACGATTTTGAGTGTATAATTAGGAAGATTACCATAGCAGCTTGTGCATATATTATATGTCTTGACTTTTTAATTCTTAACTAAAATATTTGCGCTGTATTAGACTTGCAGAATTGACAATTTTAACAAAGCGAAAATCAATGAGTTCGAGTACAAAATTTTCTATTCTAAGAAATTCAAAATATTGGGTTGGGAAGCAAGTTCTATCGATAATTTTTTTTTTAATTGCGGGATATTTTACAGGATGTTAGTAACTCGCAGGTAGCTGTTGTCTGTAGCTAATTAAAAGAACCTAAGCTATAAATTTACCACCTGAAATCTAGTCGGGAAGAATTAGACTTTCTCACACAACCATCAAAAATCATATTCATCGATTTGGTTTTATTTTAAAGTACCAAAGATGGGTACCATATGAACAATATTAACCGAGCAGATTTTATCCGAGAGAATAAGAATTTATTCATTACTAATGCTTCAGCATCGAAGACAACATACACGGGACACAAAAACTGGGTGATGTACAACAACGTCATTAGAAAACAGGGCTACGGCCAACCTGGTGTACGCATCCCTGAATTACAAAAGGTGATCTTCACCAAAGGAAAATAATGTTGTGCATTTACTGGGATATGAAGGGCTCGATACATTTACCAGCTATTGCCACGCGACCAAATCATTACTGCTGTATCCAATTACTGTTTTAGGTCGCAATATTATATATCTTTGTACAGTGTAATTATTTCCAATTAAAATATTCGTAAAATATGTGGGGTGGGGAGGATATTCTATTCAAATATAGTTAAAAATTAATCTTCCATCTAATATTATGTTAACCAAAAAGACTTCAAAAATTTTCCAATAAACTTTTGTCAAAAATTATACTAAAAATATTTTAATAAATTACATCGTTTATAATCTCCAATTAAACTTTTAATTAATTTTCCTGTTACTTTGCCAAAAAAAATATAACTAAAAAATAATTACTTATATATACCAAACCGCAATTCAAATAGTTTAAAGTACAAATTAAAAAAAAAACAATTCACCCTTTTGGTTCACCCTTTTTTTGGTGGGAGAACTTTTCTAAAGAGTTTTCCCAAAAACTTTCTAATCAATTTCAATTCATTAACATATATTTTCAAATAAATTTCATATAATACAGACTGAGAAATATAGTAAGTGTAAAACCTTAAAACCTTTTAATGTTCTATAATAGTATCTTTAATATTTACCTCCGGCATGACACAGTATCCTTTAGTTTTTTGCCATCTCTATTCTTTCCCCAAAATTTTGGAAATAAGAAAATCAAAAACACAACAAAAAAAAACTTATAAAAGAAAATTTTTTTTTTTTTGTTAGTTCTTATCGTTCTTATAAGAAAATCTATGAAGAAAAACTGAATTTTCTTTGATATGTCGTTCTATTTTCCACAAAAAAAAATGAAAACTTCTTTTACTTTTAGCAATAAATTTCATAGTTTTTCAGATGATATGTGATTTACACTTTTATATATAAAGTTTTTTTCACATATAAATACGTTCTAATAAAAATCTGTGCAATTTTGCCAAAAGTCGATAACTACATTTTTTGGTTTTGACATTTTGAGAAAAGTTCTGATTTTGATTGGTTAACATATCTTCAAATTTACCAATACTTGACAAATTTTTATTTGGTATAAACCAAAGAAAAAAAAATTGGTAAATTCTAAAATCGATATTTTCATTTCTGCGGTAATTGATTTTGTCAAAATCAATGACAACTGAAGCTCCTCTACAATTTTTGGTTTACGAATCCAGTAAATTATTCAAGTTTTTACCAAAATAATGAAGATATTGGGTTTTGAAAAATATCAACTTTGAAAATAGTTGAAAATCTGTAGTGTGTTACAGAAAAAAATTGACTTTTCTTAAGACTTACGGAAATAATTGACCTAATTGTCTTCGTCAAAATTTTCATTTGCCAATGACAAGTTACGATTTTATTGCCAATGACAAGTGACATGATTGACTTCGCGAATTCTCATTTAAGAATTCGCAAGCATTTTATTGCCAATGACAATTTTAAGAATTTTCTTAAATTTAGTCTGTTGAAAATTTTGTAATTATGTAGATATCATGTTTTGGGACATGTCCACAGAAATGATATACAAACTAAAATATTTTCTTTTCTATACATGAGATTTTTATCAAGCAGTAATAAATTGTGAAAATGTTAGATATAATTGTAAATATGTAGATGAAAAATTATAGACCATTAGATTCATTCAATTGGCTAAAATTGCATTGAATAGAAAGAAAAACTTTTTTAACATTACGTATACATATTTATGTATCTATCCTTAATTTTATTTTTTTTTTATTTTATATTTGATTTGAAAAAAAAAAATACATTGAAAAGAAGTAAAGTTGATATAATAATGAGTGTGCTACGAAGCAATAAACTTCTATGATGCACAATTAGGAGAAGTTTAATAACAAAAAAAAATAACTATCTACACTAAAATCTAATAATTAAATGGAAAGTTTTATTTATGGTTTTTATTATTCTATTTTTTTAAGTTAGAGGAAAAAAAGGACTTGATTTAAATGATGCATACAAGTAGATTATAATAAAAAAAATTAAATGAGTAAAATATGAAAGTGATTATTACTTGGATAGTTTATAAATTTTATGGAAATAATTAAAAAATATAACAGAGAGTGAGAATTATATTTATGTAGCTTATGCAGGATTTATAATATTTTTGAAGCTAATTTGGTTTCAAGAAGCACTGAGTTCCATGATATTAAATTTCGTATTAGGAAAGATTTCTTAATTCATACCACTTTTTAGTGACGCCCGAAATCATACCATTTTTGAAGCTAGTTTGGTTTCAAGAAGAACTGAGTTTCATGATAGTAAATTTCGTATTAGGAAAGGTTTCTTAATTCATACCACTTTTTAATGACGCCCGAAATCATAAAATTTTTGAAGCTAGTTTGGTTTCAAGAAGAACTGAGTTTCATGATAGTAAATTTCGTATTAGGAAAGGTTTCTTAATTCATACCACTTTTTAATGACTTCCGTAATCATACCATTTTTGAAACGAATTTGGTTTCAAGAAGAACTGAGTTTCATGATACTAAATTTCGTATTAAGGAAGATAGCTTCATTAAGGAAGATAGCTTCATTCAATCATTTCCGAAATAATGCCACTCTAAAACTGAATGAGAACAGCATTTGGAGTAAATGACTATTTTACTCTAATCCTTGACAAATTCAATTTCAATAGTATTTTTAAAACATTCTAATAAAAGTATAAAATTTAATTTAATAATTAAAATTTAATACTCCTATATTTTATTTATCACCCAAAAACTACTAAAAAAAAAAGTTATTTCATAAATTATGTATATTAAATAATATTTTTCAACACAAGACAAATTCATTTAAATTTACCAGAAAATTATTATTATATTCATTTTATTTTCACCAACAAAAAATAAAATATAAATTCATTCATTAAAATCTCCTTTCATGATAATAAATTATGAGAAAATATGTAAATTTCTACAAAATTAAAACCGCACTTCTTCAAAAAAAAGCCCCAAAAAAAAAAATAATGAAGAATTTATTAAATCCTTAAATAAGATTAAATATAAATTATAATAATTATACTTATGGGTGGAAAATAAACATAGAATTTACACATATACACATAAAAAAAAAAATGATAAATAATTCCCCATTTTAAAAAGAGTGAATATTAGAAGGAAACATTTTTTTTTTTATTTTTTAATTAAATAGGCCAGTAACTAATTTAATCTTCTCTAAATGAATAAATCCATAAAATAATAATTTTAAGGATATTATTATTATATAAGGAAAATTATATTATTATTAATTTGAAAAATATTTGTTCAAATGGAAAATAAAATAATATGGGAAATTTCCATATGGTTTTTTTTTTTTAATTATGTGTTGTCTTTGATGAAATCTTAAGAAAAACTATGATAATTTTTGAAATTTTCCACACTATTTCTTTTAAGTTTATGATGAATTATTTGCTAAATTTTCTAGGAAATTTTTCAAAAATTTATTTAAATTACATAATTTGTACTTCAAAATGAAATTTTGTGATAAAATTTCGGTAACTTCAGTTTAGGACTGAGAAAGAAATTCTGAGAAAGAGTTCTTACTTACTGAAGGACACTGATGAACATATTTGTTGTGAAGAGCTAAGAATTTTAATACTGCGAATATGTTAATTTAGTGCCTCACCTAATCTTTGGAAGGTTAATAAATAGTTGTTTTCTACTTCAATTAATTGAAGGGACTGAATGGAAATAGCTATTTTCGAAAAATAATTCGACTAATTACTTAAAATTATGTTTATTCAAGTAGTTTAGCCTCAGCGACACGTTTCCTCACGGAATAAATTCGTAATTCGAGTATCGAAAAATACTGGATTTTTAAATGAAATCGTTTATTGTATGTAAATCCAGTATTAATTGTCACTTGCAGAATATCTGAATTCATCAGTTGAATTTTATTGACAGTAAATTAATAAAAACATCAAACTCATTACATTCGAAAATTATTTTAAATAATTATTTTGAAAACTTGCCAAAATTTGCCAAAATTTATTTCTTTGCCAAAATTTGCCAAAATTTATTAATTATTTTGAAAACTTGAATAAAGTTGCCAAAATTTATTTCTTTAGTTGTCTCTTTAATTTACTGCTCGAATTGTCAAAAAAATATCAAGATGATCGTTGAAGTTATGCTATTTTAAACCTAAATTATTTAAAAACCGAAGCGTATTGTATGCTTTGCAAAAACACGGGTTCGTTCTTCAATCGCTAATTGGTAGAGCCACAATTATCGGATTTAATATTCTGCCGTCAATTACTGATATAACTAGATTAGTTTGGATGTAAACGAAGAGCCTGTTTATTATTCAAAGCTTTTAATTACTATTAATATTTCCTTCAGATTGAATAATAATGTGAATTTTCGAGACGTTACCACTCCCAAATCATGGACGGAAATTCTTACTAATTTACCAAATGAATACAGTAACAAAATTTAAAACAATTTTACTGCTCTCCAAAAAATAAAAAAGAACGATGAAAGAAAAATTTATGGAAATAGTTTAGAATAAATTTTTATAAAAATATTTTTTATTTTGTTAAAAAAATGACATCTTTGAAAAATCAAGATCCTTTAAATTTGTCAATAATTTTTTAGAGTATTGGAAACAATTTGCTTTTTTTCCCAGTTTTTTTTTTGTATTCAGTGCAAAGGAAAAAAGGGATATTTGTGAAATATATAAAAAGCACGCATGTCGAAAACACACTTTTTTTTTTGTAAATAAAAATTTCTTTAAAGAAGGAAAATTTAAAAAAATAAACATTTTTTTTTTTTGTATACCTTTTCAGCTTGATTGGATTTGTATACATATATGGTATACGTATACGTAAAACTTTGTAAAACTTGTCATATTTTTTATTTTTTTTAACAACATATCCGAAAAGTATAAAGGAATTTTCTTCATCATTTCTTTTTTTTTTTTTTGTTGTTGTGCTATGTTGCTCCTATATTGGAATTAATAATTTTTCACAATTTTCATATTTTATTTTTTTTTTGGTCCTTGTTTTGTTGTAATAATATGTCAATAATTTTTTTATTTTTCTGATAAATTCTTTTAAAAAGACATTAGAAAAGTTACTGCTTTTTGGTATAGACTGGTGAGGATTCAAGTATAAGAAAAAAAATTTTTGCTGAAAAAAAAGGACGAAAAAAAAAAATTATAATAAATTTTGTGGTTTTGTCAGAAACATATTCACTTTTATCTTGACAGAAACAAGAAAAGAAACGTTGAGTTTTTCCAGTATTTCGTTTTTTTTTTTTATTAAGTGAGTATTTTTCTCCCCAATTAGAATTTTAAAGTATTGACTAAACAAGGGGGGGTTATTTGGCTTTTTTTTCTTTCATTTAACTCCTTTATTGATGATGGCATATATCCTTCAATGAAGATGTCGTAATAATTACAAGGAAAAAAAAAACAAATTTAAGTTAATTTGTTTTCCTTCAAAAAAGGAAATGAAAAAAAAAAGGATTTTTTTTTTTAATGTGAATATTTATTAGGTAATGAGCTGTAAAAGTGTTATACGTAATAATTTTTCTTTTTTCGTATTTTTTTTACGATGTAAAGGAAAATAAAAATGAAAATTTTCAAAAAAAAAAATAATACAAATTCCCTTAAAAAGTGATGATAAATGTTCATTTAAAAAAAAAAAAACATAAAATTTGTCATATGTTCAGACATGTGACATGAAATTTTGATTGTTTTCACTTCAAAAGGAAAATTCTTAATTATAATATGTTAGAAAAAAATTGAAAATTCTGATTTTTCATGACAAAATTTATATTCAAATTCAATTACCCAAACCATTAAAAAAAAAATTATTTTTTTTTATATAAAATGTGTTGAAGAAAATTATTGCGTAGTTTGAATTTTACGTAGGAGTTTAATATTTATAAGCGTTGTTTTTTTTCAATATAAATTGGGATAAAATAAAGTCATCTCAGGGGACTATGTTTAGGTTTATGTTTAAATTATTATATTTATTTAAACTTTCTAACGCAATACAATTATTTATAAATAATTTCGGTTAAGATTTCCATTTTAAAAAACTTTATGGAACAGACAGGTGGTTAAAAATTGATGAAAATTATTGCGCATAATTAGATACGTAAGAGTTTCTTATTAATAAAGTAATTTTTTTTCAAAGAATTTTAAATTGACATTTAAATTTTTGGAAAAGTACCCATTTTCCAAAGTTTCTGTCAGCTAAAATTGTAATTTTCAAAATTTGATGACAGTAGAAAATAAAAGTTCTAATTTTCAAAGCTTTAAGGCAGTATAAGCTAAATTTTGACATAAGCATATAATATTATGTTTTCGGTAGAACTTAAATATATGTTTCTGTCCATGTTATCTGTTTATAACAGAACGCAGGACAAATTTTTACAGAATTTTACATTGCAAATATTCTAATTTATAGAAATTACTCTAACTGACAGACAGGCGGTTTGTATCGGACAGCTAGGAAAAAAAACCAATTTATAATTATTCTATAGTTTCTCTATCAGAATCTCTTCACAAAAAAAAAAGGACTTTTAAGTTGTTTTTTTTTTGACAATTTACATATAAAAATTAAAAATTCCACAATTTTTTTTTTTTATATCCATTTTTTCTCGAATTAATTCTCCGCAGAAAAAGAATTTATATAAAATACATTTCTTTCCTCTCTTGTATTCCTTATACACAAAAGGATTTTAAATTAAAAAAAAAAAAATTAATATATAGAATAAAAAGGACGAATTGCCAACTAAAACAGAATAAAATACTGAAAAAAAAAAATAAAACAATTTTATATGCAAAAAAAAAACCTTGTAATTATCATTTAATTAATTCTGAAGTGAAAATGATCTATTCTAACAAAAATGGTGGCTCTTCCTTTCTTTTCGGTTGAATTAAAAAAGGATATATAAAAAAAAAAAAAAAATTACGCTGGTTTCTGTGACTGACTGCAGATACCAACAAAAAAATTATTCTTAATTAAAACACAGAGAGAAAACGAACACAAAAAAAAGAATTTAATTATAATAAATAGTAAAAAATGTAGATTTTTTTTTTATTGTAGTAGTAGATCAGAAGGATTTTTCCTTTTTTTTTTTTTTTGGAAAAGTTTTTTAATTGAATTTCCTTTTAGAATGAAAATTTTTCGGAATTTTTTTTTTTATATAAAATACAAATTAGAAGAAAACAAGTCCTTACCAAAATAAATTCTTTATCAGTTTTTCATTATTTTTTGGAAAATGCAGATATTGTCAAATAGAGATATACTCATCAGTTTTCACTTACCTGAAAAAAAAAAAGAAAAATTAGAAAATTAATATATTTATTTAAATTATATATTTGAATATTTTTCTAAATATATTTATTATGATTAGATTTGAAGAAATAATTTTCTAAAAAAAAAAAAATATGTTAAACATTTAAAACCATCAATTCCACATGCGATGATTTTCAATTTCACATAAATATATATGTAAAGGAAAAATGAATATTATAAAATTTATTTATTATTACATATTACATTTTATTTAAAAATTCAATTTAAGTTTCATAAATAATGATGTACAACATAGAAAATAAGATGGAAATAATATCATATAAATAATTTTTATTTTTTTTTTATGTATCAGTAGAATGAATATTAGCGATTCATTTTACTAAATATTAGTTGAAAAGGATAATAAAAATTGTAATTGACAGGATTTATTATGAAAGGGCATTTTATTAGTTTAAATGTTTTTCGTATTGGCTTGAAAAATCTGTATCACAATTTCGTGAAAATTAGCTAATAAAGAATTCATATTTTATTAATTTGGGTCGTTCGTTGGCTTGAAAGTTCGTGCGTATGTACTCTCCGTTGTATTCTCCCAACTATGGCTCTATATTTCCTATCGATGGCTCAGTACTTCCCGTACATCAATTGTACCACCTCTTTAATGAACTTTATCAGACTTATCTGCTTGATTCTAGCTGCCTCCTTCAAGTTATCTTTTTTGTTTCACCGAGCGACAGTGGCTTTAAGGATATCCACTACATCGCCGCACCCTCTACACTTTGATACACTACGTTTTCCTAGTCATACAGGATGTTTCCTTAGAATAATATGGCCCGTTGGAATGCCAGTGTGTAGATTGGTCTTTGCTTCATTCATTGTCAAGAACTGTCTTGATTTCTAATGACTTTTATGACCCCAGAACAGTTTGATATTAATGCAGATATTCACTTCCAACCATGTAGGTCTCTGTCTTTATTACAAGAGATTGCACCCATAAGCATAACGGAAAGACATCCCAACTGACACCTGAGTAAATTATAAAATCAAATTTCTTCATTTATTTAATTACTACAACTACTTCAGAACGCAGCTGAGCATACAGATTGACACAGAGTGATACAAACTTGCAGACGAACATACTGATAACATAAATAACATAAATTTTCACTAAAATATTGACAGAAATATATTTTAATTCAATCTCAATTTATCCAAATAACAAGACGACAGACAGTCAAACCAACAAATTACAAAATGCAACGAAAATTATCCAAAAAAAAAATAAATAAATAAATAAATAAACCAATAAAATTATCTTTAGAATACGCCGGAAAACTGTAAATTCATATAACATAATATCAAATTTAACATTAGGTGACATGAACATAAGATTTATGATCTTCATATTAAAATATCTTAAGACAACTTTTTTATTTATGTACGTACGTACACAGAAAAAAGAAAAACAGAAATTGAATATATTTATAAATTTCTATATTTAAAAAGGATATTTCGTAAGGATATATTAGTATAATGAGGGGGAGGAGTAGAAAATGAAATCTCCCTTACAATATCATAGAGAACGATAAGGGGATCAAAATTTTTTTTTGTAAATTTTTAATATTAGAATTTGATTGTAATTTTTATGCTTTTATTTCGGATATGCGTTATTATTGTTGGATGTCCTTAAATGGTAAAAGGACATATCCACCATTCAAAAAAAAAAAAAAAAAAATTTTATATTTACAACCCCATAGGCAAAATTTGAAATTAAAGGATATGCGTGAGAAGAATTGAAGAGTATAATAATTTCAGATATGAAAAATAATAATAATTTTTTTTTATGCCATGAAAAACAAGAAAAATTGTTATTTTACGTTTATAATGGATACAAAAATATATAAATTTATTTATTTTTTTTTTTACAAATTATTCACTCAATTTAAATGATTTATTTACTTCTGATTCGTATCTATAATTTTATTCCAGCCGAAAAATAAAATATGAAAATATGATTTAAAAGTTGACACAAAAAAAAAATAAAATAAAAATATTATTGTTAATTTTGAAGGAAAATTTGTCACCCAAAAGAAGAGCAAAGGAAGTCAATTAATATTTTTTTAATATAAATTTCTTTCGTATGAAAAAAGGACATGTTTATGTACAAATATTATGTCAAAAATTTTTTTTTAAAAGTTATATAAGTGAATTTTAATATGAAATAAGGACAGTTATGATTTGTATAAAAGGAAAAATTGATATGAAAATTTTTTTTGTGCGGATAAACGTATAGTCAAAATATTCGAACAAAAAGATTCAATGTTTTCGAATAAAAAACATATGACAAGATAAAAACTGATAATAAACCAATTTACGGTAAAATATATGTACGTAATCTTAAAATATGTATACGTAATCTTGGCGTTTTCACTTCTTTTTCGTGTTATTAGTCATATTGGACAGACAGACAAACAGAGAAATTAATAAAATATGAATTCTTAGTACAAACTTTAATATAATAATTAATGTTTTCGTTTGAATTCTGATGAACAGTTTAAAAAATTAAATTTCACTCAGTAATTTTGAATGCCATCTCTTGTGTAGCACAGTTTACATGAGAAAATGTTATATAAATTCAATTTAAATTGACCATTAAATTCTCTTATTTGCTTTTCGTGGTTCACTACAATTTGGGACCAAGAGTCTCTGACGTAGAATTATTTGTTTCTTTTAACAATTTTTATTTCGATTAACTAATTTTTTTGATATGGTTTCCGAAATTTCGTTATAGTGAAAAAAACTTTAACCTTCCAATCATATTCAACGTGCAATGCCTTTCCCAAATATTTCGTTAAAACACGCCTTTTAGGAGCAAGTAGCTCAAGGATAAATAATTTAGGTCAATACATTATATCCGTTAGTTAAATAAAACAATAACTATTTTTGTAATATTTCGGAGGACATTCTATTTTCGTAACGTAACTAATTTAATTGTGCAATAATGGAAAACAATTTTCTCCTCAATTTAATCCAGTTTTAAAAATTTTTAAGTATTTATCAGGACATCGTTAGTTATCCACAATTAACCTGTCACATTATTTATTAGGGCATTTGTTGTTTTACGTTTTTTTAATCAGACGCATCTGCGTAATAAAGCTAGCCCGCGATTTTATACCGAAAAATCAATAAACTGAGATCGAATGCATGGTTAATTTTAACAAGCTAATGGTTTTTATCAGTGACATATTTGTTTTTAAGAAATTCCTTCGACATTTAGCATTCGATTTTATTGTTATTTTATTATTGTTACAAGACCATTAATCCTCCGTCTGTCTTGCAATAATTTTTTCAAAATTTTCATTATCCTAGTAAATCAAATCTGTCTGATATTAAACATAATTTTACACAAAACTTTACTCATTTCGGATTATATATATATTTTTGTAAGGACAAAATCCTTATAATTTACACATTATTACAATTTTTTTTACTGGTAGACAGAAAAAAAACTATATTTACTTAAATTAACCCTTTCGCGGCCACTATATTTTTATTGTATTTTCTAAGGGGACACTTGTTGTTTCACAATCAAACATGTTCACGTAAAACAGTAAAATTTATAAATATTTTCTTTACATGTCTTCTAAGGGGACACAATATGTTGGATTGCAATGTAAACATATGAAAACAAAAACCACCATATGACGTGATATCACGTTCTTGGCCGCCAAAGGGTTAAATATATATGAGTATCAATAGAAAATAATACTTAATTTAAGTATCTTTTCTTTCTCAAAATAAAAAAAAATATATAAAACTTTCAACAAATCATTAAGTCCTTAATTTTTTTTTTTCCTTGAATCCTTGAATACTTAATTATTATTATTATTATTATTATTTTCAACAACAATAATAATAAAAAACTGTAGAAAGAAACAAAAGAAATAAAAACGGAACAATAAATTATGATAATTAAATGTTGTATAGCATATTTTATTATTTGAAATTATAAGGGTAAATAACTTTAAATAATAATAATAATAATAACATAAAAAAAAACTTACAAATTTCATGCCATTAACGAACTAATTACTCTTTAAAGTCATTAATTTCATTATTTATCCTTCCACGAAACCAACGAAAAAAAAAAAAAAAATACTTCATTTTATATACGTTATTACGTATATAATTGACAATAAAAATATTTTTGTGTACAGTCATTTTTATGTACAAAACTTATGAAATGCAAAAAAAATATATGGTAAAATTGTAAATTATTTCTGTTGTTTTGTGTAGCTTCTTTACCATATTTTCCAAAATTCGTAACACAACAAAAATAAACACCCACCTTTTGTAATAAATATTTTTTGTGACTACGCCAACCCCTTTAAATATAATTTTACCACCCACTGATTTTTTTCATAAAAATTTAAAAAAAAAAAACTGCATGACAATTGCACCCCTAAAAATAACACACACAGTCACAGAAAATACATTTTTTTTTTATAACCATTTAAAGATTGTAGTTTCAGGCGTTACACTATTACGTTTTGTTCCTTGTATGTGCACCATTCTGTGTCTGACTCCTGGTTTAATTTTTTAAGGACGAAGGATAATTTAAAATTTATTGTTTATAAATTTTTCTTTTTATAAAAATCCTTGTAATAGACTGTAACGCATGTACACCTTTAATTATTAAAATTGGTAAAATTACATAAATAATTTCCCATTCCAAATAATTTCCCAACTCCAGGGTTTTTCTAACATAAATGCAGAATGAAAAAATTGTTATGAAAATTTATTGTAATAGTTTTACAAGAAAACTTTTTTTTTTTTTTTTTTTGGCATATGCAAAGTTTTTCATTTTCCTATTTGTTTTTCCTTGTTTTTTATTTTTTTTTTTTTTGGCTAGGGAGGAGTAATGGAGTGGGTATAGTGCGAGCCGACTTTGTGTGAAAATAAGAAATTATAGAAAACACGATTTTTTCACTTAAATCAATTTGTTTTTCTATTTTTTTTTTCGGTTCTTATGTTTGTGAAATTTTCACGCCTTTTCATTTTTTTTTCAAAGTTTCTGTTACACCTTCAAAAAAAAAAACAAAAATAGGAAAATAATTTACAATTTTTTTTTTCTTAACAAACAAGGACTAGACGCCATTAAGAAAACTACCAAAGGTAAAAATATATAAAAAGAAAATAGATTTGAAAATATTCTTGAATCCTTTAAATTGGTATCGTCACGGTATAAGGATTCATTTTTTTCTTTCGTTGCTTCTTCTTTTTCTCTTTAAAATTTAATAAAAAATATTTGTCCTTTTTTTTTTGTATTTTGTATGCAACAGCAGTAAAAGCAACGCAACAGCAGATAAAAAAAAAAATTTTTTTTTCCTGAAAAAAAAAAAAAGGATAATAAAAATGAACCACCATAACCTATATATAGTTAGAAATTTACGTTCTTTATTTTTTTTTTTTTACTACTCTCTTCGGTATATATAGTTTATGCTGGCGACAGATTTTTGTTTCAATTGCCGCGAATTTTCTACTAACAAACGGGAACACAAAAAAAAAAAAAAAGAAACGTAAGAAAAAACGTAAATCACATTTGTTCATTTTGCATACCATATACAAATGACAGTACAGGATTTCTTGCTTTTTTTTTTGTCTCTCCGCTTTGTTTCTGTATTTCAAAATAAAAGAGAACAACAAAAGGATATTAAGGATGTATGGTAGTTTATTTGTCCTTTTTTTTTTCCTGCAAGCAATTTCGTTAAAGAAAAATAAAACAGCACACACAAAAAAAAAAAAAACGAAGAAAATTTATGGATAATCTTGTGAAGCAATAAAGTAGCAGCTGAATAGGACACGTACGAAATATGTTCAGGATTCTATATTACTATTATTATTATTATTATTATTATTATTTTTAAAAGTGAATTTTCGTCGCTCTTATTTAAAAAAAATTTTAAAACGGAGAGGAAAATTCTGATATAAAAGAATTAAAAAAAAAAGGAAAAGGAAAAAATGACAAGTAAGAAAAAATTAGAAAATTTGTAAAAGAATGGAAAAATTATAACCGAAGGATATATTTATATAATACAAAAGGAAAATCATTATTATTTCTCAAAGCAATTTCTTTTGAACACAGAAAAAAAAAAAAGGTTTTTGTTGGTGTGTTAAAACGTGTGGGATACCTTGCAGTTTTTCACGCATTTTTAACATTCATTTAATTTAATTTTTTTTTATTTAGATTTTCTTCATTATTATTGTTTTGAGAAAAGTCCAAGGATAAGAATTTATTGGTTGTTGTTGTTTTTTGAAAGAAATAAAAATAATGATGATGATAAGGATACATAAATTAAGGAATTTTATAAAATAATATTGCAAGTAATTTGATTTTTAATAGAATAAAAAAGATTTTATTAAGATTAATTAAAGATTGTAATTTGTGTATGGTAATTGAATAGTCCTGGCATATGTTTTAAGTCACACGGAATGAGAATTTGTTAATTTTTTTTTTTCTGAAATTAACGATGAAAATTATAAAAGTAATTATAAATTCTGTTTTTTTTTTAATGGAGACTTATAAACCTTAATATAAATGTGCAGGAAAGAATGATTTGCATCATAATTGGATTTTAAATTGGATAAACTTTAAACGATTAAAAAACAGCCATGATCTGTAAGATTTTCAGTAGTTTAATTCCACTACAATTTATTTGCAGTTGTGAATAGTTTTATTATCTAATTTATAATCTTCTATATTTTACATAATTAATTCTGAAGCTTGATATAATATCTTTTACATTGGAATATTTTTTGGAGGTTATTTCCAATAGTAATTTTTTGATAATTGATAACCTTAGCAAACTATTTGTAAAATATTTTGAATTTTAATTTAAAATTTATTATAAATTTCTTATCAATTAAAAAATGGTATGGTATTTCCTGTAATTTAGTGTACAGGAAATAATTATGGTGTTATTTCCTTTTTTACTATTTTCATATTTTAAGTTTTATGGAACTTTTTAATTCTGAAATCTTAATTTGAAATATAATTCCTGCAACTAATACTAAAGTTTTTCAATTGTTTCTTCATTCAGCAACAATTTCCATCACTAGATTTTTCTCAAAAACGACTTTTTAGAATTTTAATTTAATTCTAATTAGCTCATTTAGGAATTTACCAAAAATAACCTCATTCTTTCCAACAAAAAAAAAAATAATATTTTTATCCTCAGGAATTTTTTTTTCAATTTTCACATTTTCCTTAGATTCATATATATGAATATTTTATGAAATTATTAACTAATTTCATATGAAAAAGTAACATTTTATGTTTATTAAATTTTGTTTTTTTTTTTTACGAAAAAATTAGGCACACAAAATAAAAGATATCATTTTCCATTTTCATTTTCATTTTTTTTTTAGTTCTACACTCTCAAATGTGTAGTAATAGTAACATGAAAAGTGTGTAAATAACCATAGAGGTTGTCCTATTTTTTTTTTATCGTCATTTCTGCCTGTTTATGCAAGGATCTAAAAGATACATTCCTATGAGGGTACTTAAAAAAATATTTTCTTCTGTTTTTTTTTTTTTAAAGAAAAACTTTAATATTTTTTTTTTTGTAAAAAAGAAAATATTTTCTAATCTTAATATGAGGAGAAGAAAACTCAAACTTTCTACTCAACTGTTATAAGTAAAAATGATTCAAACGAGTAAATAGCTTTTATCACTTTTTTTTTAAAAAAAAAACTGAATCATAAAAAAACTTTCCTTTTTTTTTTAATATTGTTGTATAAGAAAATTTCTCTTGGGGTCTATTTTCCAAAAAAAAAAAAAATATTTCTTTACTTCACCAATCAAAAAAAAAAAAACCAAGAAAATTTTCATTTTTCCCAGGAAGTAAACTCATAAAAGAGAAACTTTTAAATTAATATAATTTTTCTTATACATTAGAAAAAAAAAATTAGTAGAAAATAATTTACAAAAAAAAAATTTTCCTGTTGATAATAACCTAAAAAAAAAAAAAGCATAAAGGAAAATGAATTTTCTCATAAATTTTTCTATTGAAAGATTTAGTTTTTTTTCGGGTTTATTCATTTTATTTTGAAAAATTTTCTATTTATATTATTTTTTTTTTTATTTTTGTAATTTTTCTATAATTAAATTTTATTTAAAGTTACTTTTTTTTGGACTCTTCATTTTCATGGATGATGACGAACTTTTTCTACAGATAAATGAATTAATGGAAATTTATTTTACAAAAAAAAAAAAATTAAAAGAAAAACTCTTTCTATATGATAATACTTAATCAAATTATGAGGATCTATGGTACTATTAAAATATATATAAAATTTTCTGTATATAGTATTTTCCAAAAGGATGCATTTTCACAAAATATTTTATTATATAGTATAATAAAATTTACGCTTTAAGGACCAGGAATATAGTTTAAATATTTTAAATTATACTAAAGAACCATAGTGGTTTAATTCGTTTTAAAAAAAAATGCAATTTGAAGGAAGTAAACGACTAGAATATACATTTTTAAGAACTGAACCACTAGTAGGGTTAGAGGTAGGAATAAATAATTTTATCTTTGACAAGGATTGGTAAAAGTTGTTTTAAAATTAGTGAAAAAAAACCGAGTGACATTTGCAAAGAAATTACAGTAACATAATTGGAATTTAGTGTTAGTAATTTTGCAGACCAACGATGGGAAAGCGATAGTGACGAAACTGATGTTGGTCTAAGTTTATTCAGCTTTAAAATTAAACCAGTTATAAATTTACAGGAAAATGTAATTTTAAGATAAGGAAAAAGTGATAATGTTTGACGTTATCTGCACTGACAACACTGAGTCACAAAAAAAAAATATTAACTTTTTGCAAAGACTATAAAGAACTTTTTGGTTCGGAATCCATTTAAAAATTAATTTAAGAAACTTAAAGTACACATAATTTTTGATTTGAGGCCCTGTGCTCCCCAAAGGAGTAAGTAAGGAAAATAAAAAAAATCAACTAAAATCTTTGGACCATCAATAATCAATTCGAGTCGTTTGCATACCAAAAATATTACAATATTTATAATAAAGTCCTAGTAATTACTTCTCGATCTCGAATTAAGGAAATGATGTAAATCGTAGATCGATACTGTGAGACACACGTCTTAAAAACCAGTAGCTAGTATTTTTCTATTACTAGTTTCTGACAATAATAACTTATAAAAAAAATTTTTAACTCGGATTACAAAAATTTAATTTTATTCGACTTAGGTCACTTTGGTCTCCGTCCTTTCTCTTGTATTCTAGAAAAATTATTTCTAATAAATTTCATATTCAAAATGCAGTGTAAAACTTTTTACCAATGAACTTTTTAATATTATAGAACTCATTATTACATTATTACATAAATATAGTTAAAAATCCTTTTCTAAAAAAAAAAAATACTTTCAGAATTTTTACAATTACTGAGTATTACATACACAAAAAAAAAAATCATCTACGACGAACGTCAAATAGGACTTTTTTTTTTCATTCTATTTATATAGGAATAAAGTTTTTTTTGATCTGTAGTTAATCGGTTATGTATTGGAAAAAAAAATCATGTACAGAACGTGCTTAATTGAGCAATGTTCGATTAGCAATGGGTACAAAGTAATATATTGAGTATTTAATATTTTTTTTTTAAAAAAACTTTAAAATGAAGAAAACCACAGAAAAATTTATGCTCAAGGCGGTTGAGTTTAAAATTTTTCTCAAAAAAAAAATCAAACTTTTATCTTTTTTATAAAAATTTTCGAAAAATAAAATAGTTTTTCAATAATTTTCCACACACACACATATACACCGATCCACAAAAAAAAAAAAACAAAATGTGGAGAAAAGTTTAAATTATTTAATTGTTGAGAGGGTGTTTTTTTTTATGGCTTTTTATGTTATTTAAGGAAATATTTTATCAGCTTCCCTATACAACATAAGAAATTATGTACACGAGTTTTGTTTAATTTAGTTTTTAATAAAAAAATTTCCAAAAACTTTTTTTTTTTTATTATTTTGGATAGAAATTTGATATTTTATTTCACTGGAGGGAAAACTTATAAATCTATTTTTCAAATGTTTCCATAGTTTTTCAGTATAGTTTTTCTTTTTATGCGGAAAATTTAGTTGTAATATTTTTTTAGTGTTCAAATGATAAATAAAAATTTTACTTTACCAATAATAATAATAATAATAAAAAAAATTATGTTTAAAGCTTAGTTACATAATTTTTCACACCAAAAAATAAAGTTTTCCTTTGAAGTAAATTTCATTTTTCTTAGGATCACATCCATAACTAACAATAAAATAAAAGTTAATTTTTCCAAAACAATAAATTTTTTTTTTTTAACAAAAACAAAGTTTATATATTTTTTTGGAAAATTTCGTGCTTAATGAACTTAATTTGGAAAATTGAATTACAAAAGAAAAAAAAAAGGAAAATTTATATAAAAGTTGTGTCCGAAATGATAAAATACTTTGGTGACTAATAATTATACATTTTTCTTTAAATCATTTTTATGAAAATATTTCATTAAGGATTTTTAAGGTATAATAATTTTTTGAAATTGCACGTAGATTTTTGTTATGAAAATTTTTGTGTTGAAAAGATTATAAATCACCGAGTTATGGAAATTTTGTTTTAAAAGGGTTAATTACGTGTAAGGATAATAAGGGTATTAATTTTAATGTTACTTTTAGGAGAAATTTACTTAAAATTAATTAGAAATGGAGACAATTATTAATTAGGTAATCAGTTTCTTTTAAACTATATAAAGTTTAGGTTTTTTTTTGTTGGGAAGGATTTTTGAGGAATGCTTGGAAACTAATCAAGTTTTTTTGAAAAGTATTACAAGAATTTTTGACTTTGTTTATCTAGTAAGCTACTTTAGACTATAATTATTTAAATTTTACATGTTTTTTAGTTACCAGATTCTATGAAAATAAATAATTTTTTTTTTTCAGAAAATTTAGTTAATAAAATTATGGTTACCAAAATATTAACCTTTTTGAGAATTTTCAATCAGGACTAAAAAGCTATTTTAAAAAATTGATAAAGATTAAAATCAATATTAAAATATTTTCATAAAAATCTTAATTTTCCTTAAACTATAAATAAAAATTCCGTCAAAATACCGGAAATATTTTTTTTTTCTTGCCTAATACAGAAAATTTATCTGCATATGTTGACATCAATATCCCAAAAAAAAAGATTTTCAGATGATTATGACAGTAAAAGAATTTCATAAAAAAAAAACGAAGAAAAATTTACATTTCGTCCTTTTTTTAAAAAAAAATAAGAAAATTGTTATTTTTATTATTTTTGGTTTTAACTTATAAACATTTTTGATATTCTATTTTTGGATATGGATAGAAAATTTCCCTTTTTTTTTATTATTTACCATTTTGCCTGAAAATCGAGGGTAAAAGGACGATTTTTAAATTGGTTGTTGGTTCAATTCTATAATAAATATTGTCTGTTTATCGTTTGTTCAATCTTTAAGAGACCAAGAATATAACATTTTTTTGTTGAAGGAGATGGTATATGATAGGATATAGTGTGGAGAATATTCATAAATATCATTCGATAAAAATTGATATCCTTTAAAAAAATATATATACGGTATATATAAAGTCCTGTTTTATGTTGTTAAATCTTTTTCTTAAGGAATTGCGCGCGCTATGGGACTTTATTGATATTTTGTATAAGGATTTCTGTGCGATAGAGGACACAAAACTAGTGCTTTTCGTATGCTTTTTTTTATTTATTAAAATTGTATATGTTTTCTTTGGAGTCCTGACTTCCGATCCAAGGATAAAAATATAAATTTTTTTTTTTTGGGGAAAATGTTTATCATATATCGGAGAAGGCTTCCAATCATTTTTATGCTTCATTTTGGATATTTTTTGTTGGGTATGGACAAAAAAAATATATATATCATTTTTATTTTTATAGTTAGGTGGGGGAAGGGGTAGCGGTGGTGGTTATACTGTGTACTAAGAATTTTGGAAAATTTATAAATAATTTTTCATTGCTTTCGATCTGAAAAAAATTAAGATGAATTGAACTTAAATGGCAGGCAATCAAAAATTCATTGAAAAAAAAATAAATATAAATAAAATTATAGTAATTTGATAGTCCATTAAATGTGAAGAGTGGGGGAACTGAAAAAGAGAATGAATGAAAATTAAATTAGAAAAATAAATTCTTGTGAATTAAGCTATAAAGGGGGGAATGATGGAAAATATATCAAATTTGGAAATAAATTACTGATTGTCAAACAAAAATGTCTTTATTGCATATAAAGTTAATGTTTTGGTGAATTGTTGTCACAAAATATTTTAGTATTTTTTATTTTATTTCAAATTAGTATTTCAGTAAATTTGTTTCTGAAAATGCTTAATCAGAGTTTTGCGAGAAAGAGAAAATTGGTAAAAATTATTTGAGAATTTTCTTTGGCAAAGGAATCTGAATAATTCGGTAACTTATAGCAGAAATATACTAAAGAATAAGATTGGCTGTGGATTAGTCGTAGTGTACTAAGTTGTCGGTTGTTAGGTACTAGATTTTACTCACCTCCGAGGCGTATATGTTGGTCTAAGTTTTGCAGTTTTAAGTGAGAGAGTAATTCAATGGGAATAAAATTTAAGTTAAGAGTATGGAGAAATGGATAAACCGTCGAAGCCATTTGCTAACGATCGAAGCTATTTGTAAACTTGACCAGCGTTAAAATTGCGCAAAAACGGCTAAACGGTCTAGTCTAGACCATTAACTAATAAAGCCGGCATTAGCTAAATGTTGCAATTGACTAATAAAGCCGTCATTAGCTAAATGTTGCAATATAAAGAAAGTTATGGTTCAGAATCCATATAAAATTAGTAGCATCAAATTGCAATAGAATTTGTAGTAAGCCTAACCTCGATTTGGACTGCTGCGAATAATATAAAAACGGCGAATAATATAAAAAGATTAAAATTAATAAAAAATATTCATATCCAAATGAAAGTATAAAATACTAAGAAAAATTTAAGAAAATTGTTAATTTAATATCGTGAAATTTCAGCCTTATAATTATGCCAGACGATTCCAAATATAAAATAAATTAAAGTACGGATATTATAACCAAATTTATTAAATTTAATAAAGAAATATTTTTTAAGAAAATATTCTTTTTCCAGTCTTTTTTTTGTCTATAAACTTTTGGAAGGTCGTTGGCCGTTTTTTCCTGAAACTCCAACATCATATAATACTGTCCACTTTAATCTTTCTTAGTGATTCTTAAAATTTTTCTGTAATATGTAATCAAGAAAAGTTGATTTTCCAATAAAACATATTATCTCCAATCCCCACCATTTCAATTTTATATTAAAATCTTTCTAAATAATTTCACCATTTTTCCTCAACAAAATCATTTCATCCTTCATTCAACAACAACAAAAATATATAAAAAATTTAATAAAAGGATATCAAATTTCATATATCTATGTCCTATACTGATTCTTAATCAAAAGGATAATTTGCCAATTTCTATGTTGTTCATCTATCCATAAAATATCTTAAAATTGTTTTCAATGAAAATAAAAAAAAAAAATAACTTAAATTTCATTTCATTATAAAAAGGATATACTATACGTAAAACGTACATACACGTAATTTTTTTTTTCCTCATCACTATATATTATATATGTGTGTGTATGTGTAATAATGAAATCTTTCTAATTAAATTAATTCACTCCATATGAAACATTCAGAATACATTTAGAAGACATCATTTTAGTCGTCATCGTTTTGTATACATATAACCCTCCGCAAAAAAATTTTTTCTCCCTTTACTCATTTACGTAATATACCTGATTTTTTTTCTCTCTACTTATCAACATTTCTGATATGTGTATAAATACAGATTCACCTTTGCTGGTTAAATAAATTATAATGAAACAAAAAAAAAAAAAAATAACATATAAACAGGAGTAGAAGAAAATATTAAATGAAGATACACATTGGAAAAATATCCTGTTTTTTTTTTTTTTTTTTTGTGTAAAAATGTTTTCAGATTGAAGATGGATAAAATACTGAATGGGATAATTTTGAAATGGAATACAAAAAAAAAAAAAAGGATATTCAACAACAACAAAAAAAGTGGGTTTATTGTAAAGTTGTATATGATTTTTCTCATTCATTAAAAATGAAAAATTTATTTATGGAAATTTTTTGTTTTTTTTTTTGTTGAATTAGAAAATTTCTTGTACCGCAATTACGTATGTTAAATGATTATTTTGTACGTTAATATTTTTTTTTTTTTTTTGTTATGTTTTTCCTGTAACGACAAAATTTTCTATATAATTGTAATAATTTTAAATATTATCCTTGTTTTTTTTTTTTTGTACTGTGTGTGTTTATTTTGATGTAGGAGTAAAATATGAAAACTGGATTCGCCAAGTGAAACTAACAAAAAAAAAAAAAAAATAGAAAAACGTATTGTACGTATATATGTAATTTGCAGCAATAATTTTCTAAATGAAATTCAATGATACTATATGTGTATAGCATAGTTTTTTGATAATAGACCAAGAGCCATTAATATTCAACGTTTTAATTTTTCTTTTTTTTTTTTGCTTCTGTATAATTTAATGAATATATAAATTTTAGAATATGATTAAGAATTTGTTGGTAAAGTATGAGTTTTGACAATTTAACAGAAAAAAAAGGATCTTTAAGGGAAAAAAATTAAAGTTTATCAATGATTTTTTTTGAAGGCCTAAAATGTTAAGAAGAAATTTATTAAATTTTAAGATTTTAATTGTTAATAAATACAATTTTATTTAATTAAAATTTAAAGAATTTAAATAATAAATTAAATTATATTAATTTTAGTTAATAATTATTTAATTATTTTATAATTAATTCTAGTTGCTGATGAAATTCAACTTCATACTTTTTAAATATGAATATTTTAGATTAATGAGATAAGTTAGCCAATTTAGGTTCAAAACGTGGGAGTTAAGTGTAATTTTTACTTTTTGTTCACTAATAGAACCAAAAAATATAGAAAATTATTTACTTTAAATACGTAAATGAATACGTAACTTTTACGTTATACGTAAACTTTAATAAATTTTACAAAATATATTTTTAAGGGCTAGTTTCAGAATTTTCAAATTCGGTTTCATGGTTTTTAGTATACGTAAATTCGGGAATTTCTTGTATTGTGAATTAGTAATAGAAGATAATGTTATTGTGAGTGAAAACTAATCAGCTGATATATTTTAATTTTCAAAATTTTATATCAATTTGACAAATATTTTAATTTTTCAATTTATTACGTAGTTTGGGTCAATAAAACAGTAGTGTTCATTTTTTGTACCTGAAATAAATGGAAACTACTCTTACAAATAGTGTACGTCGAAATTTACTAAGCACACCTACGAAATTTTATATAAATTTTGTTACAAATTTGACATGAAATCATAGGTTTATCTATTTAAACTGAAGTTATCTACTGTTTGACTACAATTTAAGTTTAAAACGATGATAACTTACACTGAGAAATAAAGTAATAGTTTAAAATCTGTCACATGGTGAAACTGGCCCTAAATATTAAATTTATACTGTATTCTGTTAACCTAATTCTCGTTCAAATAAAGTGAAATTGAAATAACAGCAAAATTTTCTTGTCTTTTGCAGGTGAATTTATCTGAGTTTAAAATCTTGAAAAAGTTCATTTCGAATATTGTACACTGAAGACCACACCAAATTAAAAACAAAGTAAGTAAATTTTATTTCAATTATTGTCTTTTAAATTTTTGAAAATAAATTCTATTTCATAATTTACGAATTTGAAATTGAATTTAAATTTACAAATTCCTAACCTAATTATTTTTCGAAAGACAATTTTCGAGAAACTTTAACTGATAAAGAAAATTTCATATTTCAACAAAAATATTTTACCAGAATAACTTTTTTGGTATAAAACTATAACCAAAAACTATTCCAGTTGCCCATAACAACATATACTGTGGAGCTTTGCCAAAACACGATATCTACATAATTACAATATTTCAGCTCACAAATTGTCAGGAAAATGATATTCATGTGAATTCTAAACTATTGAGATTAGAATAGTGTTTTTTTACTTTCTTGGTAGTTCTCTGTTTTCTAGCTGATCCGTAAACCAAAATTTGTAGAGTGGATTCAGTCGTTCATGTTTCGACAAAGTCAATCACCACAGGAATAGAAATATCGGTATTAGAATTTGCCGATTATTTTCTGGTTTATAGAAAAAATTAAGTGAACAATAAATGCTTAGCAATAAAAATCAGAATTTTCCTGAAAGTTTAAAAAAAAGTAGATATCATATTTTGTCAAAGTACCACAAAATTATTAGTACCTCTTTTTAAAAAATTTTCTCCATAATATTTTCTAAAATTTTATATAAATTATTTATCAAAATCATTGATGTACACCGAAAATATATTTCAATATGAAAACGCATTAAATTTTACCATAGTTACGCAAATTAATACCAAAATAATAAAAAAAAATTTTTTACTTATAAACACTTAAAACCTCTTCTAACTTTTCTAAATGATAAAAAAAAAAAAACCCATTTTCATTGAAGCTTTTTCCCAGAAAATTTATCTAAACATTCATTTAATTTTACAAAACAAGGCTTGTAAATGAGAATATTTTTCCATATAATATATTTTCTATACGTTATGGATTAGTTTGTGTACGTTATATTCATTATTATTTCGTAAAATAGTTTAGACTTTGAATTTAAAACATATTCAAAAATGTTCAACGATGTGTTTTTATTTTTTTTTTTGGCATCGTAACAAGATGTTTTTTAGCTCCATTTTTGAAACAAGTGATTACCACTTTTTTTTTTCCAATTTTATTTTTACTGAGTGACTAAAAGATTGCTTTTCTAGTTCAGATTTTGGGGTTTTTCTTGGTGTTCAAGAGCATTCAGAACACAACAACTACTTAGTACACATAATATATATATTTTGTAACACAACAATTAAGTGTATATATTGAAAGTGTGGAATACAAAACTAGAAAACTTTACAATGTTTTTTTTTTTTTTTTTTTTGGGTGGGTTAATGGTTGGATGGGTTAAAAAAAAAAAAATGTTCAGTAATTTTGGGACGTAAATATTTTGTCTTCCCCTAACAAGGATTTAATTCGTGTGAAATACAACAAAAAAAAAAAAGAAAATTTTTATTGGAATTTCCATTTTAGAGTACCAAAAAAAAAAAAAAATTAAGGAAAAACTTATAAACAAGTTTTAAAATTATATTTTCAAGTTTTTATTATTTGCTTCTCTACAGAAATGAATTTTAAAAATAGTGTCAAGTTAAAATAGAGGTGGTGTCATTGCTATAGCAAAAAAAAATGGGGGAGGGTTTTTTTTTTTTGGTGACACAGCAAAGAGAAGAAGTTTATTATATTTCGCGAATTATTTAACGAAGCAAATAATTTTCGAAAATAAAAAAGAATATAAAAACATTATTATACAAGATATTTATTTATTTTTTTTTGGGGTAAAGTAGTAGCAATTAGTTTAGAATACTTAATAATGTTTGGTTATTTCTTTTTGTTCTGGGAGGAAAATTATTTTGGTAATTAGAGAGTTTAAAAAATTAAAGAAAAAGTATTTAAAAGTATTATAATTTTCTGATAAATTACCTGGGTATGTTTTATTTTTGTGTTATGTTGATAATATAAATTATTTAGTTGTATAGAAATGAATTGTGATTATTAAAGGGGGAGAATTTTGTCATATACCTCGAATGTATTGAAACGTTTATTAATTTTCATTTTGTTAGATCTAAGAAATATTTAATATTGCTGACATAATAATTTAAAAGTTTAGAGGAAAAATTTATATATGACTTTAAAGGAATAATTATTTAGGACAGAGGAGATTTCTATGTATTGAAAATAGTTGTTGTTAATTAATTGAAATGATGTACCGACCAAAATCATTTATCTTTGAACCCTTTGCTCCTAAAACCGTTTTTTATTTAAACCATTTTATTTTACTTTAGATTTTACAACCTTATACCCTTTTTTTGCTATTAATTTGAGCCCAATTAGGAATAGTAGCCCCAATCCAGAGTTTTTACGAATTAGTTGAGATAATTGTTACAAAAATTTGTATGAGAATCCGGATTATACAGCTAACACTATATTAGAAACAATACTTTAGATTAGATTAGATTAGATTGTCAAATAGGGTTGAGGAAAATTATTCTGGAAGAACCAAATGCAGGCAGTAATTGACCCGCTGTGTGCTCCCAATGAGTTAAGGTTCATCAACGAAGTTTAGATTTTTAATAAAATCTAAAATATTTTTAAGTGAGCAAGATATATCGGTAGGGTCTACGGAGATTTGAGCAAAACCTCTTTTGAACCAAACTTTTGAACCAAATTATTCTGGAGCTGGCATAGTGTCAAGTGATAAAACTGGATAAAAGACTTACTGGATTTGCCTTAAAGTTTAAGATTACGAGTGTTCTTTACTTAGTTAGTTTTTGTTCTTGGCACTGCAGTTCGTGAAGAGCCTGAGTCTTCTAATATTCTATTGCAATTTACTAAGCTTTAAATGGATTCCGAACCATAAATATCTTTATAGTTAAAAAACTTTAATTGCAACAAGCTAATGGCTTCCATTAGTGAGAAGGACGGACCAACAAAATCAATACAATACAGTCAGAGACGGACGGGGCAACAAAATCAATACAATACAGTCAGTATTACAGAAGATCTTCAATACTAATTAAATACTATCATGATTTCCTTTTAGGTATATAATAAATAAATAAAACAGGACATTAAGGATTTTTGTAAAAGCATAAAAAAAATATCCTTAAAATATTATAATCCTTTTCACCTTGAAAAGAATTGTTTTTTCTTTCCACTACCTAATATATTTATTTTTAATTTTTTTGATGACAAAAGCATAAAACCAACTTATTCTATGCACGTAATTGGTCCTACGTAAATTTTCCTATATGACCTTTAAAAAAAAAAAAAAAATTTATATTTATAGTTATGAAAGGTTAAGAGTTTAATCGTCTGTTAGGTACTATAGGATATCTTTTAAATTTTTCAACATTTTCTATGCAAAATTAATGATTTTCATTTTTATTTTATTTTTTCTGAAAACTATAATCCGTATTCTACGCTGTACGTAAAATTAAAAAAGAAATTAGTAAAATATTCACCTTAACATTTTTTTTTTCTTTTTAAGGTGCATTAAAGCTTTATGAATTAATTATGATTTTTGTGGTATATTTTATATATGCAGAATAAAATTATTTTCGCATTGCAGTAGCAATGAAAATTTTTCGTGATGAAAATAATTTTTTTTTTTAGTTTTTTTTTGTTAATTAAAAATGAAAATAATTTTTTTTTTTGTTTGAAAAATTAGAAAATTCTTTAGTTTAAATAATAAAAAGGGTGATAATTAGTGAAAATTTGTCAGACATATTTTCTAGATTTTCCTTAAAATAAAATATATAAATTATTCAAATAAATTTGATGGTATTTTTTTTTTTTTGGTTCGGAAAATGAACTTTTATAGAAAACTTTTTCTTATCTCATATTATAAGGAAAATTCAAATAAATTGGAAAATTTTTATTCATAAAATTATTAAAAAAAACCAAAAATTATTACGGAGATAGAAAATTCCTATGAGATTTTCTACTGTCCGTTTTTTTTTTTAATTTTTCCTATCTATAATTTTTTATAACTATATTGTACATATATATTTTTGAATATCCTTTTTTTTTGTCGAAATATCCTATATATATATTTTTTCCGACCAATATGATAATTTAAATTCTAAAAACGTCTAGGGTAGAGATATCCTTTTTTTTTTTCTTTCTATATAGTTGTTGTCTGTTTGAGTATGTACGTCAAATTACTGAGCATAGAAAAAAAATATAAATCTAATATGCAAAACGAGTTGAGGTCCTTATAAACTTATCACTTAATAGGATAATATAAACTGGATAAATTTGTAGAATTTATTAAAAAACAAAGAAATTATTATTATACGTTAAATAAAATGTTGAAAAAAAAACCCTTTTTTTTTGTGTATATATTAATATAGGTACCTTGTGGCCTAAAAGGATTCTTATCCAATTTTTATCAAGAAAGGATAAGAATTTGTTTTTTTTATTAAAATAGAAAATTAAAAAACATTTGAATTTTTCCGAAATTATATTTCTTCTTACGAAAAATTCACTAGAATATCCTTTTTAACTTAATTTTAAAAAAACATTTTTATTTACCAAAAAAAATATGGATATCCTTGATAATAATCCAAAATATTGTCGAAATATATTATTAGTAAAGAAAAAAGGATAATAATAGTCAGAGAAGTAGGTGAAAATAGTTATCCACCTCATTTGAATATTGAATTTTTAAGTAACTAAGATGAGAATATGTTGCGCGTTTTTTTTGTTTTTATTTTATCGTATATATAGTCTTCCTTTTGAGTATAATACAACAAAGTGCAAAACAACAAACAGGATCAAAAGTTTATAAAACCATGAAAGTATAGTAAGTGAAAAAAATAAATAAAATTATCTAAAAAATCATCTTACTTAGACAACAAACATACTTCGTTTTCATTTTTTTTTTGTGCCAAAAAAAAAATAGTCAAGTACGTAATATTCCTTGAACTTATGTAATATTTGGAAATCCTTAAAATATGGTGGGCATATTATATTACATGATTCTTATGATTTCACAATCTGTTTCCTTTATATAAAGGATAACTTATAACACAAAATTATTCTATTTAACATATATGACTATGTACTAGGATCAGTTTTTTTTTTTTTTTTGTAGTGTAACGTATAAGGATATTTTCTATAGATAGAAAAATTGTTAAATTTATACTAAATGAGAAATGACTTTTCATATGAATTATTCACAAGGACATTTTGTTTTTTTTGTTGTTATACACTCAAAATGATGTTAGTTAATAAGATTTTTTTTATTTGGAATACAAAAAATGAAAAAGGATATTCTATCCTTTTCATATTATTAAAATTGGATAATGGTTTTTTTTTTGTTTTTTCCACCCAAAAAAAAAAAAAAAAAAATGGAGTTTTATTTTCTGTAAAACCGCGAAATTTTTGGTTCTTATTTGTTGTTAGTTTAAAGATCCTCCGGATGTAAGGGTTTAAACTCAATAAGGAATTCAAGGAGTATATAGAGTAATGTAGTTTTTTTCATGCCAGTGTAGCTATTTATATTTGATAAACAGTAAATTAAATGGTTTTTGGCTTATGGTTTGATTGTATTTTTTACAAGGATACAAGGATATAAAATAATTTTCATATGCATTTTTTTTTTGTATTATGAATATTTTATAGAATATTCTGTTGCTTACTTATAGTTTCTTCAGAAAGTTTATTTTATTTATTGACCAGTTTTATTTTTATTTTATGATTCTAGTTGTATCAAGGATAATCAATGTTGGCAAAATTTAATATTAAAATAAAAAATTAAATTTATTTCAAAAATTATTATATTTTGATTTATGATTTAATTATTTCTATTTAAAAATTGATAATACTAAAAAAAAAAAATTATATATAAAAAAGGATGTTAATATTTTATCTGCAGTAATACTTAAATTTAATTGATTTACAAAATTGAGAAACATATTTTTAATTATACCATTGGGATATTAAAATATTATTTACATATGCAATATGTTAAAATTATTGTTTTGAAAGTTATCCTGTTTTTTTTTTTTGGTATGGAAGGGTTGAAAATTTATAATTTTTATATGTTTATACAGTGTTTTTGGCATAAATTAATATAGTGATTGTAAGACTATGACATAACAAGATTTTAATATTGTGATAAAATGACATTTTAATATTGAGGCAAATAGATATGTAAAAATTAAAAAATTTGAAAAAATATAGGGATTTTCGAGAAATGTCAAGTTCCAAGTGGCTGCTGTTGCTGGATGAACTGAAGAAATTTGAAAATTCTGATTGATTGATTTAAGAACACCTTGACAATTTTCTGTCAATAAAATTGTCGAAGTATTCTTGAAGAATTCCAATATTCTCTATAATTAAATTTGCTTCTTTTTTTATTTTGTCAAATTTTGGCGAAATGTAAATTTAAAAGTAGCTACTCTGTCAATAAAATTGTCGAAGTATTCTTGAAGAATTCGAATATTCTCTATAATTTAATTTGCTTCTTTTTTTATTTTGTCAAATTTTGGCGAAATGTAAATTTAAAAGTAGCTACTCTGTCAATAAAATTGTCGAAGTATTCTTGAAGAATTCCAATAATCTCTATAATTTAATTTGCTTCTTTTTTATTTTGTCAAATTTTGGCAAAATATAAATTTAAAAGTCGCTGCTCTTTCTTGTTATAAACTAAAGAAATTTGAAATTATGAATTGATGCCTTTAAGAATCGAACTTTGACAATTTTCTGTCAATAAAATCGTCAAAGTATACTTAAAAATTTCCAATAAATTCTATCATCTCATTGCTTCGAAACAAATTCTTGCTTCGGTTATAAAATTGTTAATAAAATATATATTTCATAAACCAAATTGAAATTATTGACCAAAAAAAAAAAAAAATTGAACTTTTTAAACCACCCTCAAAAACCAATCATAAATTATGTCAATAAAAGATAAAGTTAACTAACTTTTACCATAATTGAAATATAATTCATTGAATCAAAAAAAAAATTGAATATCGAAAATCATTTATTTTACAAATAATATTTTCGAATTGATATAACAGTTTTTTTTTCTATGTCGAAATTAATAAATTTTTTTTTTTTTTTAAATGAAATATTTCTATAAATCCAAACTAATTTCAATATAAATATATACTTATAAAATTTTTACCCAATAAATTTCTCGATTATCCTTTCCAATTTATTTGCAAAAAAAAAAAAAATCAATATTATACGATGAAATGCAACCCAATAAAACCACCAGGGATTAAATTAAATTTAGAGAAATATTGTGCCTGGGTGTAAAATCCGAAAAATATCAAATTGACAAAAAAAAAAAAAATTATATACGTATTTATGGAACATAAGTATAAATATAGGAAAATATTAATTTCAAAGATAGGGTATAAAATATACTTATACATACACACACAACAAATGAATTACAAAAATGAATATTTCGTAATCCTTAAGGATTAATCGGATCTAAAAATCCTGTCACCACAATTGAACTAATAATTTTCTATCACCCCACAAATTCCAATAACGAAGAAACCAATTTGATTTCATTTTTTTTTTTTTTAACCATTTTAGTGTTGTGTTAAAGTCAACAGGATAAAAAAAATTTTTTAAGGATAACATTTCATCTATTAATACTACAAAACAAGATGAAAATATTAGACATTGAAGATATCCATTTTTTGTTTTTTTTTTTGGTTAAAATCATTTTTAGACCACATTGGTAATATTAAATTTTTGGTTCGGTTTATTTGTCCTGCTACTCACTAAAAATTTTTTGTTTTCGGAATCATTGATAAAAATTAAAGGTAAAATGGGGAATAAAAAAAAATTACCAATTGGTAATACAATCGCATCCTACGTTTTTTTTTTTTTTATTATTATCATTATTATTTTTGTTGGGATGCCAAAATAAAAAAGGATATGAAAATCAAGAGGTTAAATTAAGAAGGGAAGAGAAAAAAATGAGATAAATTTATTTTGGTATACGTCAATATTATATTATATTTTTTTTTTTTTACGTTTTTACGGACGTAAAGGTAGTAAAACATTTTTATATTATTAGTAAAAAGAAAAAGCAGAAAAATTGTAATCATAATCTTTGAAAAATATTATATTTTATATACGTATATATATGTCCTTTTATTGACAATGCGGATGAAAATTACTCGTACTCAATATAAATTTTCCACTCTTTTATTTTTTTCCTTTCTTGTCTTATTCAATGAAAGTTTTTTTTGTTTTGTGTATACACAGAGACAAAATTTATATGTCCTTTTAAATCGTGTACCAAAAATTTCAAGAAATTTTTCCAATTTCTAGAAACTAATTGTAATAATTTACATATTTTGCAATTCGAGACAAGAATTACATTTTTAAACAAATTGATTTTTCTTGAACCAATTTTAAAATTTTCTCAAGATTTTTAGTGTCAGGAAGATTGTCCTCTTTATTCTGATTACTTTGTACTTATTACAATCAATAACTTCTGAATATTTTTTTTACAGCGTGTCCTTAATTTTTGTTTAAAAGAGTTACCTCTGCAATCAATTTGAGAAAGCAAACTAATCCTTCTCTGGTTCCAAATTCAATCTGATTAAATCGAATTTTTTACAGGCACAAGCAAATTTAATTTAGGATTTTTAGAGGGCGTACATGCAAAAAACTCTAAATTAGGTTATGAACCTGTTTTTGTAGAGAAATAAATTAGGAAAAAGTCTACTCTTTTTGTTGAGTTTTTTTGTACACAAAATATTATTATTTTTTTTTTAGATTCACTTTATTTCTTTCAGTGTACAATTAAAATTGACAATATAGTATATTAACTCCCATAATTTTTTATTTTCCCCTCCTCCCATCTAATATATCCTTAACGTTGTTTTTTTTTGTCTTATTCAATTTTCTATTCACGTACAATCTACTCTACTATATATTTCTCTCCTTGAACCCCTTTTTAGTCCAAAAAAAAAAAAAGAAGAAAGAAATGTACACATCTTTTTTTTGGTTCGTTTGTCATCGCATTTTCAGATATCGTCCTTTGGGTAAATTTCATATTTTTCCTTCTTTCCATATTTATATATCCTTTTTTTTTCTATATTTATATATTTAAAGCTTCTACGTATTCTGTATAGTTTTGTATTACTTATTCTGTTATATTATTTTTTTTTAACTTTTCTATTTTAGTTACGTTTTTATACACAATGTACTATCCGTACGTTTTTCATCATTTTTATCCATTTTTTTTTATATATATATATCCATATAACATAAAAAAAAAAAATGTTCAACCGAAGCGAAAAGCTGATTGCTCCCAAAAGAATTATATACTTTTTAACAATCTTTTCTCGTCCTTATACAGAAAGTAGTATAAAATCCGTAAAATCTAAATTGGAACCGATTTAGTTTAGTTTAGTTTAGTTTTTTTTTTTTTTTTGTTGCTGGTGCTGTACTTTAGGTCCAAGGAAAAAAAGCTACCGTCCATAGCTAAATAATAATAATATTACTATACACACACTCTCTGTACACACTAACTAAACAATGGCACAGAAGAATAAAAGCCAATTTGTCCTTATTTTTATTTTTATTTTTTGTTCTTGTACAATGAGCTATGACTAGTACGTAATACATAGTACGTACGTTATACGTATATAGAGTTTTGAAATTATTATAAAGTTTTTAAGATAAAAGTTTTTTGGTTCTAATTTTTTTTTTTTGGCTACGCTATCCAAAAGAGTTACAATGAAAATTGATGAAACCAAGGTAACCACAATAAATTTTTTTTTTTTTGTGGTAGAAATTGAGAAAATGTCCTTATTGTCCTGGATTGATATTTATATAATATTTTAAAGGATTTATTAGTATATCTCCTGCAAAATAAAGTATTATTATTATTTGTCATTTCGATTTTTATCATTTTTGACTCCTTTTTTTTTTGGAAAATTATAAAAAAAATTTTTGTTGGTGGAAATCTGGCAGGTTTTTTTTGCAGAGAATAAGATTCATATGAAAGTGAGACACAAAAAATTGTGACTTTCTCCTTAAGGGACTTATAAATATAACCAGGGATTATGACATCTGTTCAAGTTATTAAAAGAAATTATATTTGTTTTTATTTAATTTTTTTGATTCGTATGCCTTCTAGTCAGTCGTATTTAATCTCAAATTGAAATTAGGGGATGGTGGTGGTGGTTGATGACATAAATATTTTCTGGAATTTTTTTTTTTTTGTTGGTTAAGGGTTTCATTATATGAAATTGATAGATTTTTTGTTTTTTGTTGTTGTTTGACCACCAAAATGAAAATAGGGGTTGTTCATAAATTGTTGGTTTTTATAATTTTTAATAAAGTCAATTCTATCAGAAAGAATAGTATATTTGATTCTCTTCTAGTATAATTTTGTCTGTCATATTGAATTATGACAATTTAAAAGGGTGTATAAAATATTAATTTAATATTTTGAAAATATAGTTTTTAGTATTTTTGTATTAAGTAACTAATTCAAATTAGGAAAAAAAGTAAGGAACTATTCGAAATTCAGTTTGTTTATTAATATTATAAAAAGGATATTAAATATATATATATAGAAGTTTTTATGAGGGTGAGAGAATGGGTTTTTTTTTTGTTTGTACAGATGTGACGACAAAGGAATTTTATATTGAAATTGTTAATATTATAATGGATTGGTTGAAGGGTTGAAATTAAATAAATTTTAGGTTTTTTTTAGAAAATATCTTAATTAAAATATTGGTAATACATATTATTGAAATCTTTTTTGTAAATTAAAAAAGGATATTTACTTTAATAAATTAAATGTTTATTTGTTGAATGTAGTATATGATTATACGGATTAGGCGATTAATTAAAATATTAAAAGAAGTCATTAGAACAAAATGTTATCAGGCAATAGAAGTAATTATCTGCATATTGGGAAACTGCCTTGGGATTTTTTTATTAATAGAATTTTGAAATAAGAAACATAAGGAAATACTGTCTTTTAAGAAGATGGAGGTATATTGTCTAATTGGAGCTTGTTACTAGCGAATTAGTGACATGATATATTTAAGATTACGAGGGATATAAGATTGTGTATGTTAAAAATGAGACAATTAACTCAAATTCTTGTTCACAGGCGTAGGAACTCTTATTGGATGATACAGTACTGTATTGGAAAAATTAAGGTACTTGAAAATCTTTAAATGTGAGAAAGATTGTGGAAGTTTTGAAATTGTTTTACATTTGACTTTGACATTTTGATTTTTGGAATTCAACCAATCAACAATTGAAGCAGCGACAATTTTCCATTGCAGCCATACAGATGAATCTACTTAAAAATTTTCGTCGCTCCGGACATGCATACGAATACTTTGTAATAAATTGATAATGTAAAAATATTCATCACATAACTATTTGATAAATTCTACTTTGAATACGTGCTCTTCCAGTTAACTTAGTATAATACTAGAAAATCGTACTAGAAGTTAAACATTTCATCTAAATAAGTGACTAAGTGAATAGGGCATATTAAATTGAATGTAAAGAATAATTTTTTAAAAATTTGTAGAAGAAAAATTAAATTTATTTCTAAAAAATATGATTTAATTTAAAATTTCTTTAAAAATACTTTATTATTTATCTAAAAAATTACTACAGTACACTTTCACAAGAACAACCGAAAAACCTTAGATTTAATCTAAAATTATTTCATAAAATTGTATTTTTTTTTTCCCCCATTTGTCCTTTTATTATAACAATTTTCATCAACAAATTTTTTGTGACTTTATATAAATTCTGACCACTCTGAACTTTACAAATTCCCTTTTGGAAAAGCTTACTCTATATATAAATGTATATAATACTAAAATTCAGTGACAGTCCGCACACCTTTAAAATAATAAATTTTTTATTATCATTGTTGCACTTATCATCACTCGTCTCGGTGTCATCACAAAAATTTTTATATTTTCCATTTTTTTTTTATAGTATTTTCTTTATTTTCTTCTTTTTTTGGATCCGGACAGAGTCATTTTTTTTTTTGGTGGCATTAAATCGTTTCTTGTTGGTGTTTTATTTTTTTTTTATCCCTGATAATAATTTTTTTTTTGGAAAATTTTATACACAAACAAAGAAATAATATTTTACGTATATTTAGAAAAATAACAACAACAATAGCAAAAAAAAAAAACTATAATGTTTTATGTTGAAAAAATAATAAAAACATAAAAAAGCATAACACAAGAAAACATTAAAGTAGAAATTTGAGACAAGAGTGCTAAACGCTGAATAACATATAATAAAAATTTATATTCATTTTTTTTTTTTTATCTTGCGTTTTCGTGTTGTTTTCCATTGTGTGGACAATGGGGGTTTAGTTGATAAAGGGAGGGGGGCGTGTCAAAAGAGGGGTTTTGTTAAATCGACTTTATTTAAACAAAGTGATAGAGAAAAGGGTGGAGCATACAATAGGAGGGGGGACGATTGAATCGAAAAAAAAAATAAGATAAAAATAGGAATTCCTTCCGAAGAATATAGGTAAAGACAAAAGTCTTCGTAGTGTGAAATGATGAAGATCTATGAAAAATACGAATTGTTTGTTTGTGAATGTTTTGTCAAAATAAACAAAGTATTGAATTAATATTATTTCTTGTGCCATTTTACACCCGCATTTTTATTATATACGGTTTTTTTTCCTGTCTTATGCTTCTCGAAAAAACAGCATAAATATAAAAGAATATAATTTTTTCTTTGCCGTTGTTGTTGTGTGCACTTTCAAAACGAAAAAAATCAGGGAATCTTGAAATATTGTGCCATCATAATAATACAATAAAATAATCAAAAAACAAAAAAAAGGATATAGTGAGTGTGTGAAATTTTTGTGCTCTTGATGATGAATGATGAGACTTCTACTTCAGTTTTTTTTTTTGGGGATAAAATATTAAGTGTCACAAAGCGATTATTATTATAAATTGTTTGTCGATATTTATATTTTATATAAATTTTTTTTTATTTTTTAGATGGGTAAACAAAATTAGTATCGGGATTATGATGGAGTTTTTTTTTCTTGAGAAACAACAAAATTGTAATAGAATTTGGGGAATAAAATTTGATACACAAAAAAAAAAAAACAAATGGTTGTGGAATCCATCCGTTGTGGTACTTTAAAGAATAAGATTTTTTAAAGAATAACATTTATTTTTCTGACAGCATTTTTTTTTTTGACAAATTTTGATATTTTTATCATTAAATGGGAATTATTTTTGTCAATCGGTTAGGTTTTATTTTAAGAAAAGGAATTGTTTTGTGACAAATTTATTTGACAAGTTTTGATATTTTTTTTGTACTTAAATGTCAAATATTTTTTCGTCATTTTTGAGAATTTGATTTATTTTTGTCATTAAATCTCATATATTTTTGTCAATAATTGACAAATATTTTTGTCATTTTTAAGAAATTTATTTATTTTTGTCATTAAATGTCAAATATTTTTGTCAATAATTGTCAAATATTTTTGATATTTTTGTCATTAAATATCAACAAATTTTTTAATTTATTCTATTTACAGTTGCAAGGATTGAAAATGTTTTAGTTTTTTGCTTTTATTAATAATTTGTAGAAACACTTTTTTTTTTTTTTTTTGGGGAACGCAAGAGAGCACTGCGACCTTCAGATCTATTGTGCGTTTACTGCCCCTTTCTCCCTAGTCCATATTAAGAGAACGATAGAACCTTAATATGGATTCGGGAGCCATATTGGTGAGTTCATCTGTGGTGAGAATACCCTTTCCTAGATGATTGAGTCTTCTTCTTGCAGCTGCTTCGCAGTAGCATAGAAGGTGTTCCGTTGTTTCCCTGTCATTGTGACAGAGGCGACAACTGTCCTCCTCAGCCAGTCCCATTTTCTTGAGGTGGTAGAGTACAGGGCTATGCCCAGTCATGAGACCTATTAAGGTACGAATGTCCTTTTTGCTGAGGTTTAATAGTTTATCCACCTTGATCCTATTTGGTGTGATAAGTTTCTTGGATATCGTGAGTTTAGGGAGTTTTCCCCAGTAGAGCCTATGCTCTTGCTCTATCCATCTGTTGAGTACTAATTTGGAGTGTCCTCTTGGTTTGCCGCAGAATGGTTCTGGCCCAATTAGTTTTGTTTTTGAACCATTTTTGGCAAGGCGGTCTGCCTCTTCATTTCCAGCGACTCCTATGTGACCTGACACCCACATTAAGGTAACACAGTTCCTCTTTGCCAGGGTGATGAGTTTTTGGAGACATTCCCAGACCAGCATTGACTCCTGCCTGTGGGAGACTAGAGCTTTGAGAACAGCTTGACTGTCTGAAAGAATGTAAATTGTTTTATTTCGCTGCGCTATCCTGAGATTCTCTTGGACACACAGATCTACCGCGATCAGTTCGGCTTGAAAGATTGTGGCTTCTTTACCGAGTGGTAGGGATGCAGAGAAGTTTGGACCTTTGATCCCGGCACCCGTACCCTCTGTGGTACGGGTGCCGGGATCAAATGGAAGTCAAAGTTGTAAGTGGTCGGCATTACATCCGTTTATAATTGAGGTTAGTTCCTTTATTTTGGGAGTTTTCAGGAGCTGAAGATGTCCTTTGAGGTCTCCTGAGTAATAATTCTTTCCCTTCTGAATGCGCAGCAGACCTCTCGCTGCCTCTTTCTTAACAAGGAGGTGTATTGGCGGAAGGTTTAGGAACATTTCTATTGCTGCTGTGGGACAGGTTTTCATAGCACCTGTTATACCTAGACAGGCCAGTCTTTGGATTGTAGAAACACTTAATTTCCGTTCTTTTATTATAGTCTCAAGCCAAATTTTATTATCAGCTATTAGACAATATGAATCAAATTTATGACAATATGATTAAAATTTAGCTTAGATTTTAAATCTTCTGATATGACGTTTTCGATTGGACTTTAAAAACTATATACTTTCTTAAGATTAAGAGTACAATTTAATATTGGTTACAGAAGCGGGATAACTTAAGTATGAAAAATCAAGAGGATTTTTTTTTTTTTTTAAAACCGATATATTTAGATTAATATTCAATTAAGGTTTCATATAAGAACTTTTACAAATATCATAAAACCTCATTTTGCTACTACAAAAACTACTAATTTTTCTACCTTTTTAAATTCGTTCCGAAAAAAACACCAACATTCTTAATCTACTATGCATTACATAATCATAAATCAGTAAACAATATAATAAATTAATATAATATCCTTCGGAAAAATAACCAAAAAAAAAAAATTTGAATGATATCCTGGCACAAAAAAAAAAAAAACAACAACAACCAAAAATGACGAAACATAAATGACCAAAAAATAAAAATAAAACTGTAGAAATTTTCTTTTCTACAAATATGTAATAGGAAAAAAGTTATGTAACAATATCCATGCTATTATCGCAAACATTTGAAAGCATATCAAACTGTCGTCTCTAACATAATACAAATTTTTCCTATTTAATTTTTTTTTTTTTTTTCGTTTACTTGGTGGTATTTTCTTTGTATATTGTGGTGATTGATATCCTTAGGTCGCACCCTCAAACATTTTCATTTTCATTTTTTTTTTTTTTGATGTATTTTAATATTATTTGCTTATGAATTTACATTTTATTTCCCCCAATCTTAATAAATAATTTTTTTTTTTGGTTTGCTGTGGAGGAGCATAAAGTATACGTTTTTTTTTCTTATATTTATTTCTTACGTATATTTTAATATTCAGGAAAACCTCAGCTAAAAACGGAAGCAAACTGAAAATAGAAAATAAAAAAAATCTAGAAAATAAACGATTGCAGTTAATTCTGTTGACTGATATCATTAAAAAGATACAATAAATCGCTTTGAAACAGGACTAGTTTTATATTTTTAGTTGGTAATAATAATATTTTTTGTACCTAAAAAAAAACAAATCTCGTCCGTTTTTGTGTTTATTCATTGACTAAAAAAAAAAATCCTTATAACAAGACCTTAAATATTTTCCGGAAAGGATAATTTTTATATGTCTGATGTTGATATGGTTCACACAAACAAACTAAAACTATCGACTGACGCCACTATCAATCCCTTTTATTTATATTATTTTTTTTTTGTCGAATCAAATTATATACATAGTTTCTTACAAAAGATTTCTTATCCTTGCTACTTAAAGGACTATGGTAATTTCTTTATTATGTATTAAAGGGACATGAGAATAAAAACGGTTAAAGAATATTATATTAGAATAAAAATTCATAAATTATTTATAATGTTAAATGGAGGGTCTAGTAAGTGTCATATACGTAAAATCATATCAGAAAATCAACTAACGTTTTTTTCATATTCAAAAAAAAAAAAAAAAATCTCTTTTATAAAATATCCTAGAAAATATTCACCAGACGATAATATAGTTTTCAATAGTTTTTAAACTTACATTATACTTACACTAACTTACTTAGTTTTTAACTTGTATATTTTTCAGATTATCTTAACTTTTCGTACACATAACAAAATTATGCATTATCACTGCAAAAAAACTATCCAATATTTTTTTTTCCTATTAAAAGAGTGGGAGGGGGTGGAGTCTTTCATTTGACAGTGGGTGGAGTTATTTATAATATTATTTGCAGATTGAATTAAAAAAGGATATATTTTTTTTAGCTGTGTTTAAATGAATAATAATAAAAAAAAAAAGGAAACTTTTTTTTTAACATCTTATTTATGTAATCCGGAAAATTCCATAACAAAAAAAAAAAAAAAAACAAGGAAAATTATTTAATTATGTGTGCGTTAGGAAAATATAAGTACATATATATTTTTTTTTTAATACCTAAATTAAGTCTGAAGTTATTTCCGCACAATAAATAAAGAAAACAGACTAACAGCAACAAAAAATTCCTTGTATTACTTTTAGTGAATACCCAAAAAAAAAAATATATATTTTTTTAATGACGGTCAAAAATGTAAATATTTATGCAATACTTAAAGTATTTAAAAAAAAAAAAGAACATAAAAAAATACAGCAGAGTGAGAAAAAAAAAAAGAGTTTTTAATCCCTAGAGGTATTTTTCTCGCCCCACAAATATAATCCTCTGTCAGAAATAAAAAAAAAAAAAGTGAAGCTGAACCTTCACAAATCTTTCCAAAACAATTTTTTTTTCCCCTGTATTTTCCACCTGGCTAATAAAATATTGCAAATCATTTTCATATTTTTTGTATTATGATCGCCTTTGGTCACTATACTACTAAAAAAATCTCTCTCTCTTGGTGATAATTTTTCATTTCAAAATTTTTCTGTTCTGTTCTGTTCTGCTGTTTTTCCAAAAAAAAAAACTATAAGGGATTTTCCAAAAAAAAAAAAAAAAGAAGAAAAATCGGATATGAATAGCTTTTGCAGTTTTTATCAGGAAATGCGGACACTGAAAATGGAAAATATATTTATAAAAAAAAAAAAATTGAAAATTTTTGTGGTGCAAGTAGACAGGAAGTAAAAAAAAAATATTTTACTATTTACTCATTTCGCAGGTGTTTTTTCCGGAAGAGGAAAAAAAAAAATATTAAATTTTTAGAGGGTTTTTTTTTTTTTTAGTTTTAAAGTGAACCTACCCCAAGGGAATGAATTGTTTTCCGTAGTGTTTGCTACGTTTTTTTGGTATTCATTGGATTTATAAATTTAAAGAGTATTTTACTGTGATTGGTATTGAGAGCAATAAGTGATAAGTTAATTTTATTGCTCAATTATTCTTGGTTTGATGAGGTCCTGTATAGTTTGTGTTTTCATTAATAAAAATCAATATTTGTATTATTTTAAAAGTTTGTCAACTGTTTGCACAATAAAGCTAAATTTATGGCTTAATGACACTTAAAAAGGATTAGAATAAAAATAACGTAAAATAAGGGGTAACTATACAAGTAGGATAAAATAAATCAATTTTATATTCGGAAATTTTAGAATTTGTGGAAAGAAAATTACGTAAATAAACTGGACTCTACAAAGAATTATTTTCCAACCAAATGGACTTTTTCCCATATATTAAGTTGTTAGCAAAATTCCAGCTGAAAATCTATTTTCAATAGTTTTTTGCCATTGTAATTTCTGAATTTTCCCAGTAATTTTATTTAAATTAAATTAACCTGCTCTAAGCGACATTATTATTGATAAAATCGTAAATTTCTGTAATACCTTTATCAAATTTCACTTTATAATCTTTAATTTTTAAGTATCACAATAAATACGTTAAATTGACATACTAATTGGGGTTCTATTTAAGTGAACCACCTTAAATCATTATTACTTCTACAATCAATTCAACTATTAAATAAAATATTATTTTTATATGGTTACTTGATAAGGTGAAAATGTCCAGTTTAAAATTTTTTTATCCCCTAAAATATAGCAATAGGAAAAATTTCAATTCAAATCCCATTGCAATTTAATCCTTCTTTCAAAAAATAAATATCCTTCTACATAAACATTTATTCCAACATATTTTAACTTAAATATATTGGCGAAAGTGTTTGCCGTTTTTGCCGTCTGGTATGTTTATATTTTGATTAGCGCGTTTTCAAAAATGGGTATTAATTTTCCGATGGGTTTATATAGTCGGACAGATTTCTATGTTGGTTTTTTTTTTTTGTTTCTGTTTAAGTTTTTTTTTTTTATGGATGTGTCGTGTCCGAAATTAACCCTTGAGGATTGTTTACTTTTGACACAAACACAATGTGTATATGTATATAAATATCCTTAGGATCCTTAGTATGTTTATGTTTATCTTGTCTTTTATATATAAAAACGGTAATAATAAAACATTAAAAATAAACTTTGATTTTTAGTAGCTTTATTTTCATTTCACCTTTTTTTTTACTGTGTTTTAGTGTGTTGTTGTTTTTTTTTTTTTTATATTAAGAGTCAATAAAAACACGTAGTAAATTTTTATTTTTATGATTATATCCAGTTTTAAGGATATTATTTTACAATTGTTATTTTAAGGATATGTAAGCAATTTTTTTATGTACAAAGGACGATGTAATAACTTATTTTTATTTTTTTTTGTTAAATGTTAAATAGTTAAACTATTTTAGTTGTTTACAAATTAAAATTTTATGTTACTAATTTGAATCAATTTAATTTTAAATTATAACATTTTTTTTGGTATTAAATTTAAATTTTTTTCAAAACAGGGACTTTTTTTTTTCTATATTTTTTATAAATTTGTGAAAAATTAGGTAATGTCTTTCTTTACCGTAAATTGACTGCAGGATTATTTAATTTAGATTATTATTGTTTTTAATTAATATTATTTTGAAGTTAGAGAAATTTGAATAAATTGCTATAAATTTTTATCAAAATATAGTCTTAAAATAAGTAATAACATTTGGTTAGTAATTTGAAAAATAGATTATATTAAAATTGCACTATTTAAAAGTAGGCAAGTCAGTGAAAAAAAAATTTGAATTTTTTTAATTAATTTTCATATTTGTTAGAACTTTCCAGTTAAATAAAATTTAATAATTTTAAAATTTATTCTATAAATGTCAATTCAATTTTAAAGGATATACTTTAACTACTTAAACATTGCTAACGAATTTTAAAAAATAAATGAAATTAATCCCAAAATGTATCAAAAATTTGAAATTTTCATGCTTCACTTATAGAATTCGAAAATTTTTAAGTTGACAGTTGAATAAAAATGTTGTCAATTTTGTCTAATATTGAACTTTAAGTTGACAGTTGAATAAAAATGTTGTCAATTTTGTCAATTTTGTATAATATTGAAAATTTTAAGTTGACAGTTGAATAAGAATGTTGTCAATTTTGTCTAATATTCTGATAGGTTGTCATAAAAATTGATTGTTTAATACCTTCGACAGATGATTTATACTTTTTGATGATTTGTTCTTTGTACCAATTTTGTTCAAATCGATTCCAATTAGTCTAAAAAAGTTTCAAGTATTACATCCTCTAGTATCCGTAGATTTTTCACACTATTTACATTCTGAGAATATACTTAAAGTTATGATCATTAATAAATTATCATAATAATTAAGACATTAATTACCATTAAAGAGTCTCTTGCTGTCAAAGGTATAAGTTTAAAATTATCAAATTTTGATATTAAACACTATGGTTAACATTTTTAAGGATCTAAAACAAAAAAAACTATGACAGTTAAAGATAAATGATCAAGAATAGATGGAAGGATATCGTTGAAAGTAACGCTGGAAAATTGCAATCCAGAAATTGGAAAATCAATTTGAAAAACAGAGTCAAATTTTTGATGAAGGGTAAAGCTCACCCAAACGTTGTAACGCTATAATTGACTAATAAAATTTACTTCAAAAAAAAACTTTTCTTTTTTTCATCAACAAAAATTATGACTTAATTATTTCCAGACTTTAAATTATATAAAAATATTCATTCCATTTTTGTTTCTGTTAATAAATTAGTAATATAAATTAACTGCCACAAAATTCCATTCCTATTTCATATTAAATAATATAATATTTATAAATTTTTTTCCATAAAAACATAAAAAAAAATAAAATTCTTTCTAAATTTTCTTTAATATAAATTTTCTTCATTTTCTGCCCATTATTCATTTTTAATTTTGAACTTTTTTGCACATTGCTATCATAAATTAGTCAAAATGCTGATACAACCAGAAAAATGTATATAAATAAAAAAAAATCTATATATACTTCAGCTGCAATAATAAATGATCCTCTCTGGGTACAACAAAAAAAAAAAACAACCTCCTAAAAATTACCTCAACCAAAAAAAAAAAAAAAAACCCACAAGAAAATATTTTCATTTTTTTGTTTCGGTTTCTATTTCCAAAATGAAAGAAAATATAATTTTCATATAGGAAAGTTTTTCTTCAAACTTTTTTTTTCTACTTTTTTTTACTTGTTCTTTTTTTTTTGCAGTTATAGACGAAAAGTATCCTTTCCCGCCTAGACTAGACTCACGAAAAAAAAAAAAACTTTTAAATATATACAAAAAAAAAAAAAAGTCCTGGAAAAGAATATCCTCGTATAGTAAAAAAAAAATATATACAATTTTTTTTTTCTCTGGGAAATAAAAGGACTAAATAAGCAAAACGAATCAGTTAAAAATATACCAAAAAAAAAGATAGAAGCAAAATGGAAAAAAAGATTTCACTGTTTTTTTTTTTATGCTGCAAAATCAGGGAACGTGTTTCAATATTTTTTAAATAATAATTTTGGTTTTTTTTTTTTTTTTATATGCTAGGACTTTGTGAACTGCTGTTGCAAAATTGCAACAATTTTTAATGTAATTTTCTATTTTCTTGCTATTTTTCTGCTTTTTTTTTTTTTTTGGTTGAAAATTTTTTGGGAAAAGAAATATTCTTCAATTTAATATGTCCTTGTTGGTTTTTCTCTTTTTTTTTTGGTAATATTATAGTCATTGGTGCAAATAGTATTCATTTTGTTATGGTTAAATGGCTCACTAAAAAAAAAAGGAAATGGAAAACAGGAAAATAAGATTATTTTTAAAGTTAGAATATAAAAAAAAAAATGCAAATTTATTGCTATTTTTAATGAAAAATCTCAGGAATATGTGATTTTTCTGGTAATATTTTTATAAATTTTATAGAATCCGGTTAGAATTTAATAAATAGACTACAAATTTTATGTACAATCTGTAGAATTTTTAAAAAGCATGAATTTTCAATAATTTTTCTGTATATTAACTATATCCAATTATAAAACTATTTCTTAGAAAACTAAGAATCGTGTTAATATTTACGTATCAATTTCGATTGCCAAGTATTCTGTTGCCAATTGAAAACTTCTTAAGAATCTATAATACCCCTTAGCTTTGTTAAGGGATCGAATTTCTGCACAATATATTATTAACCAATCTTTTTGAAGTATTCCTTCCTATTTGTAAGCCAATTATTAACCGTAGTTTAGTGCTTTTAAGGTGTAAGGACATTTCTCTTCAAAACAAAAAATTTTCCCTTGATATGTACAGGGGTTAATATATTTTTTTATGTAATTTGACTTGAATTATCAAAAAAAAAAAAAAATCTAATCACAAATAAAAATCAAAAATCATAATTTTTTAATATAAATCCTTGACACCAGTCATATTTGTGATTCAAATTTTGATTCTTTATTATTAAATCCTCAAATATATTCAATTTTATATGTATGCATGTAATATGTTATCTTCAATTCATAAAAAAAAAAAAAATCTTTATCCTTAATATTGACTTGCTAAAGATTTCTATTCTTAATTTTAATTCCTTTCAATTTGCTTTCATTTAATACGGAAAGGGAAATTTCCTTCTTTTTTTTTTCTTCTGATTTCGAATCAAGGAAGGCAAAAACTGTCTTTTTTTTTAAGGACGAATATATATGTATTTCTAATATGTAGAGAAAATAATCCTTGACAAGTTGTCAACTCAATGCGTATGTCTTTCAGACTAAAAAGGAAGAATAAAATCAATTATTAGATAGTATTTAAGTAAAGATTACATAACAAACAATAATAAATAAATAAATAAAATTTGACATATTGAATTATGACATAAAGAAATCGATTGTTTGACAGCAGCTCAAAAGAATATTATATATATTTTAATAATGATATACCCCCCTCATTGATGGTTGTCAAAAAAATTCGATTTTGTGGTTTTTATATTAAATATATTTTAAGGATTTTTTTTTAAGATTTTTGAGTGTATATTTTTAAAATTATGTCCTTGAATATTTATCAATTTTAAAATATAAATATATTTGTGAGGGAGAAAATTTTACTGAAATTAAAAAGAGAGATGAGAAATATGGTTTATTTCAAAGGAGGGTCTTATAATTTAAATGAAAAAGTGAGAATTATTGACATTTCTTTCATTTTTTTGTGATTTTGAGTAATAAAAATATATTTTGTAGCAAAAAGGCTTATAATTTTATTGGAAAAGTTTTAATGGATCTCATATTTTTATAATTGCACGTTTCCATAGGAATAATACGTTCACACGTAGGAGGAGCTTAAATTATTTTACACCAGGAAATTTAATTATTGTGCATTTATTTACAATTCCATGTGAATTTGTGAAGTTTAAACTACTTTTGAGACAACTATATTTAGGACTATCAATTTTCAGAATTAAAGTGTTTTCTAGTTTATTCAAAATATTTAAATTTTTTCCAAGTAATAAACTGATTTATAATTAAAAAATCTTTGAAATTAAGAAGATCCTTTTATCCAATTCATTTTAAAATAATTATCCTTATACGTAAAAATATATTATAACCTGAAGAAAATTAATAATCATCTATAAATAAACATTTGTTAACAACAATAATCCATTAAATATTTCAATTATACTTTTGATAATTATAATGTTTTTATTCAAAATTCATGAATTTTCTCTTCATAATTTTTCTTTTTTTTTTTGTGAAAATAGTTTCAAGACAATAATTTCACATAAAATTACTCTTTTTTATATATATACAGTATACGTATATTTGTATAAGTCCTTTTAAGTGTTCCATATATACACATTCATTAATTTGTGTATATTAAAAGAATATGCAAATTTATATTTTCACATATTTCCGTTGAATAAACATAAAATGAAAAGAAATTACAATCAAGTACAATTTTATACTACTACTACTACTACTACTACTATGCTATACCTTGCTTCATTACTTTATCAACATCATAAAAAGCTTTTTACATATGCATTATGTAATTTTTAAGCATAATTTTTTTTTTTTATTTACAAAAAGTATATATAAAAAAAATACTTAATTAGATTGTAACTCTAGTAAATTTATTTTAATTTTTGTCAGTTCATTTGAAAGTTACGGAAGTCTGTAAAATTTCCTAGTTAAAGTAAATTAACAAGGCCTAGATATTTCATCAGATATAGACGTTCTGTCAGATCAATTTCATTTCATTGCTCTTCCCTTTTAAAATAAAGTATATTTTTGCATGGCTCCTCCTTTCTTTTTTTCTGCATACTCTATAACTGCATTTTGTCAGTTTATTTGAAAGTTACAGATTTCTCTAAAATTACTGATATAAACTAAACAAGACTTAATCAATAGACTTGCAGAATAATTTAAGTAATTACTCCTACTTCGTGAAATAACGTATATTTAATGGCTCCTCCTTTTAGAATATTTATAGTCTATAACTGAAATTCTATTAAAATTACAGATTTGAAATTTGAACAAAGTATACATCTTAAAATTTTAAGTATACCTTGAAAATAAAGTTTCTCTTTATCATTTGTTCTTTGTAAGCTATGCCTGATGAAATATTTTATGGCGGCCATTTTGAAAATATTAAAAATTACAGATTTGTTCAAATTTTTCTTGTAGGTTCAGTTATTTTTTGTTAGTACAAATGTACAAACCCATTAATTTTATTATTTTCTCATTATATATAACTTTTTACATTTTTATGTAATTGTGAATATTTTCATATTTAAATTAAATTTTACATATCTACATATTTTTTCTGTCTATGTTTTTTTCTTCCTTTTTGCATATTAGTTAAAGTACACAAAAAAAAAAGAAAAGGAATGAAAATGTATTCAAGGATATCCTAACTATATTTTCCGAATATACCTAAATTTGTATGTAATTACTTACGTAACATATGACATTCCATTTTATGTTTCAACAGAAAACGAAAAAATAATAATAATATATTAAACTAGAACATTTCAGTTTATAATCATAAATAACTACAATGCTGTTTTTTGCAAATATGTAAAAAAAAATATGAAAACATTGTTTGTTTTTTTTGTATTCAAAAAAAAAATACATCAAGGTTGAAAGTTTGTTTAGTTTTCTGCACAATATTTAAAGAGATTAAAAAAAATCCTTGTTTTTTTATGCTACACAAATGTAAAATTTAATGTTTTTTAATTGTTTTTATATTTTTAATAATTTTAAAAAAAAAAATAAAAAAATTTAATAACTTTTTTTTTTGTAAATAGTTTTTCATTAAAAAAAGAAAATTGTTGAATTTTTTTTTAATAAACTTTTTGATTGAACAATTTTTTGATTGCAAAAAAAGAAAAGTCATTTTAAATTAATTTTTATTGCTCATTTTTTTTATAGTTTTCATATTTTTTTTTTTTTTGGAAAAAGAGTTTTTAAGGAAAGTGAAAATGAAATTTTCAACAAAATAATAATAATAGTAATAATAATCAAAAATATTCATTACGTTAATTATTCTGTATATTTAAATAATTAATTAAGTAAAGGGTTTTAATTACATTAGACTTTAGGGGATGGATTATAAATTAATGATGGGCGTGGTATAAATAGTAGTTTTATTTTATGGTATTTTATTTTGTTGAAGAAGATTGAAAATTTTTATATGATTATTTAATATTTATTAAATATTATCGAAATTAATTTTACAGGTAAAATTAATACATATATGAAAATTATATTTATAGAGATTTTGATAACAAAAAAAGTATATTTGTATAATTAGTAGAATAGTAAGGGAATTTGAATTTTTAAATGTATATGTTACTAATTATTACCTACAGCAGCCAAATTAATTATGCTTTTCATCCTGGTTTTGTAAAAATTACGTAAAATTATTAAAGATATTAAAGATTGTTAAAACTCTAAATAAATTTCTAATTTATCCTGGGTAAAATATTATTTAATTTTCAATTTTCGAGGGTAAATTTCATTGAATTTTTTTTTATATAATAATTTTTTAAATTTTTTATTAAAAGTTTATTTAAGGATTCCTCGAAATTCATTTAAAATTATAAAAATAATTTAAATTTAAAATATTATACAGTGGGGAGCATAGGGTCTCAAGTGCTGATTAATTTGTGCTTGAAGTAATATTTTTTTTGCAATTTGAATCCATACTAATATTTATATGGATTCCCATGCTTACCAATATCGCATACCTGGAAGCAAACTCAGTAGCTACCGCACCACAGCTTAGTACGCTACCATGGCAATTAAAAACTTCCCTCGAAAATTAAAAAAAATCTAAAGCAAATACAAATAATTTATCAGAATAATTTCAAATTTAATTAAAGGATTTTGAAATTTTCTTAGTTTAATTAAAAAAGCTTAATTTTTTACTTAATTAAAATTAATCTTTCTAATTAAACTAGAAAATTTCAAAATTATTTGAATTAAATTTAAAATTAGTCCGACAAATTAATAATATTTGCTTTAATTTTTTAATAATCCAACTTTCGAATATAAAGATCCCAATTTTAAAAGGTTTAGAATTGTGATCACCTAATTTTCGTCATTATTTGATTTAGACTATAGTTTAAACATTAATTTTACAATCAGCGTTAAAGTTTTTGTTTTAATAGTCCAATTTTTTCCCTTTATTACTCCTACTGGGAGAATAGAGCTTGTCTTTCTCACTCGATTAGTTGCGGCAGTATGTACCCTGTTTGAAGTTGTATTTTGAATTGTATTTTCCTAGATCCAGGAGTTCCGATCGCCTCTAGGTTTTCTTATAACGTCATTTAGTATTTATTGTAACGTCATTTAGTATTGCTGTCAGCTTTTTTGATGATGGTAAGTCCGATCCATTCCCACTTTTTTTCGTCCCCTAATCAATTTCACAATTAGTTTCTCTCTTGTAGTTTCAGTAGTACAGACTCCTGAATCTTAATGCATCTCTAGTTCTTGATCCCGAAAATCCTACTACATTTTTCGCCTGCTACACACAAAAAAAAACGATTATCCTTACACAATTAAATTTAAATAAAATTTAGTTTTTAATTAAATATTTTATTTGTTTAATAAAAATTAGTCAACTTTTCAATAAATTTGAATTAAGGATAATAAATTTTCAATGAAACTTAACAAGAAATACAATTATAAGGACATTCGCAATACCAAAAAACTTCAATTACACAACTTTTTTCTTTTTTTTTTTTTACAAAAAAATAAAACTAGAAAATAAATAAAAAACATTTAAAAAAGTTTGAGGTTATTTCTTGAAAATTCACTAATTTAGTTTATTTTAAATTCACGAAAAACTTTTATATTTTTTTTTCTTTAATTTTCCCCAACAAAAAAAAATATAAAACGAATAAAATTTTATTATTCAAAAAAAAAAAAAAAAGTTTTAAATTCGACAAATTTTAATTAATGAAGTTTAACAAAACGAGGACATTTGAAATATAAAAAAAAGTTTATTTCATTAAATTTAATAATAAAAATTTTTTTTTTTTGTGTCCTTAAAATATAAAAATAGAATTTTCCGAAATAAAATTAAAAATTTTTCCTTTTTTTTTTAGAATTTTTAATTGTGTTAAAGTCATTTTTCATTATTTTACCAGAAGAGGTCGACAATCTTTTAAATAGGATTATAATAGAAAACTAATGTCATATATTATAGTGTGATTAATAATGTTACGAATTTTCTATCTTAAACCTTATAAAAAAAAAAAGGACAACAAGTCAAATTAGTATGTATTAGTTTCGTGTAGATGGGTATGTGACAGTTATAATGATTTCTAAAATTTTATTAGAAGCTTTTAAATCATTATAATTGTGACATGTTTGTAGATGTCACTATTTAGAGATTCTCTGCTACAGTACATAATATGGGAGCGTGTGTATATCCGTGTTTGTTCAACGGACGTACAAGGACAGACAGACATTCAGTAAATCATTAATATCATAAAAACATTTTCAACTTTTTGCCAAAAGAAAACCCTAAAAATTATATTTTTAAATAGAAATCTTTTTTTTTTAGCTTAATATCCTTTTTTTTTTTTTTTAACTATTTTCACTTATATCTCACAGATTTTCTAGTTTCACTTCAAAATAAAATACAAATTACTAAAAATTTTTGATTAATGGTTTTTTCCTTTTTTTTCGTAATATGTAATTTTAATTTAATAAATTCCATCCTTGTGCATAGATTAAAAATAGAAATTTAAAAAAAAATAAAAAAAAGGATTCCCCTCTTCAAAAAATCACATATATACAATTTTTCACCTTATACTTTTAAGGACCATTTTTTTTTTTAGCAAAAAAGGATTTAAGCAAATGTTTCTGATGACTCAACTGAATTTTCCATAAAAAAAAAAGATTAAGAATAGTAAAAAGAGAGAAATTGTCACCCAATATTTTAAGGACATAATATTAGTATTCCCTTATAATACAAAAAAAATTTGTTTGTTATATATTTTTTTATGCTTGAAAATTTATTTCGAAGGATAGATGATATTTTTATTTTATTCACACAAATGTTTATGTTTGTGTATGTGAATAAATACATAAATTGAGATGAAAATTTTGGAGAAAAAAATAATAATTTTGATTTTGCCTTCAAGTGATTTTCTGCAGGGTATATGTAATGTTAAATAATGGGCCAAGAGACATTGAGACAGTGACAGTGTAGAATAATTTTTATTTTTTTCAATTGTTTGTTATTTGATATTTTATTTTTTTTGCACGGGTACGCAAAGATTTTTCAATTTTTTTTTCACAAGTTCGCAATTTTCTTTACGAACTTGTGAAAAAAAAAAAAAATTATGTAGAAAATGAAATGAAAATGATTTTGTAGACGTATATAATTTAATTTCAGCCCAGATGTGATTAAATGGAGATGTTAAAGGAAATTTTTTGTGAAAAATAAATAAAAATAAAATTGAAACGTTGTTGAAATTTTTAAAAAAAAAAAAGGATCGTAAGTTAGAGATTTGAATGAGGGGACAGTATTTTTATTTATTTTTTTCGCTCTATCATTGTGTAAATTTTTGGAAATGATTCGTATAGTGTAGAATAGTGATTTTATTTTAAGGAGTTTTATTGTAAAAGAGGATATGCTTAATAATTCACCCTCTTGTTTTTTTTTGAAAATAAATATTTTCTTTTGGATAATTAAAATGTAAAAGGGATATGAAAGCAATTTAATGAATATTATCGTAATAATTTGTACAGAATTTTGATTTTTTTAATAAAATTTTCATTGGTTTTTACTTGATTTTTTTTTTTAATTTGAATTTAGTTCAGAGTTGGGGTAGGTTCATTAAAAAAGTTTGATAATGATTAGTAATAGCAATTACTAATTACCGCGGGGTATAAGGGTCTATTGTAAAGTAGAACTCACTTTCAAGATCCGTACTTTAAAAGAAATATATTATGACTTTAAGTTGGTACCACATCAGATCCAATTGGATACATGAAGCCGTGTGACTTATTTTGAACTGGATTTTCTTCAGATTCCAATGCCTCGTAAGCAGTCCTGTTATTGTCGGTACACTGAATCTATTCATATTAAAAAAGCTCATTTATATGAATGATTTGGAATAAAATAAATTGACAAGCCTGTTTTCTTGGGCTGATTCCCAGTGTGATTTAATTTGTTAATTTATTCACTTCTTAATTTGCAGAAGCAAGTGGAATGCCACAAATTGTCAGCTGTTTTATTTCCTTCAAAACTCTTATGTCCAGGCACCCAAACGAGTATAATTCTGTTGGACTTCGAGTCTTATAAGGTTTTGAAGACAATACTAATTCGAATCTAATTGCAAGGCCAGTAATGTTGCTATACTATCCGAATTAATTTAAATAATTTGACTGGTGTATTTATTTTGATATATTTTCGGATGCATATCATGTATATCACTCTGAAAAACAGTTGAGTATTCGTCTAGTGCTTATTAAAGTGAAGTTTATCATAAAATAGTTTTATTTTGTGAAGAGAGATAAAATTACAAATTTGAAAATTTCTTATCAATCGATTAGTAATTTCAATTAGAATTACCTTACTCCATAATTTATTCAGAAATATTTCAATTTCATGAAAATATTTATCCAAAACAGTTTTTCACACAATCAATTATTAATTAAATTAAAATTTACATAATTTTAAAGTTTAAATAATCATTTTTTTTTAAATCATATTCAAAAAAAAAAAAATTTTATATTAAATTTTAGAAATTTAAATATTTTAAATTATAGGAAAATTCATAAATTTTCACCTCTCTCTATATTGTACTTATAATTGAAATTATTATTATCAATATTTACAAGTAAAATTTCCATAAATTTTCTTCAAAATCTTTAGAAAATAATTTACATCTCTATAGATATATACATATATATTTAACATATCCTCCTCTTTGTACTTTAACACCTTAAGGTTATTTTAAATCCCAATTTAAACTAATAAATTTATTTATGTATATGTATGTATTAAAACTCTTTGCAATTAAATTTTTGATCATAAATTTAATTTGAAAATCTTTGTACAAAAAAAAAAGACTAAAATAAATTTTCCCTTCAAAAATATTGAAGAAATATCCTTGTAAAACACTGTACACAAAAAAAAATAAAAAAAAATATCGTATTTGAATATTTTATGTAACCCAATTATAAGGAATTTCTCATTTAACTAGGAAAATTTCTATAATTTTTCACAAAAAATGAAAAAAAAAAAAACCAATTTCATATTATTATACGAAAGGATATAATATATACAGAAAAATGAATATGTAGGCCAAAAAAAGGACTCTTTCCCATTTTCTTAATAAAAATCAATTGGTTTTTTTCTCTTGTTATTATTGTTGTTGCTGGTGTAACTTTTCAGGTATATCCTTAATAGCTTTAATACTACAACAATCGTTTCTACTTATATTTTATATCCTTTAACGAAATGTATTTAATGAAAAAAGGGTAATAGAATACAACAAAAAAAAAAAAAAAGGGTATTTATATATGTGATATAACAAGATTGGTTAAGGTATATTTTTCGTATTTTTTTATTTTTTTTTGGGGGAAAGGTGGGGGGGCGGGGGGAGTTTTTGTAGTAAGTCCTTAATGGTTTCTGTACTTTTTAGTTCACATAAAAACAAAATAAGAGTAATTAAATGTAGTAATTCACATCAAAATCTAAATATACAAAATATAATTCATATACGTTTTCTATCCTTATACGTTCTATACGTATATATATAAAAAAAAAATAGTTTATCTAGATAAAATTTTTGTTAGAATTATGGTTAAATTTATAGTAAGTCCTTAATAAAATGAGCACAAAAAAAAAAAAAAAACATTTATTTTGAAAAAGAAAAATTAGATAAATTCAAGGGTTTTTAACAAATTTTCTTATACGTACCATTTACATTATTATATATTTATATATGTGAGTAAAAATAAAATAAAAAGGAATTTTCCAAATACACTTACGTACTATATATAATATAATAGAAAAAGTGTCAGACAAAGGTAAACCACTATAAACGTAAATGGTGTTTTCTGAGAAAATACCATTAGTAGGATAAACAATTAACATCACACAAAAACCGACCAATTTATGTCTGACTGTATGTGTGGGTGTATGTATATGTGTCGGAATCCTTTTTTTCGAATTTTTTTTTGGAAAGGAGAAAAACTATAAATTTTAACTGTAATTTATGTAACTATATTATTTTTATTTCTCGAAACAGAGAAATTGAAGTTTCTTCGTATTTTTTTTTTTTTTTTGTTAAAAAGGACGATAGTTTGTTTTTTTTTTTTGGGTTGATTTGAAAATTTAAATTTTTTTTTTTGTTGTTGGTATTTTTTTGAAATGAAAATTTTTCCCAAGGAATATAGGACTTTTTTGTTTTTTGATTATTATTAAATGGAAATTAAGTTTTGATTTATAGAAAAGTTTTTGAATAATTTAAGGAAAATTTAAAATAATATAAGATTAATTTAAAAGTTGTATATTTGGAAATTAATTAGATTTAAATGATTGCTATCAAATGAGTTATTCTCATTTGACATCCGGCTTTAAATTTAGATAGTTTTCAAGAAAATATCTAATTAAAGTGAGAGGTAAAATTTGTTATGCGGGTGGCGAGCTATATTGGATAAAATCATGAATGTAGCAAAATTGATATTTTTAAAATTGTAGTAATTTCTCTAGGATTGTAGTAACACCAAATAAACTTCTGTCAAAAAATTGCTTTAAATATTTTGGATTGTTTCTTTTGACAATTCAAGTTGCATTGATTTGTTTCAGTTAAGGAAAGCTTGAAATAATTTGCAACCTGAATGACACTGACTTCAATAGTTTTTGAAGTCAGTGTCATTCAGATTTTATAGACAAAATACTTTCTTATCAATTAGGAATTATTTTAAAACTGTCCGGTAAATATTTTCTAAAATTGGCAAGAGACCATTAAGAAAAGGTATTAAGCAGAACTGTCTTTTAGTTCATATTTCTGCCAGTAGAGACGATATTTCTGAAAGTTTGAACACTTATGGCGACTAGAATAAAACATAAAGATGTTTTCGCCACTAGAAGGGCTACATTAGCAAATATACAAATATTACTCTGTTCATTTTTATAATTGTTTTTAAATTCACATAAAATGCACGTCTTCCTTTATTTTCATGGCAATTTAAAGTCATTTCTTTTGGATAGATTTATTTCAATCCAATTTATTTCAATCCAAACTCAAATCCACTGTGTTGTTTCAATAGTATTAGAATCTATTTGAAATTTACTGTAGTACTATAAAATTATTTTCCAATAAAATTATATTTTTTAAATTTTATTTTCATCACATTTAAATTTTAATCAATAATTAAATTCGAAATTTGAAAATATTTTAAAATTTAAAATATTTTAACCAAGAATATAATATAGATAAAGTCCTTTTTATCATCCTTGGATATCTGCCATTAATGTTTTCTATTTTATTTTATTTTTTTTTTTCCTTTTTTTTTTTTGGGTACACAGACAAAAACCTCAAATCAGACAGCAACAATTAATCTGTATTTTATTACCCCCCCAAAAAAAAAAGGAAAAACAAAAAAAAACTTATCCCTTGAGAAACATTTTCAGGCCAGAAACCTTCTACAATAAACTATGATATCCAAACAAAAAAAAATATCCTTAACCATCAATTCTATAATTATCTTATATACATATTTTCATATTTATCAAGGATATCAAAAAAAAAATTTCATTCACACACATACACACAGAAACAGAAAAAAAATTAGGAGCAAATAAAAAAAAAAAATTATGGAAAATTACTTTTACTATAGAAGAGTTCATCTTTAATGGTTGATTTTGTACTTAATATACAAGGATTTATTTAGTTTCTTTTTTTTTTTTTTTGGTGAACCACTTCAACGTTCTACCACAAACAACAACTTTTCAATGATTTTTTTTTTTGCCTTTTTTTTTGAAAAACATTTTTGGCAATTTTTTTTATACAATTTTTATTTTAGTACTATTTATAATATAAAATAAGGATAGCCAGACCAGACGTCTCGATTGCAAAGCTTTTGGGTCCATTTGATTTAAAAAAAAAAATTACCCCCATAATAATATAACACAACATTGAATAAACTTTCTTTATGTCCTTTTTTTTTGTACTGGCAAAATAAAGTTGCCATTTTTTTTTTTTACCGCCACCACCACTTTATAAAGAAACATTCTCCGCCCATTATTTGAAATATAAATGATGACGGTTGAGGTGGGCAGTCTGAAAATTAAAATTATTATTAATAGAGAGAAATGGACCCAGTTTCGAAAATCAAAAATTTTGATATTAATATCTAATAGAAACTTCTGGTTTTTTTTTTTTGGTCTGTCTGACTGTACGCTTCACTTGTTTATTTTCCTTTAAAGCTATAATTTAATTCTAGTTTTTTTTCTACTCTGTCATATCAATTTCGTATGAGACACTAGAGAGAGGACTATTTTTTTTTTTTTGTGTAAGGATATTTTTTTTTTATAGTCTACAAATTTTTTATGGTGATATATTTTCTTGCCGTATATGAAATTTCATATTATAAAAAAACAACATCCTTAAATTAAAAGTCATGATTTAATTCTTTTTCCAACACTTAAAAGGACATTTTTATCTAAACATAAAAAAAAAAATTGTTTATAAATAAATTTTTTTATTTAAAAATTTTTTAGGATGTTTTTTTTTTTTTATGTGTACTTATTCAAATAAATTGATTGTTTTGCCCTTTTTATGTCCTTGCCCTCCAACAAAAAAAAAATATATAATACACAACAAATTGAATTTTACCCAACAAACTTAAGAAAAAAAGCAAACGTAGAAAAAGAAAGTGATTTTTTCTTGGTGTTGTGTTCTTTTTAAGGAAAAGCCTCTTGAGTCCTATTTATTTTTCACAAAAACACAACAACTACAACAAAAAATAAAAGCTTAACACCATAAAGTACAAAGCAACAAAATAATAATAATAATAAAAAAAAAAAACTTTAACAACTTAGAGTCATATAAACACCAAGGACAATAAGAAAAAGACGAAGGAAAAAGATGAAAAATAAAAAAAAACAGTAAAAAGACAAGTGTTCACTTTTCATTTTGATTCTTGTTTTTTTTTTTTGTGTAAAAATCTTCTTAGTTATGTCCTTAATTCGCATCATTTTCTATTGTTCATTTTGGTGTTGTGTTCAATTCACTTCTCAATAATAACAACAATAAAAGAGAAACTTTTTTTTAAAAAAAAAAAAGACTCAAGGATAATAATTGACATTAAAAAAAAAATTTTATTTAGTTGGGTGAGAATTAAACGTAAAAAAAAAACTGAAAAGTCCTTGGACATGAAACAGTTTATCTTTTTAGTTCAACAACAATAACACTGAAACAAGTTGAAAAATTTCACTTATACATATTTGCTTTTTTTTTTTCGAGTTTTCGTAAAAATTATCCGTAAATTGCAATCATCAAAAAAAAACGAAAAAAAAAAAAACGTAGAGATGAATGTGAATTTTTAGCCACTAACAAAAAAAACACAAGGATTGTTAAAAAAAGGACTAAGAGCACAAAAAAAAAATTCATATTAGATTTTCTTGTCATTTTCATTTATCTTAAAATGAACATAAAATCTGTTTCGACATTTTTTTTTTTTACTCCTGTTTAGGTACGTATCGAGTGTCCGGACACAGATATACAAAAAAAAAAAAAAATTATAAAAGTTTCAAAGATTCTGTTTTTTTTTTGTCACTCAAGGATTCAGTTTAGTAAATCTTTTTTTTTTTTTTGCGTTAAGTTTCAGAAAAAAAACAGGAGGCGGACAAGGATAGTAAAAAAAAAAAATTGAAATAGAAAGTTTCCTGTGTTGTCCATCGTATTTAATAAAGTTTTGTTAAGAAAAATCTACAATTTTCTTAAGTTTTTCTTAAGAATTTTTCATAAAACTTTTTTTTTTTATATATATGAAAGTTTTTAAGAATTTCGTATTTTTTTTTTTTCGTCAACTCTGTCGTATATCCTTTTTTTTGTGTCCTTTCAAATTATTATATAGTTTTGTTTGAAAAAAATAATAATAATAAAAAGATTGACTTAAGTTGAAGAGATTTGATTTAAAGATTGTTGGTTGGTGTTCTAAACTATATTTATAAAAGGTAAAGTTTAATATGCCTTTTAAACCAAAAATACAATTTCCTTATAAAAATACATAAAAAATTAATATGAACTTATATGGTAAAATAAAAACGTAGTCTATTAGACCGGAAATAGATGGCTCCATATCACAGACAAGACACAAAAATCAATGTAAAATTACTTAGACAAAACTTTTAAAAAAAAATATTGAATATTTATTTTTTTTTTGCCAAGAAATTTTTCATATATCCTTATACGCTTTTTCATTTTTTTCATTCATTTCAAATCAACCCCCAATAAAAAATATAATATTTTGAATAGGAAATTTTCAATTTATTTATTATAATCAATCAAAATTATTAAAACTTTTTACTTTTATCAAAATATTAATATTATATTTTTTTTTAAAGGAATTTAATAGAATCCTTCAAAAGGATATATTTTATATAAAAAAATTAATTGTGTTTTTATTCAATATGTCAAATAAATGCCATATATTATTTATTTTTAAATGATATTTACACTGAATTTCTAATTTATATTGAATAAGAGTACCAAGGACAAAATATAACCAGAAAAATATATATAAAAATAAAAAGGTCCTTTTAAATCTGATTTCAGGAAAATAAATAAAGAACACTTGAAAATAATACAAAGATACAGACACAAAAAAAAAAAAAAAAATACAATTTTTTTTTTTTTTTTGTTGTAGATAAGAAAATGTCTGCAATTTATTTATATTTGAATTTTTCGGTTCTTAAAAATAAAAATAGGTCCTTGTATAATTCTGAAGAAGTAATATAAAATAGAATATATTTTTGTGTGCCTGGTCATTTGTATATAATATAAAATGAAATTGAGAGAAAAATTTAATGATTTTCCGATTAATAATTACATTTTTCTATGGTACTTAAATTCAGGCTTCATAATAAAACTAAACAAAAAAAAATTAAATTCTGGATGCATGTTCTATTTTAGTCCTTATAAGGACTATCAATAAAATATAGAAGATAACTACCCTTTTTTTTTTATTATTATTATTGTATAGTGTTCAGATATTTTTGGTGATTAGATTCAAAAAGTTCGACAACGACAAAAAAAAAAAATTTGTATTTTAAGTGAAATTTGTGATTTGAATATAAATTTTGGTTTTTTTTTTTTTTGGTTATTTTAAGGATATTTTTTGTCATATATGACGACTGTGATTAAAAAGTATTGTCAAGTTGTTCATTTTTTTTGTTGTTGTGGTATTCGTATAGTCTGTTTGAAAATTTTTTTTTGTATAATAAATGATGAGTAAAAGTTCAAAATTTGAAATTTATAAAATAGAATTTAATTTAAGGTCTAAATAAGGTTATGTAAATTATTCAACATAAATAATGCTTTTTTTTTGGATAAAGAATGATTTTTTTTTTTTTGTTGGTTCTGTTGGGACTGAATTTATTTATTTAGCATTTACATATTTTCCATTAAAAGGAAAATTATTGATTTTTCTCGATTTTTTTTTTTGGTGTTTGTTTGACTGTTTGTGTTTGTAAAAATGGTGAATTTAAAAATTTAGAATATATTACAATTTATATAAAGAAATTTGGAATTAATTTGGAATTGATATTGAAAAGAACTTGTAATCGTACTCTATTGCAGCTTTATGATTATCCTGATTTTTATTTATTCAGTTTTGGTGATAAAACGAAATAACAAGTTTTTTTCATTAAATATTAAAATTTATACGTTAAACTGAAGATATTTCTAATAAAGCTTAGGCTACAATGTATCCATTCGTTAAGTAAACTTCAAATTTGATGTCTCGATTCGTTAAATAAAGTTTCGATTGTAATAAATTCGAATCGAAAGAGTGATCTTTTTTTTGTGGAATGCAAAATGTGCTAAATTTTTTATTAATTAGTTTTTTTGTGCAACAATTTTGTTTTCCCTGATTTTAATAATTTTTAAAATAAAAAAGCCAAATAAAATACGTTTTTTATTTTCATTTTGACATTTATTTTGACACTAAAATAATTTGTTGTATTGGAAAATTAATTTATGAGTGATAGGCAAATTATGTCCAATATTTATAGGCAAAACTTTGAAGAAAATGTAAATAATGATGAATATTTCATACAGTAACTTAACACATGTGTTTCAGGTATCAGCCGCATTAGTTATTTATGAATTTACTCCGTCCAATTAATTAAAATCTTAAGAAAATTAGTAAAATTTAACAATTAAATATAAATAACTTTACAATTAGACTGGATGTCGTAGTTGGTTTTAGTTTGAATTTAATAGTGCTGGTTAATAATTTGTTCAGAAATAAATTATTAACCAGCAGTATTAAAGACAGCCAAATGTCAAAATTTTTAATTAATATTTAGTATAATAATCAAACTTATAACTATTTAATATAAACAACAAAACTTCTACAAAGGCTAGTGATTAAATTTCTCCGCCCAATTAATTAAACTCCACCCAATTTCTTCTAATTTTGATTGCTATAACAAATAAGCTTTCTGATGTCATACATCCAATATTAAATTAAAATTAACTGTCTGATCACTTAAATATGTTGATATAAAAATTGTTCTATAAAATAATCTAACTAACATTTTAACAATTCAAGTCATGAATGCCCATGACTCAAAGGATTAAATAAATTTCTTCTCAATAGACTAAAAAAAAAAAAATTTTTTTTTATTTTTTTTTGAAAAATTTCTTATCTTTTTATATTTTCCTCTCCCAACCACAGGAAAAGAAAAGGAAGAAAAGAAAAATACATAAAAAAAACTTTTATCAAAATTTATTTCTTTTTATATTAATAAATTTATCATTTTCTTATATGTTCGTTACATATCTTCTCCATTTTATGAAATGTACTTTAATACATCTGTCATAAAATATTTGTTTCAATTTATTTATTTAAAGTATCACACAATAAACCTTCACAATTTCACATTTTTCACACAACACAAAAAAAAATAAAAAAAATGAGAAGAAACGAATAAATCCTTTTTTAATATTATAATCTTGACGAGTGTATGTGTGTAACCCACAAATCAAATAAAATGCAAACAAAAGGCAAAAAACATCATCCCTATAGTTATAATATTACACCATTTTCATTTTTCTATATTCTCTCCACTCTCCTCCCACCCAAACACACATTTACAAATAATATTTTCTAATGAAACATCTTGTTAAGAAATGAACAACAACAAAAACAGCAACATCCTTTTTTATATTTTCCAACCAAAAAAAACAAGCTTCTTTTTCCAACTCGTAATTCTTTCTTCGGAACAAAACCAAAAAATATCCTTTAAAGAAAATTCCCATATATTTTCCAACTACGAAAACCAATCTACCTGCCTAAAAGAAAAAAATCATTCATCGAATTTTAAATTTTCTTTCACAAAAAAAAAAAAAAAAACGACGGATATGTATATAGTTGTACAGAGAAATCCTTTACTTTTTGTTTATTAAGGTATAACATTATTTGTCGAGGGAGAAGATTTCATTCTTCATCCTTGTTTTTTTTTTTTGAAAAGATATTTCTTTATGCACATAAATCTTAACTCATCACAATAGTAACACTTTTTGAAAAAAAAAAAAATCCACCAAAAAAAAACGTAGAATAAAAAAAACGTATATATGTTGTGCACTTCTATTTACACCCGAAATATCCTTACTCCTCAAAAGAAAAAATTTTTTTTTTTTAATCCCGTGCAAAAAAAAAAAAGTAGAGATTTGATAAAGAAACCAAAACGAATTGAAGACAGAAAATAATACTTGAAAGATCCTTGAATTTCGTATAAGGAATGACAAGAAGAAGATAAAAAAAAAAAATAGAAATAAAAATTTTCCAAGATTTTTACATTTTTACATTTTTTTTTTTTTGTGTGAACTTTTTTCGAACAGGAAAAAAAAAACACAAATTTACACGTGCAAATGAATATGTGTTCAACCAAAAGGATAACACATTCAAACGATGCGTCATATTACATATAAATTTTCACAAAAAAAAAAAAATACTAAAATAGCCTATTTTTAGATTTATGAAACTAGAAAAAAATATGAATAATAAATTAAAACTGACAATAATGCCATTTTTTTTGATGATAATTATTTGAAAAATTGAATTGAAAATGTCAAATTGTTTAAGTGAATGAGGAAATTAAGTGAATGATGACGTGGTTTGGTATAACAGATGATTTAATTTTATTTGTTCAAGATATTATTTCACTGGGAACGGAATTTTATTAAGAATATTGAGTGTTAAATTTGGCAGCTAAATTTTGACATTTAAAATTTTTTGGTTATGTTCATTTTAACAGTTTAAGTTTTAACTTATACCAATTTTGAATTTTAGTATTTAAAATATTTAGTTTGGAGATTGAAAAAAAAACATCCAAGACTTGTTGGCAATTTATCTGTCAATGTGACATTTTCTATTTTGCCATTTCAAATGACATTTAAACTCAATTTTTGTTTCCAGATTTATAGAATTTTTTTAAAAAGTTATTTTCGTAATTTTATAATGATTTTGCGATGAGCATTGGTTTTTAGGTGCAGAATTATCTGTATTTGAAGTTTCTTAACATTTTTATTGGAATCTGGGCGTATTAAAATTTATATGACCATGATTTTTTTATCTGTCAACAATTAATCCTGAACTGGCAACAAGCCAGTTCAGGATTAATTGTTGACAGATGGCCTCAACGGTTAACATTTTTGCCAATCTTAATTATTTTGTCAATCTTATTGTAATTTTGTTACTGGTAGGCATTTAAAGCTGAGTAAATTTAGACGTACTGCTAAGCCACCTTAGACCTAGTTAACTTAGACCTAAGATTAGTGACTGGAAAATGTTAAAGTGTTTATCACAATTTAGTTGTCATAAAATAAAGTTATAAATTTTTATTTTGTCATGGTTAAAGATGTCTTAACAAACCCATTTCTATTTTTTTTTTGTCCTTTAGTCTTCAAATTATGCTCCCTCCTTTTCTGATGTGCTACTAAATCTGCTGACAACAAATAAAAGGGCAAATTTATACTAAACAAATTTTTGAATATAAATAAGAAAACAACAAGCAAAAATAGCACTAAAAAAAAAAAAAAAGAAGAAAAATCATTTTTATTTTCTAACCAAAAAAAAAAAATAAAAGATTGTAAAATGTTTCAATTTTGTATTCAGGATTCATTCGTATGATTTTTTTTTTTTTTTTTGTTACTGTTGTACGTTCGTTTACCCACACAAAAATACGTTTTTTTTTTTTTTTTTTTGATAAAACAACACGACAGGATTTGAATTTTTTGTGTTTTTTTTTTAATATATTTATCTAAAAGCATAGAAAAAAGGCTCATTGACGTGTTCCTTTTTTGAGTATTTGTCTTTCAAAAAAAAAAAATAACGAAACGAAACGAAAAAAAATAAAGTGTGAGGATAAAGACAATACACACACAAATTTATTTTATTTTTATTTTAAAGGATTTTTTTTTTGTTTTTTACCAAAAAAATATTAAAACTTTTTTTTATATCCCCAACACAAAGAAACATACAGAAAATAAATAAATTTATTTTTAAAAAGGATTTCTTTTATTTTCTGTAAATTTATTGATGAATCCTTTTTATTTATCCCAAAATATAACAACCAACAAAATAAATAAATAAATAAAAAATAAAAAACAAACAAATTTTCAGAAAATATAATTTTTTTTTTTTTTTTGGTTCAATTCTATCATCATTACATAAAGGAGTAGCACTTGTGGGGCGGTTTGTTTAGTTAGTAAGTAGAACGTGAGGCGGGGACAATAAAATAGTATTATATATATTGAAGAGTTTAGTATAGTAGAAAAATCCTTAAGATTTGAAAAACTTTTTAGCTTTACCCTTCAAAAAAAATAAATAAAAATAAATTAAGGTATTGAAATTGAAATTAGGTTAGCAGGCGGCATATAGACATTATTACAGCAACGTTGTAGGAGTAGTGAAGCGTTTTTTTTTTTTGTAGAGAGAAAAGAATTCACAAACTAAATTATGTTTTTATTTTACCAGCAGGAAAACAAACAAAAAAAAAAAAAATATATATGAAAATTTTCCTTTTATTTTCAGGAAAATTCAAATAATGAATATATATATTTTTTTTGGTAATGTTTGGTCCGATCTCTCTCTAATGCACTTATCATTATTTATTACTTTGAATTCATTTTTTTTAGCGTTGTTGTATAAATTACCATAAAAAATGAATATTGTATAATAGAGAAATATAGAACCCTTTTCATCGTATGCAAAAAGAAATATGCTCTTAAAAAAAAAAATTAAATATAAAATGAAATATACGTATGGAAAAAAAAAAATAAAAGCAATATTTTTGTGGGATGTAATGGGAATTTTCTTTTTTTTCAATATTATATATGATTTTTAAAAGCTTCTTTTTCATCACATTGACTTCCAAATATATATTTTTTTTTTGTGGAATTTTTGTTGTAGAATATATTAAAAATTACAGGATGATTTTGATTTTTCCAAATACAAATTGCAAATTACAGCCGTTTCGTATCAAAACTCTATTTTTACTCAGCAAATTCGATTTTGTCAAAAGAAAATATATTTTCAAGTTCAAAAATTATACTTTGATAAAATAGAATTTTCGAATAAAATGGTTTTAATTCAAGGAAAAATTTTAAAGCTTAGTAGCTTAGTTCTTGAATTTATTAGAAATGCGTAAAATTTTATGGTAAGCAATGATATGAAATTTTATGGTAAGCAATGTAAGCAATGATATCGAATCGTTCTCTTCCAGTAACAGGGCAATATTACTGCCTAAATTTGTTAAGAAACATGGTTAACTAGATTAAAGAAAATACATGTTCTAGTGATATTGTAGTTAGATTTCTTCCGCCTCCTTGGCACTGTAGCTCCAGAAAAATCTTGGTTTCGGGTTGTTTTTGATCTTTTCCCTTCCAGTTGCGAAAAACATATTTTGCTTATTGCCTTTTTATTGGCACATTTTGCTGTACGTCCACCCCATTGGATTTTTAACGACTAATTAAATTTTTCTAACTCTTGTACAAACAATTATATTTTTCTCAAATTATTTCTTAATTGGTTCAGTAACTAGCCAATTAGACATGTCTGATTTAGAGTGTACCAGAATTACATTGTTTTAATTAGTTCTTTCAAATATTGTTAATTTACCACTTTCTTCAGTTTTCTTCCACATATATGCAGCTAACAAAAATATTATTTTTTTTACAATATTTTTTGCAATATCCATTAAGGATATTAATTATAAAAATATTTTACTTTCTATAACTGAAGAAGATAATAATCCATGGATTACAATTCGGTATTCAAACAGGTTACAATTCGTGATTAACTCCTGTCAAACAAAGCGCAAATAATGCTTCGTTATATCGATTTCCTAAATTTACCTTTGGATCTTATTAAAAGTATGCGGATTAGATTATTGATTAGATTATATGTTTGCCATTATCTTAAAGTAACTGAATGAATTCAAGCTGCGCATTTCAACACAGCCGAGGTATAAACACATAGTGGCCTCTCCGTACAACCTCTTTTATTCACAACCAACTTTTGATCGTCTCCAGCCAGTTTATTTTTGCGAGTGAACTGGTTAGTACTTGTTACTATTGGCAATCATGTGCATCAGTCGGTGTTTATAGCAATACCTGTTCACCGGTCTCCGTACGATTGAACTGGTCGGCTTAGCTAGCAATATTAGATGACTTTTGCATCTCACTGCTTCGACAAGGATAAGAGTTGTAGCACTTTAGTCCTGCACTTTTTCCCCATGAGTGCTTTGGTCTAGATATTTGGATTTACTGCAAATTCCTCGCTACATCTTCCCCGAATGCGAGTCGATGAATTTTATTTGATAAAATCTTAGAGTAGCTTGTTATTACCCAGTAGTTGTCTGTCATTACTACAAATCACAAAACCATTCTTAATATTTTAATATTGTAAAGTCACCCGGTACCCAAAAAAAAAAATACAATAAAACATTTTATTTTTATATCTCTCTGCTCTACAAAAAAAAATCTCTTTTTTTTTTTTATTGTGCGTTTGGTAATAAAAAATATTGCATGTAATATATTTTATTAGCATCTTAAGGGATTTGCATATATAGACGCGTTTGATATGATTTTTCTCTATTTTAACACTTTTGCCCCCAAAAAAGAACAGAAAATAAAAAAAATGATTTAAGTTTCACCATTAAAATAAAAATGAACCAAAAATTTTTCATTTTCCTTTTTGGGTCCATATGTGCTGCTAAAATATAAAGAAAAATACGAAGGGTTTGACCAAAAATAGATAAATAGTTATAATTTTCGCATATTTACAAAAAAGAACCAAAGAAAAAAAAAATGGGGGATTGAATTAAGGTGATTGAAAAATATTAGATACATTTTAGAGCAATATTTAAAGGTTTGGGGGGTTATATGGTAAATTATTTGATATTATAATATTTTAGTCCGATAAGATAAATTGAAATCTATCGAAAATAATTTTTTTATATATCATAGAAATTGTGGGCCAGATTGATAGCAGCAGGTGGACATAGGATGATATTAAATATACCATATCCCATATTTTATATATTATAGTAAGTGTAGTGTTAAATAGAAATGGATATTTATTACAGTCATATAAAAAATTATTGCAAAAATGGGGATAAAACTTTTATAACCCATTTTTATATTTTTTTTATTTTTTATTTTGCAGAATTGATTTTTATTTTATTTATTTATATTTTTTTAAAGGCAAATTCGAATAAATTTGATAAAAATTAATTGTAAATCAACTATGATCCTATTGAGGATCAAAGTTGATTTACAATTAACATTGTTTGGAATATTAATGAAATTAATAAATATTAGGCTCCACCTTCTAATTATAAAATAGAATTGATGTCTCCAATTAATCAACGCCTATTAAAATAAATGAGTGGAGGAGGAGCTTATAAGGTTTAATTGTTAATGGGCTGGGCATCATTAAAAACAATCTTTTTATTAATTTCCTCCGCTTCCTTTATTAAGCACCTCCTTCTGCAAATTGAACTTAATAATTCTACAATTTCAAAGTTAATAACTTTAAATTTCTTTTATAATTTTTATAATTTTAAAAAATAATTAGATATTAACAAAACCCTCTTTAATTTTTATACATCAAATATTTTATTTGGTGTGTTTAGCAATACATATTGCTATACACAGGAAATAAACAAATAACAAAACAAATGGATTTTTATTTTATTTTTTCAAGATTCAGCATAAAGTTTTATTGTGTGCGTGTATTTGGTGTAAAAATCACAGGCACTATTAAAAAATTCATTTTTATTAGTATCTTACACGCTATTTTATATCCTTTTTTTTTTTTGTTACAGTTTCATTTCAATATACATATTTACATCGAAGTATATACATATGTATATTATGGAAGTGTAATTATTATAACACATAAAATTAAATATATATTCTACATTATTAAACAGACAATAATAGAGAACCAAAAAAAAAAAATATATACATATTTATTTTTTGCACTCAATTTGTTGCATGCAATAATAATTAGTTTAGAAGATATCAGAATATTAAACTATAAATATAATATTAAAAGTGTATTACTGCTGAACCGCAAATTTAATAGTTGTCTGGTTTTAATCAGATTTTAATTAATTAACGAACCGAAAATTATATACCCGCAGAGTGCATTGAAATAATTATTGTTTTTTTTATTTTTTTTCTTTTCATAAGTATATACCAATTTGTTGGGGGTGATTACAGGGTGATTAAAATATATGAAGGGTGAAAATTATTAAACTCTATGGTAAATAATTTGTTTAAATATGCCGTAAAAAAGATAATAGAAAGAAATAAAATATAATTTGTGATCAATTAGCTACGAAATTGTTAAGAAATATTAAAAGAATGTAAACAGAATAAAAATTTTTTAGACTGGTTCTAAAAGGAAATAACCTCCAAATTAAAAGAAATGTCTACATATATTACAATTTCTTTGGTTAAATGTGTGTAATATGTATTTTTTGTAGCAAAAGTTTTTGAGAAATATGAACCGATCGTTATAATGATCAGCAGAATCAATTTTCTGTACGAAAATAACACCATAATCCACATTTTTTTATCAGTTTTCGAAAAGCTCTCAAATGACATAAAATTGACATAAAATACCAAAACCATTATTCAGCCAACTCAAAAAAAGGGTAAACGGGTTAAAAAAAAGGATTGTTGACAAATATATGTCAAAATCTTTTTTTTAAATATCAACAAAATCTCAACACAATCAACAGATTATAATTTTTGTAAACTGATTAGTAAAATTCTTAGAAAACTTATGTTAGAACCCATAAACTTATTAGAAATCTTAACGTCTTAAATTTTTTTTTAGAAATCTTATCATAAAACCCATAAAATTTAGTCAAATAGCTACTAAATATTTTAGAGAAAAATTACTAAAATTTATTAAGAAATAATATCTTAAAATAAAATTGATATAAAATCCAAAAAAACATGACTCATTTAACCTGTTAAAAAAAAAAAAAGGATTATATCTCAGTTTCTAATTATCATTTTATTTGAAAGGACGATCTCTGAATTCTATGCTTAAATCATTATATACGAAAGTTTAAAATTTATTACTACCAATCTAATATTTTATGAAAAATATATACGCTAAACAATTTTAATTAATAAAAAAAATGTCCTTAAAATGAAAATTTCAACTCAACAAAGTAGAAAAAAAATAAAAAATTTCTGTGTAATTTATTAGTGAACAAACAGCCTCAACCAAAAATAATGAAAAACTAACTAACAGAAAAAAAGTGTTAAGAGATAAGTTTTGTTTAAAAATAACAAATAATTAAGTGGATAATTTTTCGTCAACTATATTTAATCCTCTCTAAAAATAGAGTTAATAATGACTTTTACCCACAAACTTTCATTTTTTTTGTATACCAACGACGTTATTCTATTTTAATGTCTAACAAAATATTTTTTTTTTCTTGCTTCTTGTTATTATCCTTTAGTTTTAGACGATTTGTTAAGGACTATATAAAAGACTATAAAAATTGTCTATATATCTTTAATAGGATATATTTTCGTTTTTATAGTAATTCTTCCAATTACCCCAAAAAAAAAACAAATTTAAGGAAAATATTTTTAATGCAGAGTTTTTACTCTTTTATAATAATTTAGATATCATATTAAGATTACGCTATAAAAACTTTTTTTTTTTTTGTATAAATGTCTATATATCCTTTTTCTTTACTAGATATTATATTAGTATTTTATTTCGACAATAAATTATCTAGGATACGTATAAAAATATATATATAATGTTATAGAAATTGGGTGTCCTTTAACATATCTTTTTCTTATTATATTATATTAAACGACGACAATACACAAAAATTTCAACTACGACGGACGTCTCGATGTTACAAAGTCACGCAAAAGTAACTTTATATATACATTTTTTTTTTTTCAACTTTATTTATTATCCTATCATTTATATACACACATTTATATAATAATATTTTTTTTTTTAGTATTTAGTATTAGAAATCTATAAAAAAAAAAAAAATTGTCCTTACACGAATTTAAGTTAAAATTTATATAAATTAGTACAAGGATTTTCTTATAGTTTATTATAAATAAATAAATAAATAAAAAAAATAAAAACGTAAATTTCCTTAAGTCATTTTTTTTGATTTTTCGTTTCTTATCTTTATAGAAAAGCCTTTTAAAAAAAAAAAAACGTATATAACGTATATAAGTAAAAATAAAATGTGTAACTGCAATCCTAACTTTTATTTATATTTCTATACATTATAAAGCTTTACTGAACGAAAATTAATGTATTTTTTTTTTTTTAAAGAAAAGGACTTTATACGTTATTTATATACAAAGAATGAGTAAAATCGTCCTTATCAATTTTCAGTTATCTTTTGAAATAGAAAAATTATTTTATAAAAATAAAAAGTAAAAAAAAAAAAAATTAAATTAAATTTTAGGTCATTGCGTGTTTAAAGAAAATATACTTTTTGAAGTAAAAAACCTTTGAAGGACTTCTTAACTATCAAAATCAGTTAAAAAAAATATTTAAAGGATTTTTTTTTTTTTTGTAATTTTGTTAAAATCCAATTTTATAAAAATGTTTACTTAAAAAAAAAAAATACTCAAAGATAAAATTTTCCAATTGAATTACAAACTCAATTTTATAAAATACATATAAGAACGTACCTGGTTTACGTACGTATTTAGAATTCGATTATGAAATAGCAAAAAAAAATTGTTATCTAAACCTAATAAAAAACTATAGTTTATTTCGAATATTAAAGTCCTTGTAGTATAATTTATAAAAAAAAAAAAAATCAATTATGTACGTTTTTCTTCAATTAAATTTCAGTTTAAATGAATTGAAAATAATTTTTATACGTTATCATTTGAGGTGATGATACAATTTCTTCTCTCAAACCTTAATACTACTAAAATTCTGTTCTTTGATTTTCTAAAGCCTCAATAATAATTATTCGGGTTGATCCCTGGTACTAATGAATTTAACTTAGAATATCCTTTTATTACAAAAACAAATCTTGTGTATAAAACGTATTCTAAATTTTATATAAAAAAGTATTTAATTTATTGTCATTTAATTGCTTCATAAATTTCCCTCTAGGACAAAATTTATATACCAAAAAAAAAAAAAACAAATCTAATAAAATTTCGATTTATATTTTATTTAATATCCTTAGAGGACAATAATATAAATTTTAGTTTATTTTTTAACGTAGTACAATATTGAAGTAAATCTTTATATTTTAAATAAAAAAAATATAATATTTTATCTTTGTTTAAATTTTCATCCTTTTTTTTTTTTATTCATAAGGAAAATTTATATTTTTTTCAATTTGTTGCTTGTTTTATTTATTTATATCCTTTTTTTCTGTTCTTGTTGTTGTTAGAAGTAAATTTCATATCATTCTGCAATGAGTGAAAATAAGTTTTAGTGGCCTTGTCCTTGTTTGTTTATTGCATTTAAGACTAAACAACAATAACAAAAAATAAAAAAAAAACTGTTCAAGGATATAACAGAAATGAAGATAAAAAAAAACGACACAGAAGGAAATTCTTTCTTTTTCAAGAATCAAGAGTAAACTAACAACAAAAAAAAATGGGTTATTAAATTGTTGAATATATCTTGCAGCATCATTTTTTTTTTGTTGCGTTATTGTTGTTTTCACATCCTTCTTTGTGTTGGGAAAATATCCTTTCGTCATTCTGACTTTCAACAAAACAGTTAAGTAAAAGTATTTATTGTACATACACTATTTTAGAGCAAAAAAAAAAAATGAAGTTTGAATTGCAGACAAGAAGTACGTACCAAGGACAACACTGTTTTCTTTTATATACGGTATATCTGAAAGGAAAACATTGTAAATTTTCCTTCTTTTTGGTTTTTTAGACGAAATTTATCATTTCTCATATTTAACAAAATGAAGAATTAAAATGAAAAATCAAGTTTTTTTGGACTGGCTAAAAAAAAAATTTTTAGTTTATATTTCCTCTTTGTGTGTACATTAGTATCCTTTTATGTATATATGTCCTTAATATATTAAAAAAAAATCCAAACATATTTAACATTTCCATATTTTTTTAAGGAGAATCATTCATTTTACTTAACCAGAATTTGTGAAATGTTTTTTTGTAAAAAAAAAAAAAAAGAAAATGTAGAAAGTCCTTTTTAATATCTCTTGACTTTCCACAAACGAGGTTAGTGTTTGTTTGCAAGAAGAATTTCATTTTTTTTTTCTCTCTCTTTAAATATGAAGATTGCAAGAGTTTAGTTGTTGCTAGAATATCCTTTTTTTTTTTTTTTTACTTTATACTTGTCGCTTACGCTTTTGTTAAACTAAATTTAAGTTTAATTGTTGGAATTTTTCTGTATATACAGTGAAAATATTTGGATAAAAGAAAATTATGTCCTTAAAAATTTAGTAAAGTTGGGTAAAAAAAATAAAAAAAAAAGTTTATTTTATTAAAGTGTCACTGTCACTATTTGAGGTTATAACGAGGATTTAACTTTTCTTTTTTTTTTTTGTATCTACTGTCTAGTCTTTTGGTTGATATTAAAATAAAATTAAAATCGAATTTTTTAACCATGACTGTTTACTGTGACTTTCTGAACTCAGTTTTTCCAGAAATGTCTCATAAAAAAATTTAAGAAAAGACTTTTACAAAAGAAGATATTTAAGATTCAGAAAATGCGATTATATTTGGTATTCGAACTGTCTATTGAAAAAAAAGGAGTTAATCTCACGACATGGGATATCTTGTGAATATGTTAGGATATTATAGCTGTGGAAGAAATTACAGCCGACATGTTTTGTGACTGTCCTTGTGTTTGTGGGAGTAGATTTAGAATTCTGGCTAACTATCAGTTTGGAGGACTCGAAGAAGTAGCGGAAATCGTCATAATAAAAAAAATTAAATTTCTTTAGGCTACAGCTTGGACTTTGGAATTAGTTTAGAATACAACTTGGACTTTGGACTTTTAAAGAAAGGAATACCAACAGTCCAAATATTACCATAAGGCTTGGATTCATTAGGCGATTTCAGGTTATACTCTCTTTATTTCTGAAAATCTTTGAAAAACTTCTTCATTATACCACATTTAGCATGGTTTAGTAATTGTTATGTCATTTCAAAGACAGCCTGTATTGATTTTTGATTCATTCTTATTAGCCTACATTTCATATATTTCTATTATAAAAATATTAAATTAAAATTTCATATTATTTTTAATATCATCTTTATTTAATTTCAGTTATTGAGGTCTACTGACTATTAACAACAATCATAGTCATTAGGTAAGTTAATTTTAATTTTTAAATTCTGACTATACTTGAAATTTTCCAAGAAGAAAATAATATTTTCCTAAGAAATCAATATGTTATTGAATTAATAAATAATTTGTTTTTTTAACTAAATTCCTCGTATAAACTGTAATTTCAATCAGAAATTGTAAAACAAGCCATAATTAGACCTAAAAAAAAAATACTTGAATAAAAGAATATTTTTCATTTAAATTAACTTTAGTGAAATGAAAGTAATTTGATTTTTCTTCAGTTACTTGAAACTTCTCTGTTTGAAAATCAATGAAACTTTAAAAAAAATTACTGAGTTGGACGACCAAGGGGATAAAAAAATTATTCTAAAATGAAAAATAAATTATAATTAAAAAGCATTCAAGCAATTTAATTCTTTTCATAATTTCTATATTTTTTTTTTTTGGAGATAAACATTTTTTATCTCCTAGCAACAAAATATATATATTTTTTTTAATAATTAAACTATTTTTTGTTGCAGCAACAAATAAATGAGTGGAAAAAAAAAATTTCCTTTTGCATAGGATAATCAGTTTTTTTTTTTTCATTTCTTGTACAATTCTTCTGATCCTGCTTAATATTATCCTTAAAATTATATATATATTTTTTTGCAGTTAGATAATTTGTTTCGCTTTATCCTATGCAAAAGGATAATAATAATAATATAATTTTTTTTTCTTCATCTTCATCTTTCTTATGGCATCCTTTTATACTATTTACTATATAATATATTTATATATATATGTTATGTATAAAAGGATATTGAACGTTTCTGTATATATACAATATATATATATAAATATAATTTATTTATCTGTGTAAACGTAATATAATTAATTATCCTTAAACTGGTTTTTCATTTTGCGGATATTTATTTCTTAGTTTTACTTTTATTTTTATGCTTATAATCCTTTAAGGATTTTTATATCTGGTATCGGATTTTATATAAGACAAAAGAGATTTTGAAGCTAAAATATTGTATGTAGTAGTTTCATAAGAATAGGATTAGACAGAATCTTGATGGTTTTTGAAAACAATTTAACTCAAACTGAAAGTAATTTTAAGTTGAAATTTAAGTTCACGTGGAAAATAATCAATTATGATCATATAGTCCAATGTGCAAAAGAATTTAGCTAATTTGTTGTCACAAGGTGTTTTTAAAGAAATGAATACCAATAGTGACAATCTAGCCACAGTACAATTTGGCATTAATAAGTTTATACCAAACTTTTTAATCCCAAAATTTGTAATGAGTAGCTAATGGCCACTATGAAGACAAGTCATTACATGTGGGGCTAGCTGAATGTTAGTCAAAAATATAGAGAAGAATATTTGCTGCTATTAGAATTGAAGATAAGGAATGGAAAAGATGGTCAAATAATGACAATAAGGCACATATGAATAAGAAAGATTTTGTCCAATTCATAGAGTTTCAAAGAATTAGTTTGACAGGTCTTCTACAGAGTATAGCTGAAGGCTAATAAAAATACTGCTGGAGTAGAAGCCAAAGGGATTGTTTAATTTTCGGGGGAAGGAATTTAATATGATTTTATAGATATAGAGTATTTGCCAAGATAATTATTTCTGCAAGTTCAAGTTGATAGGCTGTGGACTTAATCTTAATATTCGAATCTATTATTTAACTCCGATTAGAAGGCACATGAGATTTTTAAAAAGAAAGTTCTACGTAAAATTTACGGAGATATCTACATAAACGCAGGCTGGAGGAGGTGATTCAACGAAGAATTGTACTAGGTATATGACAACATGGACATAGCCAAAAGAGTCTATGGTTACGCTGGCCATGTTGACCTGATAACAAACCCTCCTGCTCCAGCGAATATCATCTTTGAATCTTATTCGTTGAGAAAAGGAAGGAGCACACCTAGCTTAAGATGGAAAACGTGGTGACCGGTGACCGCTAAAAATTTCCAAGAAACAATTGGAATGATGAGGCACTGGATCTCATCTGGTGGGGATCAGTTTTCAAATCACCGGCTTTTAATGCCAAGAAAGTATATAAGTAAGGTTTTCTTGAGCATCCACTGAAACTTATAATTTCATTGGGAGGGTTCAATAATATTTTTAAAAAAATATATTCAACAGACTATCTGACAGACGATAGACCACTAATAAAAGCAATTTTTCATTATCTTCTGCAATATTATAAAAACTAAATAGCCAAAAAGAAAGTAGAAACGAATCTAATGATAAAATTAATAAAGCACACCGGGCGGCAATGTAAAATTAAACATTTATATACTTTACTATCTTATCTCGTTAGTTAAAATACAGTTAAAAAAAAAAAGGAAATAATTTGACTTCTATAAAAGGATAATAAGTATTTTCTCTGGTTAAGTCAAGACGATAACAAAAAAAAAAAATATATATATTCTTGTTTGTCATTTTTTACTCAACCTAAAGAACATCACTGTTGAGAAAATAGAAAGTTTAATTTTCTGCTTTTCCAGTTCCAAACACAAAAAAAAAAATTAAAAAAATAAGCGCAGATAAACAAAGAACAAAATAAAAAGGATAACAAAAAGACTAAAAACTATGAATTTTTTTTTAATTTAATTTAATTTTTTTTAATAGTAACTATAAGAATAAAAAAAAATTAATTATTTCTATAACAGGACAAACGTTCATTTCTTAATATTCGAAACAAGTAAACAAATGAAGCAATTTATTTTAATAAAAAAACATAATTTTCTAATATTTTCTAATTTTCTTTTTTTTTTAGATTTTGATTTTTTTTAGAAAAAAGATTTAATTAAAAAAATTGTTTTTTTTTTTAATATTATTATTTTTTTTAAGATATATATTTATGAAAAAAATAGAAGATAGTTTAAGCAACATTTAAGAAAAATATTTTTTAATAAAATTAATTAATTTAAAAAAAAAAAAAAACACTGCAAACACATGCTTTCTATAAAAAAAAATTAATTAATTATTTATAAAATTTGATATTTTAAAAAAAATTTCATTCATATTTTTTATAATAAAATATTATATATCTGTCGGATATTTAATATAATAAATAATTAGTTTAATAAAAAAAGTATCTAATAATAGAAATATTTTATTAAGTTTAGCTCAGATTATATTTGATTCATAATTACTTAATTTTAATTTGTATTTAATATTTTCGGTGAGATTCTTTAATGAGATCATTAATTCAATGATATTTTTTATATTTCTAACAATCATAAAAATTTGTTTTTCACAAATTTTTTAGATACTTAACACTTACGCGCCCTTGTATATCTATACACTTTTAATTACGTTCTGACAGACTTTTTGAAGAGATAATGAAGATATAAATATGACAGACGAAATGAATTATACCAGTTAGACATTAATTGAAACAGAAATGTAACGAAATTGAATCCGTAATCAAGGAGTCGATTATAATGTTGATTAAGAATTATTTCATAATAATTTTTTTTGAAGCATCTGATTGGAGTAAGTCAATTGATTTAATGTTAATTTTTCAATTATTGAAATTTTATTAGCATTAGTGATCATTAAATAGTCTTGTATGTTGAAGGATCACTTTAATTTTATCTAAATGGTAATTAACTTTAAGAACGACAAAAATTATAAATCTTCAATCACAAATATATAAATCATCTGTCTGTCATGGCGATTTTCAGTGAAAACTATTTTACTAATTTATCAAAAAACCAATTTTTACGGGCGCCATTGAATAATTGTCAATCATAAAAAATCACAAATTATTTTAACCAACATTTTTTTTAATTGACAGAACTGAATGTCAAATGATGTTTGTCCAAAACACCAGATTATAAATGTAATTTAGAATTTAATAAATAACAACATGCCATTTTCTGTTAAGAATTATCTCGAAAGGCAATATACTTAAGGACTTGCTTTAATTTCGGATGACATGACTGAGTTTAATCATTTTTCAGTGCCTTAAAACTGAACTGGTGTCATACGATTTTTTTTTTTTCTTTTTCTACCAAATGTGAAGAACTGAACCCAAACATGTCTCATTGAAAACAACTCGCCTGGTTCAGTTTTTCGTTATTGGTTTCACTTTTTTATCCTTCACTTTTATAAATGCCAACACAAAACGATATTAATATGTGTAATATTTACGATACTAATATTTGTAATTTCATACCATACTAATTTTACTGCAAATTAAACAATCATGTTTTCAATACCAATTTTTTTTTAGAACCTGATTTTTTAAGCTGAATTTTCGCTATGCTTATATAGTCTGAGCTAACTTTAATTTATAATATTTAAGAAATTATTTTGTTTAGTATAACTATATATAATAAATATTGAAAAAAAAAAAATTAGAAATTTTAATTTACATTTTCTACGTTTCACTATACTTATTCAACTTACTCCGCCATTTTTCTCTTATATTAATTTTATTTTTATAATATCCTTTGGTTTTTTGGGGGTCAAATAATTTCTTCACACAAATAACACATTTTAAATTACTTAACACTTTATTTTATAAAAAAAATTTTTTCATTTAAATATTTTATTTTGTTTGGTTTTCACAATTTTGGAATTTCTTGTATAATAAAAATAAAAAATGAAAATGTTAAAATTAAAAAAACAAAAAATTGTTGTTTGCAGTGTTCTTATTTTTCTTATTTTTCTAAAAATTCTTATTTTTCTATGGAAAATTGAAAAGAAAAACTTAAAATTAATTTAAAGTAACCAAAAAAAAGAAAATTAAAAAATTACCAAAACCAAAAATATTAGATTTTAGAGAAATAGTTTCATTTGTTTACTTGTTATAAATAATTTTTTTTAAGTCTCTTTTTGGTATTATTTTGAGAAAATGATGAAAAAAATTATATTAATTAAAAATAAAAAAATAATAAAAAACTTAAAATTAAAAAATGTCATATAAAAACAAAAATGAATATTAAATTTTTAAAGTTTTAAATATTTTTGGGTATATTTTTTTTTGTTGTATTTGTATATATATAATGTATATATATATTATAATAAGAGACGATAATACTAACAAACCGGCCTCAGTTTTGGACGGTTTCAATTGGATTCTTACCGAAATACACCAAAACCCGTTCAAAACTAACGCCTGTTATGTAGTCCACAATTTTCATTTTTCACTTGTCCTGTTCTTTATTTTAGTTAAATTTTTTTTAAAAAAAATATTTTTAATGTTTTTGTTTTTAAATATGAATCTAAACTAAAATTACTCTAATTTAATTGATTTAAATAAAAAAAAAAAGCATTACAAATTCTATTAAGAATAGTTTAATCAGTTATTGACGATGCCTAAAAAAAAAATAAACTATAGCTAACATAAAGCGGAAAATTAAAATTAATTAAATAAAAATAATAATGCAATTTTCCATTATTATAGAGATTCCCTAAAGCAACAGACTTTTTTTTTGTTCTGTAGGATGGCATGCATTCACATAATATAAAGCAGCTTAAAAAGAGTATTATTTGTCGGGAAAAGCTGCTTAAAAACTAATTTATAGGAAAATAGTTCAATTTTAGATAAGTCAAAATCTTATGCTACTTTGTACATAGGACAGTAGGCAACAAATTTAATGATGCCAACAGAATAAAGAATTCGCCAAGGAGGGTTTATCCTACCATAAATAAAGTAAATATATCGAATATTGTAGGTAATTTAATAACAAACTATAATGCTGGTCATAAAGACATTAATACAGAAAATACTAATTCACCTCCCAAGTTAAACATTTTCAAGTTACAAATGATCATTAAAGACATCCTTCTTTCGAATACATTTGACAGAAACCAGATAATTCGAATACCTCAGCCACACGACAGATGAGGCTTCCGTAAACAATCATTAAGTAATTTATACTCGGTAATTAACGATTAGTAATATTTTGCAATATATCTCCAATTTTTCAATATTACGCTACTTAATATAATATTAAGATGTAGTAGTATCCTGCTAAATTTGTATCGCATAGGAAATGTACTCGTGCTCATTTAAAAATGTGTAGAAATTTTCAGCAGAGCAACTATAAGAAAATTTGGTCGTTATTTGTTATAATGAAAAGCTATTCCGTTAATTAAAAAAACAATTGACATGTGCAGGTTTACTTAATTAGACTATTCGTAATTAAAACTTAAAGAAATAATTATTCAAAACGAAAGGAAGAAGAATTTTTTGCATTCATGTTGCTTCACAAATCATTCTTTGCCCGGCAACCAAAATATTACTTTCATACTTTTTATAAATGGAATCTAATAGATTCTATCCACATCTTATCGTTGAGAAAAATGATTATTTCTTTGCCATTTAAGAAATTTCCTTGGCTCTATTATTACTCCGAAGGAATAAAAAGAAGTCTAACAAAATAAAACAAAGGTGCTCATTTATAAATGTGTAGAAATTTGCCATAACATGATATCTAAATGATTACAAATTTTCAGCATAGCAACTTTAAGAAAATTTGGTCGTTATTTGTTATAATAAAAAGCTTGTGAAAAGTACAATTAGAGTAATGTTTTATTTTCTTAGTACATAGTTTTGGGGTTAAAGAAAGGATTTGTCTATCAAAATTTATAAACTCATAATTTAAATTGTGGAGAAGTTCAGTTTTGCTATTTTAGTAAAATCACTCAATCCACAACGCAGTACTAAAAATATTGGTTTAGAAATGACATTTTTCAAGTATTTGGTAAATTTAAAAATTTAAACGTTTAGCAATTGAAATCAAAACTTATCTATAATATCAAAAAATGTAGATATCATGTTTTGGCAAATATCCAAATAAATAATAACGTAAAGTAGTTCATTGCGATATTGTATTATACTAAAATTAATTGCACTAATATGTAATGCTACTTCAATCGACTTTTTTCATTTTTTCTAAATTTTCTTTGTCAATCAACCTGAAAACCCTAAAAATTCCTATATAAATAATATCCTTCTCTCTTCAGTATTATAACAAAACTTTTCCAATTAGACTAAATAAGAATTTTTCTATATTTTCTTTTAGAACTTTCACAATCCTTTTAGTTTTATCTGAAGAATTGGTCATTTTCTTACTTTAAAAATCAACAATTTTCATTGCAATTTCGTAAAAGAAACAAAGAAAATTTGTTTCTGTATTTTTTTTTGGTAATGCACATTGAAAAATAAGAAAATCTTTAATATTTTTTTTGTGTTTTTTTAGAAATCTTTCAATTTTAGCTAAGCATAAAACGTAAAAATAGTTTTTTTTTTGTTGATTTTTTCGTTTGTGATATTATTTTAAAGTTTCAAAGAATTTTCAAGCATGCAACTAAGTCGTTAAAGCTAAGCTATAAAGAATATAAATAAGAAAATAGAAATAAAATTAAGAAAAAACTAACAAAAAAAGAAGAAGAAAAATTGAAGGAAAAATAGAAGAAAAAGAAATTTAATTTTTATTTTGCATTCTTCAAAGACAAGGAAAAGGATTTTTTGTGTTTTTTTTTGGTTATAAAAAGTAAAAATTGAATTCGTACCTGATAAACTTTTTTTCTGGTCAGAATGAAAAATTGTTCACAACAAAAAAAAAAAAAAAACACAAAAAATCCGAATAATAAAAAGAAAAATTATTATGAAAAAAGGATTTTTACTCAGGTCCGAGAATATAAACGGACAACATAAATAAAAAATTGAAAAATAAAATAGAATATTGGCAGAAATATAAGGTATATACTGACTTGAAGAGTCTTACAACAAAATCCGATCAAATATTTTATTTTAAAAAAAATAAATAAAATAAAATAATAGTATAAAATGGAAGGACAACAAATGTCCTTTAAAAAATAGTATAAGATAATATATTATATAAAAAGCTATTGAAAAATGTACAGAACCTAAAGAGAACTTTTTATACAGAAGAATAGCCACAAGAGTTCAATCTTAAAAAAAAAATCCTGCAAATTTTTATATATACTATATATATATAAATGAAACTTATACATACTCACATATACAGCAAAATTGTAAAAAAGAGTTTTTATTCCACAAATTCAATTCAATAAAAAATATATTTTATTTTCAATAAAAGTTGATGTGTGTTCACTTACCTGAAAAGAAATTGAAAAAAAAAAATTATTTTTTTTAGAATTTAAAGGATATTCTTTGTACAAAAATAAAATAAAAAAATGGATATGGGTATAAAGGGTAAATATTAACTAATTTTAGAAATTTTAAAGTTAAATTTATTACTAGTAATAATTCAGACTTATTTTTTCAATGTATCTCCAATTTTGTTCCTTACATTGCTAAAAAACAATTTTAAATAAATCTTAACTTTCCTCCAAAAGTTATCATGAATCTTACATAGTTCGTTAATTAAAAAAACAATTGACATGTGCAGGTTTACTTAATTAAACTATTCGTAATTAAAACTTAAAGAAATAATTATTCAAAACGAAAGGAAGAAGAATTTTTTACATTCATGTTGCTTCACAAATTATTCTTTGCCCGGCAACCAAAATATTACTTTCATACTTTTTATAAATGGAATCTAATAGATTCGATACATGTCTTATCGTTGAGAAAAATGATTATTTCGTTGCCATTTAAGAAATTTCCTTGGCTCTATTATTACTCCGAAGGAATAAAAAGAAGTCTAACGAAATAAAACAAATTAAGATAGTTGTTGCTCTATTTGTAATGCATGTTCCTGTACATTTTTTTAATGTACTTTCCTCTAAAATATAAAAGTAATTGCAGATTTTCTATTGGAAATTGAGCATAAATAAAGACCATAAATCATTAAGAAAATACGAATAGAAATTTAACTCAAAATTCATATTTTTAAAGTTATATTTAATATCAAATATTAAATATATATAAAAAAAAGTTTAATATTAACACAATTCACCCCAATCTAATTTAATACAAATAAGTAAATAATATATTTTTCCAATCTAATACATTTATGATTATCAGCAAAAAAAAAAGTACACCTACAAAACTTTACAGAATCAATATTATAGATTTGTTCATATATAAATTATTGAAAGGATACAAAAAAAAGGATAGACAGGTGATGCGTACAAATAGATTTTTATAGAAAACTTGTGTAAAAATTATTATTTTTTATTTTTTTCTGTATATTTTGCTCCCCTATTTTCATATTAAACGATATACCAAAGTCGTCCTTATAAAAGTCGATAATAACCCATGCACAAATTATATATTTATGTATATATATTATGTTAAGGAAAAAAAAGAACTCTTTTTATTATTTTGTTGCTATCTTTGCGATCAAAAGCTAAACATTAGAATATTATTATATGAAAGAAAAAAAAATGGAAAAACTATATTTTCCTATAAACTACATTTGAACAAAAATAAAAAAAAAATAAATTCTAATATTATATTATATAGATGAAAAGTCAGGAATCCGTAATAATCAAATTTATTCCTCTTCATATCTTTATCCTTTCTTCTCTGTTACCTCTCTAAGCTAAAGGGATAATAAATTTTATATTATTTCCCTTCAAAAAATAAAAAAAAAAATATATAAATAATTTTCAATAAAATAAAAATATAATATAAAATATAATAAAATATAGTATAGGTAGCAAAAAAAAAAAAAAAAGGACGAAAAAGGATAGAAATGTTTCAAAACAAATCAATACACCATGAAAATTGCAAAAAGATGCCACGAAAAAAAAAAAAAAATATTATTATTTGTTTGTATAATATGAATTTTTCTTACGTTTTTTTTTGATACGTAATAAATAATAATTTTTATATACGTATATTTGTCTGGATAAATAAAATTGAATTAAAAATAGAGCATTAAGGAGCTAGGATATGTTTTTTTCTTCATATTTTATTATACTATATTTAAAAATTTAATTTAGTAAATGATAACTAAAATTTTTCAAAGGATCTGTGAAGGAGGAGGAGAATTATGTGTAAAATATTGGCTAGTATTTACTATTTGTAGTATATTTGGGATGTTGAGATCAGTATTACTAATAAAATAATGTTTTATATAAATATTTATGTCAATATATTAGCGTGAGTTCTGAGCGTTCTAAAACTGAGTATGATTTCTACAAGGCTAAGTTTGATTGCCATAAGATTTCTAATACTTTGCCTAATTTTTCGTACATCTTCTTCACTTATCTGATTCAAAATTTAATTTACTCTTGTAGCAAGCTGTTAAATAAAATTTAAACTGTCAGCTTTAGTATTCCAGAAGAAAAGTAAACTTTTATAAATCTCTGTTTAATAATTCAGGTCTACTTATTTTTCCAACCGTAGCACTAATAGTGTTAAAAATTATGACAATTTTTCAGCACTTACATATTATTTAAAATGTCAGCTCGGAATAGAACTGAGGCGGATTTATCCTTCAGTGTTGACAATGAAATATCTTTAGGAGCGTAACACGAATCAGGATTTAAACCGGAGGGGACCATCATAAACTGCAGTTTATGGTGGTCCCCTCCGGTTTAAATTCAATCAAATATTAAATTTAATTTGTGCTAACAATTTATCTAAGTATCTCTTGATCCTTATGTTGTTCAGATCTAAATTTCTAATATTACCCATAAAAACACTTTAACATTAATTATTCACTATCAAAAACATACAAATTATCATTTCATTTACTTAATTATGCATTTATCATTAACAATTTGTCAAAACCAAAAAAAAAATGTTTGCCTAAATTCCACACTAAAAAAAAAATGATATATTCTAATATTTACTACTCAATTCATAATACAGCATTTTTTTTTTTTTTGCAATTCAACACTATAAATATTATTATTTTTTCTGTGAATGCCTAACAGCAGCTAAATGACTATACGTTTTTTTTTTGTTTTTTTAACAATATTCACACATATCGTAAGTGCTGTATACCTGAAAAATCAGTATAGATGATATTCACGCGTATTGAACAATCTGCAATATTTCGTAATACATACTATATCCACAAAAAAAAGGGTTGTTTTTGGCTGTTGTTTCATAAAAAATATATTGCAAAACTTTTTTTTTCACTATCACCACATAATATGATGTTAGTCATGCATTTATTTATGTTCTTTTATGTTCAACAAAAAAAAAATATAAAAAATTTGTTTATAATTTTTGTGTTTTTTTACAATTTTTTTTTTTGGTTTTTGTTTTTTATGTTTTTGTATCCTTCACTCTAATTCACCCTTAAGAACAATCTAAAAAAAAAAAAAAAATTATTAATAGAATGAGTAACTAACAAAAGCTAGCAGCAACTCGTTAAATAAAAGAAATAAAATATGATTTTTTGGTGTTAATTAGTTTTTTTTGTGTACCACTTTTTTCCCACTTTTAATATTAGTTCAAGTTCGTTGATTTTTGTAAATGTTGACATATTTTTGTTGGTTGTTGGTTTTTTTTTTTTTTTTAGATATTTTAGAAATTGTTTTTTTTATTACTTTTTTATGTTTTTTAATTATTAGTTTTTTTTGTGTTGTTGAGTTAGTGGTGTGGGATTGGTTTGAAAATTGTTGAACAAAATGTGCAAATTAAAAAATTATTTGAAGTGTCAAAAATAAGTATATTCATATGTTTTGATATATTTTTTTTGTATACTACTTCTAAATTATGTAAATGAATTTTTTTGAAAAAGCTTTCGTGAAATTGTAGAAAACTTACAAGTAGTTTTTGATTAGGTTAAGTAGAAGTTAAAGACGGTCGCATGGTATGAGATGCTGGAAAATTAAATTTTATGTTTCTAAATCAAAAGAACAAATTTTCAGAACATTTCCTTGAAAGGAAAATATCTCTAACTCTAACAATTTCTAATTTGTACGTTTACGGCAACTCTGACTATTTCTTATTGTCAGAGTTGTCGTAAAAGTACCAAATTTTCATTCGGAAACTATATAATGGAAATTGTTTTAAAAGTATTTTAAGTGATATTCATAATTATGAGGTAATTGGCAACACTAGTATTTATTTATTGTCACTTTAACTTTTAGTTGTATCGGAGAATGAATTGTATATGGACTGTCCTAAGAGGAGAGTTCAAATTAAGTAATTTTACGCTTTAAAGGCCTTTAAATTAAATATTTATAGCCGTATGCTCATCTGTTGAAAAGGATTTTGAAAAATTTAAATGTCCTGTTTCGTATGCTCATCACAGAAAATGATGTTTAATATTACTATTTTTTAATGAATTTCCAGATAACATAATATCAAATTTTCAAATTATTGCCATTCTAATAACTTTAAATTTTTACTTGTGTCACTAGCCATATGATCTTTTTCCACCTAGTTTAAAGCAATATCCAACTAAAGTAAAGGAAATTCTTATTTATCTTCTAAAATTGAACAAAAAACATATTTTAATCTATAAATTTTCTAAAATTCTATTAATTTTTGGTAGAAATAAAATTTTCTAAAACAAAAATCAATTTTTATTTTTTATTTTCACCTTAATTTCAATTTATTGTAAAACTTTCACGTAGAAACACAAAAAAAAAAATGATAATATCTCAGATAAATAAGGAAAATTGAAAATAATTCTGACACTGATGGAAGAAAGAAGAAAATACTTCAAATGTGTATATATATATAATCAAATTCAATCACATTAAATAGATCAAATTGAATGCATCTTGATGGCTTCAATACTATCTCTTTATCAGTCTGTATAAACTATTGCAAATATAAAAACAGAAAATAAGTACACAAACTATTAAACAATATCAATTTTCGAAATTTGTTGAGTTGATTGTACGGAATACTAAAAATAAAAATAATCTGATGCAAAAATCTAGTTCAGAAAAAGATTGATAGAATTGCAGTTGGGGAAAGTGTTTCATGTTATAAGCAAGAATTTTCTTCTTTAGATTCTTGTTTCTCGGTAAATTGATATTTAAATTCTGTAGGATTATTTGTGATTAAGTGAAATAAAAATTATAGCATAAAGATTGATTTTTATGACCTCGGTTAGTAGATTAGAATATAAATTTGATTGTTTTTATTATACATATGGAAATTTTGATGTGTAGAAAAATTAAGTGTACATATTTATTTATGGGTTGTGGCTACAGTTTAGAATATACTTGCAATAATATTGCAATTTGAAGTGGTACTTGTGTCATTGAACTAATAATTGTTATATAAAATATAATTACTCGATTCACTACTACTATATTGCGCTCTATACCTTATAAAGAGCCATATACTATTTTATTACAATTTGACCCTACTAATAATAGGATTCTTATTTACTGAAGAAATTTTTAATTACAACAAAGCTGGAAGGTCTGGAAAATAATACTAAAGCAAATTCATTAGGAGTTTTCGCATTTTTTTATGCATTCATTTTTTTCCTGCAATGTTTTCAAGATCCCACTATTGGTCAGCTGATCTAAGGTAGGAATTCCCTTTGCTTGATATATTGGTCTTCTTCTGTTATCTTTTTTACTGAGGTTTATTAGGTTATCCACTTTGATTTTCGTAGTTTGATAAAATTTGGTGATACTTTAAGTCGAGCAAACATATTCCGGTAGATTATAAGCTCTTGTTCAATCCATATATGAAGGATTACTTTTAAATGATGTTCAAGTTTACCCCAGAATGGTTCTGGTCGAATAAATTTTGTTGTCAAACTGCAAGGCGATCTGCCTCTTCATTTTCTTCCGAATACCACAAACCAACGCGTGTTTCCTTCCAAATACCACAAACCAAACTGGTACCCACATTAAGAGTTATGAATTGCTTATGATAATTCCAGACCAGTTTTGACTCTTGTTTATGGGATAATAGAGGTGTAAAGACATTTGGGGTTTATTTTACCACAGCACAACATATTTAGTACATTACCACTGATGAAAATTTTACCAAATTTTGCTTAGATCATAATAATTGCACCTCAGTTTATAATAGTTTGTAAAAATTCAATTAACTGAACTAAATCAAAGACAATTACAATATTAGTTTTTATTTTCAACTGACAGATTTTTACTTAAATTTAAATTTCATTCTAGTTAAAAAGTTTTATTCAAATAAATCCAAAAATCTGAATAATCTAATACTAAATCTAGTTCAGAATAAAAATATTTCTCTATTTCATTTTTATTCATTTTTTGCTGTTGAACTTGTTCTGTTTAAACAGATGTTGCAACTACACAAAAAAAAATTTATGTTTAACAAGAAACTTTCTTCACACCGATTGTCATTTACAGAAATATCCTTCCGGATATGACAAAAAAAAAAAAATTACATATTTCTAAAAAAAATAATATCACACATTCATACTTATATGAATTTGTAAATTTCAAATATCTGACTGTATTTTTAGGTGTCGAGATATCCTGAAATATATATATACATATATCATAAAGATATATATATCATCAGCAAGAAAAAAAAAATTAGTTTTTTCCTTAAAAAAAATAAGGATTCTTTTTTTTTTTTCGTTGCTTTTTGTTTTAATAATTCTACATATTTTTATCCTTATACTCAATGTACATCTTAAAACATATATTTTTGATCCTCTTGCATACAAAAAAAAAAATACGTTTTGTTATCATGAATTTATTTATATATTAATGTTGTGTTAGGTGTAAGTTTTTTTTTTTTTTCAAAATGAAATCCTTATACAGAATTTCTACAAAAAAATTTTTTTAGTAATGTATTCCAAAAAAAAAAGAAAAGGAGAATAATCTTAAATTTCTTGATGTACTTTTCTAAACAAAAAAAAAAATATTATCCTTGTTGTATATTCAACTACTGTTCTCAGTGTTGTATTTAAGGATTTAATGTTAAATCTGATAACCATCATATACCATAAATTTATCATAGATATTATAATATATATTTCTAATGAAATTTCTACCACTTTTCTTAAAAAAAAAAAAACATTTTTATGTAATATGATATTTTGTTGCTGTTTATTGTTGAATGGATCTACTTGCATTATTACATAAAAAAAATGTATATGTATACATATATGTTTTTATTTATATTTTTGAATTATTTTGTTACAGTTTTTATATTTTATATTTTATTAGATAGCATCAGTGCTGTTCAGTTTATCAAAATGTGATTTAAAATATATTTCAATTACTTGTGTTACTTAAAAATAATTTAATTCAAATACTTTTTAATATGTTTTACTAGAATAACAAACAAAGTTTTATTTGAAATGTATTTCAATTACATTTTGGTAGTTAAATCATTGAAATTCTAAATCTAGCATTTTGTATGGTAAATCTGGTCTTTATTGTCCGTAATCTTATCTTGTTATTTGCTTATCTTGTTAGACAACTTATCTTGTTATTTGCCATATATGACTAAATTAATCGCTATGAATTTTCCAAAAAACATGACAATTAGTTTTTGACACTTTGAAATAAGTTCAGTTTTTCGACTTCTAAACAGCCAAACATCAAATTTTCTAAAACAAAATATTTCGCTTTATACCGAATAAAAACTTCTCGTCTTTGGAATAATTTGAAAATTGGCTGTCAGAACTTATTTGGAAGTGCCAAAAATTAATTATCATATTTTCGTAAATTTTCACAGAATTATTTTAATTCGTATGTTAGTTATTTTTAGTATTTCCTAGCGTTTGCCAACATTTGTAATCACTTAATATTGGCTCTAAAATACAAGGACATTTTATAATTCTAATTGAAATTAAAAAGTTTTTGGAGTAATCAAAAATTATTCAAAATATACTTATTATTCAAAGTACTTAAAAAATAGTTTTTCAAATACCAAATATCTACTGTATTTGAGTAAATTTTTAATTTTAAAATTTTTAATATTTTAAATTACAATATTTCAAATAATTTAAATACGTGTATTATATTAAAGTAATTGAAATACTTTTGATCAATGTGGAAATAACATTCAAAAATTTAAGTGTATTTCATTTAATCCTACATAAATGTATTTTAATATTTGAAAAAAAATACTTTTTTAAAAAAAAAATATTTCTTGTATTTTAAATTTCAATTACAATTGATAAATACTTTTATACTAACTATCTAATCTTCTGTACAGCTTTCAGTACGCCATGAAACATAAAAAAAAAATATTATTATTTAAAAGTTGTTGTGTTGTTTTTTTGTTTGTTTGTTATTTATTTATATTTGTGTATTAGGATGTAAATATTACATATGAATTGTTTAAAAGGACTCGCCTTTTCTAATGTTTACTTTTAACACTCCCATTATTTATTAGGAACAGCACAAAAAAAAAACAAAAAAAAAAACCTAGTAAAATTGTAAATTTATGTTGACGAGAGAAAAATTGTTTTGTAATATTACAAACATTTTTATGTTATAATATTTGTTGTTCTTGTTGTTGTTAATATGTCAAAATAACATTTCGACCTAGTTTGTATATTACAAATTCCCAGTAGAATAAATTTTTTATACGCGATATCATTATTAATGGTTTGTTAAGGAGATATAAATATTTTGTGCTTGTTTTATTAGATAGCTTAATGTTCTATTTTAAAATCTATCTAATGTTTTTTTTTTTTTGTAATGTTTGCATATTTAAATTAAAAGCTTTAAAATTGTGATACTGATTTATAGCACAGTGTTTTAAATGACTGCTAGATTAACAACAATTTTTACGAGAGAAATTCGTTATTTACAAGGATAAGTAATTTGAAAGAAAATTAATTTGCAATTAGATAAAATGACGGAAAGTAAAGGAAAATTTATGAAAAATCTTATTTAGATAATAGTGGTCCATAAAGAGAAATAATTTATGGTTGTCTAAATGTAAACTACAGAATATGTAGTAAGAATAACTAATCGAACTCTCATATTTTACTTAAATCTGAAGTTATAGTTTAAAACATTTAACTATGGTTCTGTCAAATCATTTTAGAACCCAATGGAAATCAAATCCTACTAAGTTAGACATCTTAGACTTTAGTTTGTTGGTGAGACTTAATTACGAGCAACAAAGTTTTATCCAAAATCTCAGCAATTTGCAGAATTTACAATATTTTATATCAAACTTCGCATAAGTCTTCACTCGGTCACAATTGTTCAAAAACGTGAACGAATGAAGACTTCAAAGAATTGTCGATTGGACTGTTGAATTGTTTGGTTATGTTGAAAAAAAATCCAGATGATTTTTTTCGTAGCTTTATAGCTGTTGATGAGAAATGGATTAATCACTATATACCAGATATGAAACAACAAAGTAATTACAATTGATAAACACTTTTATACTACTAGACGCTTTAAAATTTTTCTGTTAAACTTGTTTTAGCCACCATTGGTTTCAAATTAATGACAAAAAAATTCCCATCCTAACTTAACTTATTCCATGTTTTCCAACTTAATAATATCCCACTCAAATACTATGTAATTCTACTTTTTTCGGTTAATAATATTTACAAGGTATTTAGGTCATTACTAAGTTATTAAGGAATTTATTTAGTCCATAAAAAATTTAAAAATATGAAGGAAAAAATAATAATATTCACAAAATAACCTGATTACACCAAAAATGATATTTTAAAATAATTTATTTAGTTATCAATTATTTAATGAAAAATTTCAAGAATTCTTTAATTAGATATCGAAATTTCTTTAAGTATTTTTTTTTTATATAAATTACTAAATTAAATTTTTTGTAAATATATTAAATAAAGTAGAACCTACATTTTCGAAAAGTCATTAACACCTATTTAATAAATTTATTAATTATTATTTCCATAGAAATTTTCTAATATTTCTTAATTTACTAAAAAATAAAAAAATATTTCAAAATCCGTGAAAATATTTACATTTCTCTTAATAAATAATTTCATCTATTCGTCATTTTATATTTATAAATATTTAATAATTTTTTTTTTACATCTATTTCCCATAAAATACATAATTTTTCATTTAACTTCTCATAAATATATTTATACACCAACAAGAGTAAAATTATGTTTACACGTAGAACAAGTCAATGGTATATACGTTCTATCTATATCTTAATAATAATATTGAATCGTAAAAGGAAGAAAATATTAAAATTTAATTATTAAAAAGAATAGATTTTTTTTTTTCGCTATATTTTTTTTTCCGTGTCATTTCCACCCCAAGAAAAAATATTTTCGGTAGCATAAAAATTCTAGAAGACAAGTCAAACCTGAAACATAGAAATAAAAAAATCTTTTTTTCATTCTATGAAACTCATTACATCGCACATCATTACTTTTAGTAATGGTGAACGATAAAAAAAAATTCACCGAAAAAAAATATATATTGTAATATGGATTTTTTTTAACAGCAACGTTGCTAACGCAATCAGGTACGTAACGCACACACACTTACACAAAAAATAAGGTTAAATAATTTTTTTTTTATTTTGGGATACTATAAAAGTCCTTTTAAATTGAAGATGGAAAAGTAAAGAAGAAGAAGCACCAAAAAAAAAAGTCATGTCTAAAAATAAATTATTAGCTAAAATTGCGTAAGAATGACACAAAAACAAAAACGTATACTATACGTTTTATAATTTTTATTAGTCAAGGATATTCGCAATAAAAATGAAATATATTGTGCAATTTCTAAAACCAAAATAATCAAAACAATAAAAATGAAAAGGATTTGACTTTGAAAAAAAATGTCTAATTTTTTTTTTCTGTCGTTAAAAAAAACTCATACTATTCACTCTAACATTATATTCTTTTAAACTTTTAATCATTTGAATATGTATATCCTTAAAACCTCTTGACAGAAAATTATATACATCAAGGACATTTATAATATTATGATTTTTACCTATGAAACGCGTGCTTATGCATATTCATTTCAATTTTTTCCTGGTATGTTCACATATGAGAATAGACTTTGTACAGCAACAACAATAACAAAAAAAGGACGAAAATATAATAATTTTTTTTTTTTTTTTATATAATAAATTTTTAGTATACGCACCCAGTTTTTATTAGAAAGAAAAACACCCACCGGAGGGTACAAACACTCGTGAGGTTAGAGTGAAAATATTATATTAGTTTGTAGAAAAAAAAAAGCTTTGTTGTCCCAATTGAATATTCTTTAGTTTAATTAGGCTATTCCGGTTCTCATGTGGGCTTTGTATACCTAAAATGTGTATTTTTTTTGGTAATTTGTGTTTCTGTATTTTTGGGGGGATTTTCATAGAAGATATTTGTAGATATATTTATGGTAAAAACCTTGAACTTTCCTCTCTCTCTGTATGATATTGCCAATAATCATAAATTAGAAAAAGGGATAATATACTATTCGTAGTCATATCCTGTGGTATTAATTTAAAATCCTTTTAAAATCGTTATTTAGATTACTTGGAAAAAAGAAATATGATTCTTAAAAACTAGCATACTGTTAGGTAGGCTGAGTTGGAACGAATCTAATCTATGAATATTAAACCAGAAACGTATTTGGTTGAATGATTTTAAGGGCAAGGGTTATTAGTACCGAGGTCGTCAATTAAATTACGTTTTTTTTTTTAGAATTTGTATTTATTTAATGAAAGTCAGGAGCCCTCAAAGAATATAGAATTGAATTGAATATTTTGTGGTTGATACCAGAGTATATCTCAAACACCCCAATTTGACCTATTATGAAATAACCCTTATTAAAATCTGCTATCAAGATTTCAGCAAGCAAAGAAATTTATCAGCAAAACTGTGAAAAATGGATATTTTGTACCGGACTAGAATTGGGATAAGCTGGATCTGTACACTCAAATGTGGTCGAATGTTTCGTTTTCGTATTCGCACGCCAGGGATTATTCTTAATGGGGTTGTTTTCGATGTTATAGTGCGCGTCTTACCTCAGTTTATTTTCTTTAGTTAACTTGTTCTTTTGCTGAATGATACGGTACGAATAATTTCGTATATCTGTTACCCTTTGAAGAAATCAAGTGTGTGTTTCTACTTCTCGTTCGGTGTATTTTATAATAGGCAGATAGAGCAAACAAAGAATATTACGTGACAGGTTAAATTTCTACCCCAAAACGTTGCACTAGCAAAACGTTTTCACAAAATAATTTTATCGGTGTGTTGAGAATAAGCTATTGACAGCAAATTATTTGAAATGATTGAAAATTAGTAACTACATTTTAATGTTTCTATTTTATCATTGAAAATTTTACAAATTCTAATCTAATTTATGTTTTAAATCAAGTTATGCCAATCAAGTCAATAAATTTTCTTATTTATATGAAAATATTTTATTATTTACTATAAAAACAAATACAACATTTAACTTCTTTACTTGAAAATAATTTTAAATTTTCGATTTTAATTTTTCCAAAAACAAAAAAAAAACATTTTACTTATCTTTTCATAACATTTTCATTTCTTAATCAAATATTTATTTCAATTTATATACATGACGTCACAAAATTAGATTTTTCTTATATATATACATATTTTTATTATTGATGTGACATTTTCCAGCTTAAATGATAAGTGTACATAAAATTATTTTTTTTATTTTATTTTATTTTGATCTTATTTTCCCTTCTTATTAAAAAAATTTTCTTTTTTTTATATACCAGAAAAAAAAAAAACACCGACAGATATTCGTGTCTTATAATTTTTCCAATAATTGAAATATATTATTACCTTAATAAAAGTTACGTGTATTTTATCATAAATAAAAAATTAAATGAAATTACCAAAAAAAAAAAAATGTTTTTTTTTTCTGATGATATACGTAACGTAAACGTATATATTAAAGTCAGGAAACAGAAATTTACCTTTTTTTTAAGAAGAAGTAGAATAAGGAAATAAAATAATAATAATAATAATAATGAATTTCGTGATACAAGACTTTGGAATGAGAAAATAATGCTAAAAGCAGATTTACTATGTCAATCAAAAATTCAATTAGATTATTTCTATAAATAAATAATTTTCTTCTGTGTACATTTTTTTTTTTATTGTTTTTCCTATTTTTTTTATATAATTAAAACATTTTTCTTAAAATTAAAATTGATTGTTGGAAATTGATATTAAAAAGAAAATTAATTGTTAAAATGAAATTAATTTATTTGGGGGGTAAAAATAAATTTTGTTATTTGTTTAGATAGAATATTGAAATCAAGAATATTGATGCTCTTAAGATTAGGTGAAACGTATTGAAAATATTGGAGTATAATGTGTTTAGGTAAAATATTTCCATGAAAAAAACTACTATTATCGTTAATTAGATTTGTTTTAATGATTTAAGATCGTTAAGACTAAAATAGAGTATAAAAAAGCAACAAAAAGAAAAAGATATATCACTCCCAACATAGAAATTAAATAACAAATCATCCCAATTCATTTGGGAAAATTGCATTTCTTTTTCGGAGCGATCGTTCTTGTGTCGATATTTCCCGGGGAAGAAGTAATACGAATTATATAGATGTCAGTTTACTGATTGACTTTCTCGATTAGAGAGACATCAAAATATGAACTTCGATACCTCGATAATAATGAGACCCTTTAATCCACATAAAATCATTGGGAAACTGCAAAAGTTTCCTCTATTAACGCACTAAACTGCGAAAGCTTATGAACTGAGAAAACGTATGAACTAGGAATAGTTCTACACTCCAGTCTAGACTATTTTAAACTGGGAAATTATATGACATTTTTCTAGGAACGCCTGGAAAGCTGCTTCTCGTATCGTTCTAAACTGGGAAAATTTATGACTTGGGGAAAGGTTCTTCCGTCTGAATTGCTTTAAACTGTCAACATTTCTGAAGTAAGCAATTTTCTGGCACCACTCTGAACTGGAATAATTTTTCCTCTAAACCTCTAAAGCTTTCCTGATAATTTACACCGTCAACTAAGAACTAACCGCCACCTTCAAATATTTTATATATTTCTAACCCTAGATATATTCTTAAAACTAAGCGTTCACTTAAATCATTAACGAAAAAGTATCATAAAAATTCTAATAAAACATACAATCATTTCGTTAAACATCATGAAAATAAATCAAATATTTGACGGTATATAATTTTAATTTCACTAAATATTTTTTTTGTTCACCTGCCATAATAGAAATCATCGTAATGATTTGTTTGTATTTTTGTCGGCTACTTTTCAGTTTTATTTTTATTTATTTTTTTAATTTATGGAGAAAATTTATAGTGCAGACATAATAAATGAAAGGCTCAATTCTCAAACCAAATAAATAAAATTAGCTTAAATGAATGACCCCAACAAACAAAATATAAAAACCACTTTTTTTTTTTATAACCTCATTTAAGTCAGAGACAATCATAAAATTATTTTTTTTTTCCTGGTTTATTTTAGTTGTCATAATCGTTAAAGATGAGTGACAAAAACAAACTAGTTAGTATTAATTTTTTTTTTATATAGGGTTATAAATTTTACTACACTTTTACGTATAAAGTTACTGTTTTCTTATGTTTAGTAAAAAAAAGGACTTCTATATTATATGCTAACAAAAAAAAGAACAAACAAAAAAAAAAAGGACAAGTGTCCTTTTTACAGAAAAATGATATGTAGAGAATTAACGACACAAAATGCATATAAGTTTTTAGAAGAATGATAGTAAAAAAAAAAAAAAAGTTTATTATAATCTCTGAACTGTGAATGAGGTCGTCACCGTAATAACATTGAAAAACTTTCTTCTACTGATTATTATTATTGTCATGATGATGATGATGATGATGATGATGTGTATGGTCGATTTTAATATTTTATTTTTGTTAGTAGCTAGATAGTAGCTATAATAATAAAATGCAATTTTATATCAAATGTTTTGAGCTTTTTTTGTGATGCCATTAAGTAGGTTGTAAAAATATTAAAGAGAATTTTTTTTTATTTACTTTTTGTTGAAGTGTGTAATTTTTAGAGAGTTTTTTTTTTATTAAAGGTTGTTTTTTTATGCTTTATTTAATTTTTATAGTTTCATAAGCTTTTTACATATAATTTATTAGTTTATATAATAATAAAATGATTTAATTTGCATACCAAAAATCTGGTAAAAGTTATAAAAAAAAATTAAATTATGGTTATTGAAATTCGTAATCAACAGTCTAGTCTGTCTGTAAGTTGTGAGTTAATTGAACATAATAGTTGAATATATGATTTTTTGTCTTCTGTGTCACGAATGACGCTGTCAGAATGCTGAAGAAAAAGGAATATTTATTGAGATTTGAGATTGTTATTATTACTATTAACTTAAAATTAGCAAAATTAACTTCAAAATTGACTCGTATAAGCATCTATTGCTAGACTGTCTGATTTACAGTCTAGCAATACATGCTAACAACTTAATCTATAGCTAGACTGTCTCAGTTAACATTAAAATTTGTGGTCACCTCTCTATTTATTTAACTGCTTTGCTTTCTACCAACTCTTGTAGTACCATCTCTTCAAATCTTGTATGTCAATATTTAAGTGCATCTTCCATCTTCGTAATATGACCAGCCTGATGCCATTTCAACGCTCTTCTTACTACTTTTTTGAAATTATTTATATCCCTAAATTCTTCGTATCCCTTAATTATGTTTTTGGTATTCGTTATCTCTGTTCACTTTTAACGTTTCTTCTTTCGATTTCTTTCTTTTACTCATTTTGGAATGAAGCTAATTGAATTAAGTATACATTATATTAGTTTTAATAGTTTTCAACATACTGTAGGGTCTCCCTCTAATGGAATTCCCTTTTCAGAGAATTTGGTTATCATGCTTATTTTAGATTTATTTTTTTAAGTCTAACTTGTTTGCGACGAATTGCTAATTTAGTCAATATTATTTTTAGATCCTTAGGATTATTAGCGAATAAAGTGATATCATCAGGGAATCTCAATTTGGATAAAGCTATGATGTTAAGTAATTTCGACAATTAATTTTGATTTTTCATTTCCAGAAATTATCAATCCACCGATTTTCTAAATTTATTTAGTCCGAAACTTCTAATCCTTATAAAAGTAGAATCGTTCCGATAGACCAAGATTGTGGAAGTGCTTGTTCAGCCCGCAGTGTCTTATAAGGAAACCTACTCGCGTTCTAGTTCATGGTAAACTGCAGGAGGTGCTTTGACTTTTATTTTAATGCGCCGGGATAAAGAATTTTGAGTATCTTAACCCGTCCCATATTTGTTAATATAACTCAGGCCCATCAGTTTTACCACAGATTCTTCTGCACGATCATAGAGATATTTGTTCTTTCCTTACTATATTTTCTAGTTGAGCATTCCAACTTAATATTAATTATTATTTTAAAACAATTCTTGTCGGAACACTAACAAAAAATCGGTTTCTTTAATAATTATGTTGTTATAGCAAGTTTAAAATAATTGCATTAAATGAAATTTCTTGGAAAACATATATTTACAGTAAAGTTTTAACTGAGTACATTATTTAAAAAAAAAAACAATTTATTAAATATGTATGATAAAAATTCAATTAAATTATCTTTCACCACATTTATAAAATTTCCGTAACATGCCACACATTACGTCAATACAGAAATTTTCCCAACATTTTTAAAGTAAATTAAGAAAATCACAGTAAATTTTTTTTTTTTATAATATAAACTTGGTTTTTTTTTTTGTAATTTAAATTCTATTTTCAGGCTATTTTTATTTTGCCCAGAAGGATCACAGTACACACAGTGAAAAAAAAAAAAATAAATTCAATATGAACACATCGTATGTAAGTAAAGTGAAAAATTTTCTATTATAATAAATATTAAATGATGTGAAATTTACCGATTGGGAAGGTAATTATGTAATATATGTATACATGTTGGAAAAAAAAAGAAAATTATTTAATAGTGAAAAATTACACTTTATCCTTCTAACATTTATAACAGAAACTTTACTCTTTTATTTACTATACGTCCTGTTACTACTACGTCCTGCTTATAAGAGCCTCAAGGAAAAACTTTATTTTTCCTTCTTCTTATTATTAAAATTTCTCATTTTTTTTTTTTAATATTTTTTTTCCATGAAGGATAATATCCTTTCGTCGTATACAGCATTATTTCATATATGTATATGAACAGAAATTTTTCTTCTATAATTTTAGCTCTGTTTGCAATTTAATTTTTCCATTGGTTTCATTATATTTTTTAAAATTGTTTTTTTTTTTTGTATACACATTTTTTTTATCGGCTTAAGGATAATTATCAAGGATGGGGAAAAAAATTATATGATATTCAATGAAAAAATTTCATACATCAACAATTAATATGTTTTAGCAATTAATTTTTTGAAAACATTTAATTATTGAAATTAGAATTTGATGAGTTTTTATAGTTAATTGATGACAAGAAAAAAAAAATGAAAAGGAAATAAGGAAAATTTTTTAATTAATTGGAAATATAAGACAGAATTAAAAATCTTTGTTAAAATGTTATTTTAAATTGTATTTTTTTTAATTGAAAATTTTTGTAGTATATTAATGAATAATTGATTTGTTTAATATTTAATTTGATTCTCTGTAAAAGGACAAAATTAAATTCAATTGGGAATTTGATGAAAAATCTAGTTTATGTGTTAGTATTATGCTTAGTTGTAATAACAGGTGTTTGTAACAATAAACAATTTTTATAAATTAATTCTATTATAAAAATTATTTTCAATGAAATTAGATTTTGTAAAATTCCTTTGATAATTGGTCCTGGAAATATGTAATTTTTTTTTCTTAAATTTACAAAATATTTAAAATCACAAATTCTAACACTTTATTTAATATTTACATAAAAGTTAATTTAGTGAATAAATTAATTTTAACAAATAATAAAGAAGATAATTGACGTGCTGTGCTAGTAAACTGTATTATTTAATTGAAGAATTTGTTAGAAATATTATTCTATAAATGGAGAATTGCATCAAAAGACATTCTAAGTGGGGTTTCTTATAAATTAATTTAATTTAATAAAATATCTATTTATAAATTGAAATATTTATTGCCTGGAATTTTGTTTGTACGTTTTTTTATTTTGGTTGTCTTAATTTATGAGAAATATTATAACACATGTCATTTATTATCTATATCAAATATCCTTCAGAACTCAATTATAATTAGTTACATATACTGAGAAAATTGTTTCTAAAAATATGACATTTTTAGCCATTTATTTGCAGCAACAGAAAAGCCGTCTGTTCTGTTGCTGCAAATAAATGGCTAAAAGTAATCTTCTCGAAAAACAAGGTTTATGTTAGCGCTTTGGCGTCCGCCTGTATGTAAACTTTTTGAAATTACGATTGAATTAGGATTTAGCATGGTAAACGTGAATATTAAAAATTTTAAGGTTACCATATTGGAAATTTTGGGAATGTGGTATTAGATAAAGGTAGGAATTATTTGAAGACCGTCCGGTAGACGGCGTAATTCGCGTTTTGGACAAACGTTTTTTATAATGAAAAATGGAAATTTCACATAGTATATTTCACATAGTTATTTATAATCAATAATAGACCCTACGTTGGAAAAGTATTCAACAGTAGAATAAGTTAGGATTTCTTTTTAACTCAAATTTCTGCCAGTAGAGGCGCCACAATGTAAGGTAGTATTTATAACAAACTTTCAAATTGAATTTAACTTGGTATGTGGTGTTTTCAACTGATGTTGATGTTAGTTAGAAGTATAATACTACGTGGAACTAAATACTAGTTAGTATAATTCAATATTCTGCGGGTAGATGGCGCAAATTATTTTATCTTCTTAAAAAAGGAATTTCACATTTAATGGAATTTTACATTTAATGTGAGATAATAAAACAATAAGCTTGAAAGCAGTATTAACAAGTAGGGAAATATAAAACGGATCTGACAGGAAATTTAATATCTCACTAAGAAAATCAATTAATTTATTGTAATTATAAATTATTTCCTATCAAAAAATCTTCTGATTTAGAATCCTAATTAAAACACAGTCCATGAAACGTGTAAGAAAAGGAAGAACTCAAATAATGATAACGAACGTATAAGACAAATTGAGAAATCATGTAAATAATATTGAATAAAAAATAAAAATTATATTTTTTAATAAAAATGTCAAATGATATATTGTTATTTTACGACACGTGTTATATAGTCCTCCGCAAAATAAAAATAGATTTTATCCAAATAAATAAAATAAATAAATGTTACAATTAAAATTCATTAATTAATTAACTTAACAACAATCAAAATTTATAAAAATAGAAAACTTTTTTTTAATTTATTTGACCAAAAAAAAAAAACAGAATTTAATGAAAATCCTTGTACAAGGAATATTATTTTGTTTCTTATCAAAACTAAAATAATAAACTTAACTTTAAAAACCAATCTATAAATATTTGTACAAATATGCTGTAACGTAAAAACATAAAAAAAAAATTATAATTTTCTTCAATTTCTGTACAAAATATAATAAACAGAAAACAAGGAAAACCCATTAAATTCCATTATATTATGTCTAATATTGGTTTGGTTTGTATATCTCAAAAAAAAAAAATTAGTAGTTTTCGTCCTTGTTTGTTTTTATCTACTATATATACTTATTTTTGATACATTATTGATTCTACTGTCCATTTTCTTTTTCTAAAAAAAAAAAGGATAGATTTTAACAAGACATTTTTTTTGTTTCAGACCAACCCCCTTCGTTTACCAAAATTCATATATTTTCAAAATAAACATTATGGTTTCTCAAACCACTTATTTTTCCAGCCTGGGTAGAAAATTATTTTTGATTATATATTAACAGAGAAGAATTTTGTATTTCGTAATTTTTTTTTTTTTGAGGAATTTAATAGTGACCGTGTTTTCTGATGATGATCTAAAATATAATATTATTAACCACCTGACTAACCCAGATTTTTATTTCATTCAATTTATAAATATAGAATATTTTCAGGTTTCTATATTTTTTTTTTTTTTATTACCTTATTTCTTGTGCACTTGATTATCCAAAGTTTTAAAGCTGCGTGTGGTATTTTTTGGTAGCGCTTCCCTTATCGTTTTTACCTTGGTTTGGTTTTTTTTTGGTCGTTGCGAATATATAGTCAGTTTTTTTTGGGGAAATATCAGACGTGGATATATAAAAAGGGAAAATTAATTTATATCCTCAAAGTATATATTATTTAAGGGGTAATTCATTTTAGAAATTTTTTTCTAATTTTCTGTTGTAGAGAAAATTGGAAAATAATGTTATGGCATTCTTACGGAATATTAAGGGCTTGTCAGATTTTCAAATTTTTGTGATAAATGCCATATATAATCAAAGTTTCAACGGAAGGAAAAAAGTTGACGTATATTACAGAAATTACTTGCTTGTCAGATATAAAATGAGTTGGTAATTTTTGATTATTGACCTCACTTCATTTCATATATAAAAATGAAAAAGAAATCAAATATACTTGTTATTGGCATTTAATTAAAACCACAATTAGAAAAAGTAGCTCCTCCGAAGGAAGGAAACTTATAGCCACTTGCTTAATTAAGGTCGTGTTTGCAAGTTCATTTAACATGACTGCAAATGACTGGAAATGACTACTTTGACTAAATTGCGAGGAATTGTTTGAAGTTTAAAAGTCAACCGAGAGATAGCAGGATTGAAGACAATCTATAAACTTATGGAAATTAAGTGAATATAAATCTAAATTCAGTTAAATTCCATGCGTTTATGGGTCATCTTCAATCATATTATCTCTCGTCTTAAGTCACTGTATACAGATAACGATTTATGTTTACCTGAGAAATTTTCCATTTTAAACAAAACTGACATACCCCATAATAAAAAAAAAAAACTCCCCAATTTAATACAATTTTGAACTCATAAGTCCTGTATAAATAAAATAATAACATTATATTAATTCAACATTTATTACACACCAGCCAGAATAAAAAATAAAAACCAGATTGACTAGTGTTACATGGACTTAGGTAATCCTTTAAGCATTTAAGGATTAAAGTAACATATTATATAAAAAGAGTAAAAGAGAAAATGGTCAAAAGTCTTCACTAATCAATTATTATTATCGATATAGAACGTGCTATATTATACAACTATTCACATAGACGGTGGTATAGTTTACCAATTTTCTACTTATTCCCTTTTTTTTATGGCTTTTTTTTCACAAGGATATAGTTTTTTTCTTTCTTGTATAATTTGTTTTTTTTTGTAGGCCAAAAAGGTGGGTTATGCTGCGTTAAAATAAATCTTAATGATATAGCTTTTGCGTGTCACTTAGTTTTTCTTTAATATTATATTTTCGGACCAAGAAATCATTTCCTCATCGTATTTATATTTATTTAGTCAATTTTTTATTTATGTATTTATATAAATGTGTTAGTGTAAATACTAAAGCGAATTAAGGATGGTAAAGATTTTTGCTGGTAATAAAGTACATGAAAAGAGCTTAAATCTATAATGAAATAAGGATAATAAATTTGTGTATTTTTTTTTTACTTTATTTTTCGATTAAATCTTTAAGGAGTGTCCGCGATGTTTTTTTTTTTGTGGTGAGCTGGCCGGGGGTATATAGTACGTCCAAAAGATTAGTTTATGTCTAAGAAAAGTAAAATATTTGGATATTTTTTTTAAACTTTTCTTTTTGTCGTTGTCGTTTATTGCTAATCAATAAACGTAATCGTGATATATCCTTAAGAACGAAAATATCCTTAAGAAAGATAAAAATCAAAATATGAGGTAAAGTAAATTATAAAAGTTTTTTTTGGATAGCCATTATTTGAGAACATTTTAACAGAGAGGCAAACCGGGACAGAACCGCAAACGTGTAAGAATTTTTAAGAACCGAAAACCGGAAACTAACCGATATAAGAAAGAAGTTATTGCTACACAGCTCAAGTCTTTACGAAATGTATAAAATCTTTTCAGAACTCTTTTTTGAAAATAAAATTTCAATTTTAAATTTATTATTTTTCTTTACGAGATCAGGGCACAATCATTTTCGACCCAATATTGTTTTACACAATTTTGCTTAAAAATTTTTTTAAACCGATTTTCAATCATATCGCAATGTAACCGTACCCGGAACGGAAAAAAATTTTAAGCGAAATTGAGCTAGAAACGCAATAAAAATATTAGGAAATTAACCGAAGACGGTAACAACAAATTCCGGTTTGTCTCTCTGATTATAATGATCAAGGATAATAATTAAAAATTTATTGACTTAAACAAAACTTTAAAAAAAATACTGCAAGTGGAGAAAATTATAGAAGGAAAATTATATAATTTTGTTAATTTTCCTAAATACTATTTTTTCTGTATGCACGTGTTTTCCATTATTCATTCAATTATTCTGCATAGTCATCGTTCTTTGTTTTTTTTTCCAGTGAATGTTCATGAGTGAAGAAGAACTTTAGATTTTAAGTATGAATACAAACAATTTCGAAAAATAAAAAAAACTAAAATATGTTTTCATAATCAAAAAGAATTAAAGTGATTTTGTTTTTTTCTTCTTCTTCTCTATAATATACATTTCGTCCTTAGATATTTCTTTTATCCTTTTTTTTTTTTGTTTAGTGCTTTGATTATACAATCCTTTGATACTAAATTATAACCTCGTACTCATAAAATGAACCCTTGAAAAAAGATTTTTATGACTAAAAAACAAGAAATTTTATATATATATATATTTTTTTCAAGTGCCAAAATTCAACTTCAGTTAGAATATCTTTTTGAAATCTCTAGTTTATAATATAGAAATATATATAGTTTTACTGATTTTCTCTCTTTTGTTGTAGTATGATCCTTTTAATCATAATTTTATAAATATAAAAAAAAAACTATGTTTTGATATTAAAATTTATATGTTTAGTGTGTATAGGAAAATTTTAATATTAAAAGGAAAAACTAATTTTCGCACACTAGGTGACTTAAAATCTTCACACCAAAATAGGTGTTTTCAATTGAAATATATGACAGGATAATTGTATACCTGCTGGCAAATAGTTTGTTTTATTTTATATTTTTTAAAAAAAAGGGAGATTTTATAAACAGATTAGTCTTTTTTTGAATTATTGATTAACATTAGTCTAGTGCACAGAGCAGGAATATTGTTTTAAGAATTTTTATGACAGAATTTTTAAATTGAAATTATTTTAAATGTGAAACTATTTTTGGGGTCAAAAATTATATACAAAACTTGGAAAATGTTTTTGAAGTCAGTAAAACTGATTGGAGTTGTGAAAATTTTACCAAAATTACCAATTATTCCACAAAAAAGGGGTTATTTCTTATACTATAATGTTTAAATTAATTTAATGTTTCTTGTTTATTCCGAATTTTGCTTCTGGTCTGAACCGGAAACTTTGAGACAAAACATTGACATTATAAAAACCTGACATTTTATTTAATAATTGCCAATTATTTTCATTGGAATTTGAATCTTCAATTCAATTACAACATTTTTAAATTGAATTACAATTGATGATAATCAGTTTAATTACAATTTTTTTGTTGGATCAATTAACAAAATTATCAGTTCTATAATTAAATTATTGAAAAATGTTTAGCAAATTTCTTCTTAATGTCCATTCATTGCTATACTGTAATCCATGCTGCAATTTATTATGCAGAATTTTCAGAAATGAACTAAAGAAAAAAATGTAAATTCCGGATAAAGGATATATGTTAAAAGGATAAACGATGATAATGTACTGCAACAATACATACACTATAGTTTTTGTATGACAAAAATAGAAATTCTTGGTGTGGTACGCGGTTGTGTCACAATGTAGTGTCTAATTTTGGTTATTTTTTTCTTTCACAATTTACCATCGAACGACATGTAAAAGATAAAAGAAATGCAAATTTCCTTTTTTTTTGTTGTAATTTAATTTTCTACTCAGTTGAGGGTTTTTTTTTTCTGTGTGTAGTGTTACTTCTCAGAAAGATTTTCCTTTTTTTCCAGTTTTTTTTTGTTTATTTACATTACGTTGAATAATGATGTGCCTTTAATTTGTTGATGACCTGATTTCCTTTTCTTTCTTTTTTTTTTCAATATAAAATTGCAGTTTTTCTGCAAAAAAAAAAATGCATCAGAAATTGATGGCATGACAACAAGAATTTCACAGAAGATGAAAAAAAAAAAACTAGAAAATTCAATTTAATTTTCTAGCTATGATAGATTTTCCCTTTAAGTTTTTCAATCTTTATTTTCTTTTTTTCCTGATTTTTTGCAATCTAACAAAAGTTAATCGAATATTTTTGATTTAAAATTCACTTTACACAAGGATATATATTTTTTATTTTTTAGTGAGATAAAATAAAGGAAAATAGTGAAAAATTTTGTTTGAGTTTAATGTGAAAATGTAATTAATAGTTTTCAATTTTTTTTTCCTGTTTTTTATTATTCTTTGGAAATGAAATTATATTTTATATCCTTAATTTTTTTTTTCAATATTAAAACATAAATTTTCATATCCATTTTAATATCATCTTTCAGAATATTTTATTCAAATAGTTATAGTATAGTTTTTTTTTTGTGTGTGCACCCTGAAAGGACATTTCTTATTGAAATTACGGCTGTATGTAGGGGTAGATAGTAATAACCATTAAATAATTATAATTAAAATACTGTAAAGTTAAATAAAGTTTCGGGCAAAAAAAAAAAACCAATTACTATTTTCCATATTCTATGAATATACAAATTACATTTTTCATTTGAGTTGCAATTTTGCATTTATTTAAAGGTTTTTTTTCCGGTTTATTATGACGTTACTCATATATAGGCAACATAAAAAATTGTTATAAGGATAAAATTTTATGTACATAAACTCGAAAATAAGTAAAACTATAACAAAAAAAAAAAGAAATAATGAATTTATATTAAAAAGAAGATTTGGATGCAGAGCTTTCAAATTAAAAAAATTGAAGGGGGAACATTTTACAGAGGGAGGACTATAATAATTGTTAAAATTTTTGGTATTTTTGCCCGACAAATTACAATGAACGCACCCTCATGCATTCATTGTGGTTCGTTCGGACACTTCTCTGAAAACAAATTTTTCTCAAGACCTCAAAAAAGACCACACAATTAATGGGTAAATACTGCCCTTCTCGACTTCTGTGATCCTCAGTAAGTGTTGATACATCTTGCAAAACTGTATTTCCTGGGCATTTATACCTCGATCGTGCAAACCACTTCATTCTCACAGTGACAATAGTTGGGAATTCCGGGATGTATACCGGGTTACTGATCATCAAATTACCGGAAAGGAGACCTATAATGTTCCTTCAGTTTATCCCGTTTATAGACATGATAAACCATATTCTATTTCTACACAATTTTGTCTTTTATATTTTTTCACTTGATCGCTTTGAGAGTAATATTCTCAAATCGAATTATACCTACGTGTATCGATACCAGATCTATCGTTCTTTCTGCGTATTCGATTTACTGATTAGATCAGTGTATTCCGACCAAAAGTCACAAATCTTCCTATCAAATGAATCTGCTCCTATCAAATGAATTACTTTCAATTTCGAAGTATCCCTTTTCATTACCTTCAATCCCGAAGACCAGCAGATTATAAGTTGGAAATTCCAACCGAATTATGGGTATTTCAATTTTTATGCTCAACAGAAAAATACCACACTTAATCAATAGGAAATAGTCATTGCAATTTAAAATAATTATGCACTTTTTAAACCTTTTAGATTAGGATGACCTTACGTATAGAATTTATCAATAATTCTCTGAAGGATTACTTTTCCATCAGCTTAGTAAAAAATATTCCATTTAAAATATTATTTTTTTTTCAGAGTAAATAACTTTTTCTTCAGTTAATCTGCAAGTATAGCTAGAAAATTGGAGGAAAAACAATACAAATTTATGTACGTAAAGTTTAATTTAAATTCCTATTAATTTTTGCTACTAGTTAACAGCTTTATAAATATTCAGTTTAAGTTTTTTTTTTTGTGTTATTTTTATGTAATCTTTTTAATGTTATTTACATTTCTGCTAAAAAAAAAAAAAATTTCAAATTTTCTCATTTCCTTTTAAATTTTCTCGACCTGGCAATGTACTGTATTTAAAACGATAGTATTATTTTAATAACTTTTGCTAGATGATAGAGTATGGATGGAAGTGTATGTGTCAGAAAAATATTTTGATGGAACGTAAAAGATGGTTGATTTTTTATATAAAAATGTTTTTATTTTTTTTTTCCCTTGTGGTGTGGTTTTCTAAAGAAATTATTATCATATCATTAGAATGATGACGTTAGCACTTTTTATCAACGATTTAATACGCTAACTTGTTTTTTTTCCTGTTCTATTTTGTTGTTATTTAACGGAAAATTTTCAGTATTAATTTTCTTTTTTTTTTTTTTTTTTTGTTAAATGATTGATTACTTTTCATATTTGTAAAAATATGATGACGAATTTTTTGACGGGAGTAAAAAAAAAAAATTTCCTAACAATCAATGGGAAAGTTCAACGGATAAGTTCAAAGGAGGGTGTGGTAAAAAAAATAATAATAATATTTAAAATATCTAAATTTATTTTTATAGTACCATTATCCTGGATGTTAATACTTTTCTGACTGTCTATCCGTTAATAACTTTCTTAAAATTGCGAAATATATATTAAATTTCCTTTCAGCAATAATTTTAGGAAAAGTCTTCTACGTTTTCTTGGAGGAATTGAATGATTTTTAATAACCCTTTAATGAGCAGTAATGCCTTATAGGTTCAACTCGTGTGTCATGTTTAATGGTACTTTAAATCATCATTATCTCTTTTATGATCAGAACTTCAACCATGTTTTCTCAGAACATATTTGATATATGCAAATCTAGCGATACTAGCTCGTACAGTGTTAAGTGTTCGAAATTTTTATGGAAAAATCTAATCATAATTGTGAAAAATTGTATCATATTCTTAGATTGAAATTAGCCTAAAATTAGTGGCTTCAAATATCAAATAAAAATAGTGATCAGTATTGACGAAATCTCGTATAGGTAATGATCATTAAAAATTATGGTTGGTCAAAAAATATTAGAATCAATCATTTTAAAAGGCCATTCGCTTAGAAAAATTTGAATTTCTTTACTGAAATTAATATGGTTCCTCATTGTACAGATCACAAAATTACAGTAGACTGAAATTGTACAATAGACGTTTTGTCCTTTATCCTAATTCTGTAGTTTAAAAGTTATGTAAAATATATATTCAAGATTCTAGATTTATAAAAAAATTTTGTTATAAAACTTGACAATCATTTAGTAGTATGACATGCAATATGTTAGCACAGAATGTTTTCTGTAATTATGAAATTATTTAACAATGTAATTTCATTTATCCTGGCCATTATTTTGTTATAATTTTCTCATTTCCGATGTACATAATGAAACACGATTTTCATGCCAAAAAAAATACAAAAATTCTATTTTTATTCCTAAATTTTACGTTCAACAAACTCATAATTTGAAGGATATTATACTTAAATATATTCAAAATCAATAATATAAATAAATATACTGCATTATTGGTCTGGATGGCATATTGTTATATTTTTTTTTCTTCTATGGGAATTTAAATGCCAAATTATGAGTTTGGATAAAAATGGTGTACGTACAGAAATAAAATCATATTCAGTTATTAACATATTATATAAAAAATAATTTAACAATTTTTCTAGAATTTCGTGGGTATATTTTTTTTTTCCGGTTATTTCTGGAATTGGATTTAAGCCAACCAGGACGAAAATAAAAAAATACAAAACTTTTAAGTATACATATTTTGTTTTTTTTTTATCCTAAAATGTCTATTTGAATACTATTATATTATATGAAATATCCTTTTTAGTCATTTTTATAGAAAATTAACACAAAATTTTATTATTTCACCATATTTCGGTGACGCAAGAAGAAAAATAATTTTTTTTTGTTTTTATTAAAAGAAAATTTTGGCTTCGAAATAGAATTTTTTTTTTTCAAAAAAAGGACTAGAACTAGAAGAAAGGATATTGACCAAAATATGTAAAAAATTTTCTCTTGTGCATAATGACATAAGAATATGTTTTAAATGCCAAACTAAATTTTTTAATGTTTTGGATCTTTAAAAACCCACTCAATTAAAATATATTTTCGATTGTTAGAAAATAATTTTTTTTCCTTGTTGCATCCTTTTTTTTTTTTACTTTGCATGTATTAGTGTATGAGGATATTAAATATTGAATTTGGCATAAAAATTAAAAATATAAATCAAATTTTTTTACATAGTTTTTTTTTTTATTATGCACAAAATAATGGGAAAAAAAAGGATATTTAAAAGCACACAAGGAAAACAATAGAATTTGACCTAAATTTTAGTTTATTAAATTAAACTAATTTGTTCGTTTTTTTTGTGGATTTGGGCGGGTTTTTTTTTTTGTGAAATTAAATTTTCCAATGATTTATGTGGAAAAATAAATTAGGTTCGCTTCTACATTTAAACAATATTAATTTTATCCAGTTTTTTTTTTATTTTTTTATTATTATTATTATAAAGTCCAAGGCATTATAAAAACCAACCAAACTATATACTCACTAACTAATGCAGATAAAAGTTTTTTTTTTTTGTGGGGAATAAAAATTGTCCTTTTACAAAAAAAAAAAAAAAAAAATTTGAATTTTATGAAAATTCCATTAAAAATTCTGAATAAAATTATTATTCCATCATAAGATTTAATTATTCTCCTGTTTTTGTTGTGTGTAGGATTTTCTGGTATACAAAAAAAAAAAAAAGAAAACTTTTATTTGTCACCAAGTTTTCTGTATAGAATTTTTTCTGTATTTCTCATATATACCTTTATTATTATCGTTGTTATTAGAATCCTAGCAGCAGGAGTCCTTTTTTTTCCATCTGGCACAAGAAATACAACTTTTAACTTTTTATATTACAAATTTTTCTGGTATTACACCAGTTACTCCCTTTTCAATTTTTCTTTCTTTTTTTTTTGTTAAGCATCCTTAATTATTCAGTTTTGTCTCTTTCTCCTAGAAATATTATTATTATACGTTAAAAAAAAAAAATTCTTCAATGTGTCCTTATACATTTAATTATTCTGTATACCGATCTTAGTCCTCTGAAATATCCTAATATTTTTAAATTATTCTGTATGCTCCTCCCCATCCCTTCTAAGGGTATTCTTCTTTATTTGTGAGGTAAATATTAGATAGATTTTTTTTTTGGTATACTAAAAGGTAGAATAGACTAGAAAATTTCAAAAAAAAAAAATATATTATAAAATTGAAAATCTTCTCATTAATATGTATTCGCGTTTATTAATTCATTTTCATTTTATATGTATACACCAAAAAACCATCAGCAATTTAACTCGCCCGCATAAAATTTTCAATTTTTCTTCTCAACAAGAATTGAAGAAATGTTTTGGAGAAAAAAAATAAACTCGTATGCCTGATGTCGGATGTCTCCTCTTCCATTACCCAAAAAAAAAAAATGACTAGACAATTCAATGGGTTTGGTTTTTGCTGGGTACACAATTTATATAGAAGTGTGAGGCGGGGTTATTTCTAATTTCAAGATAAGGGTGGTTTTTAATATTGTGGAAAACTATATCTATACATAAAAATTCCAACAAAAAAAGGGATTTCATGCAAATCATCGCGCTTTTAAAGAACGCTAATTGAAAATTGTTAACCAAGAAATATGCAAAATAGCGGCTAAAGTGTTGTTGTCTATTTTTCTTGTGATAGAAATTAAATATTTTTTCAATTTGTTGTTTTTTTATTTTTTTTTTTCACTTTTCCAAGAAGATTTATAAAATAATATAAGAAAGGAATAAATTAATTTGCATCCTTTTTATGTAGAAAATTAAAAAAATTAAAAAGGATAAGCTTTTTTTCTATATTTTTTCATTAGAAATTTTGGAGTTGAAAAACGATTTACAAAATTTAATAAAAATACGATAAAAAAAAAAATGTCTAAAAATCAAATAAAAAATATTTAATAAAAAGGATTTAAAGTTTTAATAATTTTTTTCTTTCTGTCTTAAATATTTAAAAAAAAAAAAAGGGATATACAATTTAAATTTTTTTTTCTGATTGTTTATCCTTATGATATGTAAATTTATAATTATAAAATAAATGATGAGAAACTCTTAAGGATTTCTTTCTGAATTATACTGAAATAAAAGTTTTTATTAAGAATTTATCGTTGAGCTCTTTTGCTACTTTGTTACAAAGTGTTTCGTTGCCTTAATTTTACTTCTTTTTTTTTTTTAAGTATTATTATTTGTCATCATCCTTAAAACTTTATATACTGAATTTGCTTTATTACGTTCATTATTTTTAGTATCATTTTCAAAAATAATAGTTATAAATATAATTGTGCATGAATCCTTATTATAATCAGAGCATCAAACCATGACAAAAATTTTTAAGAAAAAATCCTTTAAGTTCACTTACTTAAAAAAAAAAAAAATTCTTTCTTAATAATGAAAATAATTTGATAATCATAATCCTGTCTTAAAGGAAATCTTCAATTTATGCTTCTTTATTGTTGTGTCTTTGTATTTGTGTAAAAGGAGGTAAGATAGGTATAACAGAGAATGAATATATTTTTTTTTTGTTGCAATTTTTTTTTATATCTTTTACAATATCATTAAACAAAATATTTGCCTTGAAGAAAAAGGATATAATATTGAGTGGTTATTTTTTTTTTGTATTTATATAATATAAAAGATCATAATTAAATTATAATTTTTTGTTCGTTGGTTAAGTAGTTTATATTTTGTAAGGATTTCTTTAAAAAGGATTTTTTTAATTTTTTTTTTGAAATTTATCATTTTAAATGGGAAAATTATACGGAAAATAAAAGGAAAAATAAATTGATAAATTCTTGGGTAATTTAGTATTTTATTGTGATTTAATTTAAAGAAAATTTGCATTTTATTCAATATTTTGAAGATAGCTAAGGATATTACGGAAATTTTAAATACTGATAAAAATATACATGGAAATTTTGTAAGAGTAATTTTTATTTTTTTATTAAATGCATATCCTTTAATTCCTGTGCCTATAATTTTACTGATATTTAGGTATATATTACCCTTAGTGAACTCTGAATAAGTTAAGCTTTTAAGGAGCTAAATAGATCCACCCAGTGACGTAGAAGAACGGTACAGGCTAGATTACTAGGTTAGCGTAGATCGCATTTTAACAGAGAGCAATGCCATTTCCACGGACACGGGTATACAACGGGTACTATTGTATCTTTCTCAGTCCTTGCAACTGTGGCAAGATTGATTAGCCACATGCTCACCAATCGGCCAGTGATCTGTTGACAAAGTTGTCTGTTCTCCTTATTTCATAAGACGAATATGTTTTCGTGATAAACTTTATAAAGAATAAGATATTTTGTTGTAATTAAAGACTGAAGTACAGAAAACTGAAAAATCTATAATTTTTAAAAAATTTTGGGCAGCGTAGAGTATATATTTATAAGCTAATTACATATGGAAATTACTATAAGACATAATTGTTACTAGATTAACCAGGATCAGAAAGTAATTCCACCTTTCTGTTGTAACATATTTAATGTCTCTTGTAATCCGTACTAGTGCTATTCTTTACGTTCAACAAAGAACGCTTTTACCAATTGAGGAATTAACACTAACATGTAGGTTGAAAACATTCTAAATATTCTAAGATAAATCAGATTGGAATTCTTACAGAATTTTATAAACCATTTTCATCTTAATTATCATAATTTAATTACAACAAATTTGCCAAATCGATCTCATTTTTTGCACCTTGTTTTGGAAATAGATGCCTCAATTATATTTCCTGAAACTAAATTAAAAATGTATTATTTACAAACTTTCTGTCTTACTAACAATTTTCCTTGAAAATTTCGAAAACTTTATAAATTTTACAAAAACGCATTTAGAGACAAAATTGTCTTTACATTAGTAATGTTTTCGAGTATTCTTTAAATATAAATTTTCATGTAATTAAATGTTTATTGTCATTAATGTTTTTTTTATTTTGGCAAAAAACAACTTGGAAGAAAAATTATACACAAAATTTATATTATCATTATGCAAAATCAAAATTTATTATGTTGTCTATGCTGAAAAATCATATTAATTTACAGAAAAGGTAAAAACTAGAGAAAGAGAGACACAACAAAAAAATTTTATATAAAACAACTTAACAAATATTTATGCTTAAAAACCCATTCAATATTTCCGTTTATGTTGTCTATAGTCATTGTCTACATTTTAATATTATCTTCTTTTTAATATTATGCTCATTGAAGCAATTTACTGGAAATAATTTCTTAACTTAACTCATATTTAAAGAGACCTAAAATGTTGATGCACTTGATCGCACCTTTTATTTTTATTTTTCTTGTTGTTGTTATTTCATCTTATGAAAAATTGGAAATTGAGAAGACTCGATAATAAATATTTACACACCTGGAGTGCATTCCACATAAATAATATATATGTAATTTTAAATATATACGTATAACGTATATATATTTACATAACAAATAAATTTATGCAATAATAAACTTAACAACAAATATTTATAAACAAAAATTTATTTTGAAATAAGAGAATTTTGTGGCATATTTAACATACTTAACAATGCACAAAACTGGATGGGTGGTTTTGAAAAAAAAAAAGACAAGTGGGTGGGGCAACATAATATAAGGGTGTAAATGAACTAAGTACTGTATTATATTGCAAAAAGGAATTTTTGATAGATTATTTTGTGAAATATTTTAAAGATTTGTGATGTTAAGTTATTTAATGGTGGTGGGACCGGATGTAAAATTGCAATTTGATTCACATCATTTTTTCAATGATTGAAAAATGATTTTTTTTTTTTTAAATAAGATTAAATTTGAAATTTAATAATTGAATTATTTATATTATTTTCTATTTCAATATTGTTAATTAAAATTATCCTTTTTCTGGTGATTCTTTTTGAAATTATAACTCAGTTTTCAAATATCAATTAACACCTTAAATTTTTTTTTCTAAATCATATGATTATTCTTTTGATCCTTTTTTTTTTCTTGTTGTCCTGTTGAAATATGAATTTAGATTTTTTCTTTGTAATTTACCTTTTTTTTTTTTTAAAAAAAATATTGTTTGCACCAAAAAAAGGATATAACATTGGCCTATATTTTTTTTTTTAAAAAAAAAAGGATGATTCTGTTTTTCTCTATACAAAAATAAAAATATATATATATATAGATATTCTTAACAAAGTATATCCTGTCAGTTTCTTTCTATTCTATAATATCCTCGGTAATAAAATATACTTAAATACATAAAATATATAATAAATATGTATTTTTTATAAGGATATAATATAAATTATATTTTATGAGAACTTTTAACTGTTATGATAGCAATGACAATATAACCAGTAAGGCAGGGCATAATGTCCTTTACCATAGAAATATATTTCTGTTAAGAATAGGATAAAATAAAAAAAAATTAAATATAATTTCTAATAATAATATTTAAAGATCATAAGAAAAACTTTTAACTTTAGTATATTCAACAGAAGGAAAATATTTTCTACTAATACAAAAAAAAAAAAGGATATATACCCAATCAAGCTTGTGCAGTAGTAAAGCCCTTTTGGGTATACAATTTTCATATATTAGTATAAAAAAAAAAAAATTATGACAATGATGAACACTGATGATCCCATTAAATGTCAGGTTAATATGTTACATTATTGGTATATTTATTAAAGTAAGGATTCTGTTCTGCCAAAGGACTTGAAATAAAAAAAATTTTAATATAATAATATTAAAAGAAACGCTTTCTTTTTTACACTAGCAAAAAAAATTATGATTATTAAAGGTGCAGTAAATCATTTCTTCTTGGCATCAGAACTTAAATTTTTTTTTTAAATATTAACCCTTTTAATACCGACCGAAAAATATTGTAATTGAGCGACAACTGACGATGTATAATTTGTTGAATTTTGGCAAATATATTGGACCAGTGTTTTCCAAAAGTAATGGCCAAGGAGTCATAGTAATTTAAATTATTATTGCCGTCATTATTGAATCCCTGTTACTCTCACTACTACATAATTCTACATGGTCGCTGCATTCTTGATACCAAGAATAATTCTTTAAAATTGACATTATACATACTTTCATCATCACCCTTATGATTGAACTCGATTCGAATATCGGGTTAATCCTAGATAATTCAATATGATTAAACTCACTCTCGGTTGGCACAAGTTGATGATTTTTTTGTCGACAAAAGAAATATCAACTAAACTAGAATTTTAGTAATGACTGAAATCACTCTCTACTTGCTTTCTGTCGATTAGCCTAATAATAATACGAATGAACATTGAACTTCAAATGCGATACAAGTTCAATGATACCAAATATTTTTTCTTTCGATTCCTGAATCAACTATCGAGCTAAATTTCGAGGTGCGTGCAATCAATCCCACCTCCACATCTCACTGAAAATTATATATGACTTTTCACTAATTACACAGTAATATACGTATCACAAAATAAATCGATGACGATGTACTAAAAGGGTTAATAAAAATTACTTTTACTTGAATATCCTTTAAAGAAAAAGAAATTCTAATAAATTTTCATAAATTATGAAAAATTTCTGTTATTTTTTTTTTCATATTTAAATTAAAAACATTTTTTATGATAAATTTGGTTCCATCCCACCAACAATATTTAAAATATATTGCTACCGCCTATACACAATTTAAATATTGTTTTCTTTAAAAATGCACTTAACTTTTAGTCCTTTATTTTTTACTTTATATATTCTTTAAATATCAGTTTTGTTTTTGTACTTTTGCCAAATAGGAAAATAATCATAACTTAACTGGTTTTTTTTTTCATATAAATTTTCTTTTGTTTAGTCCTTTTGGGAGACCAATGAGCGTTTTGGGAACAAAAGGAAATTTTAAAGAGCAGACATCCGGAGTGAATTACTTAGAAACGAAAAAAAAAAACTTATTTTTTTTTTGTCAACTAAAAAAAAAAATTTTTTTAACCCTTTTTTTCTGTGCTGGAAAATTCAGTCGAATAGAAAAAGAAAAACTAATCGTAATAAATTTAGCAGGAATTTTTTTTTTTTAATTCTTATTTAGGTCAAGAGAGCAATTTCCTTTAAATACGACTTTTTTTTATGTTTTGGAATTTTATATAGTTTTGTTTAAGTATGCGGACGGTAAATGGAAAAGAAAAGAAAATTACATGAAATAATAATAATATATAAAACTTTTAAATAAAAAAAAAGAAGATTTTAAAAAATTTATAAGTGCAAAAAGGACGAATTTAAAATAAAAATATATAATTAAGATATTTAAAAGTAGTTGTTTTTTTTCTGGAGGAAAAGGCGAAAGGGGTTTAACTTTTAAGAACAAAATTCTTGCAAAGTTTTTTTTTATTGAGAAAAAGAATTGTTAAGAGTGGAAGTGGAATCTTTAGAATGGTTTTGGTAGATTGACAACAGATTTTTAGGACAAAATTGTTATATTTTCAGAATAATTTGCAAATTTTCGTAGGGTTATCTGTCCAACCGGTAGAAAAATGTTAAAATTTCTTAAGCACGCTATACGTACTACCTCAAGTATTGCAAAATATGGTCTCCTTGATAGTTTATGCCACAGAATTGAACGACCAAAATCAGATAGGTAGATAAATTAAATATTTGGTTAAGGTAGAGATTCGAAACCACTGCGGTGACACAAACCTTATTTTCTAACGGTTCTTGCTTACCGATTTTCAGGAAACTCCGATCCTTGTTTCAGATTTTCAGGAAACTTTTAGGAAACTCCAGAATTTATTTCCCCTGCGGACCAGAAAACAATATCCTCAGGCTGAGCGAAGATATATCCTAGAAATCGATTTCTGGGTCGCGGAAATCCCCTACATTCGCTTAAAATGTGTTCAGCGGTCTCCTATTCATCCCTACAAATTCTACAGTTCGCAAAAATCGATCTATAAAATTTGTTTAGATTATAATTAGGGCGCAGTGGTCTTTCACAAAGGATTTTAAATTTGTTTTTCTTTTGTGGTTCAAATAAAGTTTTGTGTTTTTTGTCTATATTAAAAAATCAGAGATAAAAAGCTTAGCGTATTCGCAGCCTGCAGAGTATTAGTGTTCTGCTACAAGAATATATAATATAATTTTCGTTCGAATTATTTAACTATTTTCAAAGTGACAAATAAAATATGTCACATAGTTGTTTGATTCAGTCACGACATATTTTTTAATTTTACGGCTTCAAAATCTGACTTTCCTAAATCTAAAAATGTAAATCCTTACAATCTAATTAGAACTATAGTTGACAACTATTTTTAATCTAAAAAAAAAAATACCTTTTTTCTCTTGTACACATTTTTTTGTACAGGATACACATCCGATTTCCTTACCAAAAATATTCTGTCACAACACCAAATTTTCAGATTTTTTAAAATATAAAATACTATTTATATTGTTTTTTTAGGACATTTTAATTATCTACTCTTGTTTCTAAAGGATCAACAACAAGCAAACTATAAAAAAAAATTTTATATTTCAATTATTTTGTCCTTTTGTTTAAACTTAATTGTATTCGCACTTAAAACAATACAATTGATAATACATGACTTGAAATTATTTTCTACGTAAACACGTATATACGTTTTGGTTGCATTCAAAAAAAAAATTATAATAGTTAAATTTTTTTTTAGGTTGTGCATATTTTGAAACTTTCTCCCTCCCCCCAAAAAAAAAAACAACGAAAAATGTTTATATGTTTTTTGGTTTTTGTTTTTGGGTTCGTTTCACTTGACAAAACATTTTTAATCGTTTTTTTTTTGGTCGTTTCTTTGTCTTTTTTTTTGTATAGTATCTTTTCTATTAAATGTTTAGAGAGGTGAGGGTATCCTGTTTTTTTTTTTTTTTGTATATTATAATAAAATAAATTGTCCTGTTTAAATGTTCTTGAATATTTACATAGTGCAAAATAAAAAAAAAAACCACCCTTATTTTTGGTATATCCACAACTTTTATGTATAGTCCTTGTTTGAACACACCAGTTATATAAAAAAAAAATGCAATTTTAAACTTTTTAATTTCACACTTGAGTATACACAACAAAAACTGTTTTTTTTTTATTTATTTTTTTTTTAAATGAAAAAAAAAACAGGACGAAATCAATATAAAACTCATAAGGACGAAAATTCATTTCTATAGTTTTTTTTTTTTTAAAGTTAAATTTCCTTAAATTTTGTTATTTTATTTGGCATCTATACAAAAAAAAAAAAAATTTAATCATTCTAAAAAAAATTGTTATGGTAGTATCGGAAACCAGTTTGTCAGAATATCCTTCAATATTAAACCGAGCCTTTTACAGCAAAAAAAAAAAACAAATCAAGTCTAACGTCATATAATTTTGTTATTACCATTTTTTTTAGATATGATCAGCACATTTTGACATTTATACTTCACCTATTTTCTCCACCCATCTATAATGGCTCCTCCCTCCCATCTCTATATTATAGTGTATATAGAAAAAAAGAAAATAATCCCCCTCCGTGAATTTTGCAGATAAAAATTCTGACTTTTTAGATTACACAAGAAAAAATATAAAAACTCTGATATTTCTATATTTATTACTGTGACATATTTGGTTGACTTATACAGTTTAGCTAGAATATAGGAAAAAGGGGTATGTATATAAACACATTTAATATCCCAGAGGGCGGATTGATAAGGTCGAATGGATAAAAGTTGTCATATTCAGGGTCATAAGGGAAATATCCGATTAACTCTAACTACAAAAAAAAGAAAAGCTTAACTGAAAAGTTAAAAAAAAAGGGAGTAAGATAAAAGATAGGCAAAAACTTACTTTACAGAGGGAGTTTTCATTTAAAAAAATAAAAAGCAAATGAGGGTGTTACATTTTCTGACAAGTTTGATATTTTATATGCAAATTTTTTATGTTTCTTTTTTGGAAGTAGTTTTCAGAAGCTTTTAAATTGACAAGTTGAGACGGAAATTTTATTTAAAATAAAAAAAAAGACATTAAAATGTTTCTTTTTGATTATTTATTAAATGTTCTTAATTCTAAATTCATTAGCATATTAACCTCTTTAACTTTGACATATAAAAAATTTAGCTAAATTAAAATACGTATACATCTTCTCATTTCCCTTTCATTCAAAAAAAAAAATAAATATCCTTCTTTAAACCATCAAGTAAAGACTAAGTAATACAATATGGCAAGGAAATTTTTTTTTTTTGTATATAATATTCGTTTTCTAAAAAGCATTACTGGTCGTGACAGGCTAAAAATTCATCATTAATCATTTTGGCTGTTTTTTTTTTGTTATGGAGTTTTAATGTATGTTTTATAATAGTGTGTTATTTTGTTGTGTTTTTTTTTTTGGACACCCCTGATGATATTCTGTTTTTTTTTTTATGGTACACTATATTAAAAAAAAAAAAAGAAATACATAAAAGGTTTAGAAAATATTTCAGTATAAAAATTTGTAATATAAAAACATATTCGCTAAATATTATCGTTAATATTATTTTAGAAAATATTTATAATAATAATAATAATAAAAAATAAAAAGAAAATTTCATTTCTGGTCAAGGGAAATGAAATTTTAGACACTAAGGATTTAAAAGATAAATTAACCAAAAAAAAAAAAAAAAAAGGAAAAAAACTAAATTATTTTGAATTGTGGGAGGATTTAGATGTGGGAGTAGATTAATGAACACAGTGAATATTATAAAATGACACAAAACATCAGAGTTTGTAGCAAAACAATGAAAACCCTTAAAACTGAAAGCAATCTCTACATATTTGATATCTCAGCGTAGGGAATTTAATTTCTAGCGCATTTCCGAACACCTTTTCGAAAAATATTCAAAATTGGCCGAGAAATCGGGAAAATATGGAAATTTAATGAGATTCAATACAAAACATCAGAATTTGTAGCAAAAAAATGAAAACCCTTAAAACTGAAAGCAACCCCCACATATTTGGTATTTCCGTGTAGGGAATTTAATTTCTAGCGCATTTCCGAAGACCTTTTCGAAAAATATTCAAAATTGGCCAAGAAATCGGGAAAATATGGAAATTTAATGAGATTCAATACAAAACATCAGAATTTGTAGCAAAAAAATGAAAACCCTTAAAACTGAAAGCAATCCCCACATATTTGGTATTTCCGTGTAGGGAATTTAATTTCTAGCGCATTTCCGAAGACCTTTTCTAAAAATATTCAAAATTGCCCAAGAAATCGGGAAAATATGGAAATTTAATGAGATTCAATACAAAACATCGGAATTTGTAGCAAAAAAATGAAAACCCTTAAAACTGAAAGCAATCCCCACATATTTGGTATTTCCGTGTAGGGAATTTAATTTCTAGCGCATTTCCGAAGACCTTTTCGAAAAATATTCAAAATTGGCCGAAAAATAGGGAAAATATCGAAATTTAAAGAGATTCAATACAAAACATCAGAATTTGTAGCAAAAAAATGAAAACCCTTAAAACTGAAAGCAATCCCCACATTTTGGTATTTCCGTGTAGGGAATTTAATTTCTCGCGCATTTCCGAAGACCTTTTCGAAAAATATTCAAAATTGGCCGAGAAATCGGGAAAATATCGAAATTTAATGAGATTCCATACAAAACATCAGAATTTGTAGCAAAAAAATGAAAACCCTTAAAACTGAAAGCAATCCCCACATATTTGGTATTTCCGTGTAGGGAATTTAATTTCCAGCGCATTTCCGAAGACCTTTTCGAAAAATATTCAAAACTGCCCGAGAAATCGGGAAAATATGGAAATTTAATGAGATTCAATACAAAACATCAGAATTTGTAGCAAAAAAATGAAAACCCTTAAAACTGAAAGCAATCCCCACATATTTGGTATTTCCGTGTAGGGAATTTATTTTCTAGCGCATTTCCGAAGACCTTTTCGAAAAATATTCAAAATTGGCCGAGAAATCGGGAAAATATGGAAATTTAATGAGATTCAATACAAAACATCGGAATTTGTAGGAAAAAAATGAAAACCCTTAAAACTGAAAGCAATCCCCACAAATTTGGTATTTCCGTGTAGGGAATTTAATTTCTAGCGCATTTCTGAAGACCTTTTCGAAAAATATACAAAATTGGCCGAGAAATCGGGAAAATATGGAAATTTAAAGAGATTCAATACAAAACATCAGAATTTGTAGCAAAAAAATGAAAACCCTTAAAACTGAAAGCAACCCCCACATATTTGGTATTTCCGTGTAGGGAATTTAATTTCTATCGCATTTCCGAAGACCTTTTCGAAAAATATTCAAAATTGGACGAGAAATTGGGAAAATATCGAAATTTAATGAGATTCAATACAAAACATCAGAATTTGTAGCAAAAAATGAAAACCCTTAAAACTGAAATCAATCCCCACATATTTGGTATTTCCGTGTAGGGAATTTAATTTCTAGCGCATTTCCGAAGACCTTTTCGAAAAATATTCAAAATTGCCCGAGAAATCGGGAAAATATCGAAATTTAGAGAGATTCAATACAAAACATGAGAATTTGTAGCAAAAAAATGAAAACCCTTAAAACTGAAAGCAATCCCCACATATTTGGTATTTCCGTGTAGGGAATTTAATTGCTAGCGCATTTCCGAAGACCTTTTCGAAAAATATACAAAATTGCGCGAGAAATCGGGAAAATATCGAAATTTAAAGAGATTCAATACAAAACATCAGAATTTGTAGCAAAAAAATGAAAACCCTTAAAACTGAAAGCAATTGCCACATATTTGGTATTTCCGTGTAGGGAATTTAATTTCTAGCGCATTTCCGAAGACCTTTTCGAAAAATATTCAAAATTGGCCGAGAAATTGGGAAAATATCGAAATTTAATGAGATTCAATACAAAACATCAGAATTTGTAGCAAAAAAATGAAAACCCTTAAAACTGAAAGCAATCCCCACATATTTGGTATTTCCGTATAGGGAGTTTAATTTTTAGCGCATTTCCGAAGACCTTTTCGAAAAATATTAAAAATTGCCCGAGAAATCGGGAAAATATGGAAATTTATTGAGATTCAATACAAAACATCGGTATTTTTAGAAAAAAAAATGAAAACCCTTTAAACTAAAAGCAATCCCCACATATTTGGTATTTCCGTGTAGGGAATTTAATTTCTAGCGCATTTCCGAAGACCTTTTCGAAAAATATTCAAAATTGGCCGAGAAATCGGGAAAATATGGAAATTTAATGAGATTCAATACAAAACATCGGAATTTGTTGGAAAAAAATGAAAACTCTTAAAACTGAAAGCAATCCCCACATATTTGATATTTCCGTGTAGGGAATTTAATTTCTAGCGCATTTCCGAAGACCTTTTCGAAAAATATTCAAAATTGGCCGAGAAATCGGGAAAATATCGAAATTTAATGAGATTCAATACAAAACATCGGAATTTGTAGCAAAAAAATGAAAACCCTTAAAACTGAAACCAATCCCCACATATTTGGTATTTCCGTGTAGGGAATTTAATTTCTAGCGCATTTCCGAAGACCTTTTCGAAAAATATTCCAAATTGGCCGAGAAATCGGGACAATATCGAAATTTAAAGAGATTCAATACAAAACATCAGAATTTGTAGCAAAAAAAATGAAAACCCTTAAAACTGAAAGCAATCCCCACATATTTGGTATTTCTGTGTAGGGCATTTAATTTCTAGCGCATTTCCGAAGACCTTTTCGAAAAATATTCAAAATTGGCCGAGAAATCGGGAAAATATGGAAATTTAATGAGATTCAATACAAAACATCGGAATTTGTAGCAAAAAAATGAAAACCCTTAAAACTGAAACCAATCCCCACATATTTGATATTTCCGTGTAGGGAATTTAATTTCTAGCGCATTTCCGAAGACCTTTTCGAAAAATATTCCAAATTGGCCGAGAAATCGGGACAATATCGAAATTTAAAGAGATTCAATACAAAACATCAGAATTTGTAGCAAAAAAATGAAAACCCTTAAAACTGAAAGCAATCCCCACATATTTGGTATTTCCGTGTAGGGAATTAAATTTCTAGCGCATTTCCGAAGACCTTTTCGAAAAATATTCAAAATTGGCCAAGAAATCGGGAAAAGATGGAAATTTAAAGAGATTCAATACAAAACATCAGAATTTGTAGCAAAAAAATGAAAACCCTTAAAACTAAAAGCAACCCCCACATATTTGGTATTTCCGTGTAGGGAATTTAATTTCTAGCGCATTTCCGAAGACCTTTTCGAAAAATATTAAAAATTGCCCGAGAAATCGGGAAAATATGGAAATTTATTGAGATTCAATACAAAACATCGGTATTTTTAGAAAAAAAATGAAAACCCTTTAAACTAAAAGCAATCCCCACATATTTGGTATTTCCGTGTAGGGAATTTAATTTCTAGCGCATTTCCGAAGACCTTTGCGAAAAATATTCAAAATTGGCCGAGAAATCGGGCAAATATGGAAATTTAATGAGATTCAATACAAAACATCGGAATTTGTAGCAAAAAAATGAAAACTCTTAAAACTGAAAGCAATCCCCACATATTTGGTATTTCCGTGTAGGGAATTTAATTTCTAGCGCATTTCCGAAGACGTTTTCGAAAAATATTCAAAATTGGCCGAGAAATCGGGAAAATATGGAAATTTAATGAGATTCAATACAAAACATCGGAATTTGTAGCAAAAAAATGAAAACCCTTAAAACTGAAAGCAATCCCCACATATTTGGTATTTCCGTGTAGGGAATTAAATTTCTAGCGCATTTCCGCAGACCTTTTCGAAAAATATTCAAAATTGCCCGAGAAATCGGGAAAATATCGAAATTTAAAGAGATTCAATACAAAACATCAGAATTTGTAGCAAAAAAATGAAAACCCTTAAAACTGAAAGCAATCCCCACATATTTGGTATTTCCGTGTAGGGAATTTAATTTCTAGCGCATTTCCGAAGACCTTTTCGAAAAATATACAAAATTGCGCGAGAAATCGGGAAAATATCGAAATTTAAAGAGATTCAATTCGAAAAATATTCAAAATTGGCCGAGAAATCGGGAAAATATGGAAATTTAATGAGATTCAATACAAAACATCGGAATTTGTAGCAAAAAAATGAAAACCCTTAAAACTGAAAGCAATCCCCACATATTTGGTATTTCCGTGTAGGGAATTTAATTTCTAGCGCATTTCCGAAGACCTTTTCGAAAAATATACAAAATTGCGCGAGAAATCGGAAAAATATCGAAATTTAAAGAGATTCAATACAAAACATCGGAATTTGTAGCAAAAAAATGAAAGCCCTTAAAACTGAAAGCAATCCCCACATATTTGATATTTCCGTGTAGGGAATTTAATTTCTAGCGCATTTCCGAAGACCTTTTCGAAAAATATTCAAAATTGGCCGAGATATCGGGAAAATATGGAAATTTAATGAGATTCAATACAAAACATCGGAATTTGTAGCAAAAAAATGAAAGCCCTTAAAACTGAAAGCAATCCCCACATATTTGATATTTCCGTGTAGGGAATTTAATTTCTATCGCATTTCCGAAGACCTTTTCGAAAAATATTCAAAATTGGCCGAGAAATTGGGCAAATATCGAAATTTAATGAGATTCAATACAAAACATCAGAATTTGTAGCAAAAAAATGAAAACCCTTAAAACTGAAAGCAATCCCCACATATTTGGTATTTCCGTGTAGGGAATTTAATTTCTAGCGCATTTCCGAAGACCTTTTCGAAAAATATACAAAATTGCGCGAGAAATCGGGAAAATATCGAAATTTAAAGAGATTCAATACAAAACATCGGAATTTGTAGCAAAAAAATGAAAGCCCTTAAAACTGAAAGCAATCCCCACATATTTGATATTTCCGTGTAGGGAATTTAATTTCTAGCGCATTTCCGAAGACCTTTTCGAAAAATATTCAAAATTGGCCGAGATATCGGGAAAATATGGAAATTTAATGAGATTCAATACAAAACATCAGAATTTGTAGCAAAAACATGAAAACCCTTAAAACTGAAAGCAATCCCCACATATTTGATATTTCCGTGTAGGGAATTTAATTTCTAGCGCATTTCCGAAGACCTTTTCGAAAAATATTCCAAATTGGCCGAGAAATCGGGACAATATCGAAATTTAAAGAGATTCAATACAAAACATCAGAATTTGTAGCAAAAAAATGAAAACCCTTAAAACTGAAAGCAATCCCCACATATTTGGTATTTCCGTGTAGGGAATTAAATTTCTAGCGCATTTCCGAAGACCTTTTCGAAAAATATTCAAAATTGGCCAAGAAATCGGGAAAATATGGAAATTTAAAGAGATTCAATACAAAACATCAGAATTTGTAGCAAAAAAATGAAAACCCTTAAAACTAAAAGCAACCCCCACATATTTGGTATTTCCGTGTAGGGAATTTAATTTCTAGCGCATTTCCGAAGACCTTTTCGAAAAATATTAAAAATTGCCCGAGAAATCGGGAAAATATGGAAATTTATTGAGATTCAATACAAAACATCGGTATTTTTAGAAAAAAAATGAAAACCCTTTAAACTAAAAGCAATCCCCACATATTTGGTATTTCCGTGTAGGGAATTTAATTTCTAGCGCATTTCCGAAGACCTTTTCGAAAAATATTCAAAATTGGCCGAGAAATCGGGCAAATATGGAAATTTAATGAGATTCAATACAAAACATCGGAATTTGTAGCAAAAAAATGAAAACTCTTATAACTGAAAGCAATCCCCACATATTTGGTATTTCCGTGTAGGGAATTTAATTTCTAGCGCATTTCCGAAGACGTTTTCGAAAAATATTCAAAATTGGCCGAGAAATCGGGAAAATATGGAAATTTAATGAGATTCAATACAAAACATCGGAATTTGTAGCAAAAAAATGAAAACCCTTAAAACTGAAAGCAATCCCCACATATTTGGTATTTCCGTGTAGGGAATTAAATTTCTAGCGCATTTCCGCAGACCTTTTCGAAAAATATTCAAAATTGCCCGAGAAATCGGGAAAATATCGAAATTTAAAGAGATTCAATACAAAACATCAGAATTTGTAGCAAAAAAATGAAAACCCTTAAAACTGAAAGCAATCCCCACATATTTGGTATTTCCGTGTAGGGAATTTAATTTCTAGCGCATTTCCGAAGACCTTTTCGAAAAATATACAAAATTGCGCGAGAAATCGGGAAAATATCGAAATTTAAAGAGATTCAATTCGAAAAATATTCAAAATTGGCCGAGAAATCGGGAAAATATGGAAATTTAATGAGATTCAATACAAAACATCGGAATTTGTAGCAAAAAAATGAAAACCCTTAAAACTGAAAGCAATCCCCACATATTTGGTATTTCCGTGTAGGGAATTTAATTTCTAGCGCATTTCCGAAGACCTTTTCGAAAAATATACAAAATTGCGCGAGAAATCGGAAAAATATCGAAATTTAAAGAGATTCAATACAAAACATCGGAATTTGTAGCAAAAAAATGAAAGCCCTTAAAACTGAAAGCAATCCCCACATATTTGATATTTCCGTGTAGGGAATTTAATTTCTAGCGCATTTCCGAAGACCTTTTCGAAAAATATTCAAAATTGGCCGAGATATCGGGAAAATATGGAAATTTAATGAGATTCAATACAAAACATCGGAATTTGTAGCAAAAAAATGAAAGCCCTTAAAACTGAAAGCAATCCCCACATATTTGATATTTCCGTGTAGGGAATTTAATTTCTATCGCATTTCCGAAGACCTTTTCGAAAAATATTCAAAATTGGCCGAGAAATTGGGCAAATATCGAAATTTAATGAGATTCAATACAAAACATCAGAATTTGTAGCAAAAAAATGAAAACCCTTAAAACTGAAAGCAATCCCCACATATTTGGTATTTCCGTGTAGGGAATTTAATTTCTAGCGCATTTCCGAAGACCTTTTCGAAAAATATACAAAATTGCGCGAGAAATCGGGAAAATATCGAAATTTAAAGAGATTCAATTCGAAAAATATTCAAAATTGGCCGAGAAATCGGGAAAATATGGAAATTTAATGAGATTCAATACAAAACATCGGAATTTGTAGCAAAAAAATGAAAACCCTTAAAACTGAAAGCAATCCCCACATATTTGGTATTTCCGTGTAGGGAATTTAATTTCTAGCGCATTTCCGAAGACCTTTTCGAAAAATATACAAAATTGCGCGAGAAATCGGAAAAATATCGAAATTTAAAGAGATTCAATACAAAACATCGGAATTTGTAGCAAAAAAATGAAAGCCCTTAAAACTGAAAGCAATCCCCACATATTTGATATTTCCGTGTAGGGAATTTAATTTCTAGCGCATTTCCGAAGACCTTTTCGAAAAATATTCAAAATTGGCCGAGATATCGGGAAAATATGGAAATTTAATGAGATTCAATACAAAACATCGGAATTTGTAGCAAAAAAATGAAAGCCCTTAAAACTGAAAGCAATCCCCACATATTTGATATTTCCGTGTAGGGAATTTAATTTCTATCGCATTTCCGAAGACCTTTTCGAAAAATATTCAAAATTGGCCGAGAAATTGGGCAAATATCGAAATTTAATGAGATTCAATACAAATCATCAGAATTTGTAGCAAAAAAATGAAAACCCTTAAAACTGAAAGCAATCCCCACATATTTGGTATTTTCGTGTAGGGAATTTAATTTCTAGCGCATTTCAGAAGACCTTTTCGAAAAATATTCAAAATTGGCTGAGAAATCGGGAAAATATCGAAATTTAAAGAGATTCAATACAAACCATCAGAATTTGTAGCAAAAAATGAAAACCCTTAAAACTGAAAGCAATCCCCACATATTTGGTATTTCCGTGTAGGGAATTTAATTTCTAGCGCATTTCCGAAGACCTTTTCGAAAAATATTCAAAATTGGCCGAGATATCGGGAAAATATGGAAATTTAATGAGATTTGTAGGTATATACGTGCCGTGGTGGCTGTACTTGATACCCACACTAAATTGTATTGTCTTATCTATTTAAATAAAACACTTGTATTGTCTTTTTACTAAATATTAATGTTATAAAATATATTTATTTAATTGTAGTAATATTAAAAAAACTAATAACTATTTATGGTGTAATTGTTATTTATTAATATTTTAAACTATTTAAATTATTTAAATTTTATTTTAAATCTACTAAAAACAACTAATTTTATTTTATTTTCACACGCACACTCCTTGTATATTTTTGCTGCTAATCACTTTGAACCATTCGATAAGAATGAATTTAATCTTTGCTATAACATTTCTAAGAACTGCAATTGATAACTCAATTCCATCTCTTAGAAATGTTATTACCCAATCAAATTGGTTATAATATCGCGTGATTGATTTGTGAAAATAGCGTTACTTTAATTTTAATTTAATTCGAATAATAATTAATTTCGAATTACTGTTTTTATTTAGTAGTGTGTCACTACATCACCCTCCTCCGAGTGAAACGTAATATAATGTAATTTACTTATAAAAAAAAAAAAATAATAAAAATTGCAGGGAATACCTATCATAAAAACTAGTTTAAACAATTATCCCTCAAAAAACACTCTACGACTTTTGACGTCCGACTTAATGGTTGAAATTCCATAAGCCGGTTTTAGTCTGTCGATTGATATTGACCGCTCTTTGTCGTTAATTAATACGATATAAACTTTTCGAAGGCGTCGCGTTACTCGAAAAGGTCCATCATATGTCGGTGTTAGCGTAGGTTTGATTTTGTCGTTTCTCACAAACACGAAATCACAATTTTCGAGAGATTTTGGTATGAAAATGTTCTTTTGCTCTGAACTACGTGTCTGAGTGGGAACTAAGCTTCGCATCGTTTCTCGCAGTTTGGTGATGAGAACGTTCGAGTCTGGCATATCGGTTTTCGATTTGACAAAAAATTCTCCCGGTAATTTCAATGTTTGCCCATAAACAAGTTCTGCTGGAGAGCATTGTATATCCTCTTTTACAGCAGCGCGTACTCCCAGAAGAACTAGTGGCAACTCTAAATACCAATTTTGAGTATTACATCTAGCTCTTAATGAATCTTTAAGTTGTCGGTGAAACCGTTCGACCAACCCATTCGACTGCGGATGGTATGGAGTGGTTCGTGTTCGGAATACGCCTAAAAGTTTCCTTAATTCCTGGAAAAGTTTCGCTTCGAATTGCGTACCCTGATCTGTAGTGATCGTTGCAGGAACACCAAAACGCGACACGTATTGTACTACAAAAGTTTTTGCTATAGTTGCAGCAGTCATATCAGGTATAGGATACGCTTCGGGCCATCGTGTAAATCTATCGACTATAGTGAAAATATAAGAATTTCCACTAGAAACTGGAAAAGGGCCTACCAGATCCATATGAATATGCTCAAAACGTGTACTGGGCATGTTAAAAGTTTCATATTGTGATTTTGTATGACGTTGAACTTTGGTCTTTTGGCACGGAATACAAGCCTTAGACCAAAAATTCGTGTCCCGATTTATGTTCGGCCAAAAATACCTTGATGCAATCAATTTCCTGGTTGCACGTATGCCAGGATGGGCCAAATTATGTAAATTATTGAAAACGGTTCGACGCAGAGAACTTGGTACAAATGGTCTGTTATTTGAAGTCGAAGTTTCGCAATAAATTTCGAAATCTGTTAATTGGATTTTATTGAGCTTCCAAGAAGACTGTTTTCTACCTAATAATTCTTTTAACTCTTCATCGTTTTCTTGCAGCTTCGCTATTTTACTAAGATCGAAATTATCTAAATTTGTTGCAGCTATTTCAGAAAAACGCGACAAAGTATCGGCAACTACATTATCCTTTCCGGAAATATGTCGAATATCTGTCGAGAATTGCGCGATATAATCGAGGTGTCGAGTTTGACGAGGATTACGTTCCGTTTTCGAACAAATCGCATTGATAAGGGGTAGATGATCTGTAAAGATGGTAAATTCCCGTCCCTCTACCGAGTATCTAAAGTGTTTGATTGCAACATATATCGCAAGAAGTTCGCGATCGAACGCTGAATATTTAGTCTCAGCTGGTGACAGTTTTCGTGATAAGAACGCGAGGGGCTGCCAACCTTGTTTAGTGGATTGTTGCAAAGCGGCTCCCAAAGCAATGTCTGACGCATCGGTTACGATAGCTAATTTCCCATCGTGTTCTGGATGTGCAAGCATGGTAGCATTAGCTAACGCTGTTTTTACCAGCTGAAATGCAGGCGTGAGCTCTTCTGGCAAAATTAGAGATTTGTTTTTGCCTTTTGTTTTAGTAACTTGAACCAGAAACGCGTAGATTGGAGCAAGAAGTTCAGCCAATTTCGGAATAAAACGATGGTAATAATTTACCATTCCGATGAAACGTTGAATTTGACGGATCGAAGTTGGAATCGGAAAACTTTTAATACTCTCGACTTTATCTTCTGATGGAGAAATACCCTGAGAATTAATGTAGTGGCTGAGAAAATTTAACTCAGAAACACCGAAAACACATTTAGATGGATTTATTGTAATTCCATATTCTGATAATCGCTGAAATAGCTGACGAAGATGTTCTTTGTGTGTTTTGGCGTCGGGAGATGCAATGAGTATGTCGTCTATGTAGACAAACACAAAATTCAGTCCACGACAAACTTCATTCATGAATCTCTGAAAAGTTTGTGCGGCGTTACGTAACCCGAATGGCATTCGTCGAAATTCATATAACCCGAATGGAGTCGTTATGGCCGTCTTATGGATATCACTGTCTGCTACTGGGATTAAGTGATATGCCCGTACAAGATCAAGTTTCGAAAAAATTTTTGCACCATTTAAATGCATGGTAAAATTTTGTATATGCGGTATCGGATACCTGTCCGGAATAGTGGTTGCGTTTAATTGTCTGTAGTCACCGCATGGTCGCCAATCATTATTCTTTTTCTTCACTAAATGTAATGGAGAAGAAGCGGGTGACGACGATGGTTGACAAATACCTAGCTCGACCATGCATTCGAATTCCTTCTTTGCGGCGTCGTGCCGAGTCGGATCGAGTCTACGAGGTTTCGCGAATGGCAATTGGTTCTTTGTCACGATATGGTGTACTACAGAATGTCGCACTTCTTTAAAATAGTTCGGTGGTTGAGAGAGATCTGGAAATTCAGCTAAAAGATCTGCGAATTCATTCTTGATCACATTTATTTTAGGTGTCGGTGTGTTTGACGTACCAGTTAATGTGTGAATAGAAAGATTTGTCAATGGATCAATTATTTTTCTATTTTTAAGATCGACAATGAGACCGAATCTATTTAAAAAATCTGCACCTATAATAGCACGATCTATATCGGCTAGTATGAACTCGTGTGTAAAATTTCTACGTAATCCCAGATTTATTTTCAGCATTTTAGTACCAAATGTTTTAATAATAGTCCCGTTTGCGGCAGAAAGCGATATATCGGATGTATTATTTGATTTAGATTTACACGGTAAAACGGATAAATCTGCTCCCGTGTCGACTAAGAATACGATGTTATTTGAATCGTCACGGACAAATAGGCGGCTAGTGAATTTATTGGCACCGGTAGCCGCAATACGCGGTGCCCGAACTAGTTTGGGTTATTTCCGGTTGGTTTTTTAACGCAAGTACATTTCGTTGCCTTGTCCCCGAACTTCCTATGGTACCAGCACAAAGTTTGCCTTGTCGACGTAGCGGAGGGGGAACGAAATCTTTTTGTAGGCCGGCTTGTACTGCGTGACCTATAACGATCATTTCGTGATCTGAACTGGTTATTATTTCCGACATCGAGTCTAGCGATCATTGATTCTATTCGCGCTAGTCGTGCGCCAAAATCGGATGTAGATGGATATTGCGGTTTTGTTGCGTTTGGTGCGGTTGATGGTCCTGCAACAGCGTAAACGGAAGCATTTTGTTGCGCTTCGTGAATTTTGTCAGCCACGTCGGCTAATTCGGTTAATGTTTTATCACCGACGGCTGCCAAAGCGATATGAATTACCTGCGGTAATTTGCGTAACCATAAATTTTTAATGATATCATCGTTGAACGTTTGACCTGACAATTGTCTCATCGACCTTAATAATTCTGAAGGGCTTCGATCTCCGATATCGGCTTTTGCTATTAGCGATTCAAGTCGTTTCGTTTCCGAAATTGAATGTCGCTTAATTAGTGCAGCCTTGACGTTTTTGTATCGATCAATCTCTGGTGGATTTGATAAAATATCTATAATAGAATCGCATGATTCTGGAGGTAAAGCACCGATAATTAAGCAATATTTTGTATCGTCATTCGTAATCCGATATGCCTGGAACTGTGCCTCGGCTTGTATGAACCAAGTCGCCGGGTTCGCGGGCCAAAATGGTGGTAATCGGACACGTACCGAATCAATTCGACTTTCGCCGCTTTGATTTAATCCTAAGTTTGGATTGTTCGAATCCTTTTGTTCTGGGTTCGTAGTCATTATGATCGAAATAAAAATAAAAAAAATATCGATTAAAAATAAAAAAAAATTTTATCGTTTTCGGAAAATAATTGATAATAACTAATAAAAATAATGATACCCCGGCAATTCAAATTATTTATGGTTCGATGTAATTACTGTAATGGTACCCCAGTAATTCAATTAATTTATTGATTGTAAGCAAAATTTATATGAGAGAAATATTTTGATACTATTTGAAAATATATATGTGTGTGTGTGTGTATTATAAGAAAATAAAATTAATTGTTGCGGGCAAATATCTAATTTTACGAAAATTTTTTTAATGAATAATTTTATGAAAATTTTTTTAAAAATTTTATGAAAAAAATTAATTTATTTTTTTTTTTTTTTTTTTTTTTTAAAAAAAAAAAAAAAAAAAAAAAAAAAAAAAATCTAATATTTTATATATTTTATATTTTATAATTATAAAAAAAAAGGAAATATATTTAATGATATTATCATAAAATAATAATTTTAAATTTTATAATTATGATAATTTCAATTTCAAATTTTATAAATTTTAATGAAAATTATTAAGTTTGACTTTAGATTTTCTTAATGTATGATAATTTTTACTTCCGTTAAAAATTAAAGGTATATAAATTTTATAATTTTAAATACAACCATATAATATGTATTGCAAATTGTATTTTGTATACCTTATTTTAATTATACCACTTTAAAAAAAAAAAAACGAAAATCTAAATTCAATTTTAATGTACATTTGACAATAATTTGTATTGTTCTAAATTAATATAACTAAAAAAATATATAGAAAATATATGCATCGACCATACATATATATATGATTATTATAATATAATGTATATCACAATTTAAAGAAAAAAAAAAAAAAAAAAAAAAAAAAAAAAAAAAAAAAAAAAAAAAAATATATAGCAAATATATGGAATATTGTTACTTGTGGCTTTTCTTGAATTTTATGATGAAAATGATGAATTCCGCGATGATAGTTGATGAATATTATGATTATAATCTATGATGATGATGATTTTATGATGATGAAAGTACTGTTGTCGCTGCTACGATGACGATAATTGATATATTTGATATTGATTCAGAGATTCATATTTTATTGGTCTGCATTAAATATCAATTTTTATATATGTACTCGTCTTTTGTTGTATATTTTAACAATTTTTATCCTTTGTTGTATATTTGACGTTAACAATTTTTTTATATTAACTTTTTTAGATTTTCGACATTTTTATTATAGATGTTTAAAATTTTTTTTTTTTTTTTTTTAATATCGCCAAGCAATATTTATATGTTTACTGGTTAATTATTTGTTGTGCAGTTTAATATTTAATTATTGATGATTTTAGTTTAGTACTTTAGTTAAAAATCACTGTTACTTATTGCTCAATGTGCGTTTTGTTTAACCAAAAAAAATTTTTAGGTATATTTTTTTAATTTTTTAGGTATTTTTTTATGATTTTAGCAATTTTTTACGAATTTTAACTTTAAATGTTCAAAGTCGGAAGGTCACCAATTGTAGGTATATACGTGCCGTGGTGGCTGTACTTGATACCCACACTAAATTGTATTGTCTTATCTATTTAAATAAAACACTTGTATTGTCTTTTTACTAAATATTAATGTTATAAAATATATTTATTTAATTGTAGTAATATTAAAAAAACTAATAACTATTTATGGTGTAATTGTTATTTATTAATATTTTAAACTATTTAAATTATTTAAATTTTATTTTAAATCTACTAAAAACAACTAATTTTATTTTATTTTCACACGCACACTCCTTGTATATTTTTGCTGCTAATCACTTTGAACCATTCGATAAGAATGAATTTAATCTTTGCTATAACATTTCTAAGAACTGCAATTGATAACTCAATTCCATCTCTTAGAAATGTTATTACCCAATCAAATTGGTTATAATATCGCGTGATTGATTTGTGAAAATAGCGTTACTTTAATTTTAATTTAATTCGAATAATAATTAATTTCGAATTACTGTTTTTATTTAGTAGTGTGTCACTACAGATTCAATACAAAACATCGGAATTTGTAGCAAAAAAATGAAAACCCTTAAAACTGAAAGCAATCCCCACATATTTGATATTTCCGTGTAGGGAATTTAATTTCTAGCGGATTTCCGAAGACCTTTTCGAAAATATTCAAAATTGGCCGAAAAATCGGGAAAATATGGAAATTTAATGAGATTCAATACAAAACATCAGAATTTGTAGCAAAAAAATGAAAACCCTTAAAACTGAAAGCAATCCCCACATATTTGATATTTCCGTGTAGGGAATTTAATTTCTAGCGCATTTCCGAAGACCTTTTCGAAAAATATACAAAATTGCGCGAGAAATCGGGAAAATATCGAAATTTAAAGAGATTCAATACAAAACATCAGAATTTGTAGCAAAAAAATGAAAACCCTTAAAACTAATTTCTAGCGCATTTCCGAAGACCTTTTCGAAAAATATTCAAAATTGGCCGAGAAATCGGGAAAATATGGAAATTTAATGAGATTCAATACAAAACATCGGAATTTGTAGCAAAAAAATGAAAACCCTTAAAACTGAAAGCAATCCCCACATATTTGGTATTTCCGTGTAGGGAATTTAATTTCTAGCGCATTTCCGAAGACCTTTTCGAAAAATATACAAAATTGCGCGAGAAATCGGGAAAATATGGAAATTTAATGAGATTCAATACAAAACATCAGAATTTGTAGCAAAAAAATGAAAACCCTTAAAACTGTAAGCAATCCCCACATATTTGGTATTTCCGTGTAGGGAATTTAATTTCTAGCGCATTTCCGAAGACCTTTTCGAAAAATATTCAAAATTGGCCGAGATATCGGGAAAATATGGAAATTTAATGAGATTCAATACAAAACATCGGAATTTGTAGCAAAAAATGAAAACCCTTAAAACTGAAAGCAATCCCCACATATTTGATATTTCCGTGTAGGGAATTTAATTTCTAGCGGATTTCCGAAGACCTTTTCGAAAAATATTCAAAATTGGCCGAGAAATCGGGAAAATATCGAAATTTAATGAGATTCAATACAAAACATCAGAATTTGTAGCAAAAAAATGAAAACCCTTAAAACTGAAAGCAATCCCCACATATTTGGTATTTTCGTGTAGGGAATTTAATTTCTAGCGCATTTCAGAAGACCTTTTCGAAAAATATTCAAAATTGGCTGAGAAATCGGGAAAATATCGAAATTTAAAGAGATTCAATACCAACCATCAGAATTTGTAGCAAAAAATGAAAACCCTTAAAACTGAAAGCAATCCCCACATATTTGGTATTTCCGTGTAGGGAATTTAATTTCTAGCGCATTTCCGAAGACGTTTTCGAAAAATATTCAAAATTGGCCGAGAAATCGGGAAAATATGGAAATTTAATGAGATTCAATACAAAACATCGGAATTTGTAGCAAAAAAATGAAAACCCTTAAAACTGAAAGCAATCCCCACATATTTGGTATTTCCGTGTAGGGAATTAAATTTCTAGCGCATTTCCGCAGACCTTTTCGAAAAATATTCAAAATTGCCCGAGAAATCGGGAAAATATCGAAATTTAAAGAGATTCAATACAAAACATCAGAATTTGTAGCAAAAAAATGAAAACCCTTAAAACTGAAAGCAATCCCCACATATTTGGTATTTCCGTGTATAGAATTTAATTTCTAGCGCATTTCCGAAGACCTTTTCGAAAAATATACAAAATTGCGCGAGAAATCGGGAAAATATCGAAATTTAAAGAGATTCAATTCGAAAAATATTCAAAATTGGCCGAGAAATCGGGAAAATATGGAAATTTAATGAGATTCAATACAAAACATCGGAATTTGTAGCAAAAAAATGAAAACCCTTAAAACTGAAAGCAATCCCCACATATTTGGTATTTCCGTGTAGGGAATTTAATTTCTAGCGCATTTCCGAAGACCTTTTCGAAAAATATACAAAATTGCGCGAGAAATCGCGAAAATATCGAAATTTAAAGAGATTCAATACAAAACATCAGAATATGTAGCAAAAAAATGAAAACCCTTAAAACTGTAAGCAATCCCCACATATTTGGTATTTCCGTGTAGGGAATTTAATTTCTAGCGCATTTCCGAAGACCTTTTCGAAAAATATTCAAAATTGGCCGAGATATCGGGAAAATATGGAAATTTAATGAGATTCAATACAAAACATCGGAATTTGTAGCAAAAAAATGAAAGCCCTTAAAACTGAAAGCAATCCCCACATATTTGATATTTCCGTGTAGGGAATTTAATTTCTAGCGGATTTCCGAAGACCTTTTCGAAAAATATTCAAAATTGGCCGAAAAATCGGGAAAATATGGAAATTTAATGAGATTCAATACAAAACATCAGAATTTGTAGCAAAAAAATGAAAACCCTTAAAACTGAAAGCAATCCCCACATATTTGGTATTTCCGTGTAGGGAATTTAATTTCTATCGCATTTCCGAAGACCTTTTCGAAAAATATTCAAAATTGGCCGAGAAATTGGGCAAATATCGAAATTTAATGAGATTCAATACAAAACATCAGAATTTGTAGCAAAAAAATGAAAACCCTTAAAACTGAAAGCAATCCCCACATATTTGGTATTTTCGTGTAGGGAATTTAATTTCTAGCGCATTTCAGAAGACCTTTTCGAAAAATATTCAAAATTGGCCGAGAAATTGGGCAAATATCGAAATTTAATGAGATTCAATACAAAACATCAGAATTTGTAGCAAAAAAATGAAAACCCTTAAAACTGAAAGCAATCCCCACATATTTGATATTTCCGTGTAGGGAATTTAATTTCTATCGCATTTCCGAAGACCTTTTCGAAAAATATTCAAAATTGGCTGAGAAATCGGGAAAATATCGAAATTTAAAGAGATTCAATACAAACCATCAGAATTTGTAGCAAAAAAAATGAAAACCCTTAAAACTGAAAGCAATCCCCACATATTTGGTATTTCCGTGTAGGGAATTTAATTTCTATCGCATTTCCGAAGACCTTTTCGAAAAATATTCAAAATTGGCTGAGAAATCGGGAAAATATCGAAATTTAAAGAGATTCAATACAAACCATCAGAATTTGTAGCAAAAAATGAAAACCCTTAAAACTGAAAGCAATCCCCACATATTTGGTATTTCCGTGTAGGGAATTTAATTTCTAGCGCATTTCCGAAGACCTTTTCGAAAAATATTCAAAATTGGCCGAGATATCGGGAAAATATGGAAATTTAATGAGATTCAATACAAAACATCGGAATTTGTAGCAAAAAAATGAAAACCCTTAAAACTGAAAGCAATCCCCACATATTTGATATTTCCGTGTAGGGAATTTAATTTCTAGCGGATTTCCGAAGACCTTTTCGAAAAATATTCAAAATTGGCCGAAAAATCGGGAAAATATGGAAATTTAATGAGATTCAATACAAAACATCAGAATTTGTAGCAAAAAAATGAAAACCCTTAAAACTGAAAGCAATCCCCACATATTTGATATTTCCGTGTAGGGAATTTAATTTCTAGCGCATTTCCGAAGACCTTTTCGAAAAATATACAAAATTGCGCGAGAAATCGGGAAAATATCGAAATTTAAAGAGATTCAATACAAAACATCAGAATTTGTAGCAAAAAAATGAAAACCCTTAAAACTAATTTCTAGCGCATTTCCGAAGACCTTTTCGAAAAATATTCAAAATTGGCCGAGAAATCGGGAAAATATGGAAATTTAATGAGATTCAATACAAAACATCGGAATTTGTAGCAAAAAAATGAAAACCCTTAAAACTGAAAGCAATCCCCACATATTTGGTATTTCCGTGTAGGGAATTTAATTTCTAGCGCATTTCCGAAGACCTTTTCGAAAAATATACAAAATTGCGCGAGAAATCGGAAAAATATCGAAATTTAAAGAGATTCAATACAAAACATCAGAATATGTAGCAAAAAAATGAAAACCCTTAAAACTGTAAGCAATCCCCACATATTTGGTATTTCCGTGTAGGGAATTTAATTTCTAGCGCATTTCCGAAGACCTTTTCGAAAAATATTCAAAATTGGCCGAGATATCGGGAAAATATGGAAATTTAATGAGATTCAATACAAAACATCGGAATTTGTAGCAAAAAAATGAAAGCCCTTAAAACTGAAAGCAATCCCCACATATTTGATATTTCCGTGTAGGGAATTTAATTTCTAGCGGATTTCCGAAGACCTTTTCGAAAAATATTCAAAATTGGCCGAAAAATCGGGAAAATATGGAAATTTAATGAGATTCAATACAAAACATCAGAATTTGTAGCAAAAAAATGAAAACCCTTAAAACTGAAAGCAATCCCCACATATTTGGTATTTCCGTGTAGGGAATTTAATTTCTATCGCATTTCCGAAGACCTTTTCAAAAAATATTCAAAATTGGCCGAGAAATTGGGCAAATATCGAAATTTAATGAGATTCAATACAAAACATCAGAATTTGTAGCAAAAAAATGAAAACCCTTAAAACTGAAAGCAATCCCCACATATTTGGTATTTTCGTGTAGGGAATTTAATTTCTAGCGCATTTCAGAAGACCTTTTCGAAAAATATTCAAAATTGGCTGAGAAATCGGGAAAATATCGAAATTTAAAGAGATTCAATACAAACCATCAGAATTTGTAGCAAAAAATGAAAACCCTTAAAACTGAAAGCAATCCCCACATATTTGGTATTTCCGTGTAGGGAATTTAATTTCTAGCGCATTTCCGAAGACCTTTTCGAAAAATATTCAAAATTGGCCGAGATATCGGGAAAATATGGAAATTTAATGAGATTCAATACAAAACATCGGAATTTGTAGCAAAAAAATGAAAACCCTTAAAACTGAAAGCAATCCCCACATATTTGATATTTCCGTGTAGGGAATTTAATTTCTAGCGGATTTCCGAAGACCTTTTCGAAAAATATTCAAAATTGGGCCGAAAAATCGGGAAAATATGGAAATTTAATGAGATTCAATACAAAACATTAGAATTTGTAGCAAAAAAATGAAAACCCTTAAAACTGAAAGCAATCCCCACATATTTGATATTTCCGTGTAGGGAATTTAATTTCTAGCGCATTTCCGAAGACCTTTTCGAAAAATATACAAAATTGCGCGAGAAATCGGGAAAATATCGAAATTAAAGAGATTCAATACAAAACATCAGAATATGTAGCACAAAATTGAATCTCTTTAATTTCTAGCGCATTTCCGAAGACCGTTTCGAAAAATATTCAAAATTGGCCGAGAAATCGGGAAAATATGAAATTTAATGAGATTCAATACAAAAACATCGGAATTTGTAGCAAAAAAATGAAAACCCTTAAAACTGAAAGCAATCCCCACATATTTGGTATTTCCGTGTAGGGAATTTAATTTCTAGCGCATTTCCGAAGACCTTTTCGAAAAATATACAAAATTGCGCGAGAAATCGGGAAAATATCGAAATTTAAAGAGATTCAATACAAAACATCAGAATTTGTAGCAAAAAAATGAAAACCCTTAAAACTGTAAGCAATCCCCACATATTTGGTATTTCCGTGTAGGGAATTTAATTTCTAGCGCATTTCCGAAGACCTTTTCGAAAAATATTCAAAATTGGCCGAGATATCGGGAAAATATGGAAATTTAATGAGATTCAATACAAAACATCGGAATTTGTAGCAAAAAATGAAAACCCTTAAAACTGAAAAGCAATCCCCACATATTTGATATTTCCGTGTAGGGAATTTAATTTCTAGCGGATTTCCGAAGACCTTTTCGAAAAATATTCAAAATTGGCCGAGAAATCGGGAAAATATCGAAATTTAATGAGATTCAATACAAACATCAGAATTTGTAGCAAAAAAAATGAAAACCCTTAAAACTGGAAAGCAATCCCCACATATTTGGTATTTCCGTGTAGGGAATTTAATTTCTATCGCATTTCCGAAGACCTTTCGAAAAATATTCAAAATTGGCCGAGAAATTGGGCAAATATCGAAATTTAATGAGATTCAATACAAAACATCAGAATTTGTAGCAAAAAAATGAAAACCCTTAAAACTGAAAGCAATCCCCACATATTTGGTATTTTCGTGTAGGGAATTTAATTTCTAGCGCATTTCAGAAGACCTTTTCGAAAAAATATTCAAAATTGGCTGAGAAATCGGGAAAATATCGAAATTTAAAGAGATTCAATACCAACCATCAGAATTTGTAGCAAAAAATGAAAACCCTTAAAACTGAAAGCAATCCCCACATATTTGGTATTTCCGTGTAGGGAATTTAATTTCTAGCGCATTTCCGAAGACGTTTTCGAAAAATATTCAAAATTGGCCGAAAGAAATCGGGA